>OZ022510.1:12025114-13225114 GCA_963989385.1 Ctena decussata | reverse complement strand
GGTTTTTACCATATATGGGCGTGGCAGCCATGTTGGTCATGTGACCAGGACCGTTTGAATAATTTTTCGTTCCTAAGTCCCCTAGAGGCTACATATGAAATTTGGTTACAATTGGCCCAGCGGTTTCAGAGGAGAAGTTGTTTGAAATTGTGGACGGACGGACGACGGACGGACGGACGATGGACGGACGACGGACGCCGGAGCCTTTCCATCCTATAAGCTCCCCCGGAGCCGTTGGCTCAGGTGAGCTAAAAAAGGGGGAGCAATCATTCTTATATGTGACGCATCATCTTGTGATCATGCACATGGCTATATAGTTTCATCATGATATTCCAAACAGTTACCGAGTAAATGTATGCACAACATAAGTATACACAAAAATAGCTGAAAAAAAACTAATAAAAGGGGTGTAACTCAGAAACAAAGAAAGGGAAAGCAAGCATTGTTGTACGCGACACATCGTTGGGGCTTCATACACATTGCTATGAAGATTCATGACGATATCCCAAACTGTTATCTAGTTCTGGCGCGCACAAGACCTGCAGGGGAAAAACAATCAAAGGGGCATAACTTGGTAACTAAGGAAGGGGGAGTAACCATCATTCTTGTATGCCATACATTTCCCCTACCTACTACATATGCCTACATAATTCCATGAAGATATCCCAAATGGTTACTGACTTATGGCGCACACAAAGAATGCTTACGAGCAGAGGAAAGGGAGTTTACTCAAAAATTCAGAAAGGGGGAGCAACCATTCTTATATGAAGGGATGTAACTCAAAAACAAAGAAAGGGAGAGCAACCATTGTTGTACTCGACACATTGTTGGGACTTCATACACACTGCTATGAATTTTCATGTAGATATCCCAAACAGTTATCTAGTTCTGGCGCGCACAAGACCTGTTGGGTAAAAAACAATCAAAGAGGCATAACTTTGAAACAAAGGAAGGTGGAGCAACCATTCTTGTAAGCGACACGTTCTCCCTACCTAATACATATGCCTACAAAAATTCATGAAGATAATCCCAAATGGTAACTAAGTTATGGCGCGCACAAGAATGTTTAAGGACAGACGGACGGACGGACGGACGGACAACGCCACGACATTAAACGTCCGTTTTTTCAAAACGGGCGTATAAAAATGGTTGTTTTATGCCCAGATATTAGGAAAACTTTGTTAATCATTTGTGATTTTGTTTTGTAACATACTTAAGATATTGTACACTACTTCAGTCTTCAGAAGTTTTGGAAACATTGTAATTCTGATCCAGTCGACTATAACAATCCATCATGAGGCTTTCCGAGTCCCTGGTTGAAATTCCGACCCCGAGGGTGAGATTTCCCTATCCTACATGGAGTGGCTCATGATGGATTTTTTCTCCCGCTGCTAGTGGATTTTAAACAGCAAGTCGGATTAGGCTTCAGAACAGGACAATTTTAACTTTTTAACCAGTGATCTGAAGCAGATTTTGAGCAGCCCAGTGTGTTTATCGGGTCCTAAAATGGTTCAAACAAAGTTTGCACCTTAAAAATAGACGGAAAACACGGTATTCGGACTATTTTATCTTCTAGAGGGCGAAAACGAAATGCAGCTTAATCTCTCACGTCACGCGCGTCAAGTTTGCTAGCGACGTTTAAAACCGACGTCATTAAAATTGAGTGACGTCACAAACATATGATCTGCTATCAAACATCATCCTACATGCTTTCGTGTCCATCTTATTCATTTAAAATTAAAATTTTAGTCAAAAATTGAAAAAGTCTGGTTGCTAATTTAAGAAAGATGTTTCCAGGTGTAAGATAGAAGTTTCTTATATGAGCTGAGGGCCTATCTTGTATATGCAAAGGTGAGAGAAAAGTAAGGGTAAATATGAACTCATCCATAGGTTTAGAAACGGAAAAAAATAAGAAATGCTTACCCGTCACCCAAAATACATACACACTCTTCTGTTGTAAATGCAGAAAGTCAGGACTGGGGATAATTTGTACTGTTGGTACATTGAGGCTATACTTTCGACAAAGCCGCTAATGCTGTTTTATTATGTTAAGAGCGTTGTTCATGCAAATGTTTAGAACTATCATGTACTATAATGAGGGAGAGGATTCGTATAAGAACCTTTCAAACAAAATGATATCAACGGTACATACAACTAAAAAATAGAAGAAAAATCAGATTACAAATTAACAAAAGGCTGTGATCTCTAGATAAGAAAAAAACTTAAAGGCAACACGTTGATACAAGCCTTGTTTTGAAATCAATTTGAATTAACGACGAAAATAATAAGCAAAGTGAAGTTCAGTACAAGTAAATGGTTATTGTGACATTGGGGACCTTAATTTTGCACTGACTGTAGTATTTCAACACCTGGAATTTTGGACACTCAACAGAATCTGCTATTTTCTAAATTCTAAAGAAAATCTATCTTCAAATCTTGTGGAATTTCAAAAACATGGTAAGCATCGAGCAACAGTAAAAGCCCTCTATGATGCTCCAAAAGCAAAAAAAATCAACAACATCGTTTCTTATGTATGTAGGTATATAACTTAAATTAATTGTTGTTAACAATCTGCGACAATTACTCGAAAACTTGAGCAAGTCAGCTTACGTAAACTCCGACGGGCGCCACCATCTAAGACTTACCTATTGACCTCTGCCCCCACACATGGACCCGATCGTACTGCTTAGATATACCGTATCGAAGGAAATGCAACAGATATAACAGTAATCAAATATGAACAGAATCCAACATGTGACTACATAGTTATGAGCAATTATAAAGGTTAGACATAAAACTCTGACATAAACTAAGTCCTAATTTTTAATACCCAGCCCCACATAGGGAAGCTACTGCAACACTTACTTATTCCATATCAAAAGGCATTTTACAAATACATCATGACAAAATATGTAAGCAATCCAACGTTTGGTTAAAGGGGTATCAGCAATCAAAAAGGTTTGACGCTAAACTTTGGCGTACACTTAGACCAAAGTATTGATCCCTGGCCCCACACAGGAGTCTGACTCCAGTTTTTAGCTATTCCATCTCATATGTAATTCTATTAAGATATCATGAACCTTTTATGATAAGAAGCTGACAGAGATATAAACAATCAAAAAGGTTAAACCTTGCATTTTAACCGGAAAATAAAACTCTGACGTAGACAAAGTCGCAATTGTTGACTCCTGGCCCCACCCAGGGGCCCAGCTACAACACTCTGACAATCTATATCCAAGGAAAAGCTGAAAATATATCATGTACCAAATATGAAAACAATACATATGGTTACAGAGATATGTGCAATCAAAATGGTTTAACGCAAAACTTTGATGTAAACTAAGTCCAAATTATTGACTCCTGGTCCCACCCAGGAGCCTGACTCAAGTGTTTAGGTATTTCAAATAATACAAAATGCAATAAAGATATCATGCACTATAAATGATAAGAATCTGACATGAGGTAACAAAGATATGAGCAAACAAAAAGGCTAACGCAAATTTTTGACGTAAAGTTCACGAACGGACGGATGGGCGGACTGAACGACGGATGAACGGACAAACGAACGGAATGACAAAAGACATATACTTCCTGACATTCTACGTATGTCGGGTAAAATAAAGCCGAAGTTAGTCCCAAGTTAACTCAAAGCCAAGGCAATCCATCAAACTGCATGTATTCACTTCTGTGACCTCCCATGACCCCTGGGGTCGGTTTAACTTAGAATTTTGACCAACTGCAAATGAGCCAAATACCACTGTTACTTTAAACCAAGTTCCATACATTCCCGATAAAGTTTACAAATGATATATGTTTTGACACCCCCTTTGAAAAAAAGTCAAACATATCTTCATATAGCCGCTTTAGTTACGGTATAATAAATCCACCATATAACAACTTGGAAGAGCAAAACTAATATCGGTTTGTCTCGATGCACTTCTCTTTAGAAACCGATGAAAACATTACCATCTCTGTCACAGCTTTATTTTCCGGAGCAAAGAAATGTCTACTATACATTATAAATTGTAGGTAAAAACAAAATATGGCGTCACATTTTAAACAAGCATCACACATTTAAGCCCCATTTTCAGGCTTGGCACCATGGCAAATAATAAACTTCAGTCTTTTAACATTTAGAATCAATTAAAACATTACTGTTATACGCTGAGTACTACGTGCACATGCTTTATGGTAGCTAGCGAAGTTGAACCCCGTACTAACATAGTTGTCCATTTTTTCCTTTACGTAAACAAACAGTGTACCAAACCTATCGCTAAAGATAGCACACCTCAATATGTGTTTTTAGGTCTTTGAAAATTAGTATAATTGAAATACCGCTATTTCTTCGAAAACACAATAAGAAATCTAGAACAACAGAAATTCCTATAAGAAATATTTATTAGGGTTTCCTCACATATTGTCACAATTTCGCTTGAAATTTACAACAGGTAAAGCGCGTGATTTATTGCACTACAAGAACGATAGAAAAGTTTCTCCGAAAATTCTTGAACCAAATGACGATAAAAAATTAAACTATGCTAAGGGAGATAATTTATACTTTTGACAAAAAGGCTTCAATTTCCTAGACTGTTTAAGTATTAATTATAAGAATGGCAATGGCGCATTTAGCCGATAGTCGTGTGTAAGATGGCTCTAGTTAATTCGTAGGAAATTATATCTATATGGAGTAAAATCATTAGCTTTCTCTTGCTGATGATAGTGAGATATGTTTGGGAGATCGAATATGATGCTAAAACCTCACTTGTAACTTTCTGTGGATTTATATGGAAAATTTTCTCTTATTTGACTCCTTTGTGAACTTCACTTCACCGACTGTGGAATAATCAGGATTTTCTGATTTTGTGGACTTAAAATTACCAAAAGGTAACTTTATAGAAATATATAGTAGTTATTGATGCGGTAGTTCATATCAAAAAGAGCATTTTATGTAAATATCTATAAGTATATATTTACACATTCGCCAGCATTTGAAAACATATAACTCAGCCCGGAGGCCATTTTAGGCCACTTATGACAAAACTTTACTGAGATTACAACGGTATATAACCGTTTTGTGGCATTACACACTGTCAAAACAGTTATCATACATAATTGCTAACTATGACTACCAGCTCGGCTACGCACGATGGTCTAGATATCTCTGCCTTGGAAGGTGTTATGGAAGTTAGTACCCCCTAATCCAGCTCTAAAAGGAAGATGGATGATCGTTCTCCAATTGAGTCTGAAAGTCCTGAATTAAAAAAGTCAAATGTACCAGACTCTAGCCATGTTATTGTCACAGGGTGTAGGTAATTAGGTACATATATATACACTTGTACTGCCTTGCGGTACAAGCCGGCTTTTATAGCGACATGGTAGAGTGCTCGACTTTAGATCGAAAGGCCCCGGGTTCGATCCTCGGCCCGGGCGTGAGATTTTTTAAGAGTCCGTGACAAATGGCGCCCAACGTAAAATCCAGCCTGACCCCTGTGCAGTAATTCCTCAAGCCTATTTCTATATGCAGCTCTTTAGCCTGCAACTTCGGGGACGAAGTCCAATTTGGTGGGGGAGACTGTCACAGGGTGTAGGTAATTAGGTATATATATACACTTGTACTGCCTTGCGGTACAAGCCGGCTTTTATAGCGACGTGGTAGAGTGCTCGACTTTAGATCGAAAGGCCCCGGGCTCGATCCTCGGCCCGGGCGTGAGATTTTTTAAGAGTCCGTGACATTATGGACATGAAAGCGTTTTCTGACATGGTTTCTAAAACAATTAATGATAAAGGGTTTGTACAGAGTGTCACCCCTATGTTATTTGACCTTATGAGTCCGCTTATTAGAGACTGCATTAGTACAGCAGTTGGTGCTTTGAAGGAAACTGTCATAAAACCACTCGTGGAATCTAACAATGAACTTCTTGAGACAGTGAAATTCCAGTTTGACACGATTGAAGAGCAAAAAAAAATGTCTTGACACTAAGTCTAAGCAGATTGAAAAACTCGAGAAGGAGCTTAAATCTGTTTATTCCCGTGTAGATTCTCTCTCTGCTGAAACAAACGAGTTGGAACAATATAGTCGCCGCAATTCTCTTCGTTTGTATAATCTGCCAGTCCCAGATGAAATTACCACCGAGCAATAGTTAACTGACCATGTCCTGAGATTTATCAACTGTAACATTCTCAGACTGAGCCAGTCTTCAGATCCCACAGCCCTAACTTCCCTCGATATTGAACATTGCCATTAAGCTGGCCGGGGCAAACGTCAGCTGCTGATTAAGTTCTCCCGGTATCACACTAAGCGTAGAGTGTTCATGAACAAAGCTAACCTCAAACAGAACGCTGATAAGATTTTTCTCAGTGAGGACCTGACTAAATATAACCATAATTTAGTCATTTAGCTCCATGAGAGATTTCTGCAGCGGGCTGTTTGCAGTTATTGGGCCAGAGACTGTACTATTTTGTGAAGTAGGGTAAGGATGATATGCCGGTAAAAATTCGCAATGGAAATGACATTTCAGAACTTTTCAGGAGACGCTGAAGTCTATTAAACATACCCGAAAAGACACGTCTGCGTCTGTTATAATTCACGTAGTAGATCACTTACGAACACTTGACTGTTCTTCTTTCGATTTCCGACTTTTTCCGATATTTTTTTGTTTCTGATTTTCTCCGATTTCTCCCTTAATATCATTCTTTACGGATCGCATTGTAAGCAAGGCGTCTTGCGTCATGATTTTGATTGGCCTCTGCTGTTAAATCTGCACCGATTAATCAGAGTCCTTGATTTGGATTCCTCAGGATATTTGTTGTTGTGACTCAGGTCACGCATATGCTAGGACTTATCTGTTTCTAATACCACGCAGGCGCCCTATCGCATGATGCGGCCTGTGTGGTCCACGAAAATTGTTAAGTCATTTGTTTTTTGGAACACTTTAAATGTGTCAACTCTTTAACTCACGAACACAAAACATTTTTTTACTACAACATGTCACGTTATGAGCATGGCGTTTGATAAGCCTGCGCATTCAATTTGCTCCGACTGACAAGTGTCCTTGGTATGGTTTCCTCATGGTGTGGACCAGGATGACTTCCAACGGGGCACGCAGGTGTGCGCGCTGATCCGGGTCTTCCTGTGCCACGCTAATGCCTTCTCACATAACGTGACTTGTTCTGGGTATTATGATAGTTACAGGTAGTTTGTATACTCAAAACCAAAGTAAATTTGTAATTCGCAACTTACTATATCTAATGTTACAGTATGCTCATATTCATTCCTGCAGCATATCTGTATGTTGCTGAAAAAAAAAGAAAAAAGAAAAGAAACAAAAGATCGGACCATCATAAGAATTTTTCTGTAATGTATGTATTATGCATATACTTCTATGTAAAGTCTTCATTTGATCTTTTTTTAGCAAAGTCGGTCGTTTGAACGGACATATGCATGTTCTGACTGATCTAACAGACATCCTTCTGCACTGAAACTTGGATCTCTTCAACCCGACCTACTCGGCTAATATATTTTTGGGTGGTATCGACGTCTAAATTACCCTGCTCTTGGATAATGGAGTTGTCCGGGCCCAGGGACTGTGGTGACACCACGCTTGGTCGGTTTTGGGGTATTGGTGTCATTGTCGGGCTGTTTGCTGTTGGTGCTGGAGCGAACTTCCCAGCGGGCACGGAGAGTTTAGATCGGCAATGAGTCGACGATGATTCATCGTCATGGTGCTGAATCATCGTTGATTCAATGCTGATTCGATACTCTGTCTTCATTGGATTATGAATGCAACCTATGTAGGTTTTTCAATCAGTACAGTCAATTCTCGATATCTCGAACACTGATATCTCAAATACCCTCTTACTTTAAACAAAATAATTTAGACCAATTTTCTATTTTTATTTACATTTCAACTCCACTTATCTTAAACTACTGATGTCTCAAAGTAGGTTTTCTGGGACCAGAAAATTTACTTTGAGATATCAGTAATTTGGGATGAACTTTGACTTTGTAGATGATCATAAACACTTAGGACTTACTCTCAGTCATGATGGTAAATGGCATACCCATATCAACAATATTTTAACGTCAGCTGCAAAAATGTTAGGAGTTATGCGAAGTTTGAAGTTTAGGCTAAATCGTAAAACACTGAATCAGCTTTATTTTTCATACTTGAGGCCTCTGGTCGAGTGCGCATCTATCGTATGGGATGGCTGCACCATATATGAGAAAGAACGACTTGAACGATTTCAATATGAAGCTGCTCGAATAGTCACCGGGTTAACCCGCTCAGTTTCAATAGACAACCTAATGAGCGAAATCGGGTGGATTCCTTTGTCTGACCGTCGTCAGTTTCAGAAGTTAGTAACCATGTATAAAATTTTTAATGGTACTGCCCCGGAATATCTGTGTAACCTGCTGCCTCCTCTTGTTACTGAAAGAACTGTTTACAACTTAAGAAACGCCGAAAATATAAGTATTATGAATAGAAGAGATGAATTATTTGCAAAATCTTTTATTCCTTCTGGCACACTCTTGTGGAACAATTCACCTCTTGAAATTCGTTCTGAAACTTCAGTGAATTCATTTAAACTTAAGCTAAAACAGCATATTTATATTTCTCCGCGAATTCCCAAATTTTTCACCCAGGGTAAGAGAACTGAATCTGTATTCCACTGTCAAATAAGGAACAAATATAGCAACCTTAACAACGACCTCTATCAAAACCATCTAAAAGATTCTCCTCTTTGTGACTGTGGGATCAGTATTGAAGATGCTGAACATTATTTCTTAGGATGTGAAAGGTATAGTAATGAAAGAGTGACCTTATTTCGCGCGACTAGAAAATTTCATCCTCTAGGGGTTCGTTTCATATTATATGGCTCTGAAATATTTTCCAAAGAAGATAACGTTATCTTCTTTGGTCACGTGCACCAGTTTATCAAAAATACAAAACGTTTGATTAGTTAATCTGTTAAACTAACCTGGCTGCTCCTTAGTATCTTAAAAACATGCTTATCCTCCGGGATAATATCAGGTATATATCTAATGATCTGAATGTAATTATATATTTTTTTCAGCTGAATGGAGCTTCGAGAAACCTGAGTGTATTTAGTAATAGAAGAATCGTTTCGAGGGCACAGAAGGGCCAGTTTCCAACCCCACCCCTACCCACCTGTCCCCACCTACTCGTCTTTCTCTTATGAGTTGGCCTGCCAGTAACCTCATATTCCTACAGTTTTAGTGTTCTGGTCCTGATGGGATTGGTCAGCTCTTATTAAACTTTTCTTGATTTAACACTTACTATATCATATAATAGCTGTTATTGTTATCTGGTTGGATGCTGCTTGCTGCATTAGTTGTTGTCTTTTTTTTTTACTTGTTTACATTTCATAGTTATCCTATTGTGTGTTTACGTTATGTAGAATTCACACCTTACTTTAATGTGTGTATTAATCTTCATGTCATCATTGCCTATAACTTTGTATTATACATATGTATGGTGAGGGCCGTAATTAATGTTGTAAGAACTTGTGGCCCAACCCAATTGCTGTACAGATTATTTGGCAATAAAATACATGTTTAAACTAAAAACTAAACTTAATTATGAGTTATTTCTAGCTTTTTCTATCACTCTGGATGTAACGCTTTATGGTCAGCAAAGAAATGTGCATCTGCGCATGCGCATATTTGGTTTATTACAAAACATGCCAAAATTAATAAGGAATGATAACTCTGTTTTGAAGGGTATCAGATTTAGAATTTTATAGACATTCTCATGTTGAATGTCTTGCACGACTAAAATGATTATAAGCTGGCAAAATAATCATTGTGTTAGTTACAAACTGTCCTTTATAATGTAGAATTTTTACTTCTGCTCAGTGTATTAACTTTTGTGTAGCTTTAAAAATGAGTTTGCTTAAATTGTACTGGCATTATTTTTTAAAATGGTAACCTGTTTTCTTACCCGGGCAAAAAGAAAACCAGAAAAGGTGTTTGTAAAATTTTATGCCCCCAACCATATGCCTGATCCCAAAAGGGCATAGTCAGTACCAGAAAATATTGACGGAACTCATTCAAAAGTCAATCAGTCAGTCTTAGACTACTCATCATCTCCAGTCAGCTAACCAAATTTCAAGACCCTCGCTCAAATACTTTTCGAGATATCTTGCTGCCAAGATTAAAATGTCGAAATTTTCAAAGGGACATAGATCCGAAAATTGACGAAATTCGTTCGAAAGTTAATCAGTTAATCTACTCATCACCTTCAATCAGCATACCAAGTTTCAAGTCTCTAACTCAAATAATTTTCGAGATACATTATACCTTGCTGACAAGTTAAAATGCCAAAATTTTCAAAGGGCCGTAACTCGGAAAATAATTGATGGTTTTCAGTTCATTTCATATACACATCATTTCTAAATACCTAGCAAAATTTCAAGACCCTAGCTCAAATACTTTTTGACATATCCTGCTGACAAAGTTGAAATGCCAAAAATACCAAAAGGCCATAACTCCTACACACATTGACGGATTCTGTTCAAAAGTTAACCAGATTATCTACTTATCATCTTTAATAAGCTTATAAATTGTGAAGTCCGTAGCTACAATTCTTGCTTAGATATCTTGCTGACAAAGTTGAAATGCTAACAATTCAAATGGCCGTACCTCCTACATAAATTGACGGATTTAATTCATTTACCTCTCATCTCCAATAAGATTGTAAAGCTTCAAGTCCGTAAATACAATACTTTTGAGATTTCGTGCTGACAATTTTGAAATGCCAAAATTTTTAAAGGGCCAATTAATCCTATATAAATGGGTGGATTGTGTTCAAAAGTTAATCAGTCCATCCAATAAGCTGGTAAAGTTTCAAGTCCATACCTAAAATACTTTTTGAAATATCTGCTGACAAAGTCTCATTATGAATTTTTCTCAAGGGGGATAACTCCAAAAAGGGAGACAACACAGACAAGAAAAAAACGTGTCAGCTATATTTTAATAACGAATCCAAATGTAAAATTCCAACTCTAGCATGCACGGTTCCTAAGATATTGTATGCGTGACGAACGGACGCACGGACGCACGCACGGACGGATGGACGGACAACCCAGAAGCAATATGTCCCCTCAACTTCTTCGAAGTTGGGGGCATAATAAAAAGTACAAAATCGGGTCTACGTGTAAGGAAAGAAGATGCTCTAATGGAGCAAAATGTTTTCGTTGAGAGTTGACCAGAGCTGAATAGGTCGGCAGAGGTGAAAAGGTAGTTCAAGTTTCCAAAGGAACTAGCTTGTAAAGGTATACGATACGCATTCATGTGTTTCTGTCGTTTCTACGAAGAAGGACAACTTTTGTTATTTCCTTTTTGTTTGCCTGGACAATAAAGTCCCTCATGATCGGGGTATACTCTGAAAGGACAGAACTCGCACTCAGCTTTTGTTCCTGTCAGAACTGGCCTCCGTTGAGAAGACGGAACGGTGGGTATGGGGTGGGCTTGGAATGATATTGGCTGAGTGGATACCACTGAAAGTGTACCCATTTACTGACTTTTAGGTGGCTGAACCCGTTTATGAAGAAAGGATATGACAGGACATTAGTGGTGGAGGATATGTATAATGTGTGTCCGGAAGACGAATCTGAGGTTCTCGGTGACAATCTGGAGAAGTATTTTATCTTTTTTCATAGTATTCTGACAGGAAAATAACAATATTCTTAAAATGGCATGTCTTAGTATTGAATTTACAGTAGTGTAAACAGTGGAACACCTAAAATAAGCATCCAAACCGTCTTAAAATGGAATTGTTTAGTGTTACAATGCAGTATTGCGTCAAAAGTCTGATTTGGATTTGAATCGTTTGCTCGGATCTAGCTGTCCCAATAGTCTTTACGGTTTCTTTATGAGGGAGAGTTTGTTATGCTCCACCTGTGTATTTTAAATGCCTTTTAAAGTATCTTGTCAAAATCACTCAATGGTGGTAACTTGCTGAAGAGTTTGAGCTTCAACAAGAGGTAGTGTTATCTTCGACATGTGCAGTGAACAAATACTTCTATCAGAAAATAAACTTTATCATTCGGGAGTGTTCCATAATTCCAAGATTCATTCCTGGAGTCTGACACACTTGCTAAGATAAAAAATCTAATCTGTAACCAAAGTATTCATATAGACAATAACAAAAAGTTATACGAGACAGATGAAATATCAACCTTCTTGTGCCATACTATATTTACCTGAGAATGGCATTTCATTTTGCGCAAGATACTTTTGTCTTCAATTCTGAAACATGGCATTTTTTTTCCTAAATAATAAATATCTCCCCAGGAACGCGAAGTTAAATTTCGTCTCAAAATATTAGATTTTACAAGCCGAAATACTAACATATTAAAAACTGATCTATTCAAATTGCTTATTTTTTATTTACTTACTTTTCGCCCTATCATGTTGTTGGTAAGCTAATTCAATATACTGTAAATCACTGCAGTAAGAAGTCCGAAAGATTTACAAAAGAGCACCCATTAGTTAACAACTGAGGTTTTACCTGTGCCTATATATGGGCCAATACTAGATCAATACTACTTGGCCGTTACTATAGTGCGTTCCTGTCTCACTTTATTGGACTATTTGTGTCTGACTATTGCGGCAAATAAGGTTCATGTCGGAAGCTGAGGAAAAATTAGAAAGTAGTTGCCATGACAACAAATTTTAATTTTCCGATAAGCATTGTCTTTATAACCATACTTTTTGTGAACGTAATGTCTTTCATCAGTTTTGAAGAGCAGCAGCTTCTGATTTTAATGTTACAGTTCATGTATTTGCTTGATGCTTAGTGTGTCAATACATAATTCTTTTTGTGCCGTGGATGGCTTTGCTTGCACCTTTACCTAGTTAATGGAATCAGTACTCTCTGATGAATGCAAGTACGTAATATTTACATACACAATGTTTTCTATTCTATCTAATGACCTAAGAAGGCGTCGGGGCACCTCAGATGACGTCGAGACGATCACTTTCCATCTTGAAGAACATTTATTACCTACGGTCTAAACTATCTTTAATTATCATTTTAATGATTTTTGTAAATAGTTCTACTCGAATGCTTAGGAATGTTACAATGGTTAAAAGTTTAAAGTATGCAAAGACCAGGAACTGAAACAATCAAAATCCAAATCCAGCCCTCAAACTATACTGAAAACAATGAATTAGGTTTTGTTATTTCAATTTGATGATATAAATTAGGTTATTTGCATTACAGGGCATGGGAAAATGAAGTTCAAAGATCGCAAGACTCAAACCGAGATCCCAGTCTTTTTCGAGCGCTGTTAAGACTATATATCGTTCAATATGGTCTTCTTTTTGGCCTGCTGTTTATAGAGGTATGTTCAAGTTACATATGAATTGTTCAAGTTATGCTTTTGTGACTTTTACGTCAGTTCAGTTGCTCATTTTTGAAATCATAAAGCTTCTGTTACAGTAAGAAAACTTTGCCGTGCTCGTTTTTGCTTCCCTGTTCAGCTCACTGAAGATAGGCCACTTTGACTGTTTTATTTGTCCAGAGAAGCAAACAGATCACCAAAGCTGTACCGTTAAAAAGATGGGGGTGTATCTACACAATTAGATTATGCTAGCACGTCCAAATAAGTCCATCTGGTTTCCCTGCTTGACTATTGGCCAGTACGTCTATTGTAGTTTTAATGCAATTAGAATTTTATGATTTAATGCATGCGTCATTCATGTGTCCTCAAGTAGCTTATGTCAGAGTAGATGCCATATGCATTCATTTCTTTGGTATTTACTTTATAGTACATAGTATTGTTATATCAGTGCAGAGAAGGGCTTGGTCTCGAATGTTTGAAATAAGATACTAGTTGTCTGCAAAGTTACAAAAAGCTTTGTCACATACTTTTCGATCGAAGTGATAACCTAATGACATTGCCAGCAATACCTGTAGTACGATATCAAAATACCTTCCGTTATTAAAGCAACGTTGCCAATAGTCCTAAATGTGTATTTAAACAGATGTGTCATTGAATGCTGTTTATGTCACTGTTTATTCCAGGAAGGTCTCAAAGTCTTTCAGCCATTACTTTTGGGGGTATTGATCACATACTTCACACCGAATCCTTCGATATCAACCACAACGGCATACATCTATGCTGCAGGCATCAGTATTTGTACAGTTATAGTGGCAGTGACACATCATTTATACTACTTTGGCGTACAGAGGATGGGAATGAAAATCAGAATAGCTTGTTGTTCTTTAATGTATCGAAAGGTAACATAAATGTCCGAAAAAATAACTTTTTATTTCACTTTAAGTAAGTTATTACATAACCAATGATTATCTTCTGTCAATTCGTCAGCATGTCGTTCAATCTGTTTGTCCGTCTCCAATAATGCTCAAACAAAACACCTCCTCTATAATTGCCTTATCGATTGCTATCAATCATAGTAAAAGTGATGACTGTGTGAAACAGTTTTAAGATGTGCATTTTCTGTAGCTGCATATTATCAAAAATGATCGCTATGCCGTCCACTGGAACTGATCAGTCAGCGTTTATTAAACTTAACACACATTGTTTTTGGATGGTCTCCTTTTAAACTAGTTGACACCGGGAAAACGGTTAAACGACTCCTTTTCGTGTATGGATAAACAGCCAGCTACAACTGTAGTAGGAGGAGCAAAATCTGTAAAGAAAATTTTGTCGAGCGCCCCGACCGGGGATCGATCTCATCACCCCAAGATTATAAAGCGAGAACAAAATCACTAGGCTAAGAGGTCCGGCTTAGTTAAATTGGTCATTTATACACTAAATATTCCTATATACATATTTAAATTATATATCACTAATTGGCCGTACTTTTGCGCTCTTCCATCATACCAAAGAACATTTGTACCAAATTTTAAGGAATGAAATTACTATAATCCAGGTTCGTTTACACTCCGCAGGTTTTGCTTCGCCCTTGGGCTCAAACGGTAATCATTCTGGCACCAGGCGCTACTGTAGTAGGAATAGACTTATACAAGTCTCCTACTTAAAGCATATTTTATTTTTCAGAATATTTGCAATCTTTATCAAGCTCCAGCTATAGATTGGCTCGAAGTAGGAGACTTATAAACCTTGCTTAGACAGCCTAGACCCCCCAAGTATTATCATTTATCTAAAGTGAAAGAAATGCAGCTTAATGTTTATTTAATTAATTGAAAAATATATTCAATCGATGGGGTATGCTTATGCATATTGTTTTAGTAAAGCTTACATTGTATGATACAGACTAAAACAAAAAAGCAAACATTTCACCGTTTTGTTTCCTAGAAAAACAATGTTTAAGTTAAAAAAATATCCCCCCAAAAGACTGCCCAAATACTGCACCTGCTGCAAGCACAGCCGGTTCTTGCCCTGTTATTTATTTTCCTGTTGTTCCGGGTCTACCATAGAGTAATGCCTCAAAAATGCGCAGATGGAATTGAAATTGTAAAGACCTTGATCATTCTGGTTCCTAAGGAACAGTCTGATCACGGTTTCCACTGTTTTTACAGACGTATCTGCCCGAAAACTTAGGATCTTTATGGTAGACATTGTAAGTGTGTATATATTCCATAGTTGATTGATTTCACCATGAACAATAACTCTGTTATGTGTTTTAACAAGTCAATACAGAGTTATTGTGTATCTAAATACCTTAAGGGTCTTATTAGTCTATCAGAGGCGAAGACTCATAGATGAGCTTACAGTGTAGATAGCATCAGTCGTCCGTTGTATGACGATCGTAGTCCATCACCGTTTTCAAACGACATCTCCTCTGAATCTCCAAAGCCGATTGTTTCCATATTTTCATATATCGCATCTATAGGCAAGAAAACCAATCAAACTGTTTTTATCCGAAACGTTTTAGTACTTTGCTTGAAATGACAAAGTGTTCATTGGCTAGTAATAGAGTTCTTTCGGATAAAACGTAGCTGTATAGGTAGCTGTATCGTGACGCATCGAGACGCAAGGGAGAGGGAGAAATCATTATTGCAATTTTGAAACACATCTATATAATACCGTCAAATGTTAGTTTGCAGAACATAGATGCATTTGTTTTACATACGATCATGGCTTTTAGTTTTTGTTTAAGAGTTCGGGAGTATATCTGCCCAGTACTTCATTGTCCTCAGCCGCTTAATAATTGGGTAATTTTGGAAATAGTGCTATCCGTCCGTCTTTCCGTTCGACTGTCACACTTTCGTTCCCATACTCTTTGAAGTGATTGTAATAAGCCAAATTTTGGCGAAAATGATATCCTCCCTTGTCAACAATAATATCCTCCCTTGTTCTCAGTTATATTGAAAAGCTTCAACAAACAATGTCCTAATGTTTTGTTTAGTATTTCGTCGGCTAGTTGGTTGCTTTAGGGTGTAAGAGGCCTTCGAGGTAGTATTTCAGTCTATAACGAGTTGCCTGCTAGAGATAGGGGACAGGACAGACTGGGGAAAAACCCACAAAAAACAGCCACACAGTCCTCACCCGCACCTACTGCAAACACAGTAGACCTTGTCCTGCTTTAAGCCAGTTTACCAATGATTTCTTTTTTACCGTTTGGAGTTGTGTTAAATTGACAGAGAAATGGGTTGCAAGTAATTATTGTCTCTGTGAGCTAGGTTCCTGGCTAACTTCTTTAGATCTCCATAGTCCTATCAGTGGTGAATATATCTAAACATAAATCCTTGTGATAAAAAAACTAGGCTAGTGTACATATATTGAGTCATATAACTGGCTGAAAGTAGGAGTAACGTGTTTTTGGAACAATGACAAAAAACTTCCTGGTTGCCCGATGAGATTTTCAATATAAACGACAGCGAGACAATGAAAGGGGACCCAAATTTGTACATTGAAATTTTGCCATTTTCTTCAAACTTATGACGGCGAAAGTATTTCCGTTTAAGAACAGCGTAAAAACAACTAAACTCAAATCCTTATGCTATTCTATTCTATTCTATCCCATAACCTTACTAGGTCGTTGGGGCACCACAGATGACTTCAAAGCAATCCCTTTCCACCTTGTCCTGTCTTCAGCTGCCCTAGTTGAGCTGGCAAAGTACATTCCTGTCCACTCCTTGATATTGTCTTCCCACCTCTTCTTCTGTCTACCTCTTCTTCTTTTTCCTTTCACTGTGCCCTGAAGAATTGTCTTTGCTAAACCAGAAGACCTTGTGACGTGGCCAAACCACCTTAGTTTCCGTTTCTTGACCAGCGTAAGGAGCTCATCATATTCTCCAATGGCTGCTTGGATCTTCCTGCGAACCTCCTCATCGGTTGTATGCTCCTTGTACGCAATGTTCAGTAACCTTCGGTAGCATCTCATCTCAAAGGCCTGCGTTCTTTTCTCTAACCCTGCTGTCAAGGTCCATGATTCACTGGCATACAGAAATATGGAAAGGACAAGGGAGCGCATAAGTTTCACCTTTGATCCAAGAGATACATTGTTATCTCTCCAAATTGGTTTCAGCTTAGTAAGAGCTGAAGTGGCCTGTGCAATCCTTGAGAGAACCTCCTGTTTTGAGCCATCATCAGAGACAACTGCTCCAAGGCATTTGAAGCTGCTTACGGTACCCAGCTTCTGCCCTTTTACCTTGATCTCCCTCTGGATGCCGTCTGCGCTGTTCGTCATCATTTTGGTCTTCTCAGCACTGATCTCCATCTTAAACCTTGTGCAGGTTCGGTCGAGACTTTCAACTAGAGCTTCCAGTTTCTGCTCTTCCTCAGCTAGAGCGTCTATGTCATCGGCAAACCGCAGATTGGTAATGTTTCTGCCGCCTATGCTAACCTTTCCTTCATGTTCTTCCAGAGCATCAGACATGATCCGTTCGGGAAAAATGTTGAAGAGAGTGGGTGACAGAAGACATCCTTGTCTTACTCCAACTGTTGTGCTGAACCATTCTCCTGTGCTGCCATTTATCATGACTGAACTTGTAGCCTTGTATAGCTACTCAATGGTGCGAACTAGATTTGCACTGATATTGCACTTCCGCATGGTGGCCCATAAGGCTGCATGCCATACCCTGTCAAAGGCTTTTATGAAATCAATGAAGACATGGTACAGATTCTGCTGATGTTGGAGATACTTTTCACACAGGATTTTAAGGTTGAAGATTTGTTCTGTGGTGCTCCTTCCTGCTCGGAACCCAGCCTGTTCCTCAGCGATTATCTCCTCTGCTTGTGGTTTAAGCCTGTTCAAGATGACTTTCAGCATGACTTTGCTTGAATGACTGATGAGGCTGATGGTTCTGTAGTTCTGGCAGAGCTGTAGGTTGCCTTTTTAGGGAGCGTAATAATCAGCGACTGAGTCCATGGGGTAGGCCATTCTCCTGTTCTCCAGATCCTGTTACAAATATCCGTTAAAACATCAATCATGGTCTCCCCGCCAGCTTGAACAAGTTCTGCTGGTATATTATCAACTCCGGCAGATCTCCCCTTCTTTAGTGCTGCTACTGCAATCTCAACTTCCTCACGAAGGATCGGTTGTGGATCTTCTTTCGGGGGCTGATTGCAGTCCAGAACCGCATTGTCACCGTAAGTCTCATGGTTGTATAGTTCTGAGCAATATTCTGTCCATCTGCTGAGAATCTCTTGTTCCCAGACTTGCCCTGGATAGTTGTGGATCTACCCTGTTTCTCTGAAGTTAGATCCTTCACAAGCTGGTATGCTTTCTTGCTGTTGTTTTTGTTCAAGCAAGTTTCAATCTCCTTGCACTGACTAGCTATCCAGTCCTCCTTCGCTTTCTTCAATGCCTTCTGAATCCTCTTGTTTGCTTCTCTGTATTCTTCTGCTCCTCCTGCTTCATACCTCTTCTTCTTTAAATTTCTCCTCTCATCACAGAGGTCGAGAACATCTCTTGTGACCCAGGGCTTTTTCCTGCCACGTTCCTTCCCAAGTATCTCACTGGCTGCCTCAGTCACTACTGTGTTGTAGGTGGTAATCATGGTATCTATGTCCATGTCATTATCCCTCAGACCAATGAGTGGTGCAAATTTCCCACCTATTGTTGCTTGAAAAGTGCATGCCACATATGGGCCCCTTAGCTTCTCAAGATCAAACTTTAGTCTTGGCTGGGCAGAGTTCAGCCTGACGGAGCCCATCCCTCTCCAGGCTATATATGTTGACCACAGCCGAAATCCACGATTATTGTATGGCTCGCCTTGGTCACGAACACATGGCCGTTGACTCGAAAAGTTCTTCCGCCCTGGCCGTTGACTTCCTCTTAGAAGACTTCCGCCCAGTGACGTTGTGTTAACACCACCCCTTGTTGACCCATTGGGTTGGGAGACTCATGGAGGTGGGAGCGTCTTATTTCCTCTCATCAAGTCGTTGACTTGTCCACTGCCTTTGATATAAAAAAAAAACAGATTCAAAGAGCCAAAGTGGCGGGGCGTATCCCTACCTATCAGTGACCCCCTTAATCTAGCTGTTTCACCAAGCTGAGCAGGGCTTGTTCGGGTCTAGCTGCTTACACTTGAACACCGTTGACTTCTTCTTGGAAGACTTTGCCCAATGGTGCTGTGTTCACAGGTTTGTTAATAGGTTTTGTTTAGAGACCTAGCAATGACTCCTAGGTGGACTGCCTGCCAAGACTAAGAGCTCCACCTACCCCTTCTAGTTTTAATTAGAGACTAGTAACTCTAAGACAGGCCACCTTCCCAGGTTGATGAGCCCCATCTGCCCACATGCAACAGGTAGTATTGGTTTACATGGTACCAGTAGCAGGTTTTGCCTGACCTGACTTGAAATCCTTATGCAAAGCGGGTTAACATTCACATTTGGTGGTAAAATTTTGGTTCATGTGTATATGTGTATCATTTGAGTCAAATAATTTGCAAACACAGGGAGAACATGGATTTGATAAATTGCTCCACAAAATACAGTTTTCAATTTCCGGACCCCGTCAGGCAATGTAGTATAAACAAAAAACAGGACAATGAATGGAGTCTCATGCCTATTCATTGTATTTTCATTTATTTATTTATTTATGTCAGGTGTATGATATCGAAAGTCAGTCATTTCAGTTGCCGACTAAAGTGACATTTTATATTAATTTGCACAGGCGTTTTATGTGAAACTCAATTTGAAAAGCTAAAAACCGTCATTTACAACTTCGGAACTGTAGTAAAAGTCTTGCAGTGGTACCTCAATATAAAATATCTCACGACAGAGCAAATGAGCCTTCAACCGCCAGTTATATTCCAATACAGAAAGAAAAAGCAATGAATTTTGGGTAACTCTCAGTGCATGGGCGTACTACTTATTTGCATAGCCCTACTGTGCTTGCAGTAGCTGCGGGTCGGGGTTGTTTGGCTATTTTGTTCTCTCGTCCATCTCTATTTTCTGTCGCCCTCTCTCTGGGAGAAGAAGGCTCGACATAGTCTTAAATAATGTCTCAAAAAGCCATTAAACCCAAACCTAACCAACCAACCTGATTTTCGTTCGACAGATGCAAAAGCGGGACATTTAATGGGTCCCTGTACATTGTATTTTTATCATTTAAATCATGTTTATGATATCGAAAGTAAGACCAAAATCAATTTTCATATCCGTTCTATGTGAAACCCAAGCTTGTTTTATTTGTGTAAAGTTGGCAGTGAGAACCTTGCAGCGATACCTCATGATAAAATATTCCATGAATGTTTACCATCATACAGCAATGGGGGCTTGAAGCTTTAATATCAGTTCTCTGTAACCATCGAAAAATGTTGGCCACGCTATGTCTGGGATTTAAGTAATTTTTTGTCTACATATCAGGTTTGATGCAAAACCACCATAAACGGCGTTGAAAGTTTCAGTTTATGTTTCGTTGCCATGGAAACGGAGAATATTTGTTCTGGGAGGATGGCAGCGGTATGTATGCAAGTTTTTGAAACCTAAACGCTGTTGGTTAAAAGAAGTGGGTAAAATAGTATAGGTTTCACTAAATTGACCATTGGACTATTATCTCCATTGACTGCTAATAATCACCTGGTACTGAGACCTTTCAGAGCCATACCGTTTCTAGGAGCCCCGGTAGCTCTGTGGGTTTTGGGCTGGTCTAATGATCTAGCCGTCCCGGCTTCGATCCCTGCTACTGGGCCTGTAGAGGTGAGAAGCTCTCTATCTGTAAACGGAGTTCCATTGCACACAACATTTCATTATCACCTCCTAACGTCCTGACATGACTGAGATACTGTTAAAAATGACGTAAACCACAAGTCATTCATACATTCTGCTTTAGAAGTGTTTAGTTGTTGTGTATACAGTTAAGAGGGTAATGTAAATGGCTGCCATTGCGGATTTAAGCATTCGTTTATGACCATTTAGTCAATGCCGCAGATGCATTTAGTTTATGCAGCAGATGCCACTGACTAGATCCTGATTGAAAATCGGCTACAAAACTGAAAAGACGCTGCATCAGACCTTTCTAGGACTCTTTTTAAACAAGCCAACTTGTAATTTTCAGATCTAAGTAACCCCGAACAAAGGTCAACGATTGACGTTAGCCTTTGGTGACCTAACGTCTTCGTGGATTCATTTAGTTAACCACATTTTTTTTCAAATTATTGTAATTATCTTGACTTAAAAGTATTTCGTGTAATAACTATTTCACCCTTTTCCCATATAAAAGCATTCCACACCAAAATTGTCCTTGGCATAAATTAGGTCACGTTTAACGTAGGGTCATCATATGAATAAACTTTAAATGGCCCGTGTCCCCAGGTAATATGTACATAGTTTCAGGGTCACTGGAGATTTTAAAGGGTTTTTAACAAATATGGTCGACATGGCGGCCATCTCGGTCATGTGACCGAGACCCTCCGATCAAACATTTGTTCCTCAAATTTAAAGAGTAACTACACTTCAGGAACTGACTGAATCAGATCCCAAACCCTATCCCCAACATCAAAGGGAATGATTGACAAAGACATCCCAACAAACAATAAATTACAAGTGATAAGCCGAGTCAGCAGCTCTTTCCCAAATAGATGGCAACTCAGCTATCTTTATTGAACTAAATAATTTAGACCAACAGACGGGTCACAACGGACTAAGCAAATTATATAAAAAAACATTTAACAATTATTTAACCTATTTTCTATTTTTATGATAGAACGATTAAACTGAGAACACAATAACTTAAACAGCACCGAAAATAAAACAAATGCAACCCCAGGAAGGCTCCAAATAAGACGTAAATAAATTCCAAATACGAGGATCGACCAAAAAGTTCTGTCACTGGACTCATAACTTTGCTCACAGACGTGATAGCTTACCACGGTTTGCAACAATCAAAATAACAATCTTTTATCTTTATACTGATACCAGGTAAATGGTGAAAACATGCCATCTGGTTTAGTTATAAGCTCAAGTACATACCTTATATTTGACACTGGCCTATTTGCACGATTTTTGTTTTTCTGCTGGCTTGCTTCATGCTGCATATCTCGTCAATTACATATCGCAGGATTCTAAAATTTTCAGGGTTGCTGTCTGTTGCATTTTATGGGACACTATATAAAAATCAGCGACTTCTGTCAATTATATGCGATGCAAAATATTGATATGAAATATGGTGAAATTCACAGTCACGTGATTTTCAAGAACCCACTGTGCCTTAATTTTTGGGATCTTTTCTGAAATTTTGATTGAGAACGCATTGTCATGATCTACTGCAGTAATGATATGCTTCAGAATTTGAAATATTATACGTTTATGAAGCTTTTGAACTTAGAACATGACCTAGTCGATTTTTCTATGGCGTTGTTTGCATAAAGTTGAGGTTACGAAATGCTGTAAACTCTTTAAAATGGACAGAATCACCTGGAGATTTTTTCGTTGTGTTTATTAGCACCTGGGATATCGTAGGCACCGGGCAGCGATAATAAAGATCCCTTCATTTATTATTGCCGGAGTTACATCTACAAATTTGCCAGTAGGGTGAGGGTACCCTTATTGTGATGCAGATTGTGAATGTCATGTCATTGATACAAGAATCAGTTTTTTATAGCTATGTGATAAAAGAACAGGGTTTCTGAATGTCTTTTTTTTTAGGTGAATCGCACTTTTCGTTTTCGAGATATAAGCCAAGGACAGAACTTTTCTGATGACCCTCTTATCATATCTAAGACCTACATGAGTTCTGAGAAATTCACTGTTTGAGCATTTTCTCATACCAAAGCAAAGCGTACCAAAGTTGACCTTGCCATTAATTAGGTAAAGGACAATGCAGTGTCATCATTAAAATACACTTTAAAAGGCCTACATTCTAAATGCTACATACAAAGTTTCAAGGTTATTGACCCTTTGATTCTGGAGTAGAAGATTTTTAAACGATTACTTTCATTAATAGAGACTGCGGCCAGATAAGTCATTTGACCTGTACCAATTAAAAAAATTGATTTCCCCGCCCCAGAGAGCCTCCACATAAAATATGGTTTCAATCGGCCTCTTGTTTTCAGAGAAGATGTTTGAACATGTTGTGGGCGGACTGAATCTCACTGATCTTGAAAAGGGTCAATGACCTTGACCTTTAGCAACGCAATGTCTTCATTTGCTCATTTTGTTACCCATATACATGTATACTAAATATTATATCTTAGACTTAAATCGTTTCTGAGAAATCCACTGTTTAAGCATTTTGCCATATAAAAGCATAGAGTGCCAAAGTTGACGTAAAGTGCCATCTGTTTCAAAAAAATATAAAGATCCTATCTAAAAATGGGAACAGAAACACTCGATTCAGATATGAATTCCTCGTAACTTTATTAATATTGAAATGGTTTTACTAAATGCAGATATACTACATTATAGCCTATTTCTCATTCTGCTGTAATTGCATATTACCTCTTGGCACAAATTCAAAAACGTCCATTCACACGAAATTATTAACTTATTAACAAATATTAAATTGCCTTTAAAACCTTGTTGTAACTTGCATACTCTAATTGTATAACGTTTATGCTAAACTCACAGCTATAGCTAATGTCTGTGAAAAGAATCTATAGTTAATGGATGTTTATTCATTGATGGTAAACATAATTAATTTTAAGGTCTTGTTTGTTCAAGTTAGTCGCAATGATGGTGCGTTTATTCGTATGGTTACACACGTTGTACACACAATATTTTAAAGTCATAAAAAACCTGGTATGATAAGGCCCGTATTTGGCCCTGAGAACACTTATAATGCATTTTTTTTCTTTTTCTTTGATAACAAATCTGCGCACATAGTTCCAACCCAGAATGTAACTGCAGGCACATATTATGACAGTTCAGGCAAGACATTATTTGTTTTTTTTCATCTAGAACACGCCCCTAGCCCCAGCCGACGTTGACAAAAATGACAAATGTGGTCGCATTTGCGTTTTCTTAAATATGTCGGCTTGACAGCCAACACAATGCATATTTTGTCGGCATATGCACCTACTGGTCTAATATAGGAGTAATCCTCCCCTCCCTACTAATACACACATGGGGCAATACGCAGTGAACAGTCATATTGCAACAAAGCATTGGTCACCGTAAAAAGTCTCCCTGTCTCATCATAGTGTAGATTTTATTTTCTAGTCCTTTGGGATCATTGATTCTATTGTAGAACTTTAAAAATATTTGAGGGTCACTGATGAGGCCTAATTGGCCGAAACTAGCTAGTCTGGCCCAGAAAACTTGAACACTCAACAGTTTTCAGTTCTCTGATGTGATCCTTGCTTCCAAAGGATAACCCTTTTATAGAACATATTCTCTAGCGTTATCATTATACTTCATTAATGAACTTTTCATATTTTCATCTCTTCACTGCAGTTAACAGCAACAAATGGTGTTCTACTCCCCCTCAGGTAATAGATATTTAAAACATGCCTGTTTTCCATGATGATCTTTCGGAAAACAACAGCTGTCAAGTAGATAGCATTTAAAGACCCAAAATAGCAAATACGGTACTATTTTAGCGATTATATTTAGTTGATACTTTACTAGCGGAAACCTAACAGTGCTATAAAATAAAATCAGGGAAGCCGTACATAGTATAACCGGACGTCGTAAAGTGCAATTTCACATTGCCGTTTTACGCAGTAAAATGTTTTCTCTCACATTGAATGGAACTAGCATATGATTCGCTGACAATGTGTGATAGAAACGTATGAAAAGCGTAATATTTTAATATTTCAGCCAAGAAGCCCAAACAAAGACAAACTGTTACTTCATTGATTTTTTTTGCTTCTCTGAAACAATATTAAAAATAAACGATGAAAGGCTCAAGACAGAAAAAACATACTTAAAAGTAAAATGTATGCAAAGACCAGGAACTGAAACAATCAAAATCCAAATCCAGCCCTCAAACCATAGTTGGAAACAACTAAGATTACAAATAATCAAGATACAGAGAACACATGGCCAACCGAGTGAGCAGCTTGTTCCCAAAAGGTGGCCACTCAGCAACCCAAACGGAACCAAAAATAATAAGAACATACATAAGGTAAAACATCACAGAAACTCTGACACCAAAAACAGGCAACAGAGAACCACAACAGAACTACCGCCTTGGAACGGTCAGTAATGAATTACTGGGGGGCTTAAATCGATTTTACAGGCCCAACCTCACCCTCAGTTTCTGAAGTGGTACAAAACATTTAGTTGGTAGTTCGGTTTGCATGATAACCCTCTAACTCGTCAATGAATCATCACGGTAAACACATAAATCAAATTTCAACACCATGAAGAAGCAAAGACGAGGACTCAACAGATACAACGGGCCGTCTGACAGGTGGAGATCCCTGTCCTGCCAAACGACCCCACTGGAAATCTGAAGCAAAAGAAGGTCACCAGTTGAGCCCCGGTGGACCAAGCAACAGACAAAAAGTTTGCAAACCTCAATTATAAAATGATATGCAGCCTTTCATCATAGGTCTTATACGTGATTTGTTTGTTTCCGATGATGATTCATTGATGGGTTAGGAAACCTTCGTGCGGACTAAACAGCTAACTAAATGTTTCGAACCACTGCAGAAGTACGGGGCGAGGTTTGGATCAAGTAAACATGTTTAAGCCCCCCCCCCCCCCGACACTCCCCAATAATCATTTACTGACCGTTCCAAGGCGGTAATTCTTTTGTGGTTCCTTGATGTTATATTGTGCTACGCTATATTCTTTGGCGAATGGTCACCTGTTTAGTCACCCAATCTGCCTTTTGTTTTCTTTTGTGAGTTAAACATAAAATACAGTAGAACATCAATGGCTCGAACCCTGATTGCTCGTTATCCCTGCCTGGCTTGAACTCTTTCTTGGGTCCCTAGAGGTCACTTTATATAGAAACCTACCCTGGATGGCTAGAACTACCTATAGCTGGAACTAATTTTTATATTCCCAAGCCTGTTCGAGCCAATGAAGTTGTACTGTAGATACAAAAATGATATTGATACTGTTTTGATAAGGGTAGCTGAATGACCACGTGTTTGGCAAAAAGCTGCTTATTTGGTTTACTGTGCATGTCGTGTCTTTCGTGAACTTGTATCAATTTTTTCCGCGTGTGTAGGCTGCTTCCTCCACTGGTTTTGAACACATACCTGTAAAATATAAAATGCGCTCCTTAGTTGAAAGGACACATTCGTATAACGATGTCCTTAGAGGAGGACGTAAGTTCTACCCCTGTCAGAGACAACGAAAGACTGACAGGATGCTAATGTTGTGCGTTCGCATGCAGGCGTGAATCAGCGAATTAAATCGCGCGCGCTAAATTGCATAAGGACAAAAAACGGAAATGGATATGTGCTTACTTTTAAAATAATGCTTAAGAGTATTTGAGTTATGGGGAAAATGAGTGGATAACATGAAATACAGGATAAAATTGGACTGTGGAAGAATTTGGTAAAGAATTTTTAAGATGAAATATTTTCACCCTGTGACATAGTGTAACATGAAGTTATCGTTTGTTATCTCAAATGATAAATTCTAAGTTAAATGTGTCAGAGTTTATTCCTATGAAATATTTTCTAGTACCAAAGAATATTTTCATTGGGATTCTTTTCTTATACTATGCGGTTTTATCGCTTTTTCAGTGTCTTCGCTTGAGCTATTTGGGATACAGTCAGACCTCCTCCGGACAGATTGTTAACCTGATGTCCAATGATGTTAACAAGATTGACCTCGTAAGATTTTGTCTGTATCATTTAATCTTATCGCGATTAAGACAACCAACTTGTACCACTCAGAAGCAGCGTTTTGTAGTACAAGCGATTTTCTTCTCAACCTTATTGAATAGATTTCTCGAATATAGTATGCTACTCAGAATACCATTAACAGCCATGCGCGATAGGTTTCATCGCCGTAACAGAGATCCAATTCGTCTTTGCCAGTTCATTTATCGAATTTCCTAACTGTTTCAGGCTTCGCTGCGTTGACCTAGGATCTTTTATAAAGGTTAACTTTTCCAGAAACCATTTACTTACCCATCAAAACATCAGATAAGGTCACTACCGACACCAATTACCGCAACTCTTTGATTAACCTGGGAGGTAAATAAGGTATACTTTTGATCAGTTTTTGGAAACTTGAAATGCATTTTATAGCAGAAATAAAGTTCATTTCAAGAGAGGTTCTGGCAAAACTTGAAAGGTAAAGTTCAAAACTATGCCATTATCAATAGCTTCTGTTTATTTCAAAATCAAAATACATAACTCAGTAAGATATTTGTATCATTGTAGCGGACCGACTTTTAGAACCCAATATTCCGGGTTGTAAATCGAACAAGTTATATATTTACGTTTATGTTTCGTAGGAAACGTAATCCACCAGCATCAACAAAGAAACAAAAATCAGTTCCCAAAATTGAACTGCCTGTCCCCGCAGAAAGTAAAACTTTTTTATTTCAAATAGATCGTTGTGTAACATCATCAGCTGACCAGTGAGACAGAAGAGATGAGGCCAAGGAGCCACCTAATTTCGTACATCGAGAATAAGCCGATGTTTATGCCATTATATTAATATAAATTAAATGGGTGTTACCTATGTACGTGCGTTCCCATTTATTTGATATGGCTTCTTATTAAGATAGCTGTACATATGAGTAGGTCAAAATATTCAACAATTTCCACAAACTCTTTTTTTCTAGCATTTTCTCATATAAAGCACCAAAGGCAAACTGTAACTTTGCCGTAAAAAGGTCAAGGTCAACCTAGGGTCATAATTTAATCTGATTTGGTAGTACTCAGTTACCCGATACTACGTACCAATTTTCATAGATGGATGGATGACTTGCAATTGTACGTCCTTTTCAATAGCATTTTAGTCATATCAGGAAGATGGGAAGGTGATAATGAAAGAATGTGTGCAGCCCCGTTTACGCCTCAAGCGGGGCTTGAGCCCAGGCCCGCAAGATCAGTAGGCCAGCGCTTAACCCACTTGAGCTATCGTGGCTCCTACCAACTTTCAATGCATTTGGCTTATTAAGTCTGGAGAAGAAGATTTTTAAGCATGTATACAAAGAAGAAGATTTTTTGCTCACCCAAGCCAGAGGCTCCGGGGGAGCTCATAGTATCGGCAGGCCCCGTTGTCCGTCATCGTCCGTCGCCGTTCGTCGTCCGTCCGTCCTTAATTTCAAACGACTTCTTATTTGAAACCACTTGGCCGATTGTTACCAAATTTCGTATGTAGCCTCCTGGGCCGATGGGAACAAAATAATGTTCAAATGGTCCTGGCCACGTGACCAACATGGCCGCCACGCCCATATATGGTAAAACCCTTTAAAAATCAACACCGATATGCCAATGTGATTGAAACTTGGTTTATGGAATTTGAGTATGCGAGTACTACCAAGATTGTTAATATTATCACCTTAGGTTGACTAGATCTTTATTTTGTAGTAAGGTCAAATTTGCTTTTAGACGCTTTTATATGGGAAAATACTAGAACATGAGGTTTCTTGGAAACTGTTGAAGATTTTTGGCTTAAAATTGGTATATACAGTCATCTTAATGATTACAGGAAGTTTTATGTTACGAGTACAAAAAGTCAAGGTCATTATTTGAACTTTGACCAAAGTCTCTCATATTTTCGATAATTTCAAACAATTCATGGGCCAGTTATAACCAAATTTTGCTTAGAGCCTCCAGCGGTTGATGGAATGAAAATTTGTTCATAAGCACAGGTCACATAATCAACATGGCCGCAACGCCAATATATGGTGAAAGCTTCACAAAGCTTCGTCTCAAGAACCAATAGATCGATTGCCTTGAAACTTGGTAAGTAGCATCAGGTCCTCGAGTACTACACAGAATTTTGCAATTATGACCTTGGGTTGACCCTGACTGTTTTCACGGCAAAGTCAAATATGGGAAAATGCTAGAACATAAGATTTTATAGCAAATTTAGAAAATTTTGGCCTAACAATTGGTGTATACAGTCATTTTAACGAGTAGTACATGAAAATTTATGAGAACAAGAGGTCAATGTCATTCTTTGACCTAGGACTCTCATATTGTGACAGTTTCAAACATCTCCTTAAAAACCACTGGGCAAATTGTAGTTGTAACCAAATTTCATATACAGCCTCCATGGCCGCCATGTCCGTATATGGTAAGTTCCGTATGGTATGGTCCGTATAGCATGGAGTGCTAGAGTACTACCATGGTTGTTCAAATGGTAATCTTGGTTTGACCTTGACCTATTTTTACAGCAAGGTCAAATGTGGACAAAAGCTAGAACATAGGATTCCATCATGAAAACTTTGAAGAGCAATGGCTAAAAAATGAAATACGCAGTCGTCTTTAGAAGTTCATGAGGTTTTATGAATACAAGGTCAAGGTCATTCTTCGACCTTTGACCAAGGACTCTCATTTTTTGACAATTTCAAACATCTCCACAAAAGCCACTGGTCCGATTGTAACCAAATTTTGTATAGAGCCTCTAGGGGCAGTGGAAAGACAATTTGTTCAACTGGTCCAGTTCACAAGTCCAACATGCCCTGTTGTTCCCTTATGCCCATTGAAATCTTCTTCTCCAGAACCAATCGACCGATGTCCTTGAACTTTGGTATGTAGCATTGGGTACTCGAGTAATACCAAAATTGTTCAAATGATATTTGGGTTGACCTTGACCTTTTCTACGGCAAGGACAAATGTGAAAATATGCTAGAATACAAGATTTCATGGAAAGTTTTAAAGATTTTGGCCCAAGATTGTTCAAATGATGATCTTTGGTTGACTTTGACCTTTTTTATGACAAGGTCAAATTTGCTTCCTGGTGCTTTCATACGGGAAAATGCTTAAATAAGAATGCATGGAACTTGTTGAAAAGTTTGGTGCAGAAGTTAATACATACAGTCAAATAAATGACTACATGACCTTTTTCAGCAAAGGAAGTCAAGGTCATTCTTTGACCTTCAACCAATGTCTCATATTTTGACAGTTTCAAACTGCCAGCTTTGTTCAAATGATGATCCTAATTAGACCTTTGACCTTTTCACTCAGGTTAGCGATTCAGGGCCTCATGGCCCTCTTGTTAAAGGTACCCATATATGGGCATGGCTACCATGTTGGTCATGTTACAAGGAAAGTTTGAACCGTTCGTTCTTCCGGCCCATGGAGGCTTATTATGAAATTTGGTTCAGTAGGCCTTGTCGTTTCAGAGAAGAAGTTGTTTGATATTGTGGCTGGTCCGTTTACATGACTTTGAGAAGGCTCCCTTCTGCAATCATGCAAATAGCAACGTTACATCCCCAAAAATCTTGTCGCTATGCCAACAGCGTTTGCCGGATTACCTCATAAGCAACTTTACCTTATATTTAATTATTTTTTTCATTATCATCTTCTAATCTAAAACGTCCCTTTATATTAAGACAAATACGAATACAGCTTATTTTCGGAAATAGGACTCTACATGATCAGGTATCTCTAAACTAATTTTTACGTATTATAACAACTTTAACGTAGAATTTACTTTTGATGAGCTGCTCTGTTCTTACAGTGTTGTCCATGATGTCATCAAGTGTGATGTAATGTTTAGTTTTATGATGCCATACCATACGATTTGCAAATTAACAGGTACGTAATTGACTGAATTCTATCGTGGTCCAGTTTATCTTGCTAGGAAAGATGTTTTGCTTGTAAATCACTTATTTGACGGGGATCATACAACCCTTGCTTTCTGTTTACAGGGAATCATGCTGTTTCCTTACGTCATCACCGGACCCGTTGTAATTGTTGCTGTTATTTTCATTTTATGGAAGGAAGTCGGTGTTTATACAATGGCAGGAATCGCAGTACTAGCAACGTTTATTATTAATCAAGCAACGATGAGTAGATTTTTCTCTAAATTCAGGTAAACATCAACGGAACAAAATAAGCAAGACTCGATAACCTGCATCTTATGTTTACATATTTCATATTGAATATCCTTATTCATTAAAAGCAAAATGCGATTGATTATTTTGATTATCAAAACATACTAAAATGCAAGTGAATGTTTTTTAGTTATCAAACTCCTTTATGGTATTTTCTTTGCATTTTTACTAAATAAATGTAAAAATAGATATAATAATTATTTTGTGTTTCGTTCTTTTTCTGACTACTTAAGAATAAAAGTAAACATGCAAATTATTATTATTATTATTATTATTATCATTATTATTATTATTATTATGCAGTAATGAGATCATAAATATTTATTTGATATTCCAGAGAGAAAACTGCCATATATACCGACAAACGTGTAACACTTATGAATGAAATTATTGCTGGTATACGAATTATTAAAATGCACTGTTGGGAAAAGTCTTTTGGAAAACTCATCGAAACAGTTCGAAGGTAGGTTATTTAAACCAAAATTTGGTATATTAGACTACCTGTTTCTCGTCCAAATTAGTTGTTTGGTAAAGTTAACGCACAGCTACTGGCGATTCTGTCAGATGGACCATCTGAGCCAAGAATTAGCCCACAAAGTTTTAGCCCTTACGTGTGGGTTTGTTTATACTCCAGAAGTTTGCCTGGCAAACATCATGTAAGATCAAATGTGATCAGTCCAATGGATGCTGCATCGACCGTGTACATCAGATTTTTTGTTGCTTCAGTTTAGATTGATATATGTTACAGGGAACAAACTAGGTCCAGCAAAGTAGTACTCAACAGCAACCCTCAAAGTCCGTGTGATACTTATAAAAAGAGTCAGAAAGAAAAAGATAAAAGATAAGAAACTGAGAAACTGTTTATGCAGAAAATATGTAACAAAATTCTAATCATGGAACAAAACCAATCTCCAAAATTGCTAGGTTAGACTTCTGTTCAACGCGTTTCAGTAAATTATTACCTTCCTCAGGATAAAATGACTAACAAATGTTCTACTGAAGCAAGATTTAGTGCCTAACTGCGTTACATGACGACAGCTAACATGCACTCTAAAAATTCTTATTAGCCATGTAAAGAGACTGTTGGGAAACCCTTATTGAACTAAAATACAAACGGCAGCTTTACATTTTTTGTTACAGTAAACAAGGAAACTGGATTTCCCAATGATGAACGTGAAAAAAAGGCTAAATGTTTAGAGAATAAGCTTCTAGGCAGACTTTCAACAAACTTCATGACTAAAATGTTGAATGTCTTTAACAATTAAGTTACATAGGTTTTATTTCGTACGATAGCCCTGTTTGACAGTAGATGAATTTTGGTTCAAGCTCTAATCAATTGAGCGTATTAACTTTGCAGGAAATATGGATTTATAAACATAGTTGACCAACACTTTTTGTGATATCGAAGTCGGAGAATAACTAATCTGAAAAAAGCAAACGTTCGATACGTACCTTGCAAAACCAATTGTGCTCGGATGCGGACATAACAATTGTACTAGAAAATTTCTAAAAAGATGTCCTCTTTTAAATAAAACAGAGCAGACTAAGAAAGACGGCACACATGTTTCTTTTGATTATATTCATGGACATAAACATAATTTGTATAGTTCTCAGACAGGCAATGATCAGGAATTAATACAACCAAATCCTACATCCTGCCCTCAAAGCCAACAGGAAATGAAGCACACACAGAGAAAATGACAAATGTTCGCGACAGACACGCACGGTAAACCGAATGAGCAGCTGTTTTCCAAACAGGTGGTCATTCAGCCACCCAACTGAAAACAACACTAACATCTTTTCTTTACCTATTTTCGATTTATAATTACAAAACAAATGAGAAAGCAGAATGGGCAGCTTTTCAAATGATCACACTGCTAGAGACCATAATCAAGCGGACATAACAACAATAAGGGACCACAACGGAAGAACCTTTGAACGGAGAATAAAAGATTACTGCGGGGCTTAAACTAGTTTTTTCTGGATCAAAACCCTTGCCTTATGCTTCCGCAGTGATTCGATACATTTAGTTAGCTGTTTTGTCGGCATGAAGGTTTCCAAATCCATCGAGAAATCATCACCGGAAACACACACCTCACGGTTTAAACCTATGATAAATCGGAGAGCAGGACTCGACAGATACAACGTATTGCCACACCTGAAGATCTGTGGGGTATCAAACAACACCACTGAAATACCGGAGCGAACGAAAACCATCAGCTGAACCTCAAATAAACAAGCAACAGATAAGGCAAGCTCTGGCCCCAACCAACTGAACTATAAAGCTTTATTTCTGATCCATCATTGAGTCTACTGACACTCTATAGCACCGGATTTATCAGAACCCTATTTTCAAGATTTATATTTCTCACCCATCGGACCAGAACATACCTATATAGGTCTTATGCGATCTTTCTTACGCGGCCTGCTGACACAGGCCTAGGCTTTGAAAACTATCCCAACACGTATGGTATTGCCTAGTATAGCCCAAGCAGAAAAATTTTACCAACAGTTTACTACACGTGTTATTTGGCATGTGCATTGTGCGCAGAGCAGTAAAGTATATGCAATCAATGTTGTCCACAAAGTTCTTATAAAAATGCTAGCTCAAGATAAAATTAACGGGATAGAATTATAAGTAGAAAACCAACTTGAAGCACATAAATGTAGCAATTGATTAATTGATATTTTGTTTGTTAACTACAATGGGTGAGGCGGTGTTCAGACCTTGACAAAGAAATAGTATGCTCGTCGTCAGACTACCAACTAAAAGAAGTCACATGCTTGACAAGCCTGGCATAAGACCAAATAGTCTCAGGCCACATTTTCTTGCACCCTGGATAAGGATATTTGCGTGTTTCCCCTGTACCTACAAATCTTATCTTACCCATGTTATCTCAGCCAGGACCGGATAAAAACCACCAGCAATCAATGCATTGCTTGTATTGGAGGTCACGTATCTGCGTCGTCAAGTGACGTTGATGTTTTAGATGATAACGTTACGAAGACGGTAAAAATTACGTCAGTTTGTGCACGTCAGACGTTGACGTCAAGAACCGAATGACGGCCGTTGAAAACGGCGCCTTCTTTCAAAATCAGGTAGAACCTTCTCAAGCACTAAAATTACGATTTTAACGAGTTCTAAAGTACAAACCAAACGCGGAGTGCAAGAAAAAGTGTTTTTCATGCGTAAAAATGCCGTCACTCGGATTCACTGTTCGGCTCACTCGGCAAGCCTTGTGATGCCGAACAATGACCCTCGTGACAACTTTTTTTATGCACACTTCACACCCATGAAATATATTTATTGTCTCGGTCTCAGCTCCGTCGGAAATGCTTTTAACCCCGAACAAAATTTAAAGCAAGCACTCGCTAGCAGGCGCGAAGCGCCTGCAATTCAATGCTCAATAAGGAGCTTTGAAAGAGCGGGAGCTCTATGGTAGAGGATTGGTAAATCATATTTTTACCTTTAAAACTCATTACTTCCAACGAGATTTCCTTCGTAACGACACCAAAACGGAAGTTATTATCCAAATTAGACTGGTTTGAAATGAAATCAACAAAACAATAAGAAATAAAGGCCACACCGTCTTTTATGCCGCTACATTACCTTCAACGGAATTTCTTTCGTAACGACACCAAAAATGAAGTTAGTATCCAGATAAGACTGGTTTGAACAGAAATCAACAGAAGAAGAAGAAATATAGGTAGTACAGTCTTTCTGTCGTTACGTTATGTAATGACGTCAAACGTTCCGTTTGAGAAAAAACAAGATGCGTCAACGTTAACCGCTTCTGTGAGTCGACATAGTCAGTACACAAAATGGTAGGGGTCTGAACGTTGGGTCTGATCAGGGTCTACACTTCGACCACGCATTTTTGTCGAAACTCTAGAGTTAACATGGTAGCAGCCATAAAGACGTCACACACTGTAAAAGCGATGTTCTTGCCTATAGGCAGTGCCTATTGTCATATTAAACAACCAGATCTGCAAGGAGTTGAAGATATATATTTGTTATTGCGGTGAACGATGTGTTTAAATGAGACTTTGAAAATTGATATACTTCACGAAACCGGTAAGCCATTATAATAATTAATCGACTTTGTGCATCCACAAATTATTTTGTCAATATATACAACCATTTTGGTTGCCTCTATATGTAATAATTTCTGAAGGAAGACACATGAACGTAAAAGAGTCGGACGGTTTCAAACAACCTAGGACGCCGCAACATTTCTCTTCGTATTTATGGAAATGGTACTTAATCTTTAGCAATGATGGTATTTAACGATCAAGGCTGGGAATATGAGGATGTAACAAGCACTTTACACTAATCGAAAACCAGTGCATTTAAATAACTATATTTTTTCTTTCGAACAGTTCCGAGCTACACAGCGTTAGGGTAACAAACTACCTGACCGCCATCTTAGAAACTATCTCAAGACATGGAAATCAGCTTTGCCTTTTTGCCATCATAGTGTTGTTTACTGTGGACAATCACCATTTCCGTGCAAGCGAGTTGTATGTTACAGTTGGGATAGTACACGCACTGAGCGTAAATGTTCTTCTAATGTTTTCATCAGGAGTCAAGTTCACAATGCAAATGGCAGTTACTGTTAAAAGAATCCAGGTACCGTACGGTTCAGTTTTATCGAAAAAAAATCACAATTTGTTTGATAGGTGACGAGAAAAGCAATACTCCAAACTATAATGCTGAATCCCTGTAATTCATTACTTCTTAGTTTCTTTGGTCACTAGTTTAATTGTTCAGTGTGTTCTTGTATAAAAGTTTGTGTATACGCGATCACTTCACACCGACATTTTTATCGTAAATCTCCCTGTATACAGTTTCTTTTATAACAAGCAGTACAGTATTTCAGTTTTGCTGGGATCTAGTTAAATTCACTACATGTAGTTATTTTGATCAAGCTCTCACGACCGACCTGCATTCAGCAGAAGCAACGAGATATCCGTACGTACATTTGAATAGTACTTTGATTTGTTTAATTAATCAGCCTTCACTATCATTTTTATCATAAATAATTTTGAAAGAACTAAGAAATTAATAACGTATACGCTGCAAATTCGAAAATAAATTCACAAAAACAATACATTAGCTGCTTGAGGAAATATCCGAAATACTATGACTAGCCATTGCACAAGCATTGATGAGTTTCGCACATCAGAAATGACCTTCAGCAAATTTACTCGTGCTGAAAATATCTAATATTTCACCTCTTTGTCAACTCTAGGGTAAGATTAAAACAAGTGACATTTAGTTAATTTTATACAGTAGGTCAAAACATCGCTTGTTAAGGTGACACGTCAGTTGTTAGACTACCCAAACGAGTTCCCTTATGCAACAAAATAGGTCAAAATATGGAAGTCCAGAAAAAATTCTCCATGCATGATTTCATTTGACCATAGACGCCGGCAATCTACGGAAATAGCAAAAAACGGAAGTAGGAGAATTGAGTAATTCTCTGAAATTTGTTTCTCTATATTTAGGAACATTACAGAAACTTATTTTAGTTAGGCTTGCTTTACTAATTATGGCACTACTATAATTCCAGTGCTTGTTGTTGGATGTTTAACATTTAACATTGAGTTAAATATAATTACATATTAGTAGAATAGTAAGTTACATGTAGCTGTTGTTTTGTCGAATTCATCTGAATAAATGCCAGATTATGCGTACAGCATCAATAGAATAATTTGTTTTTGGTGCATACTGACAGATGTCAACAAGCAGAAATTGGCTGAATTTGAAGTTAGCCAGCAAATAGTTTCATATATAGCCATTTCGACCTTCAAATATTAGTGATACATTTCAGCACAGAAAAATGCTGAAATGGGCAGCTAAATAAATATATTTTCATGCGACACTGTTTACAATCAATTAGACTTTTTCACTTTTTTCTACTCTTTAAGTAGAACAAGTGAGCAGGGGATTATGTATACCCCGGCCAGTGCCTCTACCAAATCATAAACAAAATTTACACAAAACATTAATGTGAATCCTATGTAATGTAGATATCTTTGACCTTGACCTTAGGATAGCAGTAACGATGATGTCAACAAATTAATTTCAGTTGGCGGAAGTCAATTTTACTCTAAATGTTCAGCAACAGGCTACATCCTAGTATTAAACTGACACTATAAGCAAAACTATACAACGGATGCCTTAGTCCTAATTATTGATCACTGGATCTACCAGGGCCCGCCCCTGGGTCTCCTACAGAGATATAATGGATCAAATAAGAGAAGAAACTGAGATATTAGCCACCAAAATGTTTAACGCAAAACTTTCACATAAATGTCTAAGTCCTAATTTTTGACCCTGGCTCCACCCTGGGGCTGAACTGTGAATCTTACTATTCCATATCAATGGCAATGCTATACTAACATCATGATCCAAATTTGAATAAAAGATCTGATGTCTGGTCTATCAAACCAGTTTGACGCAAAACGTTGAGGTCAAAGTAAACTGTTGACGAACAGACGAACAGATTGACAAACAAATAGACTAACAAATGGCCGAACAGACAAAGAGGCAAAGTTTTTATATCCCTTTATTACTGCATTTGCCGGATGCATAAGACTCATTCATAAGAAAACTATAATTATATGATTCAAACATATACAAGACAACGTAACTTTCCTGGTTAAGATAATGGCTTAAGGGTCACAACATTTGACCCCATTTTGTCCCCATATGTTAAGTCTGTCAGGAATTTCCTAATCAGTTTCATTAAGGGGAACAACATTCATACAAATGTGAGTCACCTTTTGTGCGTGTGTGTGTGGAGGGGGGGTGGGCGGGGTCGCATTTTTGGCGTTAATGCGGCCAATCCTTTCCTTAAATGCTAACTTTAAGCATTTGAGAGATTCCAAGTAGATTTGAAAGCAGCCGACACCATCAACAACTGACGTTTTATATCTTGGCGTCTAGCTTTACATAACATGTCGTTATTTTGCCGTTTTCATGACATCTTCGTGTGCACAATCAATGGAATATAGATCTTAAAGCAACATGTTATATGAGGGGCGTTCAGGAAATTTTGATTTTTGCTGCCATTTACAAATCATTTTAATAGGTCCCAGTCATACCACTGAGCTAATTACATCTGTGAATGTATTTTTAGTATGTCATTTAAGTCAAAAATCATTCTTTATACAAAACAAAATTTCGTCAGCTGTTTGTCACTCGTTGCCCTCAATATTTATTTAGAAGTTAGAAGGGTAGCAACGTTATCGATTCATTCCTTGCAAAACAACGCACAGTGTTTATTACGCTACTTAAATCCACTTCAACTTCATTTTCGAAGACTGAAGCAGCTTCGATTTTTATACAAACAATTAATTTTTTTAACAGTTTCGAATTGCCCCGTGAACAGGCTCTTCCTGACAAGAATTTGAATGATATAGTCCGTTTGCTCCCAAATGCAAACGGCATTCCAAATATTTTTTTCAAAATTGATGACAGGTAGAACATTTTCTAATTGCTCATTTTTGACTTATATCCTATACATTACAAAATCAAAATTTTATAGAAATGTGAGGTTTTGCATAAAAAAGTTTGTTTACAAAAATGAACCTGAAATATGACATTTTTGCCTCTCCATTACAAGGGAGTAAAACTTGGAATTCCCGTTTAGTCTTACGAATTATAGCATGTGACCAGCATGATATCCTTAGAACAAAATTTGCATAATTAATTAAAATTTTATTCTAAATCCATTTTTACCTACTTTTTGTTTCACCCGTATATTATCAAATTTTGAAACATACACCTTTTACTCGCAAAACTATATATCATTTCCAAGTTTATTTACAACTTAGTATCACCTGACCAGTGAAACCATGCGTTATGCATGCGGACAGGTGAATACATTTTACTATTTCAGACATATACGCCCACAACTGTAGTAAACAACGAGTTTACGTCATTACATTGCCTATCAATAATATGTTGGCTGTTCTAACAAGCATACGACAAACTTCAGTCAAACAGTTCATTTCTTCATTAGTGTTAATGAAAAAAAATACAAAAACATCCAAAAAATTAGATTTTTCGTTTTCTGGTATGTATCGTTATAACAAACATCGGGACATTAGATCATTTAATGAGACTTTCATAGTTTTCGAGAAAAAAAAGCTAAAACCCGTTTGGACTTGAGAACAAACGGACTATACAACACTTCTTTTTATTACAATATCATTATAACATTACAAGAAAGAGAGAATTTGCCACTACATAAAAAAACCCGGATAACTCACGTTCACGGAACAGTATGAAACCTAGATTAAATATTGTTTCCGCGACATTTACATGCAACAGTTGCCTGGGAACTTTGTTTACATAGCAATGGTGAAAAACAACAACAACAAATCAAACACGGATGATAAATAAAGTATGGCCTTCTAAATTAAAAACATGCAGTGGCTTAAGGGCATTCCTCTTTCAAAGATGTTAAAAAAATGTGTCCTTTAAAAACTAAACATTGCGTTTGCAGATCGCGTTTGCAGACTTGTCCAGACATATCGCTTTATAAAATTTTGCTATAAGAAGTACTGTCTTATGATAGTTATCAAAATATGACGACACGAACAGAACTTTCTGAGCATCTCTCGTACTCAACCCTGCACATCTCCCCAAACTGATTCATTTTACAGATACTCCAGGTTATTCATAGCTTATTTTACGCAACCAAAAATAAATTTTTGCTATTAAAAGTTCTGTCTTATGAAGTCCAACAATTGTCATATTCGTCGAAGGGTCACAATTAAAATCTGAAAAAGTCTTCTCTACAGACTCCTCTAGCCCGCTGTAACACAGAATTTGCCAATATTCCAGATAAGAATACCAGGCTCTACATGTAGCTGGCGAGTCAGCTCCAGCAAAGTCATCTAAATAATTTATGAATAAAATATTATAAATACCACAAATAAAGTGATACTAACTGTAATTCTCTTACATATATGAGCGGAGCTTCTGCATCCCATACTTAGCATTTTATCAAAATAAAATTGACCATTAAAAGAGTAACCTACCAACGAGTTATCGCCGAGGTCAATAGGAATTTGCCGATATGCTCTTTTTAAATCTCGTTTGAACAACAAACAACCCTTACCCTTTTCCTGTATGATATTGACCAAATCATCATCAATCCCAGGGTATGGTAGATTTATCTTTTTGCCTAAATAAAAATCTTTTGAAATATGATTGTTGATAGCTTCTCCCTCAGATAGCTAAGGTCTAGAGTAATTCTACGTTCTGCTGAATCTTTTTGGGAACAGAATTGAGGGGCGAAACAATCAGTTTGTATTGAGAGAAAATTTACAACCTTCAAAATTATATTTACCGGACAAACAAATTTGATCATGCATGTAAGTATAACTATCTGTATTATGAAACGATAACTCTTGCGTTGATAATGTATTTTTGGGTATAGATGGAAAAACAGTTTCTTTGGACAAAACGTCACTTACACAATTCGACGGCAAAGTATCTTCCTGTGGTATAAATGATTCCGTTGTATTATTTTGGCAATTTAGAGCATTGGTGACAGAAGTGAGATTATCATGTCAAAGTTTGTACGGACAGCCAGATGAACTCTCAAGGTGCTAAAACTGTTTATTATCAGTGCGCCAACAAGTAGCACAAATGTGTTTCACCAAACGCGGAAGACCTTTCAACGTCTTTTGATAGGAATATTTGTATGAACATTTATCCCGATTATAATCGGAGCACCACCAACATTGATCCGACTTTGATAAATAACCTTTGCAAGACTTTTTCAAAGGCTGCCTAGTAAGCATTGCCGTTTCTATTTGAGTAGGGTCATCACCCCAAGAGTTCAGACCCATTTCAATACGCCTAAGACATGCAGCATAATACTTAAGCAAACGTTTCTACTCATAAATAGTGGAGTAGTAAACTATTTTTTAAGAAACTTCATTCTACTTTTATACTCAAGTTTAGGCAATTTTGAGGTTAATACCTCTAATTTTTCATGTCAAGATTTTTAAAAGCTATATTTTCGGAAACATATTCATATTGGAGTACAGAATGAGGCCAACCTGGGGAATTTTCAACTTATCTGAGGCTTTCTTAGCCATGCCTAATTTTTTCGATTTTCTTTTTATCAGACTTAGACCAACTGTCTGATGAATCTGAACTTGCAGAGCTAGAACTATATTTTGAAATGGATTTTTGTATGTTAATTCTGCTTTTTCCCTTTTGCTTTTTTTTATTTTTGTTTCTTTTCATCTGGTTTAGGGGCAGTAACTAAATCAGATATTGCTGAATCAGAACTTGAAATGTCTCAACTCGAAACAGATGAAGAAAATACTGATTCTTCGCAGATTCGGAAAAAGCCCCAGATTAACCATTTTTATGTGCTTTATTTTTCTTTTTCTTTTTTTAATCTTTTCTCATTGTTTTAATGTCAATATCAAATTTAACCTCCTCTGCTTTCTGCTGCTCTATATCTTTTAATTTAGATTCCGTCTCATGAATAGATTTTTCAAGCTCTCTATAGTTCAATCCAATTCCTCCTGTTTACTGACAATTTTCGCTGGTGTACTGGTAGACTAAGCTCTCTCTGACACTTGTAACGGTGGAGGCAAGGCATACTATTTCTCTTCTTTCACTTTTTTGCCCTTATTACGTTTACTTTTCCTTAGAGCGTTTTCTGCTGACATTGCGTATTTCTTGATGATATACGGTACACACGTGAGTATTTGCCAGGTACAATAAAGTTAACAGTAAAATGTGAATTTCGCGATGAATAAGAATATAAATTTTATTTCATTCACCAAAATTTGGTAACTAATATGGAGCTCCAGTCAACGTCAGTAAAACTGAAATATACTGACTGACATCGATGCAATCCATCTGACTTTATGTTAGAAACCATTTATGTCCTTTGCAAAAACACAAATGTAAATCATAAGTTCGACTAATATTGTCGATCCTTTTTCGACTGAGCTTTGTCGATGACTGAAGTGCGGGCGCATTTTCTAGCTAGAAGAACAAAGAACCTGTAAATGCATCATTTGATCAAAAGTAGCCAATATCTCTGTTTCGTACAAATCAAAAACTGACAAATACAAAATTCTAACAGAAAATTGCCAACCTTATGGCTCTGTGGATCGCACTCCTGCCTTAATAATTAAACGTATGTAGACATAACTCATACTTTATAAAATTTTGCTATTAGAAGTCCTGTCTTATGATGGTTACCAAAATATGACGGCACTAACAGAACTTTCTGAACATCTCTCTTATTCAACCCTGTACGTCTCCCCAAACTGATTCATTTTTGCAGATTCTCCAGATTATTCATAGCTTATTTTTCGCAACCAGAAATGACTCTATTGACAATGCACTGCTGTTCAAGCTTATCTTGGTCGTTCTTAATTGCAAATTCCATAAGTAAGTTTATGGCAATGGCAATCAAAAATTTGGTTCAGTAATCCCAAGATTACCGAAGATCAGCAACTTAGTTGAAACGGGTACTTTGAAGGTTGCCTAACAGCAAGACCACTTTTATCCTTTTATCCCTTTATTGTGGCCGCTTAAAAATTTATTTCGATTTCATGGCTACGACTGAAAATAGCCAGGCCCCCGGTTGCTGGACTTTCAACTTTACTTACTATTCCCTCAATAACATAGAAGACTATGCATACTACTAGCCAGCACCTGTTCATACTTTTTGTATTTGGAGTAAATCTTTATAACATCCAAAGATTGCGATTAATACCAAATTGCATGTTTCTAAGATTTAGATATAACTATGATTATTGCATACCGGCCACTTTTAGTTAATGTAGGTGGTATGTAACGGACTAACACAGATGTAAGCTTGCACATTATTTATGCCTTGCATTCAAATTAATAATCTGCACTTTAAAGGTTAAATTATAGCCTTAGTGAAAGCTAGTCAGTGATGACAATCGCATTATAATTAAACAGTTTTGAAGGCTTACAAGCAGATGATATTCAAAATATGACCGTCATATTTTGAATGTATGAAGGTGAAAAGTAGCGCCATCATATCTGTTTCAGCGGTTTCTACTGTTAGAAGAATGTATGATAACTGGAAGACAGAATCCTGTTAATGGTGCTTGCTGTGTTGAGATAAAACATGCGTCGGCAATATGGAATGAGGTTGTATCATTTGCATATTTTATTGTGGTTCTGTGTCGTTCAAACTTGATTTAAATTTACTTACCAGAAGCCAATTGTTACATTTTCGATTTTTACTCTTTTATAATTCTAGGACCTGAACGGAATGTTAAAATAGTTCAGATTTCTAAACAATTGGTACACAACACCAATACATCTGTCATTTAGTAGTGCAGAGCCCGAACTCTGTAGCTACGCTAGAAAACATTTTCGGTCTCCCTGAAGAGTAGAGTTTGGAACTCATGTGGATGTTATAGCCAGCATCTCTGTGGACATAATAAAGTCACAGGACATCCTGAGGAATGCCTCTGGGGCACCAGAGGGGTGAAATGGTAAAAATGGTCTAAAATGACTATTTCCACATTTTTTCAACACCCATATATACACTGCCACATATCGTCAACTTAGCGCAAAAAGTCAATGACTCTAATTGAAGTATATAAGCACTTATTGATTTTTTGCGCCAAGGTTACGATTTGTGTTCTAACAAAATAGTATCTGCTAAGGTAAAGTATCACCAAAGAGGTCCAATGAAGGGAAAATTACCAGTAGTATAAGTTTTATAATTTGACCCAACCTTATAAAAATGCTATGTTGTGATTAACTGCTAAGAGGTTTTGATATCATGCAAGTATGGAGGGTTTGCATATAGCCAATGGCAGTTTTTGAATGCATAAAAGTTTTGGTCGAGATAACGGGCACACTACGATAAAACGAGAAATACCGATGCAAAATTGTCTTAAACGAACGACTGACCTATTCACATTTAAAACAAAAATGTGACCAGATTCATATTCAACCTCCAGGGTCATTGGGACGAAAAGTTGTTTATAACGTCCTGGTCACATGACCAACATGGCCGCTACGCATATATACTGACACAAACAAAAAACGTCCGCTTTTCAATTGTGTCTGAGAATTTCAAATGAACACAGACATTTCATTTAAATGTATTGTTTCAATAACGTCAATTATTCAACAGTCGTGCGCGCTGAACGGAAATCCGTTCAATAAACATCGACGCCAATGACAATGCCGCAAGCGCCAGTACCCAAATTTCGAAAGTAACAAAATCAGTATCTCGTGTTTTAACCATCGCAGCACATCCCAGCATCACTGAGCAGACATGCTGCTGAGATTTTATGAGTGATAGATGCATTCCTAACTGTCGCAACCAATGGCATACATCTGTCACTTAAAGTGACGACACAAAACGTCGATCGCGACCGTGCATAGATACTCGTAGACATTACCTTGTTGGTCCATCAGTTTGGAAATCAGTGGCATAGGACTACTACATAATTCATTTCTAGCCACCAATAGCATTGAAATCAGCATCATTCAGTACGCAAAAAGTTGGTTACAACATAACCTGATTATTTTTCTGTATGGGTTGGGGTAATAAAACCGGGCTTTAGTGAACTGGGATTTCAGATTCCAGGTTGAATCTTATTTTCTGATGGTTGTTGTCATTAGCCTACAAAAGTATAGTCAAATAAAGCAAAAACGGTGCCAAAACGATGAACGGTTATGGAGATATGGAAGTTCTAAAATCGTTATAAATTTAATTTAAAGGGAGATAATTTCATAATCCGAAGACTTTGGGCTGCTTTCTGTTCATTTAATAAACAGTTTTTGCTTTTAAATGTTTATTTTTCGTTTTTCGACGTTTCTAACCCTCGTTTAACGCAAAACATTTCAGGTTTTGATGGATAAATTGCTGCAGAAGATAAAATGACATAAAGTTCGATAAATCTTGTGGCTATGGAGAAAAATTAAAACGGGTACAACTTTATGTGTGCCAGATGCTCAGGACACATTTTGTTTTATTTTGTATGGCTACAACTTTACTGGTTCAAAAGATACAGAACCCTATAAAACGGACGTTTCTGTTTTGTGTCAGTATATATATTGTAAAAGCCCTATAGATCTCCTGATAAGAAACAATGGACCGATGGTCTTGAAACTTGGTCTGTAGCATTGGCTTCTCGATTACTACATAGATTAGATTGTATCAACAATAAACTTGGGTGGACCATGATTTTTTTTACGGCAAGATCATATTTGCTTCCTGGTTCTTTTATGTGACGGATTACTAGAACATAAGATTTCATGGGAAATGTTGAAGATTTTGGCCTAAATATTGGTACTTATGGGCATCTTAATGAGTACATGAAGATTTGTGAGTAAAGGAGGTCAAGATCATTCTATGACCTTTGGCCCGGGTTTCTCATTTTTTTAAAAAAAAGAAAAATCTCATAAATTCAAACCATCTCATAAGTTCTGAAGGTTATTATTTATTATTTGCCCTTCACTCAAGACTCTTATTTCATGTAAAATTTCAAACATCTCCTCAAAAGCCGCATAATCAATTGTAGCCAAAGGGGGGGGGGGGTCTCCATAAGATCCATTTTCTGGTTACAAATGGATTTTTACCAAACCTCACCAGTATCTACTTGTAGGTGTTGGCTTTCATATACTGAAATACTGATCTCATCGAAAGTGTATTTTAAGTGGAGTGCAGTGTCAAAGTGGGTCCGGTAATTCCATCCCCTACCTTACCATGTATCATTTTTTTTCAATTATCTCTATAAATAATCATGATTGATTTGCCATTATGATTTGAAATAATCCAGGCATATATGTTTATTAAATGGGTTATCTAGCTTACCATTGTTTGCTTATTCAATACCAATATATGAGCTTATAGGTGGTTACAGGAATTTTACTTATTTTTGCTTCTCCAACTTTGCGAAAAACCACAATTTTTCATTATTTGTACAGATATATAAAGGAAATTTGTAATTATACCGACATGATAGTGTGCATTGCACTATCCTAGACATATCAAAACTTGAATTATCTGCCCTTGTTTCAAGAAAATATAAGTAATTAAATTGAAAATGTAAGATCGAATTTTTACACTAGTAGGTATATTTTTGATGACTCTTTAGCTCATGTTTCTGATATTAAACTGATTGTTGGCAATCAGTATAATTCAGAAACATGAGCCAAAGAGTCATCAAAAATATACCTACCAGTGAAGAATTGCTATCGTACATTTTCGATTAAATTACTTATATTTTTTTTAATCAAGGGCAGGTAATCCAGGTTTTGATATGCCTAGGATAGTTTTCTCATAATCCTGCAAGGTACATTATCATAGCAATATAATTACAAAGTTTACTTTATATATCTGGACAAATAATGCAAACTTGTGGTTTTTCATAAAGTTGGAGAAGCAAAAATAAGTAAATTCATGTTACCACTTACGAACCCATAACAGGATGAGCTCTGCTGTTCAGTTACAGTTTTTATGTGATATCATGGGCACTTTATGGAATCGAAAGCTCATCAATCACTTCGATATTAGAAACAGAAGCAAAAGAGTCATCAAAACTATACCTACTAGTGTAGAATTTCGATCTTACATTTTCAATTTAATTACTTATATTTTCTTGAATCAAGGGCAGATAATTCAAGCTTTGATATGCCTTGGATAGTTTTCTCATAATTCTGCAATGCACACTATCATGTCAATAAAATGCCAAAATTTCCTTTATATATATATGGACAAATAATGAAAAATTGTGTTTTTTCGCAATATTGGAGAAGCAAAAATAAGTAAAATTTCTGTAACCACTTATAAGGTCATATATTGGTATTGAATAAGCAAACAATGGTAAGCTAGATAACCCTATTAATTAGCACATATGCCTGTATTATTTCAAATCATAATGGTAAATCAACCATAATTATTCATAAAGATAATTGAAAAACATGGTAAGGTATGGAGTGGAATTACCTCACCCACTTTGACACTGCACTCTACTCAAAATACACTTTCGATGAAATCAGTATTTCAGTACATGAAAGCCAACACCTACAAGTAGATATTGGTGAGGTTTGGTGAAAATCCATTTGTAACCAGAAAATGGCTCTTATGGAGACCCCCCACTTTTTACATAGAACCTCAAATGGCTCACTGAACGAAAATTTGTTTAAATGGACCAACATGGCCACCATGCATATATATGGTAAAAAAAACTTTAAAATCTTCTTCTCGAAAACAAATTGAACTATGGCCTTGAAACATCGTATGTGGCATTGAGTACGTGGGTACTACCAAGGTTGTTCAAATGATAACCTTGCGTTTACCTTGACCTTTCTACGGCAAGGTCAAATATGGGAAACTGCAAGAAGATAAGATTTCATGGAAAGTGTTTAAGATGTTGGTCAAATATTGTTCAAATGATGACGTTTGGTTTTGCTGTTGCTTATGACCACCTGTTTGGGAAAAAGCTGCTCGTCCGGTGAGCGAGCGTGTCTTTCGAGAACTTTTGTCGATGTTTGGTTGTGTGCTTCTTTTCCTTTTGGTTTTGAGAGCGGGATGTTGGATTTGATTGTACTCATTCCCGATCATTGCATCTTTTTTTACTCTTAATGCCTAAATGTAATAGTTCGTTAACCTTGTAGAACATTTTGGTACAAAAGCTAATAAATACAGCCAAATAAATAAGAACATGAACATTTTTAGAAATAGAGGTCAAGGTAATTATTTGATCTGTAACCAATGTATCTCATATTCAGGTAGTTTCGAACTATCAAGTTTGTTCAAAGGAACCCTAGTTTGGAGTTTGACCTTTGTAGTCAGGTGAGCGATTCAGGGCATCATGGCCATCTTGTTTAAAAGATGCACCGTCTTATTCCAGGCGTGGGGGCAAAAAACGTTACAAGATATATCGATAACTGTTAGAACCAGGGAATTACTCGCTGTCATTGGTCCTGTTGGCGCTGGAAAGGTTTGTATAAGCTATTTGTTAAAATACGGAGTATCTATTCAAACTGCATCATAACCTGATTAAGAACACCGTGCTTTTAGTCAAAATCATCAATATTAGCATGTAGCGTAGTAAGGTAAAATTGCTGATTAGGAATTACGAGCTTACGGAGTCGTCTCATAAGTAAAATATAAGAAATCATCAAATTGCTTCGACTAATCACTTAAACATTTTCAATCTCTCTTAAAAATATTTTCGACCACTCTTACCTAGTTATTTCAGCTCTACTAAGTGATCAAATAATGTGACGTATTACTGTCTCAAAAATAACGTTTGCTTTAAGAGGAACTTCCTTTAGATTTCATTTTGTACACATTGCGGCTGGTATTAGGTACTGTGAAGTAGCAATCGTAGGAAACTCAGCGATCAATAGGCTCGTTCCGAGTCCGCTAGAAAAAAGAGTTCAACTGTGTAAAGTAGAGCTTTGCTGAAGCCTGTGCTTGTGGGATGAGGACAATGTTGCTATGTTACATAACTGCAAATGACGGAATTAAACCAAATAGACCTTTTTGGTTTTTTGTGCGTTCCTTGATATCAGAGGACCTTTCTTTAGAATTTAATTTATCTCCTATGCATTCGATGTTAAATGCGGCCATAAAAAGTCTGTTGTACTACATCACGCGTAAATTACATATTTTCTGTTCTGGTCCTGTGGGATCATCAGGCAGATTTCGAATCAGTTTTGAAATAAAATACCGCTACTAAAGGTAGAAATTCGCTGAACCGTGCGCAGTGTTACAACATTACATTACTGTGTATGAACAGGTTCAGATAAACCGACTCTTCTCGGTTTATCTCTATAATGCCGTTTTTGCTTCAAGAAAACTTTCGTTCACAATTCATTCTAAGACACATACCATATCCGGCGCTAGGAAAGACCATTATTGTTTGGACAATTTTTCGGGGTTGGATAAACAGGCCTTTCCTCCTTACTTTTAAAATGAAAATGATCCGTCGCCTTGACCCAAATAAGAGAAACTTTCCACACTTATAAAAATAACACTTTAAAATTAAAATGGTTTAAACTATCTTGATACCTATCTAAATATTTTCAAAAATGTCAAAGTTTAACTACCCGTTTAGATCATAACGATAGAGTTGACAGATTTAGTAGCTGCTGAAAACTTTAACACATGGATATAAAAGAATTGTAAATCGATTTTATCTGTTAACTATAAAACAAAGTTTTAGATTTAATAGCGTGTCTGTCAATAATAAGATACGAAAGTGCCTCAAGGTCAATCAGTAATTATATAGTATATATCTGATACCAACAAATGTCGAATACTCAGTCAGGCAGACAATGTTTGCGTCATTGACACTTGTTTTGTTAGCGATTCCAAGCGTTTTGGTGGGTCGAACTAATGATGTAGATTGTTAATTCCGATGGGTGTGTGGAAAGCATGACTTAACATCTCTAGTATAGATTGTTCTCAGTGAGTGTTTCTTATATAGTTTCTAGCAATATAAGATGAAGGTGATGCCTACTTACATCTGTGCAAAGATTCATTCCAACCTTTTACGTTGTCATGTTACTATTGTGAAATAATTGATTCATTTATTATTTTTGGTCTTAGTCATTTTGTCGGTTGTCAGTTGAACTATGAAAAGACTTCGATCTGTGCATTAATACATCTACATTATCAATGATTAATATTTGATGCCGTGCAATGTCTCTTAGACTGCCCCAGAGGTGGGTTTTAATTTGCTGGGAAACGACGTGTATGATGTGTGTTTCTTTATATTTGTAGTCTTCAATGCTGATGGCAATTTTAGGAGAGTTACCACTTTTGGAAGGCAATGTTAACATAAACGGGCGATTGGCATATGTAGCTCAGCAGCCTTGGGTTTTCTCGGCCAGTTTGAGACAAAATATTGTCTTTGGAAATAAATTTGATGAAGCCAGATATAACCAAATTTTGTCAGCTTGTGCACTGGATCAGGTAAGTTATTACCAACTTACAGTTTTTATCCGGAACTCATTTAAATATGCTGTTTAATATCATCCGTGAGCAACATGATGCAGAATATTCGGCTTACAAACTTGCAAATGGGTGTACAAATAATATTTGTTGCCAAGTTACCGTGGTCAAAGTACCCAATTCATAAGTCCGAACTCGTAGTCCGAGATATTTTAGATACACTAACATGGATACCAAAACAGAGGTTTGATCAGGTGCTTGCGAGTAGTAAGAATCGCCTGCCGCCAATTTACTGTTGAGCAGCTTCCCTCTATTTACAAAGTCTTGATATTTAAAACAGGCTCTAGCGTAGCGGACTAATAGATAGAAATTAACTCTGTATGCAGGTGCCGAAAGAATATAGCTACCAACAGGTATACTGCTACCCTAGTGTTTTTCAGGGATTTTTTTCAGACGTGATACAATTTCAGATTTTGAAAATATTTCTAACCAGGTAGGAGCGCTTTGCTTATCTTATCGTCTTAAAAGGCTCAATCTCTCAACTGCAACATGGTAGGGGTATCTTTTACTTACTGTCTACCATCTTTGTCAGTTTAACCGGTACCTTTGAAAATGTAGTGTTCAGACTCACATACAGTCTTTGCACAGGACTGGTACCTATGCATGATCAATTCCTCACGAGAGAGATTGACATGTCGCAGTGTTAATTTTATGATAACGTCCCGGACGGGATTTCGCTGTATTTTCCATGACCTCCGAAAAACAAGATTTTAGTAGTTTGATAATTCCTAGAAATAAAATATATATATCGTTTGTTATTCATGCCATGCAATACTCCTCTTTCACTATTGTTTTCTCCTCAGATCTGCAATCCTAGTTTGTTTTTAACTTTTCGTAACCAAGTTTGGACCCATTAATGTTTTAAACTTGCAAACCTAAGTTTCAAAATTGAAAGCATTAAATTCAGTGCTTAAGGCTTTGAAGGAGTGGTTGTTCGTAATGTGTCAGATAAAACTGTTATTTAAATGAAAAGATAAAAACTTGAACTGAATTGCTAAGCGGTCAGATTATCAGCCGAACAGGCAGACAAATCGCGTATTAACTATATTGAAACAACACCCTTTAGATTGACCTTGCACAATACAATATATAGGTCATGGTAAATGTCGTCTTCTCTTGAAAATATTGTGCAAACTTTCTAGACTCTTACATGAATTGTCAAAAAATAAACATAGTAGAACAAACAATGTAACAACATAATTTTTAAGCCTGCCTGATCTTTTTCTTTGTGAATATTATAGGATATAGCTATTTTGCCATATGGCGATCGTACCCTCATTGGTGACCGAGGGGTAAAATTGAGTGGCGGTCAAAGGTCAAGGATCAGTTTGGCCAGAGCTCTATACATGGACGCCGATATATATTTATTAGACGACCCGTTCAGTGCCGTCGATGCTAATGTAGGAAAGCATATATTCAAAAAGTAAGGAAAGTTATCATTTTTTTACAGGAACAAACGGCAGATAGTGGCCAATATTTTATGCATATGTGTGGGGTTAAATCTAGTTGATTGTGGTTTCTTTGTCCAAATAAGGTATAATACTGAAAATATTCAGCGGCTGGCACAATAGAAAGAAGTATTGACTTTAGTGAATGATTCAAATCTAAAAAAGTTCCTCCATGAGCAGAGCACACATTCGACAGAAGGAACATGGGCCATGTTTGATATTTCAGCTACCCAAGCCTCATCAATAACCCTGACATGATCTGGTGACGAACGCCAGAGACAACAAACTGTAATTTCTTATTTTTTGTAAGATACATAACAACACATAGCTGAGTATGAAAACTCCAACTCTGGAAGTATTTATACTTGCATATAGACTAGCTTATGTAAATGATTGTTCTTAACAGGCTATGAAATTTCCGAGGTTTTTCAATAGTAGCACACAAATTCTTCGATTTATTTTAAAATGCTTTGATTTCAGACAGAGACTAAGCTATATATATGAATCTTGCTGAATTGTGCGAATAAATGACACAGTTGATCGCATTGTTAAATCTATATAAAATGTAGGTGTTCCTGTGCCTTTAGATATGATCTGTCTGTATTCCAATATGTTAATAAAAAATAAACTTATAAAATAAACTAATACTAAAAATAATCCTAAAGCACTTAAATATTGAACTCTCATGTTTGATTACAGTGTAATACAAGGTATTCTCAAAGAAAAGCCAAGGATTCTGGTAACACACCAGCATCAATTTCTATACGCCGCCAATCAGATAATAATCCTAAAAGAGGTAAGGTATACATCTGTTGTATGTCTCTTTTCTCATATAACGGTGTACTTCAGAAGGTATTGCAGAGAAGTTGTTCTATCTATCATGAACTTTCTTGCAACAATTTGAAATTGTCCTGAACAAGGGACATTCATTTAAATTAAGCTTTATATTGATAATTTTGACATATCTCATGCTATGAAAATCATTGACGATTCTGATCATTGGTTATGCCATTTTGAAATTACTAATTACCCTGGCAGTCGACGTACTTTTCGGACGTCAACGGGTTTCTGGAAATACCTGGATTTTGTACCTATGGCATTTAACAAGGTATATATTATTTTGAAAACAAGCACAGCATACAACATCGTTAGCACTTACCTAATATTAAATGAATGCCAAACCAACCTCACCTTACATATATATTATGGCCTCCTTTGTGTCAGATAAAGCATTACCTCATCAACAACCTTCGTTTAATATTTAATAACGGACCATCAGATGATCATATGAGTTTACAAATGTTATGAAAACAACATTTTAGCACAGTCAGTTGTACCGTAAATTGTTTCCATTTAATGTGAATTAGTTTTGCAATTAAAATCTTAAAAGAGTTTCTTCAAGAGCAGAGAATACATTCACAAAAAGGAACATGGGCCAGACTACGTAGTTTCGGCTAAAAAATCCTCTTCAGTGACCCTGATATAATCTGGTGACGAACCAAGAGAAAAGCATAATGTAATTTCTTAATCTTAATTGGACAGTCGATTCAAAGACAGATTAGTATCAAAAAGGGTCCGAAATAACATATAAAACGATGGTTTAGAATATGAGTATAAACCAACCTAGAATTTCAGATTTCTCAGAATACATCCTCGGATCTCAAAGGACGAAATTAAATATAATCTGCACTGTGGATGATGTACGGGGAGACGTTTTACGGCCGCCACACGGCACAACAACAGCTGGAGTGAGGTAAAATTAAAATCTTTAAAGAGTTCCTTCAAGAGCAGAGAATACATTCACAAGAAGGAACATTGGTCAGACTACGTAGTTTCGGCTAATAAAGCATCTTCAATGACCCTGATAATATCTGGTGACGAACCAAGAGAAAAGCATACTGTAAGTTCTTAATCTTAATTGGACAGTCGATTCAAAGACTCACAATCTCATTTCGTCCACCGAAGCGTATGATTAAGTTCTTCCATTTCGTACCGATACATGCCGATCCTTTATTATTACGTCACGCGCAAAAGTGACGTCAAGATATTGCTAAGGTAAACATAATGGCTTTAAACTTTTAATTTGAATATTATTGACAATTCAATAGTTATTACTACCTTGAGTTCCAATAACTTTGCTCATTTTTCATAACATAGTTACATGTGGTAATAAACGCCTTCTGTCAGTGGTGCGCCGCTTTCCCGCTCATTGTGCCAGGGGAACCGCTAACCTACTAAGAAATAGTAAAACAGTATCAAAAGCATTTTTTCAGAAGTGTGTCTTAGTTTGTGTTTGTTAGATTTCAAACCAGATGTTACATAAATGGCGAAGTTATGACCATTGTATAATTATATTTTAGTATTGTTTACAAGTCACCGCATGTTGTATTAGAAATGCAAAAACTTTATTTATTTCACGTTTTTCTCTTTTTTCTTTGCGAAACAAATACGATACCCAACCGCATATTACGACGCAGTTTGTGTCACCTTACTTTTACAAAATATAAGAAACATTACGGAACTGTTATTGTAAGAAATATGCACACGGCTATCTTTGATTCAAGTTAGGAATTGCAATTTGTTGGTTTCGTTGTTGTAATGGTACATACTCGCTGTTACCAAAACTGAACTCTTTGCAAAATAAATTTAATCATAAAGCGTCCCATTTCAAATCTGTAACCAGCTACAAGTTAGAAAAGTAATTATCTGTTTATACGTCAAGTGCTGTTTCGTTGGACGTGTAAAAATAATCGTTATGTTTAGGAAATTACATTCTGGAAATAAATATGCAGCTGATTAAAGAATATTATTTTCTTTCTTACTTACGTCAATTTCTGTTCCATTGAACGTGTAAACAAATACTGATTGTAAATAGAATTGCATGGGCTACATAACACTTACTTCTGTGAATAAATTTTAACGTCTTCAGACCCAATGTCTACCAAACTTTCAGGGACAAATAATTGGATCAGACACATTTCAAGGATTTGCTGACTCCGGCATGGACCTTGCCACCGTAATGAAAAGTAAGGAAGAACATAAAGAAGTTTCTCAGACAGACTTTGCAATGGACGAAAACACTTGCACACCAAAGAAACAAGACCTGCAGGTAAATGAGGATAACGAATCGTTTCACTTGGCTGTTTATTCAATGGTCAGAATCAGTAGCCAAGCTTGTCATAATTTGTTTGGTTGGTTCGATTGAGATAATTTGTTTCTACAACAAATAATATATTTGTATGCTCTCTTTTGCAACAAGAACATAGTTTTTGTCATATATGTTTTGTTTCTCAACTATTTGTGCAGAAACAGAAAATATTGTAATCGTTATATTATCTTAAATATCAGCTTTGCCATCCATCCGGCCAGCCGATTTTACCTGTAGAGGCAATAAAAGTTTACAGTATAAGTGGGCGGAGCTTAAGCCACACTGCTGATAAGAGGAAATCAACTTATAATACATTTACAATTTTCAGTAAATAGGCTTGATTTATACTTTGGGGTGTGATGGTTAATATCAGAGATCCAGAAGTTTTATTTTTATTTAGTTCAAAAAAAAAAGAAAAATCATAATAATGATAACAGAAACAAAACTTATATCTGATATAGATTTACAGTTTTTTTCAAATAAATTATTCAGGTTACAAAGAGGTCTGAAATAAAATATATCCATAATTTCACAGATCATTGTATTTAATTTTGTCAAAAGGAAATATACGCTTTCATGATATTTGAAAATGAGTTATATTTTCATTACGGACAGCAGTTGCATAATATATAGCCTCTGGAAAAAATCGTTTTATTTTCGCAAATGTGTAAATAATTCTGTTTGCTGAGAAGACAAACAAATTAATCCTGTTTCAGAGACCAATGAACATTAAGTGACACCACTAGCGAAGACACATGTACATGTGCCGATATTATGTTAGAGGACAGACAGTAAATTCATTTTAAAAGCAGACACTTACACTTGAGATGCTATAATTAAAAAGATAGAATTACTAATTATGAAATAAGAAAAATAATAATAATAATACCAAATGGTAGTAGTGGTGGTAGATATAGAAATGAGAGCAATGGAATGACATAAATTGTAATAGTGAGCAAAATAATAATAACTAAAACAAACAGCAAAATAGTCATTTTTATGTATCTTTTTATTTCATTATTATTAATATTATTATTATCATTATTATTATTATTATTATCCCGCTTTGAAAAAGGGGGTTATACTGGATTTGGTCTGTCCGTAATACCGTAACTCTTTTATTCTGTCACAGTTTTCTCAAGAACTATTGAAGCTGGACACTTGAAACTTGGTTTACATATGGACAATGAGTGATTGTCTTGTGGGATCGAGAATCGGGCTCATTGCTTTTATTCTTTTCTTAATTATACCCCCGCTTTGAACTGGTTTACATCTATCCGTAGTTCCGTCCGTCCTTCCGTAATTCCGTAGCACTTTATCGTCAAAATATCTCAAGAACTGTATAAGATAGAAACTTCATATTGGGTAAACAGTGTGACGGCAAGTTGTTATGTGGGATTGAGAATGAGCCCTCTCCTGCTTGTTCTTCCTTGTACTTGTTCACTTTTTTTTCTCTCCAATTTTTTCGTCAAAGATATCTCGGCAACGGTATAAGATAGAAAGTTAATATTTGGTACACAGATTAGCAAGTACAAGCTGTATTACGGGATAGAGAACCGGCCTTCTCCTATTTGTTCTTCCCTGTATTTGTTCACTTTTCTTTCTCTCTATGCATTCAGCACTGTATTTTTTGTCAATATTTGTTAAATGAGTTGACATTGACTTTTTACGAGGGTCGTTTATTTAATTATATCACTAATGGTCCACCATAACGCTTGGCTGTAAGGAGCACATGGAAACAGCAGTGATTTCACGGGGGAGTGATTTTCTATAACAGGATGAAATTTCGGTCTAATCCATTCAGTCTTTCTAAAGTTATTGACAGTTCAAGTTTGTTCTATCATATACATTCAACCCGAATTTATGCAAAATGTAAAACAAAACAAGCTTTTAAATTAGGGCCTCCATTAAAGGTCGATTTGGTCTGAATGTTATATAGTGAACTGTGTCCGATACATGGGACATCTGTTGTCTCTAAAAGGTCAGTTTTCAGGTGGCATAAAAATCTAAAGGTGGTAAAACTGACCTGAAATATGAGCCCCGTCCAGGCCAGCCAAGAAAAATTGCTGGTTATTGTCAAAAGAATTAAAAGAGCGACAAAAGTTTTGTATGCGGTATTGTTCAATTGCGATTAACCCATTGTTCAAATTCTCGTAAGGAAGGGCAAGACAAGGACAAGACAATCACAGGTAGATTTTATAAGAATGGTGTGTTGGCAAAAGTAAAGGCACACTATGATAAACGTAGACCTGCAACCGGTTTAAGAAGTCTGTGTCTTATCCATGACAACGCACCTGCTCACAAGTCTGTTCTTGTCCAAGACTTCTTGAAAGAGGAAAAGGCAATTCAGCTCTTTCATTCATCTTATTCGCCAGACCTTATTCCCTGCGACTGTTACCTTTTCCCTTAATCTTAAGAAAACCCTTTCTGGTCGTCATAATGAATCCCAAAGTGCACTTGGTAGTGCAAATTACCAGTGTCTTCAGGGTAAACCTAAAAAGGCCTACCTCTTTACAGAATGGATTTCGAGACTTGAAATGTGTGTTCCATCAAGGGAGTATACTTCGAAGGATTAAAGTTAACGTAATGTGAATGGAGAGAAGAACTCGATAAGCACATCGCTTCCGTTCTAATCCCATATCTTATACTGATATCCAATTTGTGTATGTATGCATATATGTATGTCAACTGAATAAGTTAAATAAATATGTTTTAATATGGAACGCCACAACTGTCTTATATTCGGACATGTCATTATGTTATATGGACAAGCATTATATGCTGTTCAGTTACATTATGTTTCGTCAGTTTGACATGCTGTCTTTCTCATTCGTTATTAGATGCTGTTCATTTTCAATTTGTCTTGTCTGAAAGCCATAATATCATCTCGGTTTAACATGCTGTCTTCTCTACTCGTCATTATATGTTGTTCATTTTCATTATGTATTGTCTGAAAATCAGTATACCTTGTCAATTTGACATGTTGTCTTCTTCACTCGTTATTATATGTTGTTCATTTTCATCATGTATTGTCTTAAAGTCTTTATTCGTCAGCTTAACAGGCTGTCTTCTCCACTCGTTATTATATGCAGTTCATTTTGCATTTTATCTTGTTAGAAAGCCTTTATGTCATGTCTGAAAACCATTATATCCTGTCAGTTTTACATGCTGTCATCTTCACTCGTTTTTATGAGCTGTTCATTTTCATTGTGTCTCGTCAGTTCGACACGCTGTCTTTTTCAGTCGTTATTATATGCTTTTCATATTCACTATCTCTTGTTAAAATCACATAACGTCTTGTCAGTTGGACATGTTGTCTTGTCCACTTATTATTGTTTGTTGTACATTTTCATTTTGCCTTGTCAAAAAATAGTATGTCTTGTTAGTTTGACATGTTCTCTTGTCAAGTCTTGTGTTGTGGGGTGCTGTGGGGTGGGACGAGCCGGTTGGCAGGACAAACAGGAATAGAATACTTTACCTCTAACATCTTATCTGCCCTGAACCCTCTCCCAGGACCCCACCCTACCTCTTCCCTAGCCTACCCTTCCCTACCCTAACTCACCATTTTCCACCAAACCATTCTCACCATACCCTCATACCCAAAGTCAAAAATGAAAAATGCTTATTAAATTCGAAACCCTTAAGTAAGACAGTTACTGAAAGTATAAAGAGGCACTCCACAAGCCTCAGCCCCATCTAACCACCACCACATACCATTCCCTCCCCTCCCATGATCTGCTCTGCTTTACTCCATTTTACTCTACCCTACATACACCCAACAATACCCAAACCAAGCCCCATCCTTACGCCTACCTCCTCTATACGCACCAATATCTCAACCTCTTTCCCTACCCCTACCCTTCTCTATCCTACTAATCATTATGCTAACACCTATGCCTACGCCCACACATATTCAACCCAATGCTTCCACCTACCCTTACAATCCCACAACAAACCCTCATCCATCCCAATCCCACCCAGTCCTCTTCCATCCCAATCCCACCCAGTCCTCTTCCCATTTCCCTTCCTACCCTACATTACCATACCCAAATGCTCCAAGCCTTACCCAGATATCCACCCCACCATTTGTTCTTCCCCATGCCATGCAATCCAAACCCCTTCACATACCTTACCTTACCTACTCTTCCCCTCCTCACTCCACCCCGTTTACACCCGTCCCACCCAAACCCTCTTATACCATATCCTATCATACACTACACGATCTTACGAACATGCTCTCGGCTCCACCCTAATCCCAATGTCAACACTTGTTTTTTCCCACACCGTGCCATCCAAACCTCTTCACTCACCCTACCCTACTTACCACACCCCCCAGTCTATAACTACCACAACAAAACCCCTACTCTTGATGGTTACCCACCCGAAACCACTCCCATCCAGATCCCTATTCCCGCCACTAACGGTTCTATACACAACGCCAGCCAAACTCATTCACCTATCCTTCCGAAGTTTACACTCTCACCACTACCCCACCACCACTCCTTCCTCACAGCCATTCTTACCCCTCTCACTACCCATATCTTTCCTTACCCTATCCTGTTTACCCTACCCACTTTATCCCCACAACTCCAAGCATACACTCTACCCATCCCAAACAACCCCAGCCCATTCTCCAACCCTACCTTCCCACTCATTCATACCACAAATTTCCATATCCACGCCCCTGCCCTATGTATGGTTTAGAATACCATGACTCCTATCCCCTCCCCCCTCCCCCCAACGCTAATCTACCGTGTAATACACAAGCAACGACAGGCATGCAGGCAGACCGGAAGATAAATAGACGGATTTCGGGAGGAACTTGAAAATGTGTTTATGAAAGACTATGCCCCTTATGCTTGCCTCTAAAAAGGGTTCGCTTTGCAGAAAGGGGTATTAACCGGTTCGTTTACATCTTAGTCGGATATTTTGTTCGCAAGCACGGCTTATTTTTCATGAATATGCCACACATAGAATTTCAAGTTCCTTTCTCTAATAGTTCTTGACTGTATGTAAGGGTACTTTTGTACCATAGGCTTCAATGCACTAAGTCGAAAAAGGGGCCTTACTCGATCAAAAATTAAAATTTTTCAGTTTCAAAAGTAAATCATCTACACCTTGGACAATGTCTTCCTCCACAAAATCATGATCCTAACATCAGGGGCTCTCGAGATATTTTTGTCAACAAGGTTCCATAGACATAAATGCGCTAATTTGAAAAAGGGACATAACTCGGTCAAAAATTCACAATTTTTTTCAGGTCATCTACACCTTGGGCAATGTCTTCCTGCAAAAAATCATGATCCTAGCATCAGGGGTTCTCGATTATCTAGTTATGGCGCGCACAAGACTTGTAGGGAAAAATGATCAAAGGGGCATGACTTGGAAACTAAGGAAGGGGGAGCAACCATTCTTATACGCGACTATACAAACTGTCCCAACCTAATACATATTCCTACCATATTTCACGAAGATATCCCAAACGATTTCTGAGTTATTGCGCGCACAAGAATGTTTACGGACGGACGGACAGACAGACGGACGGACAGTGCCATGACATAATACGTCCTTTTTTTCAAAAAGGGCATGTAAAAACTAGGGATGATGATAAAGAATAAGTTTTTTTTAGGAATTTTGCCTTTTAGAGTGTTTATTTTGACACAATGGGTTTGTTGTCTCCCATAAGCTAGTGACTCTTGTCTAATTCAGTTTTAGTGGAAACATTTACTTAGTAATGCGGCAGATCAATAATACATGTATGTGAATGCTTGTATAGCATTTTTTGTAAATGTATGCACATGCGGGTCTGCTGTTGTAAAACAATTGTAGTTAATATCAAAACATTACTATAAATATGGGGGTCTGGGGGTCGCAGCCCCCCAGGAGACAGCCACATTTTAAAAACGCAATTCAAATGGTATGAATTGCAGACTATTTTGTTTTTGTTTTGGAAAGTTTGGGTGGAGCCAGATTATTTAATTTTCACTTATTTTTGAGGCAAGAATATTTATTTAAATCCCCTCATGAACCAATTTATTTTTTCTTGCACATCCATAGACAGAGATTTTTTTTGCAAAATATACCAGCACACCCCCCACCCCGTCGGAATATCAAATCGTCGGTCCCTAAATGTTTTACTTCTCTTTTTTCTTTTTATTTTATTATACCCCCCCCCCTCCCTTCGGAATATCAAATGGTTGGTCCCTAAATGTTTTACTTCTCTTTTTTTTATTTTATTATTTGTCAGACTTCATACTCTAACATCTTCGTTTGAGGGTTTTAGGGAGATATAAAGGGATCAGAGAAGCAAGTGAAATTTAATGTGAATTTCTAACATCTTGGGCTGACAAAAGTCTACCCATACCTATACTTACCGTACTCTTTCTACCATTCCTATGTCATCCCCAAAACTCCCAGCATATACTCCACCCATCCCAATCAACCCCAGCCCATTCTCCTACCCTACTTACCCACCCATTCACACCACAAAACCCCGCGTCCTAGCCCCTGCCCTATGTATTACTTAGCATACCCTGATTCCAAATGCTCCCGCCCTAAGCTACTGTTTAATACACGAGCAACGGCACACAGAAAGATGAATGGATGGATCTCGGGAAGAATAAAAAAAAAGTGATGAGCTGACAGACAAATGGCCGATCAGATGGATGCGCATATGCACGGATGGACAGCTGGACTGGCAGACATACACACACACACACATATACTGACAGGCAAATCGGCGATCGGAAAGATGCATGGATAGACCTACAGAAATACACGCACATATATAAACATATGGACAGACGGACAGACGCATGTATGCCCTTGCACTGCACCAAAACCCCGAATGATTGACGGGCGGATGGATGGAATGCTGGACGGACGACATTCAAACACTATCATATTGTCTAGTGAATATTCCGTGTAGGTACTGTACTACCGGACGCCCTAACAGTTACCGGGTTTCTGGTACAGGGTTTTATCGATTTCTGGTACAGGGTTTTATCAAGGCAACAACATAACGTTTTAACACAACAACATATAATGATGACTTAACAGCAGGTTAAGATAAGTTGAAATGATACTCTATGAATGAACTATGTTGATTTAATCGCATAGAATGATTCTTTAACTTTACATAACGGCAAGTTAATGCAAAAAATCAGCCAGTTAACAAGACAACATGACTGATTGACAAAACATGATGATTTTCTGACAAAACGTAATGGAGAGTAACAGCATCAAATAACAAACAAAAAAGACAGTACAAAAAGCGACTAGATGAAATTGGGTTCTGAAAATACATAATGAAAACGAACAGCCTACAGCTGCACGTTAAAAAGACGGAATGACAAACTGATAAAGCACGATGGTTTCTGACAAGGCATAATGGTTTCCCAACAAGACATAATGGTTTTCTGACAGTACATACCAGAAGAGAACAGCATATACTCACGAGACAACCTGACAACATGTCATGGTGGCAAGACATTATGGTTTTCTGACAAGCAATTATGAAAATCAGCAGTATACAAAAGCGAGTTAACCCGACAGTATATCAAACTGACAAGAGATCACAGTTTTCAGACAAAACTTTATAGAAATGAACAATATAGTAGTGTTTGTCAAAAGAACGTAATGACATGTCCGAATGTAAGATAGTTGCGGCGTTCCATATTTTAAAATGGGATTAATAACGCGCTCTGTAGAATCCCAATGACAACATTAAATGGACGCTCCTCGTATATCGTGGGATTGAGAACGCGCCTTTTCCTGTTTGTCCTTCCCTGTATTTGTTCATTTTTCTTTCTCTCCACACTTTTTCGGGAAAGATATCTCCGCAAAAATATAAGACAGAGAGATTATACTTGGTACACAGATTAGCAACTACAAGTTGTATTGTGGGATAGAGAACCTGCCTTCTCATTTATGTTTTTCCTGTATTTGTTCACTTTTCTTTCTCTGCATGCATTCAGTACTGTAATTTTTTGTAAACGATTTCTCAGCAACTGTTCAAGGTGGGAGGTTTATATTTGTTATATGAGTTGACAATGGCTTGTTGTATTGTGGAACTGAAAAGGGCATTCTCCTCGTTGCTTTTCCTTGTATTTGTTCCTTTTTCTCTCTCTCTCCACACTTTTTGTCAAAGGTATCTCAGCAGTATTATGAAATAGAAACTTCATATCAGGTATAGTGGTTGATAACAAGTTGTATCATGGGTTTGAATATGGGTCTGCTTCTCTTTATTTTCCCTGTGTTTGTTCTTTTTTTCTTTCTATCCAAACTTTTTGTCAAAGATATCTCCGCAACAGTATAAGAGATAGAAAAATGATATTCGGTATACAGGTTGACAATGGTAGGTTGTATCATGGGATATAGAACCGTTCTTATCCTATTTGTTCTTCCCTATATTTGTTCACTTTTCTTTCTCTGCATTCATTTAGTATTGTTATTTTTCGTGAAAGATTTCTCAGCATTTGTGCAGCATAGACTGCTCAATCATGTGAAATTCGTTTTCTTTCATGTTTTGTTTTCTCCATACAGGCTATATACATTGAAAGCGCTACAGCGAGGGTAGATTACGATTTTCTGACAGTTTTAGTTTGTCCATTTTTTAAGGTAAATTTGTGTCACAGTTTTTTTCAGGAACTGTACAAGCTAGAATCTTTAATTTAGTAATCTAATGGACAATTAGTGATTGTATCGTGGGGTTGAGACACAATCTGATTGCTTTTATTCTTCCATTTTTATCCATTTTTCTTCCTATCCCTATTTCGCATGTTATCATTGAGCTTTTATGTCAGATATTTCTCAGGAACTATTTAAGATGGAATCTTGAAACTTCATACATATGGATAATGAGTTGTTTTATATTAGGGTAGACAATCAGAATCATTGCTTTAATTCCTCCCTTTATTTATCCTTTTTCTATCTTTTCAAGATAAATATGTGTCACAGTTTTCTCAGGAACTGTGCAAGTTGGAATCTCCAAACCTGGTATTTGATGTAAAGTGAGAAATAGTATCGTGGCAGCTGTCTCAGAAACTATAAAAGCCAGAATCTTGAAACTTGATATACATATGGACAATGCGTTGTTGTATTGTGGGATTGAGAATCAGATTCATTGCTCCTTTTCTTCCCTTCATTTGTCAATTTTGCTGTCTTTTAAAGCATCTTTCGGTCACAGTTTTTTAAGAGCTGTGAAAGCTAGAATCTTGAAACTTTTTTTTTCTTTTTTCTTTTCTTTCTTTTTTTTGTCGGCTCCGCCTCCCCTACACCAACACCATATTTTTTACATTTCGTGTTATTCTATATACATTATTTATAAATATTTACATTATTGAAACGCTGCGTATAAATGTTTTTATTGTTTTTTTCTGATCCTTTAACACAAATTTGAGGTCAATAAAACATTGATTAGATAGAAAGTATTAGCAGTGAACCTAACCTCTCCGGCGCCTATCGATGTACAAACCACACTGGGCCGCCTGCAAAGCTCACGTGAATCTCTTCGGGATTCACTTACTTTGCACACGGCCCAACGTAGTCCATACCTCGACAAACGCCAGAAAAATGAAGTTCACCCCCATAATACGCACATTTTCCACTGACCCTCTATTGGTAGGCCTTTTAGAGCAACTAGCCTCTCACTAACGAACGATAACCTAATACAATATCAGTCGCAACGCGACCGGTCCACACAACGCTCGACCGGCGCTACACCACTGCGGTGGCCCTAAATGCAACGGCCGAACACGTAGTTACTATCCTTCGACGTATATTTGACACATATTTGACACATCTCACAATACGGTTACGAAAAAAAAACGGTACAGGAAGGGTCTGAAAAGTGGTGTAGTTGCAAGAATAAGAAGTTTGGTGTTTTCAGCGTATATCGCGTGAAGACGCCAGTGGTCGTAGCCAAAAAATCCCAAGAGAAGCGCTTTGCACTTCATGGAATTCTAGCTCCTCCAACCGGCCGCATCACACGAAGAACGCCGAAAAATAACTTTCAATTCCTAAATATATACTGTATGTATGTATGTTTGTATGCGAGTGAGTGTTTGTACTTAAGGGAAGTATCAGAAAGAAGGAAAGAAAAGGCTTAACTTTTAGTTTAGAGTACCGAAATTAATTTAAAGTTATGCGGTTAATATTTCATTTGAACACGATATGTTTTCGCCGAGGCTGTTGTGGCGATGTGGATGTGACCGCCCGCCCTCCGCGGAAGACCACTCTGGCTGCCCTAGAAGTAAAAAGTATGCAAAGACCAGGAACTGAAACAATCAAAATCCAAATCCAGCCCTCAAACCATAGTTGGAAACAACTAAGATTACAAATAATGAAGATACAGAGAACATATGGCCAACCGAGTGAGCAGCTTGTTCCCAAAAGGTGGCCACTCAGCAACCCAAACCGAACCAAAGATAATAATTACATACATAAGGTAAAACATCACAGAAACTCTGACACCAAAAACAGGCAACAAAGAACCACAACAGAACTACCGCCTTGGAACGGTCAGTAATGAATTACTGGGGGGCTTAAATCGATTTTACAGGCCCAACCTCACACTCAGTCTCTGAAGTGGTACAAAACATTTAGTTGGTTGTTCGGTTCGCATGATAACCCTCTAACTCGTCAATGAATCATCACGGTAAACACATAAATCAAATTTCAACACCATGAAGAAGCAAAGACGAGGACTCAACAGATACAACGGGCCGTCTGACAGGTGGAGATCCCTTTCCTGCCAAACAACCCCACTGGAAATCTGAAGCAAAAGAAGGTCACCAGTTGAGCCCCGGTGGACCAAGCAACAGACAAAAAGGCTCCGGTCCCAACCAACTAAAATATATAGCTTTAGGTCGGGGCAAGCATAGAGTCTGACGACCGATCCCCCGGTGTGCAATTAAAGAGTGCAGCAAAGCTATCAACCGTGATTGGGTTAATCACTAAGCATGCAGACTGTCGCATAACATTTAAATTATAGCCAATACGTTTGTGACGTATTATTATTTTTCGAAATTGATCAGAAAAATCAGTCCTACCCTTAATCTTTTTGAATTTGTATACTAAGTCACCATAAAATTCTGGTTCCGATAGGCCTTGGTGTAAAAGAAATTTTAATCCGACATCAAATTTTGAAACCAATTCATGGTGTCTGCGATAGAATTTAGAAAAAGCCTTTCTTAGCTTATGATACCGATAGCCCTGTTGAAGAAGTTTAGCAGTTAAAAATTTATTACGAGCATTAAAACCTGGCAGACTATCCCGTAGGGAACAGCGCAGTCACATCCCTCTATCAGCTGTCCAACTGCCTCGGCTCCCTCACCTTTATAATCTTTTTATTTTATTTATTTATTTCTTATTTATTTATTTTTTGGTCACAATTATCCATTACATTTATCATTGGATTTAATACTCGTATCAATATTAGAACTCTTGAAACTTGTTATACATGGTGAAAATGCGTGATTGTATCCTGGGATTATTTCTTGGGCTCATTGCTGTTTTTATCAATTTTTCTTCCTTTCATTTTTTTGTCTACGTTGAAAAGTTGTGTCATAGTTTCTAGGGACCTATCGAAGCTAGAATATTTAAACTTAAAAGTTATTTTACATACGGACAGTGTGTAATTGTATAGGGAGCTTATAGTATAGGCATGCTCCGTCGTCCGTCGTTGTCCGTTTGTCGTCCGTCCGTCGTCCGTCAACAATTTCAGTTATCTTCTCCTCTGAAACCACTGGGCCGATATTAACCAAATTTAATATGTAGCCTTCAGGGTTCTTACGAACGGAAAGTTGTTCAAATGTTCCTGGTCACATGACCAAGGTGGCCGCCACGCTCATATATTGCCAAAACCTTAAAAATCTTCTCCTCCAGTACCAATAAACCGGTGGACTGAATCTTAGTATGTGACATCGGGTACGCAAGTACTACCAATAGTGGTCAAATTGTGACCATAGGTTGACCTTGACCTATTTAACGGTAAGTTTAAATTTGGTTGGTGGTGCTTTTATATGGAAAAATGCTAGAACATAAGATTTCTTGGAAACTGCTGGAGATTTTGGCTAAAAAATAGGTAAAAACAATCATCTTAATAAGTACATAAAGATTTATGTGTACAAGAGGTCAATGTTATTCTTTGACCTTTGGCCCAGGTATCTCATGTTTCAACAATTTCAGACAGTCTTCTCAAAAGCCACTGTGTCAATTATAACCAAGTTCCATATATAAGTTTTAGGGGTTGAGGGAACGAAAATTCGTTCAAACGGCCTAGGTCGCATTACCAACATGGCCGCCTCGCCCATATATGGAAAAAAAATAAAAAAATCTTCTTCTTCAGAATCAATTGGCCGATGACCAACAAACTTGGTATGTAGCATTTGGTACTCGAGAGCTATTAAGATTGTTGAAATTGTGACCTTTTGTTGATCTTGGTCTTTTTTACGGCATAGTCAAGTATTGGAAAATGCCAGAACATAAGATTTCATGGAAAGTTTTGAAGATTTAGGCCTAAAAATAAGTATATGCATTCATCTTAATCAGTACATGTAGATTTATGAATACAAGAGGACAATGCCAATCCTTGACCTTTGACCCTGAACTCTCATATTTTGACACTTTCAAACGATCTCCTCAAACACTGGGCCAATTGTAACGAAATTCCTTATAGAGCCTCCAGGGAATTGAGGGAACGAAAATTTGTAAAACGGTCCAAGTCATATGACCAACATGGCCGCCATGCCCATATTTGGTAAAAACCTATAAAATCCTCTCTACAGAACCAGTTGTCAGATGGCATTGAAACATGGTCTGTAGCATTGTGTACTCGAGAACTATCAAGATTGTTCAAAATGATGACCTTGGGTTGACCTTTACCCTTTTATGGCAAGCTCAAATATGAGAAATGCTAAAATATAAGATTTGATGGAAAGTTTTGAAGATTTAGGCCTAGAAATAAGAGTATACATTTATCTTTATACATGTATGTACATGAAGTATTATGAACACAAGAGGTCAAGGTCATACTTTGACATTTGACCCATATCTCTCATACATGTATTTTGACTATATCAAACAATTCCCTCAAAAGTCACTGGGCCAATTGAAACCAAATTTCATATAGAACCTCCAGGGGTCGAGGGAACGAAAATTTGTTCAAACGGTGCAGGTCGAATGACCAACATTGCCGCCACACCCATATACGGTAAAAACATTAATTTTAAAAATCTTTTTCTCCAGAACCAATTGACCGATGACCCTGAAACTTGGTATGTAGCATTGAGTACCCAAGTGCTTTAAGGATTGCTCGAATTAACACCTTTGGTTCACCTTGACATTTTTTATGGCATGGTCAAATATAGGAAAATGCTAGAGTATAAGATTTCATGGAATGTTTTGAAAGTTTAGGCTTAACATCTAGTATATACAGTCAAATTAATAAGTACGTGAAGAATTATGAGTACAAGAAGTCAAGGTCATTCTTAGACCTTTGACCCTGAACTCTCATATTTTGACATATCAAACAATCTCTTCAAGCCAAAAGGCCAATTGAAACCAGATTTCATATAGTGCCTCCAGGGGTTGTGGGAATGAAAATGTGTTCAAACGGTCCAGGTCACATGACCAACATGGCTGCCACGCCCATATATGGCAAAAACCTTTGAAAACCACTTCTTCTCCCGAACTAATTGACAGATGGCCTTGAAACTAAGTATGTAGAATTCGATAATTAAGAACCATCAAGATTGTACAAATGATAACCATGGGTTGACCTTAGCCATTTTTTGGTAAGGTCAAATATGGGAAAATGCTAGAATATACGTTTCATGGAACGTTTTGAAGATTAAGGCCTAAAATTGGTAAATACACTTATCTAAATGAGTACATGAAGATTATTGAGTACAAGAGGTCAAGGTCATTCTTTGATCTTTGACCCTGAACATCATTTTTTTTGACAATTTCAAACATCTTTTCAAAAGCCACTGGGCCGATGGTAACCAGATTTCATATAAAGCCTTTAGGGGCTAAGGGAACGAATTTTTTATTCAGCTGGACCAGGCCACATGACCGACATGGCCACTATGCCCAATTATGTTGAAACATTTAAAAATCTTCTTCTCCAGATTCAATTGACAGATGGCCTTTAAACTTGGTATGTAGAATTGGGTACTCCAGTTATACCAAGTTAATTCAAATGAAATACCTTGGGTTGACCTTGACGTTTTTGCGGCATGGTAAAATCTTGACCTTTTTACGGCATGGTAAAATATGGGAAAATGCTGGAACACAAGATTTCATGGAAAGTTTTGAAGATCTATAAGGCCTAAAAATGGTATATACATTCATCTTAATGGGTACATTAAGATAGAGTACAAGAGATCAATGTCATTCTTTGACCTTTGACCCTGAACTCTCATTCAAACTTCTTTTTAAGAGCCACTGGGTTGATTGTTACGAGATTTCATATAGAGCCTCCAGGGGCTGAGGGAACGATGCTTTTGCAACTGGACCAGGACACATGACCAACATGGCCGCTATGCTCAATTATGGTAAAACATTTAAATATCTTCTTCTCCTGAACCAATTGACCGATGACTTTGAAACTTGGTCTGTAGCATTGAGTACTCCAGTAATACAGAGTTAATTCAAATGAAAGACCTTGGCATGGTAAAATATGGGAAAATGCTACAACACAAGATTTCCTTGAAAGGTTTAAAGCGTTTGGCCCAACGTAGTTCAAATGATGACCTTGGTTTGGCTTTGACATACTTTAACAAGGTCAGATTTGCTTTCCGGGGCTTTTTTATGGGAAAATGGTAAATATAATAGTTCATGGAAGGTGTAGAAAATTTTGGTACAGAAGTTAATAAATACAGTCTAATAAATGAGTACTTGATTTTTTTAGCAATAGAGGTCAAGATCATTTTCTAAGCTCTAACCAATGTCTGTCATATACTGACAGTTTAAACTATCAGGTTTCTTCAAATGATGTTCCTAAGTGGGTCTTTGAGCCTTTTTACCTCCGGTGAGCGATTCAGGACCTCATGGCACTCTTGCTTCTACAACAGTTCAAGCTACCCGGTTCAAACTTGGTAGATATATAAGTAATGAGCTGGTGTATCTATCTGTTGGCTTAGTGAATTCGATATTTATTGCTCTTTTTACAATGAGTTGTTACTAAAGCAGTGCAGTGGGCTATATTCAGATTATCTGACAGTTCTAGTTACTATTATCGTTCTTATAACAATAATTGTTCGTGTTATCATTTCTGAGTTCAAATTATAATTTAAGAAATCCTTCGAGAGCAGAGAAGACATTCTAAAGAAAGAACCTGGGTCATACTTCGCAGTTTCGGCTATTTAAATCTAAAGAGTAACTACACTTCAGGAACTGACTGAATCAGATCCCAAACCTTATCCCCAACATCAAAGGGAAAGATTGACAAAGACATTCCAAAAAAACAATAAATTACAAGTGATAAGCCGAGTCAGCAGTTTTTTCCCAAATAGGTGGCAACTCAGCTATCTTTATTGAACTAAATAATTTAGACCCCTAGAAGGGTTACAGCAGACTAAGAAAATTATACGAAAAACATTTAACAACTATCATCAGTGACCCCTTAAAATATCTGGAGATGAAAGCCAGAGATATGCATTCTATATAGTTTTGAATGGTGTCAGTCGCTGTGAATTTTCCTGCTGACTTTTATTATTGTTATTGAAGTCATTACCAGATTGATAATGAATATCGACTGTATCTGTTTTGCATTTCAAACACCGTAATAACAACAACAATAGAAAATATATATTATTTTTAATATCTTTTTATTTCTTTATAATTATCATTATTTTCATCAATACTCTTGAGTTCCAAAACGTTTTCCAAATAGATTTATTGTTAATATTTGATATCATCATAAGATATAGAATATTTGCAAAAGAATATGCTATGCATATTCCAGAAATAGACTTTCTTAATAACTCGGCTATTTTTGCTACTTTGAATAAAAAATCGGGTACGTATAATTTAACTTTTCTTTGAGACGTTGAGCAAATTTTATAAGAATTCATAGAACGAGTTTAAAGTTACAAGAGATTAATTCACAAACCTGATGCACGGAATAACGTCATATGACGTCACTCTAGCGTCATATTGATATAGTACCCTAAACTTTGTAGCCTAATCACCGCCAGTGCGGAGACATTTCCTATGACCGGCAATCCATTCGTTGTACTTGCCTTTATAGAAATGTTCATCAAAAGAAGAAACAAACTTCAGTGTTTCTGTCCCCTCATTTTACGAACTGTCGAATCTCCGGCCCCGTAGATGAGATTGAACCTCTGGAAACAATCGGAAGTCCATGGAGGCCAGGTCGGGGCTATACGGAGAGTGCATCAAGCGTTAAAATCCGAGTACTCTGATAATGCAGTCGTGTGCGGGGACGCATTGTCCTGATGAAGAACAAAGTCGCACAAGTGTGCACCCGTGTGCACCCGAAATTTCTGCGCAGCAGCTGAGCTTGTTGTTGTGTTATTGTTTAACGTCCACGGTCAACAGCTATGGTCATATCGGGACGGTCAGTTAACCTAGCCACACCATTCCTGGGTAGGCTTCGACCTCCAAAGCGGTTAACCAGTAGTAAGTGCACTTACTTTCACCAGTAACTGACTACTGCCCTTCTTGAATTGTCGGAAGGGGAAATGAAAGTAAGTTGCCAGGCCGGGTATTGAACCCAGGATCTATAGCTTACAAGTCAGGCGCACTACTGACTGCGCTACGCGGCCCGGTGCAGCAGCTGAGCTAATCGTTAAGGTCTGGTAAGTGAAATCGTGAACGTTTCTGACACTAAAGGCATATTATTTTAATTACTTTATTATCAATTATTACTTTTTCAAACTTTGGAGATTTAAAAAATAGGAATTATTAATAAATTCAATGATATATTATAGCATTAATTAAAAGATACCATGCCGTCTGTCCGTTTGTTACTCGGCACAAGCAGCATGCCTCGGTGATCCATAAAAAACGCAAACAAGTGTGTTCCGCCAATCTTGCTCACTCTAGCCATCTTCGGAGGCGGGAATGACGCTGTTTTCCACATGGACGATTCAGCCTTTGTTTCGGGATCAGGTTCCCAGATCCACGTGTCATTCATGATGATAATATTGTCCAAGATGTGATCGCCTTCCATTTTGTACCGGTTCAGGAACTCCGTAGAGCACTTCACTCACTTGGCCCTCTGTTCATCCGACAGGGGTCGAGGGACCCACCTCGCACCGACCTTGCACATATGCAGATGTTCCGTCAAAATCCGGTGTACAAATGTTTTTGATGTCCCGATGAAATATTGCGAAAGGTGGACCGCCAGTTCTTAGCTAGAATGTCTCTAACACCCTGCTTGAGTGACGGATTTAGATTTTCTGTCGACCGCAACGAGTCTTGTCAATTGATTTGCGCCCGTCTTTATATTGTCTATGCCACTTAAGTACGAGCGACCGGCAGCATTTATTCACCATTCCAGCATCCTGAATCACATTTTACGCCGGGCAATATAGCCCGACGTATATATTTAACGTTGACTTTGTTAAGTGGTGATGCATTTTCCTCCTAGCTTTTGGGGTTACCAGTGGGCTTAACTAGTATTATTATAATGATTCATGTTTTGTATATAAAGACAATAAAAAAGAAATGTATATGTCGCTGCCATAGTGAGTAATAGGAAACGATTTATTTTGCAACTAGGTTTGTGATTATCTGAATTTCGCTGGATTAAAGTTATGATAATAGAAAAAAATATAGTTCTACACACTGTCCCGAAAATGACACCCGATGGCAATACGTATATGAAATTTTGAATTTCACGCGAAGTTGGCTCCGAAATTGGTCAACAGCCAATCAACAATCGAAGAAAGTACGATGCCTACAGCCGGGCCGGGTAGCGCAATCGGTAGGGCACCTGACTCGTAAGTCAGAGGTCCTGGGTTCGAATCCCGGTCTGGCCACATACTTTCGTTTCTCCTTCCGCTGATTCAAGAAGGGCAGTTGTCAGTTACTGGCGAAAGTATGTGCACTTAGTACTGGTTAACCGCTTAGGAGGTCTAAGCCTGCCCAGGAATAGTGTGGTTAGGTTAACTGACTTTCCCGACATGACCTTAGTTGTTTACCGTGGACGTTAAGCATCAAATCGACCAACCAACCAACGATGCCTACAGAAGGTCCTGTGATGTCCCTCGAACCACACATGAAAGCTATGCGAAGGCTATATGAAGAAGTGTATTTGTATTAAGAAGTTAACCCGAAGTACACACGACGGTCACGTGATGGTTGCACGACGTCGGATTGAGAGTACGATGCATATGAATTAGGTAACGCAAGCCTCACGTGACCTCCCGATGGCATAGGCAATACCTATGGCAAGATATTTTACTATTTATCATGTTATATGTATCTAATATCTATAAAAGATATCTTATTTCCTAATTTAAAATATTTCATAAAGCATATAAATATCTAATATCAGATATCTACTCTAGAATAAAACAAATCTAATATTGAACATCAGATAACTAATATATTGTACAAGATATCTTATTTAATTTGATATATTAGATATCTTGAATGTGAAATTAGACATCTAATATATCATATAAGATATCTAATCTGTAATAGTTTATATCTTATGTACTATAGTGGATATCTGATAAAAAATCGAAGATATCGTTTTTACAAGTAAATGAGATATCTTATTAAAATATAATACATAGGATATCTGAAATGTTAAATAAATTTAATTTATATAGTATATTAGACATCTAATATAGTATATCATATATCTTATATAGTATTTCAGATATCTACATTAAATGAGACACCTTTTATGTAAAATAGGTATCTTATTCAACAAAATGTTATCAAATAAAAAAAAGATATCATATTTAATATATTTAAAGTCTAATTTAACATATTAGATATGTTCTTTCGTAAATAAGATTTCTTAATTCCCATATAAGATATATTCGTTCATAAATTAGATTTCTATATTCGAATATTATTATATTTAATATCAGATATCTAATATCCCATATGAGACACCTTATATACGATCTAAGCTATCTTATTTCTCAAAACAAATATCTTATCTGCTTTATTAGAAACTCTGAGGCTGCCCTTATCTACATCCACGTTATCATGACATATCAAACACGCTTGAACTATAAAAAATTCGGCTGTCTTCGCCGACACCGTGATCCCATCTCCTTGCCATCGTACTGTAATTCGATGGCTACACGCCGGCATTGCGAAGGCCTTACGAAGTCGTGTTGCCTTCCGAAGACAATCGGGCTGCTTCTTGATTCCTTCGTAATGTGTTCGTGAGGTGAAAAATGCCCGATGGCGCCGATGATCACACGAAGTAAAGACAAAGATGTCACGATGCCCTCGCGATGGCCTTACGAAGGCAAAATGGACATACGAACTCAACACGAAAATGAGCCTTCGCAATGTCCTTCGGCAATTTTTTGGCATGCCAAAGATTTTTCCACCGCTCACGAAGTTGCTGCCGAAGCATGAGAAAATTCTCCAGCGGTCATGCGATGGCTTTAGATGCTCTTACGATTGACCCGATGTTATTACGATCAGGTCCGAATTTGAACATTTCCATTATCGTATGGCCATCGGGTGTCAATATCGGGACAGTGTGACGCCTGCGTAACGGACCTCAATATGTCACTTGTAAGCGTTCGGCCGTTGATGTATTTCGTACATAGACTATTAGCGTACGATCCATCGTTGGTGTTCAATTAAAGTTCAATGAAGATGACGGTAAAGGTCATATATCCAGTCATAATTATATTAGGTGTATCGGAGTTTTCAAGAGTGCAAACTTTGGCAAGTTAAACCACATGTACAACATCATAACTCAAGAAAGTGGACTAACAATCCTGATAAACTTATTGCCAACGTGACACAACAGGGTTAACTTAATGTAGATTGGTTTGCTCTAAACTATCTTCTCTGTTGCCTGTTTTTGGTGTCAGAGTTTCTGTGATGTTTTACCTTATGTATGTTCTTATTATTTTTGGTTCGGTTTGGGTTGCTGAGTGGCCACCTTTTGGGAACAAGCTGCTCACTCGGTTGGCCATATGTTCTCTGTATCTTGATTATTTGTAATCTTAGTTGTTTCCAACTATGGTTTGAGGGCTGGATTTGGATTTTGATTGTTTCAGTTCCTGGTCTTTGCATACTTTTTACTTTCAGTGTGAACTCAAGTGAGATAACATTTCGCTTGAATCTAGAATGAGATCTACTTGGCTGGTGTCAACGGTCCTTGATATGTCCACATTTTCAAGTGGGAAAAGATTAATATGACTGAGTTTCCCGGCGTATTGATGCTCTGCATAAATGTGTTATTTTATAAGTTTGTGCTGTAATTTTCCCTAAAGCTTTACAGAACTGGATCGTGGCACGTAACTTGACGTCTCCTTTTGAAGTCACCGTCTCCAAATTTCTCTCTAGTAACAAAACTTTTACTTGTTGTATCGCATTTGATAAAAACACTGTTTTCGTTGTTGTTTACAGGAAATGACAACATGATGTTGGGGGGTAGGCAGGCGGCGTTTGGCCTTTTTGAAGCAGTTTTTATAATTCCATTTAGTGTTTTATATGATGGATACATACTATCTTGTGTGCCGCATAGCGCTACTTGTTTTCATGGAACCTTTCAAATATGCACTGCTAAGCAACACACAGTTTTGAGTTACAAATCACAAATAACAAATGAATTGTAGTTTATCTATGGTCATTTCATTCTGTTAACATAAACAACTTCAGCGTTATGAAAAAAGTCTACATACTTCCGGGACAACCCTTGTACATTTACAATGTCATCTTTGGCATTGATTTGCAAAATCGTTTACTTTTTTGTAGATTGATATCAATATGGTCCGGCGACGAAAGCCAAAACATATTGTTATTTCTTAATTTTGATAAGGCAGTCGATTCAATGACCGATTAATATAAAAATCGGTCCAAATGAATAAAAAGCGATGATCTATAATATGAGTGTAAATTAATCCAAATTTCTAATTTCTCAGAATATATCTCCTCTGATCTCAAAGGACAAAAAACATTATAATCTGCACTATAGATGATTAAATATGAAGGAAAATAAAACGTAATTTTCCATATGACGGTTAATTCAAGAAGGCGTTTTTAATTTTTTGTTGCTTCAAATAGTCAGGAAGTATTAAACTTAAGGGTTTCAGCCAATCTTTTCAGGAACGCAGTTACATACCGACAGATATCATGTTTGTTTTTGCGTGTACAAACTAAGTGTACGTGCAGAGTTAAATAAGTGATACATGTAGCATGCAATATATTTCCGGATTCCATCATAAGCTCCATCTTATCAAGAAATGTAATTTAAAATGTGAAAAATTGTAATCAAGTCTCTGCAATTTAGATAGTGTAAACAACAGCTTAATTAATATTAATATATTAATTGATTTTACTTTCTGCTAGCTAAACATGATCAATTTGTTTTCTGTTATTGTTTACAGGCTGAAACTGTTCAGTCGGAATCCCAAGAGGACGAAGATGTTTGTGAAGGGACAGTCAACTGGAGAGTTTATTATAGATATTTGAAGTCGGGTGCAGGCGTATTGAAAAGTTTAGTCCTTACCTGTATATGCATAGCAGCACATGCAGCTTTTGTAGCAAGTGACTGGTGGCTTTCACAATGGTACGCATTGAGTTTTCGAATGCAGAAATTGACCGAAAGAGAACAGAATAGCCTAAACAGATGTAAACACCATTGATATAATAACGGATGTCGATGGATTTGCATTTTCATTAGTACGCAGAAAACCTCAGCCTAGGTTAGCCTCGAACTGATTTGTTAAATAGGAAATCTTTCTGATGCACTGAAAGTAAGTCAATACTTAATTGACTATTGACCAAACGAGCTCTTAGATTGTAATCCTCTGCATGCCATAGTCCGAGTTGATGTTAAATATTCACTTGAATTGTGATAGTAAGTTTTTAATGGTGAAGTTTTATTATGATGCAATAAGTTAACTGATAAAACCTCTAAATGTTATCGCATAATTCAGAGTCATTATTAAAAATCTCTTCTGTGTATGTGGAGAGGGAGTAATTAAATGTGGTTTTTGTCGGAAAAAAAAGTGTTAAAATAATCTGTGAAGTGCAAATCTTACATACATGCAGACTATTGCTAAGGTTCCCTTTGTCGTATGAATTCCAGTTATAAAATAAGAGCGGTCTTCAACTCTCCGAAAATGATTATTATTTCACATATATGGTATGAAATTACTGCTCCTTACATGGCAACATAAACAATAAACTTATTGTTTACTTAATAACATAAACCAGCAGTTACTCACGACAACATGGACAGAAATTAATTGTGTGACATTTCAAGAACATTTCAGTATAAAAAGAACTGGTAGAAAGAAACATGCAAGGTTATTTTACAGTTGTTCAAACAGATATGAAAATTCTGAAATGATTTCAGAAGAAGTTCTGCTGGACATTAACATGGATTTCATTCTCCTGCTAGGATGTAGCAGCACGTGGAAAATGATGAATATCACACGTGGAGAATGGTCTATTTCCAGGAGGAAAATTTGAAAATTCATGCCAGGAATCCTAGCAGGAAACAGCTGAAAAAAATGAAAATAATTGAATCTAGCATAAAGATTTTGGTGGTACACTTCACCTGCACAATGAATCATAAGTGATGAATTCAAATTGAAGACTGACCATGCTGATTGTTTGTACTTAAACACTTTAAAAAATTTTCTATGTTATTTGAAGGATGAATTAACAATAGTAAAGAGAGGATGTGGGTTTGATTTTTTGTTTCATAAATGTATATATTTCTAAAGGCAGATTTCAATTTAGGGGTAAAGTATTTGATTTATACATACTTTCATGTACCCCTCCCACATCCCTAGCCATAAAAAAGAAAATAAGTTCAATATATGTGTGGTGGTAACAAAGTTTCTTTCTGACATACAAGTGTTTTAAAGATCAATACCAGCACTGATCCATGTCTATAATGTTATCCTAATACCTAGATATCGATAAGGTATGTGTTCTGTTGTGTTTTGTATAGCCACTGTCTATCTGAGAATTTTAAATAACATGTTGAAAGAGTTTGTCAAGGTCTTTGTGTAATATGCAACAGAAACTATAGCTGCACTGAATTCCTGTCAAAAATCATGTCTATACTCCTGGAAGGATTTATGCCAGAAATTTCAAATTTTACAGAAGGAATAGTGCTCATTTGACTATTCCTTGGGGAATCCTGCCTGAATTCCTGCTAATTTAGATATTTCACATAAAATTCGACACTAAGTCATGCTGGACGCCTGTTAGGAATTTTAAACTATAATGGTAAGTCCATGTGGAAAACCCACTGGAAAACTTTTTTGCCAATATCCCTGCCAAGAATCATGTTACAATTCCTGCAAGAGGACTGCTATCGCCTGCTGAAAATTCTGTACAGGTATTATCATTTGATGACTAGCTAAGCAACAACCTTTGCTAATGTTGTAAAACTTAAAATTGTATTTCCTAAGTTACAAAACGGGTTGTCTATTCTAAAATAATTCCCAGACTAAGATGGATTTAGATATTTGGAATTAGTTTTGAAAGGAACCCTATTTAAAAGCCGAAATTCATAAGAATTATTTCGATATTTGAGTTCTTTCAAGAGACGGAAAACTTGTTTTAATGGCCTGGCCAATTAATAGAGTAAGCTATTTAACTTGTTTTCAGGTCAAACGAAAACGAATCAAGGTTTGCTCAAATAGAGGAAAGCCGTCTGACGAATGATACTCGAAACACATCCACCACAGAAACAACACCATCCTTTTCATCCAATCGTTACATGATAGTATACAGTGGAATTATTGGAGGAGCTATAATCCTCGGACTGATGAAGGGCTTACTGTTTTTCAAAGTGGCTGTTGACGCATCTCAGAAATTGCATAACTCTATGTTTGCATGTATCATTCGAGCCCGGATAGGATTTTTCGACACTAATCCCATTGGTAAGGTAAAATGTTCTTTATTGTGACTCCTCTTCAGTAAGCTAAGTTTGTAATTTGGACTTTTGCGTTACGATAGTTTACAACCCATCAACATTTCACGCATGAGCTAGTATGAAATGACATCTAACGAGTGTTTGCCAATTCCTGTTTTTGTCACATTTGCTATGTATTCACGTCTGACGGTTTTGTTTCGGACTGTTTTTAACGACTATACGTATACTTACTTTTTGACCAACATACATGATGGAATCTATATGACAAAAAAAGCGGCACTAACAAAATAAAACTATGTCATTTGTGTAAATTATAGAAAATTACACTGTAAAGTGAGTGATTCATTCACCTTATAATTTTTATAGTCCGATTTTTAATCAATAACCGTCTGTAATGATATTGTCAAGATAAGCGTTAATTCAGTTGTGAAGCCCCATTATTTATTTACTCCCCTGATTTACCGTATAATGGGAAATTTTCGCGTCGCCTAATTTTCGCGGAATTTCCCGGTCGGTAGCGATCAGCGATGATTAAACTCCGCGAAATATTTTCCAAGTTTGTACGTAAAAGTAATAGGAAATTAGAATCGTCCAAACGTTCAAACAAAACCTTAAAAGTAGGTTACTACAGAGCCATTATTATCGGCGCAATTATGTTAGCTGCTAATTAGCCGATAATTACAATTTGAACAGGCTTTCACTGTTTTCGCTTGATTAACGGTCACTTGTACCTGATTAGGCATGTGCAGTTGAATTACTTTTAAATTGGCTGTGAGTTCTGTTTACGTTTATCCTGAAAAATAGACATTCTATCAATTGCTCGCATATTTCAGTTGACTAACATTTATTTGTACAAAGTTCTATCTTACAGTTTTTGTGAAAAAGATGGGTATCCTCCCAAACCCAAAAGGAGCCGATGCTTCTAAACAAATGTGTACATAACAAAGTGATTACAGTTTCGATACACTTCTTTCTCCTTGTACGTCTTGAATTTTCTGTCAAGCCAATATTTTAAAGGACAAACACAATTTTACTCTTGTGGATTTTCAAATCCGCGAAAACTAAAAACCGCGAAAATTAATGTTTATGTTTTCGGACACATCCACGAAAATTTGGCGACGCGAAAATTTTGCATTATACGGTATTGTGCATCAAACACGGTATTGGGCAATCAAAATTTTTTCGTTACAAATATAACATTAATTTGACTGTCCTTTTGTCGTTTCCTTTTGATTTACCGTTGTGCATAATTCGGTTATTACGAAGTAAAGCAAGGCAGTTAATTGCGCTCAGAATACCAGGAAAAACACCGTAGGTTTTGTGAGTAATTTCTTTACTGCGCATCGCATTTAATAACAAGCGACCTTTCCCTAATCGGTATGTTTGATTAAAATTATATAACAATAATTTGCCTTTGTAGTTTCATATAATTGATTTGGTATTGGGTACTATAAGTGATAAGTACTGACCTGACACTCATGAATATTCCGTTCGCCTGAGTAAATTATTTTCCGTTGTCCGATTGCAAACAGGTAAAAGTAAGTTCAAAAGTAAACAAAAATATCCACCGTAGCAAGTGGCCTAGTGAGCAAGGCCTTGAGCCTTTAATCTTAGGGTAATGGGTTTGAATCTCACTACCGTCGAGAAATGATAGGCGAGAGAAAAAATATCCAAACAGCCATATCAGCAAATACAGCAAGCACAGTAGGCCCTTGCCCCACTATCAAGCAAACTAATAGGATATTCAACAGACAATAAAATAGCCGCTATCAGAAGAAAGACAATTTTCAGAGTACGGCAAGAGTTAACTAGAAAACCGTCTCCAAAAACATGGAAAAAATCCAAACGATAGAAAATTGTGAAATTTGCCGATTAAAAATGTTTTTGCATACAATCTATTAAAACATATAGACTAAAACGAATGGAACTGGACTATAGGACTTATACAAATTTTAAGCACAGGTCTAATGTGTAACCGACAAGTCCACTTTTCGCTAAGGTTGACTGCCCATTTTAGCATAATTTAAACCTTTTCTTCTACAGCTGACTGCTTACTGATATAACACCTTATCATAGCAGCTTTAATATTGACAGAAGCCATCTCTACAGCAGAAGCCATCGTAAACTTAAATTACGTTGATTTTACCTTCACTGGATTTGACTGTCATCAATTTGGCACAAACGTGCTGGCAGCATGGGAAATACTACTACAGTCCCTGAACAGTCTGGCCTTGGTCTACCATGTTTTAGGTACAGTTTCAACAAATATCTAGTATAGTTAAGAAACCAGTTTTAAATATTTCAACAGCAGAGTATTAGCATTCAATTCAAAATGTTCAGAATTTGCCTTTTCCATGCTTTTATTCTAAGCAGCCAGGATTGCTTCTAAACATGTATTTACGCACAACTAGCCAGGTTAGAGATTTTGAACAGTGCACTGATTGCACATGCATAGTGTGCTAAATCATAAAGATGTGACATCCCTTATTCAATGAAAAAACCTTACCACCACTGAACTAGAAAGTGTACACATTTTTAAAGTTCGTAAAAGACCTATAGACCTTACAATATTTTTCTCGGCAATCGGAAGCCTTCACCACCCCACTGCGGTGTCATCGAATTACAGATTGCTGTATTGTATTCAAGAAATGATAGTGTTCAAAGTACCCATATCATAAGTCCGAACTCGTGGGTCAATTAAACATAGACAACTCCGGAATATTTTAGATACACAGACATGGACCCCAAAACAGAGGTGTGAAGCAGTACTTTCCGCAAAATCATCGCTAAAACTACCGAAACATTCCGAGAATAACGACGAAAATAAATGAGTGTCAGGTCAATAAATATCAACAACAAAAGTTTTCGAATAAAAACTTGTTTTCACGTGGTGGCGATGTAAATACATTGTGCCGTGGGAAGATCAACAAACAATATGTTTTAGCTCTAACAACATGGTGTTTGATAGTGTTTCTATGTTCAAAACCCGACCGAATACCAACTACACCTGTTCATTTTTCCCTTCAGAATCGGCATATGCTTAGGCAGACTCTTACGTGAGGCTGATAAGATTCTGTTTGCTTAGAGGCATATACCTTTATCTTTAAATTGTACTGCAGTATTCATTTGAAAAATTAAAACATTGTACTATAGCTGCGGCGCAAATCTTTGCTAAATATAATATTTGTTTCAACTTAAATTTATTTCGATATTTAGGTTTGAAATTGATACTACCTCGGCAGCATAATATAATTAAAGATGTGTTATTCGCATTTGTATACATGTGTTTCATGGATATCATATCAATACAAATGTGACTGTTATCATGTATTCGAATTCAATTCCTAAGATGCACCTGGTTGTTACAAAGTATATGAACGACCTTATGTCATACAAACATAATTCTAATGCACTTACGTATGAAACGCGTATTGGACGATTGATTGGAAAACGTCCAGATTGTGCGACGGTATATTCTACGATTTACTGTCGCAAATCCGACGTCATTTTAAAACGTGGCTTCTCATTTGCTGACTTTTGGTTTACGCTGCTAAAAGCGCTTGCAATGGGTACAAAAATTTCGCTTTGAAAGGTGAAAATGTGAAAAAGTGCATCAGAATGGGGATAACTATATTGAAAATTGTCATTTGGTAAGGTAATTCGTCGGTTTTATGATCGCAAATTCTGTTTTACGGCTCCGCTGACGTGTCGCCGTAAAACGAAATTTCCGACCATAAAACCGACGAATTACTTCCTTAAATGACAATTTTGAATACAGTTATCCCCTAATTAATACACCATGAACTATCTATAAAGCTATGTTATTACGGTAGATTGTTGTTGTTGTTGTGTTGTTGCTTTACGTCCACGGTAAACAGCTATGGTCATGTCGGGACGGTCAGTTAACCTAGCCACACTATTCCTGGGCAGGCTTAGACCTCCTAAGCGGTTAACCAGTACTAAGTGTCCATACTTTCACCAGTAACTGACAACTGCCCTTCTTGAATCAGTGGAAGGGAGAAAATGACCGTAGAAAAGATTTCATGATCAATTTCCGTGAAAGTATGTGGCAGGACTGGGTATCGAAGTAAAAAGTATGCAAAGACCAGGAACTGAAACAATCAAAATCCAAATCCAGCCCTCAAACCAAAGTTGGCAGATAATTACAATTTGAACAGGCTTCGAACCCGGTACCTCTGGCTCTTCAGTGTGACGCGCTACCGACTGCGCTACGAGGCCCGGCGTTATTACGGTAGATGGATACTGAATAGAAATATTGGAGGGGCATTCAAAACATTATTCCATCTAAATTACCCAAAGAGCGATAAACAAAACATTTGGATAAGAAAAAAATAAAATTTCACCGTTTTGTTTTCCTAAAAAACAATATTTTCAATAAAAACAATATGTTTTATAAACAATAAAAACAATATGTTTTCCTAAAAAACAATAAAAAACAATATTTTGTTTTTCTACGTACTGTTTACTACTGTGCGTCTTACACATGTTTCATTATAATTCATATCTCTAGCACAGGAATGCACTTTCGTTTCTGCAAGTCATATAATCCGTAATATAAGATATTTGAAACAAACAGGTAAAAAAATGCAGTTATCTTGACAATAAGTATATATTTTACATTTTTAAAGACTGCAAGATAATTGAATTACAGAAAAAAAGTCTTGAAAAGTATATTCAATCGACAGGGCATGCGTATGAATATTATTGTAGAAAAACTTAATATATTGTATGTTACAGAACACAGCCAAAAAAAAAAGTATTTCACCGTTTTGCTTCCTAGAAAAACAATGTTTAAGTTCAAAAACATTCCCAAGGCAGACAGCTCACATTCTGCACCTCCTCCAAACACAGCAGGTCTTGCCCTCTATTTATTTTCCTGTTATTCCGGTTCTACCATAGAATAATGCCTACAAAAGTGCGCAGATGGGATGGCAACTGTGGAACTTGAACATTCTGGTTCCTATGGAACAGTCTTATCTCGGTTTCCACCGTTTGCACAGACCAATCTGCCCGAAAACTTAGGATCTTTACGCTTTTTTTTATTGATTGATTAATGTGTTGCTTTACGACCACGGTAAACAGCTATGGTCATGACGGGACGGTCAGTGAACCTAACCACACTATTCTTGGGAAGGCTTAGACCTCCTCATTGGTTAACCAGTGCTACGTGCACATATTTTCACCAGTAACTGACAACTGCCCTTCCTGAATCAGCGGAAGGAGAAACGAAAGTATGTGGACAGACCGGGTATCGGACCCAGGACCTCTGACTTATAGGTCAGGTGCCCAACCTACTGCGCTACGCGGCCAGGTGGATCTTTACGGTAGACATCGTTAGTATGTGTATATACTCCACAGTTGATCGATTTCACCATGAACAATAACTCTCTTTTGTTTTAACAAATACAAAACAGAATCATTCAGTATCCAAAGACCTTAATATGCACGCAGTGTCAACCAAATTTAAAGAGTAACTACACTTCAGGAACTGACTGAATCAGATCCCAAACCCTATCCCCAACATCAAAGGGAAAGATTGACAAAGACATCCCAACAAACAATAAATTACAAGTGATAAGCCGAGTCAGCAGCTCTTTCCCAAATAGATGGCAACTCAGCTATCTTTATTGAACTAAATAATTTAGACCAACAAACGGGTTACAACGGACTTAGCAAATTATATGAAAAACATTTAACAATTATTTTTACCTATTTTCTATTTTTATGATAGAAGGATTAAACTGAGAACACAATAAATTAAACAGCACCGAACATAAAACAAATGCAACCGCAACAAAAGTACCGCCTTGGGACTCTGCAGATAATTAGACCGTTTCAGTATTCCGTTGCGAGTGAAACAGCTAATATTAGAAAGGTATGACACCATTTTAGGTGCAAATACAAGACTAACGACAGTTGTAGCTGGCAATTTAAGTAGTAATAGCTCTATGAATAGCTCGCAAAATCGCTTCCTAAACCGTTAAGTACCAATGTTTTTATTGCCTAATCGTTTTAGATATACATAAAAAATGTTAAAACGTCCACCCTTTAGTTAAATAAATAATTAAATAAATAAAATAGAGGCAGGCACGTCCACCAAAATTTTTCTATAGGTATACTAAACGCCGAAAGAAATGCCCACAAAGTATACATAATAAATTTGCAAAAAGTTAGCAACTGCTTCTTCTTTTGTCTTGTTAGTTTGACGTGTCCATGAGATTTTGAGAAGATGGATAGCTGAAACACTCAATATCCCATACACTGTAACTGCGAGAACCAACACTTTCAGTATGAGATAAAATTAATAGTAACAAATAAAACAAGCAATCTTTAAGAGGTCAAATTCTCAACTGCAGAATCTTTGTGAATCAGATTTACCTGCGATTGCACTTCTCTTTATCGGAAGAAAATTTGCTATTATGAATATTGACTTTTTTTCTTGGACTTTCTTTAATTCCTGTAAAACAAGACAAGGAAAGTTAGGCATAAAGAAAGCGAAACGGGCATTTCACATTAACATAGGATTTTCCACTAAAAATTCTAACTCTCGTATGTTAAAATTAAATAAAGGGAAATCTTTGTATAAGTAGTAATAATGTAGTGAACCACAACATCTAAGCTCATTTTTAAATGAAACTGCAGCGTGAAGCCATAAATAGTGGCGTTATCGGTCTTCAAAAGTAATTATTTGTTTAAAACAAAGGTAGGTAATTTTAATATTGACAAATTTCTCAGCGCTGACGTTTAATAAATAACCATACCATTCATACGACTATAGCGGTTTTCTTAGATTTGCATATCATATGCTTTATTGGAAAAGGAAAGATAACTCTTGCATTGGAATTTAATGTTTTTCAAAAAAGTGAGATTACTCTTTTGTGACAAATTTAAATCAAAACAGCTTCATCGTGTCCTGTGGTCGGATGAAAATCAGTCTATGCAATGATCGATTTGGAATCGCCAAGTGACAGTGGTTTGAAAAAAACATAAACTTGTAGGCGTTTCTTTTTGCGTTCAGTATGTATACTTTTATACATGTTTATATCCGATTTTGAAAATAATCAACCAAATCGGCAAGGAATAAGCACGTGTTCTTAGTACTAGAGAATACTGAATACAAGAGAAAGAACATTTCTTCACTGATTGTCAATAACTTTACTAGGAAGAATTATGAACAGATTTTCTAAAGACGTCGGGCAAGTGGATGAAGTACTTCCTTATACAGCCTTCGATTTTCTGCAGGTAAAGCTTTTTTTATTTATATAAAAGAGATTCCGAAAGTTAACCATTTTTGGAGTCATCTTTTAATTGTAAATCATCGGTGAATGATCGTGTGAGTTACATGTAAGTGGGAACGAGGAAGGAATGTAAGTATTTTCATTCATCGATTGTATTTTGTAAATCTATTGTTACGCTTTGTTTATTAAAAGTCTATATTAATCCCTTAACTGAGTGTGTCATCTGCAAATGGAGCAAAACAATTAAAAGACACATGTTTTTCAGAAGTCTAAAATTAACAATAAAAGAGACTATGCACAGTTTTCATCGGTTTGTTTAGATACAATGATTGAATTTATATTGCATAATTAAATAAAACGTACACTACGGCTCAGGATTTGCTTATATGAAAATTATCTACTAATATCTATTTTTGCGTGTTTGATAACAAAAAACAGACATTTACCCATAAGTTTTCGACCATCCGCTCTAAAAAAAGTTAGACAATAAAATGACATTCATTCTGTCGGTTCTAAATATCTATATACTCGATGCGGTAAAAATGAACGTATTGGGGTGTATGTCTAAAACTGTTTGTCTTTCGACGCCGATTCGAGTCCTTGCGGATACATACGCTACTTACAAGTGGGAAGCCGCTCTTGAATTTGTTAAATTTTATGGAGAATTGATACACTTTCAGCGCCAGCCACTCTGCTTTTTCTACTTTCCCGTCCATTTCAATGTGTGTCAATTCTTGCAGGAACGAATGTCCTCTCTGAACAAATTTTTCTTTCCTTTGAGAGTTCCCATTTAAGAAAGGGTTTCATCACCCGAGAAATAGAGTCACAAAGTCCCTTTGAAGAAAAAGCGGGACAAACATGGAGGTGTACCATTAACCATAAAAGTTATTTTGCATGATGAAAGTCGGTAGATCCAAAATCGAAGTTCTCTTCCAGAAACCTTTTCCTCTAAATAATTTTATTCATCAATATCCGGATCCAAAACAACTAATGCAATGTATAACAAACACCAACATTAAGTTCAGCTCGGAAAAGAACTGTCATCTTTATTTCAAAATGTTCTGCACAGTAAACATTCCAATATCTTTGATTCTGAATTATTTTATTTACAGTGTTTCCTGTTGGTTATTTCCTATGTGCTTGTGACGGGAGTTGTCAACCCTTGGATGTTCATTGCTATAGCCCCACTCTCAGTATTATTCTTTCTGCTACGACATTATTATCTTCGCACGTCACGTCAGGTACAAAGATTAGAAGGAACATGTAAGTACTCTGTATTGCATTTGTCCAAACAAAACAAGAGTTATTGTTTGCTCAACATTAGGGTAGCTTACCACTAAATATTCATGAACCGCCTCTTTGACGGAGCTTCTGTTAAGAAGAGAATGGTTAGAATGGCCACCATGAGTCAGGTACTTAATGTAAACAATCGTCAAATAAAATAGCACACCTAGATAAAAAAAATAATACATGGCAAACTTGATTTTTTGCTGTAAACCAAAGAAGTATCAGATAGTTTTATAACTTTACCCAGTACTAAAATGACGCGCCATATTTACTGCTCGTTCTTGGTTACGTGTTCTAGTTAAAACAGCGGCCTCCAGAGCAGGGAACATGTGCTTTTTTGTTCTTTAAACTTTCGGCAAGAGTCGTTCTTCAAAATGCAATATTAATTTCGAGATTTATAGTGACTACATGTAGCTTAAAGGTTATTTCTGTTGCTTGGTGGTAAGCTACCTATACAAATGACACCAACTACCGTAAAGATCCTACGTTTTCGGGCAGATAGGTTTGTACAAATAGTGGAAACTTAGACCAGACTGCTCCTTAGGGACCTTTCTGATTTGCCATTCCGTCTGCACAATTTTAGTAGCATTACATGTACCTTATGGTACAACCGAAATAACTAGGGAATAAATAGTAGGGCAAGGGCCTGCTTTGGTTGCAACAGGTGTGGAATGGGGTTTGTCTGTTTATTTGAGTTTCTCAGATTTTTTGGTATTTTTGAACTTTAACATTTTTTGCAAGGAAACGAAACGAAAATTTGTTGTTGTTTTTTGTCTCATTCTGTAACATACAATGTAAGTATTTCTGAAATAATATGCATAAGCATGCCCCATCGATCAAAACTATTTTTCATGATTTTTTCATGAAATTAAATTTTCGTGCATTTAAAAAAAAAAAAAAAAAAAAAAAAAACATTTATTATCAAGGTGTGCGCATTTTTTTTCTTTTACCAGTTTATTTTATATATTCAATAATATAGATTAAATGAATTGCAGAAATCAAACTGCATTCATATGCGAGAAATATGAATTTGAATGGAAACCGTGTAAAAAAGTATGTAGAAATACAAAATTTTGTTTTTTTTAGAATTTCAAAACGAAACGGTAAAAATATTTTTTTCATCCAAATATTTTATAGCCCTGTGGATTATAAGACTGGTAAAGTGGTTTGAATGCCAAATCAATATTCTTATTTAGTATCCAACTACTTTTATTATAAATGATGTTCAAAAAGTTCTGTTCGTGACGTCATATTTTGGTAAGCAATATAAAGACAGAACATCTGATAGCGAAAATATATAAAACTGTGATATGTCTGGACAACTCTGCAACCGCATTGTACATTTTCCAAAGGATATATTTTAGAACACATTTGAAAGGGATATCCCTATAACCACTGAAAAGGGGGTTATCAATAACTTGGGTTTTCTGCATCCTACCAAAGTTTTATTTTTTTGACTGATGGTATACTCCAGTGTGTCTAGTTTATTGAACCATATGTGACTTTGGTCGGAAAGCCCTACTTACTGAGCTATGGGTCCACAGAAGTGGGTGGGTTAATTCAACATGGTTTTAGCTCGTCTTGTAAAAATATTCTCATTTGGTAGAAGAGTACAACAAACAAAAAGCGTTTGATTACATGATTAACAGCACATCTAAAATGTATTTCCATAGCATTTTATTTGGTTTAATTTGAAGATATGTTGTCAAAAAACTCTTCCTTTGACATTCAGTTTTTTAGCTCACCTGAGCCTTTAGGCTCATAGGTGAGCTTATAGTATAGCCAGGCATCCGTCGTCCGTCCGTCGTCCGTCGTCCGTTCGTCGTCCGTCATCAACATTTTCAAACATCTTCTCCTCTGAATCCACTGGGCCGATTGAAGCCATATTTCATATGGAGCCTACCTAGGTCGGGGGAACGAAAGTTTATTCCGGGTATCTGGGTCACATGACCAAGATGGCCGCCACGCCATATATGGTAAAAACCCTTGAAAAATCTTCTTCTCCAGAACCAAAAGGCCTATGACCTTGAAACTTGGTATGTAGCATCGAGCATGCGGGCCCATCATAGTTTGTACAAATGATGACCTTGCGATGACCTTGACCTAATTCATGACATGGTCAACTTTGGTATGTTAGGCTTTTATATGGGAAAACACTTAAACAGTGGATTTCTCAGAAACTATTTAGGTCTAAGGTACAATACTTGGTATACATGGTCATCTAAATGAACAAATGAAGATATTATATCACTAAAGGTCAAGATCATTTGGTCCGTCCATCCGTCGTCAAGATTTTCAAACATCATCTCCTCTGAAACCACTGGGCCGATTGAAGCCATATTTCATATGGAGCCTACCTAGGTCAGGGGAACGAAAGTTTGTTCCGGGTATCTGGATCACGTGACCAAGATAGCCGCCACGCCCATATTTGGTAAAATCCCTTCAAAAATCTTCTCCTGAACCAAAAGGCCTATGACCTTGAAACTTGGTATGTAGCATCGGGCATGCGGGCCCATTATAGTTTATACAAATGATGAACTTGCAATGACCTTGACCTTATTTATGACATGGTCAACTTTGGTACATTAGGCTTTTATATGGGAAAACGCTTGAACAGTGGATTTCTCAGAAACTATTTAGGTCTAAGTCACAATACTTGGTAAACATGGTCAACTAAATGAACAAATGAAGATATTATGTCGCTAAAGGTCAAGGTCATTCGGTCCGCCCATCCGTCGTCAAGATTTTCAAACATCTTCTCCTCTGAAACCACTGGGCCGATTTAAGCCAAATATATGGAGTCTCAGTGGGATGGGGGAACGAAAGTTTATACGCGGGATCTGGGTCACATGACCAAAATGGCCGCCATGCCCATATATGTTAAAAACCCTTCAAAAATCTTCTTCTCCAGAACCAAAAGGCCTATGACCTTGAAACTTGGAATGTAGCTTTGGGCATGCAGTCCCATTATAGTTTGTACAAATGATGACCTTGCGATGACATTGACCTAATTTATGACATGGTCAACTTCGGTTCCTTAGGCGTTTATATGGGAAAACGCTTAAACAGTGGATTTCTCAGAAACTGTTTAAGTCTAAAGTACAATAATTGGTATATATGGTCAACTAAATTAACAAATGAAGAAATCATGTCACTAAAGGTCAAGGTCATTTGGTCCGTCCATCCGTCGTCAAGATTTTCAAACATCTTCTCCTCTGAATCCACTGGGCCGCTTGAAGCCAAATCTCATATGGAGTCCCAGTGGGATGGGGGGGGGATGAAAGTTTATATGCCGGGTCTGGGTCACATGACCAAGATGGCCGCCATGCCCATACATGTATATGGTAAAAACCCTTCAAAAATCTTCTTCTCCAGATCCAAAAGGCCTATGACCTTGAAACTTGGTATGTAGCATCGGGCATGCGGGCCCATCATAGTTGGTACAAATGATGACCTTGCAATGACCTTGACCTAATTTATGACATGGTCAACTTTGGTATGCTTTTATATGGGAAACCGCTTAAACAGTGGATATCTCAGAAACTATTTAAGTCTAAGGTACAATACTTGGTATACATGGTCAACTAAATGAACAGATGAAGATATTATGTCATTGAAGGTCAAGGTCATTCGGTCAGTCCATCAGTTGTCAAGATTTTCAAATATCTTCTCCTATGAAACCACTGGGCCGATTAAAGCCAAATTTCATATGGAGTCTCAGTGGGATGGAAGAACGAAAGTTAATACGTGTGGTCTGGGTCACATGACCAAGATGGCCGCCATGCCTATATATGGTAAAAACCCTTCAAAAATCTTCTTCTCCAGAACCAAAAGGCCTATGACCATGAAACTTGGTAATATGTAGCATCGGGCGTGTGGGCCCATCATAGTTTATACAAATGATGACCTTGCGATGACCTTGACCTAATTTATGACATGGTCAACTTCGGTACCTTAGGCTTTTATATGGGAACACGCTTAAACCGTGGATTTCTCAGAAACTGTTTAAGTCCTAGGTAGAATATTTGGTATTTATGGTCAACTAAATGAACAATCCGCTTAAACAGTGGATTTCTCAGAAACTATTTAAGTCTAAGGAACAATACTTGGTATACATGGTCAACTAAATGAACAAATGAAGATATTATTTCACTAAAGGTCAAGGTCATTCTCTCCGTCCATCTGTTGTCAAGATTTGCAAACAGCTTCTCCTCTGAAACCACTTGGCAGATTGAAGCCAGATTTCATATGGAGTCTTAGTGGGATGGGGGAATGAATGTTTGTTCCCGGGATCTGGGTCACATAACCAAGATGGCCGCCATGTCCATATATGGTAAAACCCATTCTAAAATCTTTTTCTCCAGAACCAAAATGCCTATGACCTTGAAAATTGGTATGTAGCATTTTGGACATGGACCCATCATAATTCATACAAATTAGGACTGTGCATTGAGTGTGACCTAATTTATGGCAAGGTCAACTCTGATGCATTGGAAAATGCTTAAACAGTGGATTTCTCAGAAACCATTCAAGTCTAAGATATGATATTTGGTATTTATGGTTAACTAAGTGAGCCTATTAAGATATTATGTTGTTATAGGTCAAGGTCATTATTTGACCTTTGTTCAAGGTCACTGTGATTCTGTTGCCTGTCAACATTTTCAAACATCTACTCTGAAGCCACTGGGCTATTTGAAGCTATAATTCATACGGAGCTTCACTGGGTTAAAAGAACCAAAGTTTGTTGAGCTGGTCATGGTAACGTGACCAAGATGGACACCATGAACATGTTTGGTAAAACTCCCCCCCCCCCCATTTTTTTTACTTTAGTACATGAATAGTCTTTTTTTTTATCATTGCTTCTTAAACACAGTCCCCAGGCAACTGTGAATGTTTTACGATATACGGCTAAACCCTTACGGATCGATGGTTATATTAACACAATAGAGGTCTTGTCGTTTGCGACTTAGTAGGTAGATACCATCGCCATTGGCTACTTTTCTGACTCGTCATTTTCAAGTAGTAGCCTCCCCTCGCAACCCACCGCCCATGTGCGAATTGAGGAAACGCATTCCAGCCCAGAACAAAAAAAAACATCAAATAAATTTGAGTCAGTACACCTTATGTGCATGGATACACCTCAATTTCCATGATGTTTACAAAGGAAACTATTTATGTGAGTTCCTGTTTTCTATCCATAACGAGGAAGCCCATTCCTAATGGAGTTTTCTTTTAACAGACGGATTTTCCTCTCTGAAGTATCAAATTATTTCTTTTATTTACAAGAGGTGGGGGGAAGGGGGAGATATGCTAAATGACAATGACAGTTTTGCTTGCCCTGAAAGTATACTGTAGTCACTTTAAGTCTGAAACGTTGGATTGGTAATTTAAAAAAATGTCTTTACTACGAGAAATAAACTGTATGATTCAAATGAATATGCCTACATAACTTCTTTACTGTCGATAGTGGTTATAATCTGAAGTGATCACGACATTGGCTCTTATTAGTTTCATTTAATCCCGACTGATGCCAGTGTTAATAATATTTTTGTTGCAGCTAGAAGTCCAGTGTTTACCCATCTAAGTGCCTCTCTGCAAGGTCTTCATACCATTAGAGCGTTTGGCTTCCAAGATAAATTGGTAAAAGAGTTTGATAGCCACCAGAATCTACATACGGAGGCAGTGTTTTTATATTTGGCAACAACTAGATGGCTGGCCATCAGATTGGACTGGATATGTACTGCTTTTGTGATTTCGGTATCATTCAGTAGTGTATTTGTTGCAACTGGTAGGTGTCTGATGTTATTTACAAAAACAGTCATGAGAGAATATCAAAGTATCTGAACTAACTGTACCAACCATCGGGAGTATAAACATTTGTTTATAACCAGTAGTCGGAAATTATTCCTTTTTGCGGTTTTGTCTCACATATGCTGCTTCACTTATAATTATTAACTTTCAATAAACTCTCCTGAGGTAGGAAATTAAATCCTATTGAAGTGCTGTAAAATAATTCCATTATTTTATTGTTTAACTCGTTTCTAACACATTGAGTAAATTCCAAGTTTGGCACCATAATAGCCAGTATATGTCTGAAAATATGTGTTTATGCAACTTGTGAGGTTTTGATGTAATTATCTTTTGACATGAACATTTACTTGATATTGTTATATTTGCGAACATGGTGGATAGTTTCATGTTAATATGATAAAGGGTTGAAGAATTAGCTGTGCGTATTTACCGACGGTTAAGCAAGCAAAACAATCCGTTAGATCGCTTTCCGGTTTCGTAGAAAAGGAGCCAAAAAAGGTAAACAATACTTACTCAGTTAGATTTTAGAAGGTTTTTTTTTTAGAATGAAAGGAAAGATATCCAAAAATCAAAAAATGCTATTTTGTTAGTTAAACATTACTCCTTCAACATACCAAATAATTCCAGAATTGGTTTTATGGTTTTCTTGATATTTGTCCCCTCCTCCGAAAAATCTGTTCAGCACGGTCAAGGTCTGACAAAACAGGAGATAAAATAACAACATTTTATGCTCGATCTAAAAACGAGCGATAATCATCCAAATTCATAATTGCATATTAATGTAATGCTTAATATCTGTCATCAACAACTATTAGGCCATGAGCCAAATATGGTTTACCTCCCCTCCCCCAGGGGGAGTTTTGTAGACCATACTTTTCTTAAAGCCGAGCATCTTAGAAGTATTTTGCAGCATGTTAGCCCTCTGGCGAGTGGGGCGTTAAGCTGTAACAGCCTGTTACAAACGTTACCCATTAAAAAATAAACACAAAATAAAAATTATAAAAAATTATAAAAAAAATATAAGTTATAAGTCACTTTCCCATGTTTAAAAGTATAATATAGTCTAATAGAACAATTCAGTAGCTAAAAGTTAGGATGTTTGAAAGGTCACTTTAGCCTACACGGTGTAATATACGTGACATTTGTCTTTACACTCCATTAAAATTGCTATTTCCATCCAAAATACTTTCTTTTTGTAAGTTATTCCTTAAATGTTAGACCATATGTTTGTAACTGTATTAGGGACAATTTATTGGTCTTTTCAGATCTGCAAAAATTATTATCCTATCTTGTATACTTTGGGAGAAATCGGATGTTGAACACAGTACCCCTTATAAATGTTCCATATTACATTTATCACTTTCTGTAAAATTCAAGTGCTTGAACTACACTGTATGAATTAAAAACAACAGTAAAAGGTAATATTGAATATGCCAACCTATCTAAACATCAAGGAACAGATCAACAATATTTTGAACGCATTTTAGTCGGCCATAATAATCGATTATATACGTTACCGAGGACTATTTTTGATAAACTCATACAATTTGAAGATAGAATGATTTTATTTTCGTTGGTAGCAGTTTCTTCATAAATGAATCTATTAATATTAAAGAAAAAATGCATTCTGGTTTATTTTCTATGATAAGCTATTACTAGTAGTAACGTAAATAACATTAACATTTAAAATATTTCATCATAATACCTTTAATCAGGTTTTTCCCACTGTCTTACATGTATTAAAAAACAATAACACATATAAGTCTGGGTGTGTTTATGATATATTGTGTGCTTGGACCTAGCGACGCTTCTCTCAGTTATTACTTTTAGGGATTCATGAGGTGTGTTTTATACGTGATTAAACACAGTATACTTCAGATTGTAATGTTAAGGGCATTGACATATTCTGGACATGTAAAACGTTTTTTTTGCTGTTTACTTTGTTATTATATCAAAAATAAAAGTATTTTATAATGGCATTGCCCAGTTTGTTTCTTTTACAATTTGTACATTTGAGTTCTAAAGACAGTAACATACGTGAAATTTTGTTATATACAACTAAGAAAATATATATAAAAAAAAAATAAAATAAACAAAACAAAAAAAAAAATACCACATCAGAAAAGATAAAAAAGATAAAGCCACAGCTAAGCCAGCATCGATTTTGTATATAGGGCTCGAATAAAATGATATACAATCAGTCTGATGACATTAAAAGCTAAGCTCTTTTGACGTGTTTAGTATAAAATTATAAAATAATCCGTTATTAACAATGCAAAATGGAGAACCACCTTGATTATTGACAGGATTTAGTATAGTTTTTACGTGCACACTGAAAAAACTATAAAGCAGAACAGTAAACCTGAAGTTTGAAAACTTAAGCCAAATACAGTTCTGCATCAAAGCTAATGTAGATATTTGCTGGCAGGATATACTTACTTTTGTAAGACTATCGTATATTTTACGTTACCAAGGGAAACAACATTGCTGAGTTACAGTTAAAAAAAACTTTTGAAAATAATTAATGGTAGTGTCAATACATTGCTTTATTTAGTTCATTTATGTAACTAACAATTATGTGTCAACCAGGAGTTTGGGAGAATAGTATCAGAAACATTTAATACAGAAAAGAGACACTGGCAGTTTACTAGTATACTGTAGCAATCTTTAAATGCTATGTTTAAGATGATCTATATTTCTATGCTTTTGTTTCTTTCTCTTTAAAGTCTAACTACATTTAATCATCTCTTAAAGAATCTAACTACATTCAACCATCTATTAAAGCATCTATTCACCAAAGAACATAAAGATACGTTTAGTTGGACAAAAGTGTTTTTTTTTCCTGGGACAGTGTTTCAGTTGCTCTGCACACATAATGAAATGGCAAATGAAAATGACAGAATATATTACTGTTTGTCATCGCTGTTCAGATATTTATGAGCAAATCTTAGTTGTTCTCCTTCAGAATGTATTCGCCTACACTGTAGTTATGCTTTGCAGCATAATATTGAGAAAAGGAAAGAAAAGAAAGACCGAACAAGTAACGTATACAACGTATTCATTGCGAGTTTATGGATTCTTCATTTCTGATATCCTGAACTAGTAATACAGTATTTCTAAAGCGCAAAGAATTAAACAATAGAAATAGTGCATACTTGTACGTGTCAAGGAAGGGCTAATCTAAATAACTTACTGCATTTGATCTCACTGACCTTGTATTACCATTTTGTTTACTTTTTAGCTATAAATATGGTTGGAATCTGCTTATTTATGATACCTTAGTGCTTATCTTATCATCTTTGTCCAAATATGTTAAATACTGTTAGAGAATACAGCATTTTGGCAATATCCAAACAATTTTAGTTGCTTACATATTGAAAAGTTGTCTGACTGAAATTTGTATTTCGTAACACCTTTAGTCCTTGATAGTACAACAAGTGGGAATAAAACCATGGGGTTTTCAAAATTACCTGACCAGTTAAATATTTGTAACAACATAATGAAAAATAAAACTCTGAACAGGCTGGTGACAGAATGTTGTATGTGTTATAAAGTATGTCACTTTCTATCGACCTTAAATTTTTACATTGTTAATAGTTTGTAATGTATTTGATGGCCGGGAGCTGCATAAACAGATCACGTAGATCACAAATTAACATGTAAGTTATGATCACGGAAGCCACATATATTTGCTAACCTATATAAAGCAGTTACTGTGCAAAGAGGCTTGTGGCTGACGATTCGAAATGGTGGTAATCCCTTTTGGCAGAGTTGGTACTGCTTTTGATTGCCTCGGCTGGCAGTCACAATTGCATATTTGTATGTAGGGTAATTGAATGGCTCAGCCATTAGCACAGGTAGCGCAATTGGTTTTATCCCCATCATGATGAGAACCTAAATATTAATCAGTTGCAGCATATATCAACTTATACCTATTTCATTCTATGCATAAAATTTAAAAAAATCTTTTTTATGAAGTCACTTTTAAGTGAAACTGAATAGAAGGCAAAGTCGAACTGCTTCAGCTATAACAATCTATGTGCGTCTTGCTGAGCTCTTGTGTATTTCAAAGAGCTAAATTTGCCATCTGACTACCAGTGGTAAGCTAATACTACAGCAAAGAATAATTCATATCGCCCGGGAACTAAATTTTTGATAACAGATGACTCACAAATCTTATTCCCCCGACATATTACAATTATGTAACGTAACGTTACTGTTAGATTGCTTTTCAAATATACACTATCCGATTTTTTTTATAGTTTGAGGACACATAACATTGGCATTTCTTCATATTTACATATACAACAGTGTCTACTTAAGACATACAGATAACATTGAAAATAAACTGCAGATGATGTTGGCTTTCTTAGCTTTTCTGGTCATTTTGTAGGTTAAATTCTTCAAAAATAAGATAGTTTCTGTCCACATTTAATATATCCACTGCTCACTGCTGCCTAACTTATCTGAGCTTGGCATGAATCAAAGAAGCTTGATGGAGCACGTATAAACATCAGTTCGCCAATTTAGCGATTTAGTCTGGTTGTTTTTTCCCCAAATTTTTGTTGTGGTTATATACGTTACATATTTATAGTGACTGCTGACGAGTTTTATAAGACTTTAGTTTGTTTGTCTTTTATACGAGAATATTGAAACAGTCATATATATGACAATAACATTTCTCTTCACTTCAATTCTTACAATTTTTACTCCTTATATTACACGTATTTAGACACTGAAGGGGAAAAACGTGAAATACAATGTAAACTACGTTATACGGGTTAGTCAACTTATCCTTGACCATGTCAATTACCTTGAAACAGCGATTTATGTACTAGCAGACAAAATCCAACATTATTTAGGGCGAATAATAACATGTGTATACCAATATGTATTTTCTATTATAACGTGAATATGCAAATTTTGGTAGTGTAATTGACGTTGACGTTACACGTTAACGCCCCAACGTACAGAGGGCTAACATGTGTCATTTTGTTTCTTATATAATGTAGTTTCAGAAAATTATAGAATACAAAACTCCCCCTGGGGGGTGAGGGGGGGTCTATGGTCAGCTCAAGGTCTATATGTTTCAGTGATCAGGTTTTAAGCATTTTTTTTTCTGAAATCATTGTTGAAAGGGGCAAAATTATTTGGTTCAGCATTTAATTATTAGAAATAGAAGAAAATATATCAACATAAATCTTCTTTATTAAGTCTGTTTAATGACATAAATTTTATAAAGGATATTTTATTTGACATTTGTTTCATGTGAAAACTGTAGGAGCTAAGCAGTTAGAAATTGCGTTTTAACAAAAAACAGAACAAAGTTTATCCCATTCCCTAAAATCTATGATGTTTACTGTTTCAATGGTTTTAAAGGCATGTTGATTTAAAATTTCTAAGATTACATTTGAAAAAAATAAACACATTTCACACAATTTTGATTTTCTGCATTTGAATATAAGCCTCCTGTCGAAACTTTTGTGGCTGCGCATGAGAATATTCGGTTGAGCATTGGAATGTATGGAATATCAAATATGCTTAGGTGATTGATTTGGTTGCCAGGCAGCCTGACTTGTATGTGAACCATAAAACATAGATTAACCTGCGAACAGTTTTGTTAGTTCGTTTAGCCCTGAAAAGCTGTTGTATCATCAAAATTACGGCTCTAAGTATGTACTGTGGCAGGTAATCTAGTTTTGTCTGACCTCGTCACGTAGCTAGGAAGAAAGACAGGTTTTCCTTCTTACGAAATCCATTTGAATAAAATCGTTTATGAGACTAGCCACTCTTAAAAGTGTATAAGGGCCTAAAATTAAACTGGCGGATGGATGACTTGCGATTTTACGGGTTCTTTTTTTCAGCAGTATTTCAGTTATATCAAGAGTTTTCTCGTAAGAAAAGGTATTGCGAAAATTTGGAGAATATCGTGCTCTCAGTTGTTTACAATAAATGATAATTATGAACAGTTTTAAGTGGTTTTTTGGATATTACATTTGTCCTCCAAGTTCAGTACCGAAATCGAAAGAAGGAAAGAATCTTCAGCTGCACATATAAATTGGCTCTGTGCGTGCATTTGCAGGCTTTCTATGGAATCTGATCAAGGGCCTACTGTACATGCAGTAGGCGTGGGAGGGGGTGTTTGGACATTTTTCTCTCCCCTTTCTCTTTCCTTTCTCCGAGAGACGGCTCTGTATTGACTGAAATACTGTCTCAAAGAGCCGTTAAACCTAAAACAGCGAACGAAAATATCCTTTCGTAACAGCCCTTGTATTTACATAGCTAACAAGGTGAGGAGCGGTTGTAGTGTAGCGTATAAGACGCCGAACTACCAATACAGGGGTCGCAAGATCGATCCCCCGCTTCTCCGATCTTTCGGATGAGACTTTAAACCGAGGTCCCGTCTCAATATGCCCTCGTTGTTGGTGGGACGTTAAACCCGAATTCACTTACGCTAACCAGGAGTGTGTTTTATGCATAATCATGGATTGCCTTTGTCACACTACGTTCTTCTTAATTTTTACTGAACTGATCCTGAGCTGTGCAGCTAAGGGTATATAAATTAACCAGAGGACCATTGGTCCTGTAGCTCACATGAGTCCATTCATCCTCAGCACTCAAGGGTAAGTAACTCTAAAGTAAATTGTACAATATGGCCTAATTTCAACTTTGACAGAGTTGTTATACTTGTCCTAGTTAATATTAGCAAGTTTGATGAAGTTACAATAAAAAAACATGTTTGTAAAACTTTTTGCCTAAATATTGCAGTAACGACGAAATAAATGCCAATTTGCACTTTTCCCAATACAAGTTTATGGAAACTTTAAAACGCCATAGCAATGTAACCACAAGGGCAACAATAATAATAAAAAAACAATATTGATGTAGTGGCTAATGTCATGAATAGGTATGCAATGAATCAGCTCCATCCCTCTATATGGTTTTTGAGGAAAATATTTTTGAATATTTTTTCGAAAATATTTCCTTTATGTTGCCATGGCAACGAATAAAATTCGGTGATTTGGACAAAACTAATATGAATCATAGAGGACTACTCAAGAAACATTTCTGTAGAAAAAATCCTAATAACTGCAGTGAGATAGCCAAATTTGCGGATTTCCATTTTTCCCATTATAAGTCAATGAAAACTATAAATTGCCATAGCAACCTAACTGCTTAAGCAATTGCCATGAAAAAAGTAATTCTATAGAGGCTAGTACTAAGATCCTTTCTGTAAAGTTTGAGCTTTATCGGCCACATAGTATCTGCAAAAATGATACTCTAATATTTTGTTTTTTAACCATTCAGTTGCAATGGCAATCAGCCAAATAGTTCAATTTGCATCAATTTAATAAGTCTCATTTGAGATATAGTCAAGGAACATTCCTATAGAAGTTTTGTCAAAATACTGCAATGATAAGTTGCCATAGCAACCGAACTGCTGAAGCAATTGCCAAGAAAAACAGTGTTTTTATACAGGGTAGTGTCAAAATCCTTTGTGTGAAAATTGAGCTTTATTGGTGGCATAGTTTCTGAGAAGATGATGTTTGAATATTTTTTCTATTTTTTAACCATTCGGTTGCCAAGGCAACCAGCCCAAATTGTGCAATTAACATAAATTTCATGCGGTTGATAGAGAGCTACTCAAGAAACATTTCTGTAAAAGATTTGTAAAATTATCTGCAGAGAAATAGCAATAAATGCAATTTTTTAAATTTTCCCATACAAGTCAATGGAAACTTTAAGTTGCCATAGCAACCAAACTGCTGAAGAAATTGCCAAGGAAAACAGCACTTTTATAGAGGGTAGTACCAAAATCCTTTGTGTGAAGTTTGAGCTCTATTGGTGGCATAGTTTCTGAGGAGATGATTTTTTAATATTTTTTTCTATTTTTAACCATTCGGTTGCCATGACCACCAACCAAATTTTGCAGTTAACACAAGTTTCATGTGCTTGATAGAGAGCTACTCAAGGAACATTTCTGGTAAAGATATGTCAAATTGTCTGCAGAGAAATAGCAATAAATGCAAATTTTCAATTTCTCCCATACAAGTCAATGGAAACTTTGAGTTGTCATAGCAACCAAAGTTCAGAAGCGATTTGGATAAAAACAGTATTATTGGTTCCCCTGCCTATAGATGCTATATATGAAATTTGGTAACAATGAGCCTTGTAGTTTCAGAGGAGATGTCGTTTGAAAATGTTGAGAGTTCTGGGTCAAAGAATGACCTTGACCTCTTGTACTAACAAATCTTCATGTGCCCTTTAAGAGGACTGTATATACCAATTTTTTGGCCTAAATCTTCAAAAATCTTATGTTTTAGCATTTTCCCATATTTGACTTTGCCGTACCGAAGGTCAAGGACACCCAATGTCATAATTTCAACAATCTTGATAGTACTCGAGTACTCAATGCTACATTCCAAGTTTCAAGGCCATCGGTCAATCGGTTCTGGAACAGAAGATTTTTGAAGGCTTTTACAATATATGGGCGTGGTGGCCATATTGATCATGTGACCCGGACCGTATGAATTAATTTTGTTATTATGTCCCCTTAAATGCATACATATCTTGACCATACTACGCACTTTGTAGTGCTGTTTATGCTGTTTATGTATCCGCAACTCCACATTCCACACTTTGTAGTACTGTTTATGTCTCTGCAACTCCACCTTCTGTATTTAAAGCAGGGATTTGAGATTTGCAACACAGTTCAGAGAGCATTGAGCATGTGCATAAAGGAAAAAGAACTTTGATTTAGGTCATAATGGCAGAATTAAATGACATACATATTTTGATAGTATTTCCGTGCCTTACGTACAAGTTCACCTTTTGTCATGGCTCTAGCGACCTCATTTATCAACCGATTTTCATATAACATCACAGGTATATTGGGTATGACATATCCCCATGAGCGTATGCGTTTCAGGTTGGTAGGATTAGGGTCATGGTCACAGGTAGCTATTTTTAGAAAAACGTTGCCATCGTTCTAGCGCTTTTACTTAATAATCGATTTTGATATAACTTCACACAAATGTTTAGTTTGACAATATCTTGGACAACTTTGCATTTCAGCACTGTAGGTCTAAGGTGAAAGTCACAGCTGTATTTTAAGAAAAAGATTTGTCATTCTCTAGCGCTTTTATTCATTGACAGATTTTTGATAAAACTTCAGCCAGATGCTAAGTGTCACAATATCTTTTCCAGTCAAGATTTCGATCCAGATCTTTGAGGTCAGGTCAAGGTAAATAGGGCACAGTTTTTATTTTAAGAAACTATTTTGTCATCCCTCTAGTGCTTTTTTATGGAACAATTTTGATATAACTTCACACAAATATTAAGCATGGCAATATCTGGAACAATCTGGAACAAGCGCGCATTTCAGCATTAAAGGTCTGAGGTCAAGGTTACAAGTGTTTTTTTTTAAGGTAAAACTTTGTAATGATTCTAGCGCCTTTATTTGTGAACTGATTGTGATATAACTTCATGCAAATGTTAAGTATGACAATATCTTGGACAAATTTGCGTTTCAGCATTGTAGATCCAAGGTCTATGTTACAGGTGCCATTTTGAGAAAAAAATTGTTATCCGTCTAGCACCTTTAATCATTGATAGATTTTGACATTACTTAACACAAATATTTAATGAGATAACATCTTACGCGAATTCACGATTCAGCCTTTAAGAGGCGTGGTCAAGGTCACAGTTGCTCATTTTAGAGACAACATTTTCATCCCTCTAGCACCTTTATTTATGGAAAGATGTTGATATAACTTCGCACAAATGTTCACAAATATGTCTACACACATTACCCATCTAGTGAGGCATATGGCGGGGGCATTCACCACCTTAAGTGATGGTCTAGTTTCAGTTTTATTTATTTTTATCATTTTTTGTTTATTTGCTTATTTTTCTTATTCATAAGGCTAACTGAGTATGTTCCTTGTGTGCGCAAATTTTCCTACGGTTTTTAGGAGGTCATTGAGAAATTATAAAAAAATCTTTTGTATGGTCTACACAAATATAGTGACTGACGAAGCCAGTTACATACTTGAGAAGAAAATTAAAACCTGAGCAACCCGAGATGTTCTGGACCTCTGTGATGAGAGGATAGGTTTGAAAAAGGGGCGGTTTTAAAAGCAGAAGGACCTTAAGAATACAGGAAAGCTAACACGAGGATTTAGAAGGCGATGAAGAAAGCAAAAAAGACTGGATGGATATTCAGTGTGAGGCTGGCCTGAACAAAACAGCAGAAGTAGAGCGTACCAGCTGATGAAGGGTCTGGCTTTGGAGAAATAAGGTTGATCCGCAACTGCCCAGGACAAGTCTGGGATCAGCGAATGGAGCCAGTACTGGTCAGAACTATGCAGCCATGTGAGTTAGGGTTACAATGCAGTATTGGCCTGCAGACAGTTTCCCGAAGAGGATCTACAGCCGGTACTTCGAGGGGGTTGCGGTGGCGGCAGTAGAGGAGAGGAGGACTGCCGGAGATAAAGATGTGGCAGTAGGGTTTGTTCAAACTGGCGGGCAGACCATTATCGGTCCTTTTAACAGATATCTGTAACAAGGTCTGGAAACGGGTACTGGCCAACACCATGGACTCAGTCATTAATAATTACACTCACGAAAATGGCATCGTACAGCTCTGCCGGTACTACAGAACGATCGACCACGTAACTGGTTCGGACGGGGTCGTGCTGAGGATTGTCTTGAACAGGCTTGAGCCCCAAGCCGGGAAGATAATCGCTGGGCAACGGGCTGGGGCCGGAGCAGGAGGGAGCGAACAGATCTTCAACTAACATCAGCAAAATCTGTATCATGTCTTCATTGATTTAAAAAAAAGCCTTTGACAGGATATGACATGCGGCCTTGTGGGACGCGATGCAGGGGTGCAGTGTCGGTGTGGTTCTAGTTCTCACCATTGAGCAGCTCTACGACCAGGCTACAAGTGCAGTGCACATGAATGGCAGCACAGATGAACGGTTAGGAATAATAGTTTGAGTCAGTCAGGGATAGCTGCTGTCGCCCACACTCTTTCGCATTCTTCTCAAATGGCTCATATCTAATCTCAAGAAGAACATGGTGAAACGGCAAGCCTAGGCGGCAGGTTTTTTTTAAACAATTTTCGGTTTGCCGATGATATAGACACTCTTTGCTGGGGAAAAGCAGGAGCTGGAGCCTTGGTTGAGAATCTTCACAGGATCTGCACACGGTGTGGAATGGAGATCGGAGAGAGTACCGGCTTGTGGCAGGCGGCGCCGGTGGCGTCCGATGCAGCGGGGTGGAGGTCAGTGGGGTGGGAGCGGAGGATGATGGCAGCTGGGTACCATGGCGAGCTTCAAACTTCAGATACCTTGGAGCAATTGTCTTGGATGATGGTTCGAAACCGGGGGTTCTCTTAGAGATTGCGCGATCCATTTCAAATCTTACAAAGCTGAAGCCAATTCGGAGAGGTAACAAAATACTCCTCGGATCAAACGTTGAACTCATGCGCTCCCATATCATTCCTTGTATTTTATGTCTAAATCGCGAACCTTGACAGCAGAGTTATAGAAAAAAACGCGGGCTTTGGGATGAGCTACCGCCGGAAGTTATTGAATATTTCGTAGAATGACCAGATGACCGGTAGGGAGGTTTGCCGAAAGATCCAAGCATCCGTTGATGAATATGAAGAACTGCTGAGCAGGAAACTGAGGCTGGGATGATTTTGCCACGTTCCGGGGTATTCTGGTTTAGCAAAGACGATTGTACAGGGCACAGTGAAAGGAGTCAGTGAGTGATTTGTGGTTTAACATCCCAGTAGACATTATTTCAGTGATATCTAGAGATTTACTCCTATTTTTAGGACTGTTATCCGACGAGATTCAGGTTATGTCGATACTAACAGCTCTTTTGCAGAGGCACTAGGCAGCTCATCAATTTCGCGGGACCCGATGGGCAGAGGCCCGGAAGTCACGGCGGATGGTGAAAGGGAAAAAAGAAGAAGAGGTAGACAGGGATGGTAAGACATCGTTGGAGAGTGGACAGGGATGGACTTTGCCAGCTCAGCTACGCGGCGGAAAACAGGACAAAATGTAAAGAGATTGTTGCAAAGCCATCTGTGCTGTCTCAACGACATTGCAAGGTTATGGAATAAAATAGAATAGAACAAAAATTCACACTGCTTTGGGTGAAGACCGGGTACTTTTTATTAAGAAAGGAATTAAGTAATAATTTTCCGGCTCAAATACTATCAAAGAGCATAAATAGTGGGTACCTTGTGTATCCAATTCCTCATACTAGGTTGTACATGTACCATTTTTAAGCTTATCATATTAATTTATTGCACAGATGACAGTGCAATTACAAAATTCGAAACGCACTTGCAGTCTTTACATCCTCTTTTTACCTCACAGATTATTTCTAAACCTTAACATCATATTCCAAAAAATAATCGGAGCTCTCTTTTCCGCATATGTTTCTCCAGATTCCACCGAGATGCGACACCATGTTGTCTTCGAAAGAGTCCTAAAAGTTTTAGCGTAATGGCAAACGGCATCGTGAGTATCATAGCAAAAAACAATGTCGCTGCGGCAGAATGTATGCACAAGAACATTGAGGTGATTTCTCCTTAAGGAAGTAATACTGACCTTGCTCTAAAATAGGTCTATGACAACCCAGGTCATTATTTATACAAACTTAATAGTACTCGAATATCCAATGATGCCTACTTATGTTTAAGTTCATTTGCCATTTGGATCTCAGGAAGAAAAAATATTCAAGTTTGTTTTACCTTGATGGTCATCTTGGTCATGTGACCTGGAATAATTTTGCAAAAGTTTGTTTCCCGATGCCGTGGAAGCTCTATATGAAATTTTCCTTGATTGGTGAAGTGTTTTTTAAACAGAAGGATTGTTTATTCAGCCAAAAAAAAATAACAAAAATAAGAAATAAAAATAAACATAAAAAAATAAACTGTATAATCAGAATTATTCGAGAAAGTATATTTCCACTTTATATCATTTGCAAGATATCCGACCACACGATGCATAAAAAATTTTAGACTCTTTCTATACCCTTCCCCCCCCCCGCCCCACGCAAACTGTGTTTGTAGGGGTATACTGTTTTCAAGTTGTCTGTCCGTCCTTCCGTCTGTCCGAAACGTTTTAAATCTTTGAATGAGGTCCTTGGAAATTTGTGAATATGTACACCTCAGGAAATAAGGATACAGCTGCTTCAGCGATTTTTGAGCTGGCTTCTTTTCCTTAGTGTTGCCCCTTTGAAGTCCTCGGTAAAAGAAGTTTGTTGTCGCTACTTCTCCTAGACTGTTTGACGGATTTTTATGAAATTAAGTATATGAAACATATTGGTATGCAGATCTGCATTTAGGTTAGGGTTTAAATTTTGGCCATTTTGGTATTTTTTTACCAATTTTTATTGGGTTTTTTGGCAATTTTTTGTCTGATCTTTTTTCAGATTTGATCCATGGATGCAGCATTAGAAAACAGCTGACAGATATTTTTCAGCTTTTCCAGAAAAAATAAGGGCTGAGTTATGTTCCTTTGAAGTTCCTGATGGAAAACGTCTGTTATTGCTACTCCTCCTAAACCATTCAAAAGATTTCCTTGAGACAAAGTATCTGAGCACACATTGGTATGAATGAGTGCATGAAGGCTTCAGTTGCAGCTATTTTTCCATGAGTTATACCCCTTTGATACTTTTGCACAACTTTTATTGGATATTGTAGCCAATTTTGGTCCGATTCTTATCCGATTTGATCCATTGATGCAGCATAAGAACATACTTGATACATGATTTTCAGTTGTTCCTGGAAGGATTTTAAGGCTGAGCTATGACCCTATGAAGTTCTCTATGGAAAAACTTTGGTATTGCTTCTCCTTTGGGACTGTACATTGGATTATCTTGAATGTTTTATTGGTATGAAGCTGCGCATAAGACCGGGTTTTTCAGTTCCAGCTATTTTACCATGAGTTATGCCCCTTTTTGATACCTTTTTGGACACTTGTCTTTGGGTAATTCGGCCAATGTTACTCGATTGTTTTCATATTTTGATCCGTTGATGCAGCATTGAAAGGATCTCATGCATATTTTTCAGTTATTCCAGGAAGGATTTTAAGGCTGAGTTATGACCTTTTGAATTTCTCTATGGAATAAAATAGTTGTTATTGCTTCTCCTCTGGGACTTTCATTTGATTATCTTGAAACATTTAATCGTATAAAGCTGTGCATTAAGACTAGTTTTTAGTTCAGCCCTTCTACCATTAGTTACAAGTATGGCCCTTTTTATATACTATTTGTACAATTATCTTTGGGTTATGATTTTGGCCATTTTTTTCTCCAACTCCTTTCAAATTTGACCCAAGGATGAAGCATTAGTAAAAGATTATACATATTTCTCAGTTTTTTTCATGAAGGATTTTATGTTGAGGTATGTCCCTTTGAAGTTCTTCATAGAAAAGTTCATTTGTAGTTTGTCTTGCAATCATTTGGTGTATTGAGAAAGCAAAATATTATAGTTTGTTTGGGACGAAAAAATGCGGGGGGTATTTAGTAAGCCATGCGCACTGCCATTTCTAGTTGAATTTGTAGGAGTTATCTCAGCAAACGATTCTCAGTAAGTTTTGCATTTAATTTGTTTGCACATGTGCAGAAACTTACCGTTTCTGATATCATAAATTTACAGGCAACTGGATTTTTAAAGTCTTAATGGCTATAAAACGAAGTTTTGAAAGGGTAATGCTAAAAATTATCTCCCCTTGATTTATAAATATATATTAATTTTCAATGTGCAATAATTTCTTCCTCTTTCCATAAAAGACAAACAATGCTTCGATATTATATTCATTGTTTCAATGTCTAAATCAGCTGATGACCGTTGTTGGAAGGAATGAATTTCCAATGTTTTTTCCATTGTAAACCGATTTCAAGCTGATATTGTCAGTGTGTGGTCTAAATAATTCATTCAGAACCAAATGCTGCCCTGACGTGCTTTGAATCCTGTCTCTTATCGGTCTAATCTAAAGCATGAATGATATTTGTACAATTTCTTCACTTTTCAGCTAAACTTTGACATTTTGAAATGAACCAGTTGTCTTTGTTTTATCTGTTAAATCAGAAAACTATCCCCGTCCCTTATCCCCAGTGTTTAAACCGTTACTGACATCACTGTAGGCATTAACTTCCAAATATTGGTGAATTGTAGCATAGCCAAATAGCCAAATTTTCAAAACTGTATTGAACAATGAAGCCTTCGCATTCTAATTCACCTGGAAAAGAGAATATTTAGAAGATACTTTCCTGTTTGGCTGAGTATGGCTGGACTTTCCGAGATCTTAGAAAACGATTGAAGAATGAGATCTTGTCCTTGAATATTCACGAATATTGCTAAAGTCGTCTAGTCCAGTTAATCATAAAAGGTTTTCTCAAAATCTTCTGTTTATGTATTTGCCCATATGCAAGCTTACAGCGGCAAAACTGATCTTGCTCTAAAAGCCAAACCGGTTCATAATTTATGCAAACTTGGTTATACTTAAGTACTTGATTCTGCACACCAAGTTTCAATCGCATCCACCTTTTGTTTAAGGAGACGAGGAGTCTTTAAGTTTTTTCTAACAGGTGAGTATGGCAGCCATCTTGGTCATTGAGCATAGCGGCAATCTTTGTCATGTAATCCATACAATTTATACAAAAATTTTGTATCCGTATGTCAAGGGAACTCCAACGAAATTTGATCTTGATGTGCCCAAAGGCTCCTAAAATATTTAGTAATGAAGTCTGACTCTCAGTGATCTTGAACAAAGCTCAAATAAATACATTGACCTTGAATATTTACAAATTTTGCACAAGGCATTTAGGCAAAGGCAGAATCTCTTTCCTAAAAAATCTTTAAAAATTAAGAGTGAAAGCAAGCATAAGAAAGCAAAATTGACCTTCAGATAATCCAGTATCCTCATTTGAATGAACTCGATAAGCCTAAGCGTCCAATGCCATGTACCAACGTTCAGTGTCATGGGTCTTTCCGTTCTACGATTTTAACATATATCGACTTATGTTTGTACACCCAGTGATACAGATCTCACGAATAAAAGTTTGCTCTCTGGTCTTACGGACGCTCCATATACAATTTGCCTTCTCGGCCCTACATATTCAGAAAAGACGTTTGAAAGTTCTTTCAACGGATGACTGACGGATGCCTACCTAATGTTTTATTTTTCAATTTATGTATTTTTTCATTTTTTTTTCGAATGCACTTAATTAAAAAAATATAAATTAAAAAGTAGAACACATTCCAGCCGAAAACATAAAGTTCGAGGTAACCAGGAATCTAATAAGGGCCTTGGTTGATATGTTAATTTACAGTCTAACCACTGAAGCCAAATCTCATCTGGAGTTAGTAACTTCATCATATGCTCTTAGAAAGACGAACACTAGGTAGGCCGTTAAGTAAATAGTATTCTAATCGCCCTTGGCAGGATTCTAAAACCATTTTGAGCATTTTCTTGCATGTTTAATAAAAAACAAACTTCAAAATAAAAGGAAGGCGTGATCAATCTACAGTTTGTTAGTTTTGATAGTATGATGATAGCTGGGTTTTGCACGACACAAGCTCGTGTTATATTAAGTTGTTCAGAATAAAATTTCTGTGACGGCAATGATTTTTTTCTTTGAACAGGGCAAGAAAGTAAAAGACCGAAGAGTAAATTATATTAAACTATCGAAGATGAATAACTATAAATGAAGCAGCAGATTCCAGTTAAAAACTAAAACATAATGATTTCCGACTACTGGTTTTTAGCGAATATTTGTACTCTCGATTAAACGCCATGAAAATACGACGATTTGGTACAGTAAGTTCGGATACTGTGGATATTCCTTTATGTTTTTGCTGTCAGCAATATTAAACAAAATTAGCAAGAAAACTTCAGGCAATCCACCGGACTAAGACTATGCGTAGGAATATCACATTTTCGTTGCTTTCGTCATTCATCGTCAATGTATAAGAAGAGATCTGACCGTGTTCTTACTAAACTCCATAAATTGTAAAACCGTGTTTTTCGCTGCTCAGTCTTTAATAATCTAATTAATTCAGATCACACTGTACATAGCAAATGTGCTAGACTTCCGCTGATTTCTTATCAGTGAGTAATGTACCGTTGTCCTTTTAATGAATGCAAGCCTACGATGCACGGAAATGCCAAAAAGCAACCCCCCCCAAAAAAAATAATAATAATAATAATAATAATAATAAAAATAAACAACAGATTTTCAGCCTGAGCCTAAGCTCACCGGACAGGCTGAATATGTCCTTTTTAAATATACTTTGTAAAGTTGGCGCTATAAAAAGCCTTTGTATGGTTGTAGTTACTATTGGCTGATTTATTTTTTTTTTAAAATGAGTCTTCTTTAGTTTCCTTGCGATATCTGATGAACAAAAAATTATTGTTTACTTTATGTATTGTCAGAATGTGCACTGAAATAATCTTAAAAGTGGTACAAAATTTCACATTAAAAGCTTAAATACTTATAAAATGATGGCTTAGAAAAAGGGTTACTTTTGTCCCGAGTTAATCGAATAAAATGTGTCATTTCTACTAAAATTGTATATTTACCTCTTTGCATGATTAAAAAGACTGTTTTTGAATATATATTTTATCATTTTATTAAAAGTCACATTATTGGACCTTCAAATCAAGATATTATTATGCCTTCAATTTTGATATTGCATGCATGATGTGCACTTGAATAAGGTTTGATGCAAAAATGTCCCGAGTGTAACAACTCATAAATTTGTCGAATTTATGCAACAAATAGAAATCAGAAAAAAATAACCACATTTTCTAATCTCTTATTGATATACCACAATCAGCTTTCTTGGAATAGCATGCATCAGACGTTTTATTGAACTCGGAACAAATAAAGTGTATGTTTTTTTCACACATTCTGGATCATAACTCTTGAGCTACTCAGCCGAAACGATAAAAGTTTAGATCTTCTTTTGCAGAAACCATCAGGCTATCCTTTGAAACCTAGTTCAGTCTTTTATCATTTTTTTTACTTTGTAAATTATCAGGGAGAGTGTACGGACCCCTGATGTCACACTTTTTACTAATTTTATTTTAAATCATCCTATTCTAATATATGCTCCGCGTGTGCAAATCAGTCATTGTGAGAGCAAGATAATCATCCAGATTATTCTGATTCGATTTTCAATAGATTACTTCGGGTATTTAGCACACTCGAAAAGGATTTCAGTATTTCATCTTAGTCACAACCTCAATTGGCAAATGCCATCTAAGGGATGTTGGATCAGAGTTAGTGCGATTTACTGATGTTGACATGACCTCTTTCGCTTGGGCGTTTAGTAAAATATAGACGCTGTTATAAGGAACATATTTCAGATTCCGTCACCCTGAAATCTCGGGCACCGCAGAATGTTAAAACAGCGTTCAGAAACATGTAACGTTTGTTGCATTATATCTGCAAATATAGATGCATTTACCAAACTAAGAACTACTGAAACTTATTACAGCTCCCTTAAATCAGTCTTCCTCCCCCCTCCCTCACTCCCTTTACCATCCCACCCCGGAACTCGCCCGCAGATTACACCCCCGTCCCCGCTTAGTCAGTCTACCACCCAAACTCCCATCTTTAGACACGACTCTTACCCGCGAACATATACCCTCAACCACTCTACCATCATTCTTTGAAATAATCCCCCCGTCCTCCTCAAACCCCTCCCCTTACACACGCCCAACTCAATGTCAACCACACCAACCCAGTCCCTCGTTACAAACAACTGTTTACAAGGAAGACCTTAATGAAAGTACTACTTCATCGCACCTTACAGCATTAGCAAACATGACAGTCTGATCGGAGTTTTTCCCGTTCGTATGAACAATTTATTCCCGGGAATATATATAGTGTATGATATTGTGATACTTGTTTATCTAACCCACGACTTGCTGATACCACAAAGAAGTACACATTTCAAACTTAAACCTTAAACAACAACTTATATAAGACTCTACACACTTTACTAATTACTCTGTTCTGTAATTTTTGATATCAGTAATATTCCAGTATATGATCCAGTCATAATAGTAATAATGCTGTGGCAAGCAAAGCTTGTGATCCCTCTATTCCAAACATGGAAAGATAACACTGCCCCACTGCTGTGATATCAAAGTTTTTAAAACCTGATAAATTAAAATGCAAAATCTGGAAATATAAACGCGGATAATAATGCTGTGGCAAGCAAAGCTTGTGACCCCTCTATTCCAAACATGGAAAGATAACACTGCCCCACTGCTGTGATATCAAAGTTTTTAAAACCTGATAAATTAAAATGCAAAATCTGGAAATATAAAATGCAAAATCTGGAAATATAAACGCGGAGACTATAACAAATATAGAACAATACTCAGACAGAGCAATCTAAACGACTTTGTATCGAACACTGGCGAAAATATTGATAATACCGTGGATTTTATAAGTTCAAGTATTCTCGATGCAGCCAGTAAATCTATTTGAAATAAAGTTGTAATGACAATAGGACCCGTAGATCTACCTTGCATGCACAACGCAATAAGAAAACTGATTCGTAAAAGATACGATTACATGAGCAAACAAAATTCACTAATACCACTTCAAAACTGGCCAAGTTAAGGAAGTTGAGTATGAGGAACAAAATTACAAATAAAAACACGTCTGCTAAGAACAACTACGAAATGAGCATAGTGGAAAGACTTTAAAACAATACTACAGATGTTAAAATATAGTGGAAATAATCCAAACACATTTTAACTATAGATACATGTACTAATAAAGAAATGATTCCTCTCATGAAGCATTATGATACAGTGTATGAAGATAATTTCGAAAAGGCTGAAAAATCAACTTTCTCTTTACACCATACGGAGTTACGTGGTGTCCTTCACTCATACCTTTAAGTGACATATTCTCGGTATCCACCTCTTGAAAGCATAATCATAACTCCGATCGAAGTTAAAGATGAACTTAAGAATCTTAGCATGCAAGTAAAAAAAGTATCAGAGCCCGGCTCGATGAGTCCGCGCTTATTAAAAGGAGTTCGTATTAGACTAAGTGTCTTCTCCAATTATCTTATACAAGAAGGCAGATTTCCTCTTGCTTGGAAATTATTAAATGTGGTCCTTGTACACAAGAAAGATGTTTGCGATTCACATGATAAGTACCGTACAATATCTTTATTAAGCGATGTAGGCTATTGGATCGTGGAAAAGTGAACTCATTAACACGTTGATACATGTAGCTACTGTATCTTCAATAATATTATAACTCCCTTTTTGTCAGTTTTTTTTTTCATGGTGACTCCACGACGGTACAGCTGTTAGACATATACGATACATTATGAGAGGCAGTAGATACAGGAAAAGAAGTGCGTATGGTATTTGCGATATCAGCAAGTCTTTTGGCCGAGGTTTGGCACGAGTGTCTCCTACATAAACTAAGAAGCATAGGAGATTCAGGGTATTAAAAATTTTGTTTCCTCGTTATCTTGCAGAAATTAAACATCACGTTTTGCTTAATGGCTCTGTGCAGGCGTCCAGCCATGGCACTATATTAGGCCCCCTATAGTATTTATACTTGACATCGTTAGAACCCTAAATTGCAATGTGCATCTCTTTGTGGATGTTACAAATTTGTATTTTCTCGTAGGAAACCCAACCGCTGCTGTTAATATTCTACATGCTTATAATTGGGTTGTTCAGTGCTTAGTTAGTTTGACTCCTCAAAAACAGAATCGATTGTTATTTTCATAAACGTAATAAAACAGAACAATTTAGGTATTGTTTAAGTAACGATTGTAATTGACATGCTCATGATCATAGGAATGGCAATCAAAAGATATACTAAGGGATTTTAAATTTAAGCTAGATATGTTACGCTTTCAAGTCGACTCGCGTGACATCGATGGAGGGCCACCAGTTATCATCTGAATTCGAGCATGATGTTCAAGTGGAATGTAAACTATTCGAATATTTATCACCTAAGGCTGTCAATTTCATCAGTTCGTCTTAATGTGCTGACGGTTTTTTAATATCAGCTGTTTCATGCAGGTGCCTACAGGAGCAGGCAACAAGCTTAGATACATGAGACCTAGGTGAGAAATAGGCGGAAGTAGCGCTTGGTCGTATTATTTAGATGTTTAAAACAGGAATCGCCGCGAAAAACACATTTTAACAATTAATCAAAGGACTTTAGTTGGTCAAATAGAGATATTCAAAGCTTATTTTAGATATTACCAGACTTAGAAACAAACACCAAGATCTTGTTTTGCATGTAGATTCGTCATCGGCAGGACAAAACATGTTTATAACATTATCTTACATGTTGCTCATGCTTGTGCATGCGCTTAAAGAATGAACCCTAGACAACCGACCTCTGCTATATCCAAGTCGTCTTATCAATTTCACATGTGTTTCTCATGATTCTTGTCATGAACTTCTTCTACAGGCTTATGAGGTACCTTTACGTAATAACCTAGGTAATTCTAGTAGTTAAAACAGAGTTAAAAAGTAACAACCATCGGAATTGTTTTGTTGTTGCAACACCGGATTTTTTTCAAACTTCACTAGTCTTTCTAGTCTATTTAGACACTTAAAACTACTTGAAAAAAAATAAATATAAATCAAAGTCATGGCTTGCGCCAAAAGAATTTAGTCTTGCGTTTCAAATAAAGGTAACGGAACGTTTCGGCCCAATTCCCATTGGCCTGATTTCCGGGGCGGGGCGTTTCGGCCCAATTTTAGCGGGGCGTTTCTGCCAGACTTTTTTCCCATAGTTGTAATAGACATGAAAAACGTGTTTGCAAACGTACTTTTTAGTTTCATATAGTCTGTACATAAATTTCTTTATTCCAGTCATATCTATGTATCTATCTATCTATCTATCTATCTGGCCTGCATAAATATCATATCATATCATATCATACATATCTATCTGAATGGCCTGTATTTATGTATGTATGTATGTATGTATGTATGTATGTATGTATGTATGTATCTATCTATCTATCTATCTATCTATCTATCTATCTATCTATCCATCTGTCTATGTATCTGTCTATCTGGACTGCATATCTATCTATCTATCTATCTATCTATCTATCTATCTATCTATCTATCTATCTATCCGAAGACAGGCGAGACACACCATTTTACATTATTTGTTTTCCATTTAATCTCTAATTTTCCTTTGATGCCTAATTATCTTTATCCGTTGCCAATTAGTTATGTTTGTACTGTCAGTGGTTCTTTAATTACCTATTTTCAAAATGTTTTAACTACCATGTTTGCTTATTAATTCAAAGGTGTGACAATTATTTCATTGTAAATAAGTTCTTGAAAGGCGGGATTTTACAGAGAATAGTGTTCTTTAATTGCCAAAGACAAGAAGATATCCAATTTTTATTGTCTGGAAGAATTTCTTTTACGCACCGACGACGAGGCATAAATACTCGGAGAAATTCTCCCCAGCACTACACACACGAACGGAAATGACAAAAAAAACCATATTATATGGGCTCTCGTAATACCCCAGCATCACAACCTTGGAAAATATAGTATTACTACGTTCTGTATATCTAAGTCGTTACGCTACTATTTGCCATTATGTCTGTTTTGTGTATTGCCTGTGATTGTTTGGTGAGTGGGCGTCAACATGCGGTTTCATGTGATGCTTGCGAGGGGTGGCGACATCGTCTTTGTGGAACAGGTTACTTTAATTCAGTTTCATAAAGTACGATTTAATTCAAAATTATGTACATAGATTTCTAATTCAATCATCATATTTGTCTATTTATTTGCTTATTACTGAATATATGCATAATTGACATTCTCTTTGCTGCACGGCTCTGTGCGATAATAATGTGTGAAAAGTCGGTAATCAAATAAAACAGCTTGACTTTGATAACATAATTTCTGTTATTTCTGCGTATTTATTTCTTTCTCTAGTATAAAAAGTTCCTATTTAGACTTAGCCTAGCCACTTGTGCCAGTGAATTTGGTCTCTTTTACGGGCAGCAACTTTGCCATTTTCATTGTGGCCTCCATTCATAAAAAGGGTGCAAGTTCTTTCATTTAAAGTTCACACTTGTTAACGAGTGCCCAGTGAAACTAACAGAAAAACACATTTTGTAGTTACTTACGCTTAGTAAAATTGGATATGTACCAGAAGTAATTCATAAGAAAACAAGTAGGTATTTGAGGGGTAATCAGCCTATTATCATACAGGTTTTCCAGATATAAATAATTAAGGCCGAAACGACTTGCCCATAAAATCGGTCCGAAACGACTCACCTTTGAAATTGGGCCGGAACGACCCACCCCAGTTGGACCGAAATAACTCATCCCGGGAATCGGGCCGAAACGACGCTGGCCGAACGGGAATAGAGCCGAAACGAACCGGATTCCAAATACCGACTGAAACTTAAAAAATCCCAAGGGAATTTTGAAAATCCCATGGGATTTTTTTCCTTTGGAATTTTGAAAATTGTCATAGGATTTTTTCCATATTATTAAATGGGAATATTTCCCATGTTCCATTTGAAACAAAAGGGGAAAAAGGAAAAAAACATGGCTATAAAAAATACAGAATTAAAATAATATTGTCTTAAATGTAAAATGTATCAAATAAGTGTTTGCCTTATACTTGGGAACTACAAAGGGATCTTTACTGCAAATGCGCACATATATTGTAGATATGTTTTGTAGTATTACTTTATCAATGACACTTTGCCAGTTAAGCTGGGAACGTAGTTCCCCAAGTAAATCGTTTAAAAACTAATTGATGTGGCGAGAGATTGCAGAAGTAGCCATAAAACATCTGGCTCAATTATCAGTAGAGCAAAAACTTTTTACCATTTTGTTTCTTAAAGGAGTATAAACGTCATATATACTGATACTATTTTTTTTTTAAATAAATGTTGGACAGAGACTGCTATATCAGATACAAGCTAAACACTTGGTTTTACTTTGCTCGTACATAGATTTTATTAGCGTACATTTCCAATTATACTCGTGCAGACTATCAGTGAAACTATGAACTGCGGTTACTGTATGCCTTATTGTTGATCAGAAAGTATTCGCTTAATCATTATTTTCGAATCCATTTTGTAAATTTTGCGAAAATTAGCATATTGCTCATATTTTTAACTTACGTATACCGTCTACTTCTCGCAGTTGGTTTGTTTTAAAAGTTACTACTATGTATAACCATTCTTTTAATAGTTACAAACATGAACAAGATTCTAAAAGAGATAACTTTAAGTCACGTGATCAGTTTTGAAACATGTAGCTAATTAATAGAAATTAAATAAACATTTATGAATCCCGTGCTGGACTTTTATAGATTTTGTGATATTAAATACTTTTCCGTTTATTTATAAAAATACCTGATTGTTTTTTATGCATTGAAAAGGGACTTAATTTATAATTAGTGCAGTAACTACAGGTGAATTTTTGGTATATAATGTATATTGAACTGATTGAGGTTTTGCATGCTATTTTTGTTTAATCGTCACAAGAACATATGTGTGTCGTAGCATCTCATCAGTGTATCGTGACACTAACTTTTATAACTAAGCACTTTCTTGTATATTAAAGTAGCGCATAAGAAACTGTCCTGCCGCGTTTAATCAAAGGTTATTGGTTGAACACAAACAAGTCTTAGACTAGACGCTGATATTTAACATGGATGCATACACTGCTATGATTTCCCGATATTTTACCAAAAGATCTTTCAAAATTTCGCTGTTTCTTTCATGGGCTAAATAATAAACCTTGCGAAATTGGTTGTACACTTAAAGGAACGAATGTATTCTCTACAGGCTTGACGGAGGGAATATGCACTTATATAAACATGTTTTGTTTTCTTTACATTTAGACCATTATTGAGAAGGAATGTGAAAATTAAAACGGTGTTTTTGTCTGCCGGTTTATAAGGCAGCAAATGCACATTTATTTGATACAGATTTAGATGCGGGTCGTGTTGGATTCTCGATGACCTATAGTATGGCCTTGGTTACCCTGTTCCAATGGATGGTACGCCAGAGCTCAATGGTTGAAAATCAGGTAACAAACAAGTTTGAAAGAAGCTATGAAACTTGATCCTCGTAATATATGTATACTTCATCTTATACGTACATGTATATTGTCGTCTTTTGTATGCGTTAATGAATTTAGTTTTCTTGTAAATGTTATCGATGCTTTATTGCCCGTTCGTTTTGTTGAATAAACAACTTGTAAAACCTACACATTTGCACTTGTCTTATTCACTAAGTTACATGACCTATTAAGAGACTTCATAAGACGAAAAGTCTGTTGTCTTTAGGCACTGTAATGATATAGCCCTCAAGTTTTCTGTAAATGTAGAGGAAGGGCAGGACAAGCTTCCTACGATGTACTGGTTACCTAAGCTTCATAAAAGACCATATAAAGCCAGGTTTATTGCTAATTCCAGTGCTTGTACCACTACTGAACTTTCCAAATTATTAACTTCTTGCCTTACCACTATCAAAATTCATGTAATTAGGTACTGTGAAAAAGTTTACGAACGGTCAGGAAAAAATGTGTTTTGGTCTATTAAAAAGTCTACCGTGGTTCTTGATAAACTGAAGTCTAGAGGATATCGCGCGTCTAGTTTGTCTACATACGATTTTTCTACACTCTATACAACTTTGCCCCATAATTTAATGAAAAAGAAACTAATAAATGTAATTGAGACTCCTTTTCAGAGGAGGATACTCTTTATCTTGCTTGCAATGATAAACATGATTTTTTAACTTCCGATGACCAAAAAAGGTTTAAAATGTGGTCTTGCCAAAATGTTTGTGATGCTTTAGTATATCTTCTAGATAACATTTTAATTAGATTTGGTTCTAAGTTACACAGACAAATTATAGGAATTCAGATGGGTACTAACTGCGCTCCTCTTGTAGCAGATTTGTTTCTATTTTGCTATGAAAGAGACTTTATGATGTCTCTGTCTGATGATACTCAAACTCATGTCATTGAAGCATTCAACTCAACGTCTAGATACTTGGACGACCTTTTAAATATTGACAATCCTTATTTTGAAGTAATGGGTAGTAAAATTTATCCTGCTGAATTGCCGTTAAATAAAGCAAATACTTCTGATACCGAGGCCCCATTTTTTGATTAACATTTATCAATTTTAGATGGATTTGTTTCATCTAAAATTTATGACAAACGTGATGATTTTGATTTCGACATTGTTAATTTTCCGTTTTTGGATGGTGATGTTCCCTGCACCACTTCTTATGGTGTTTACATTTCTCAGCTTATTCGCTTCGCTAGGGTGTCTAGTCATTTGGCTGATTTCAATGCTCGTAATAAAAGTTTGACTGCCAAGCTTTTACAGCAGGGGTATCGGTATCATAAACTTCGGAAAGCTTTTTCTAAATTTTATCGTAGACACTATGAATTGGTTTCTAAATATAATACAGGGTTAAGGTTACTTTTGCAACAACGCCTATCGGAACCTGAATTTTATGGTGACTTAGTATATAAATTACGAAAAATCGTAGGGAAAACAGAATTTCCTGATAAATTTAAGAAAATTATCATACGATTTAAACGCATTGGCATAGATGTAATGCGACAGTCTGCATGCTTAGTGGTTAACCCAATCACGGTTGAAAACTTTGCTGTCCTCTTTGATTGCACGCCGGTGGGTCGGGGTTCAGACTCTATGATAGCCCCTACATAAAGCTATATATTAGTTGGTTGGGGCCGGATGTTTGTCTGTTTCTTGGTCCTCCGCGGTTCAACTGGTGGTCCTCTTCTGATCCATTGCTCCAGTGGTGTTGCTGACGCCCCAGGGATCTCCAGGTGTCTCAACGAGTTTTGGCAGTCGAGTCTTCATCCTTGCTTCATCACGGTCTATTCTTGATTTTAATTGTTGACCGTGATGACTCTCTGATGAGTTAGGGGACCTCCATACGAACCGAACTACCAACTAATTGTGTGCACCGCGGCGGAGGGTGAGGGTGAAGGTTTGGGTCCAGTTAAACCGGTTTAACCCCCCCCCCCTCCCCAGTAGTTATTACTGACCGTCCCAAGGCGGTACTTAAGTTGCGGCTGCATTTGTTTTATGTTCGGTGCTGTTTAATTTATTGTGTTCTCATTTTAACCCTTCTATAATAAAAATAGAAAATAGGTAAAAATAATTGTTAAATGTTTTTCGTATAATTTGCTTAGTCTGCTGTAACCCTTCTGTTGGTCTAAATTATTTAGTTCAATAAAGATAGCTGAGTTGCCACCTATTTGGGAAAGAGCTGCTGACTCGGCTTATCACTTGTAATTTATTGTTTGTTGGGATGTCTTTGGCAATCATTCCCTTTGATGTTAGGGATAGGGTTTGGGATCTGATTCAGTCAGCTCCTGAAGTGTAGTTACTCTTTAAATTTACACATTTTCGTATGTTCACGAGATCAGGTCTTTATGTAAATATTATACACTTCTTCGCAAACTACCGCAAAAAAGCCAACTTGCCATATAATGTTAATTTGGAAAACCTTTCAACTGTGTAATTTTCACCTTATGAATTTGGTCTAAGTGCTGGCGATATGTTCAACACTTTTGGAGTTCATTTTTATTGCGAAATATAGTCATTCTCTGTGTACATTTGGTGGGTACAGTATTGTCTCGATAACAATTCACCAACAGTTGCAAACATAATTGACTGAAAGGATGAACCTTGGTCAGCTTGCCAGATATGGTATAATGTAGCTTATTGGCCTAAACATTTCTGACCAACGACTGGATATGCAAAGAATATTGCAATCATCCGTCTTTGTTTGTGTGTTTTTTCCGTTGTTGATGATGCAAGGTTCTCAAAACTGAACATTTTAAGTAATACTTTAGAAGTTTGGCAGCTGACTTGTAATTTCCTAAAGCTTTGTTTTCACACTGAAGATAAAGCAAATGTGCCGCATCATGAAAAATTTTGTCTTAACGTATCTGCTTCGAAACGTGTAGACTCAAACCTGTGTGTAGATCAGTTAAGGCGAATAAAAACCTTCATTTTAAACCTGTAGATTCCTCAGTATGTGCAAATGATGTGGGCAAACAGTAAAAGCTCTTACATGTATCAACGCAGGTTAAGTTTAGCCTTAGTTTTCTGTTTAGATAAGCGGTTATCACAAATTTTATGTGTTGCAGCTAACACAATGATAAACATCAATACCAGCTGTTTGAATGAAATTCCGAAATAAATAACACTGATGCTGAGCTGAAAATGATAAATACATTCAATACATGATATTATAAACTTATTGACTATCGAAGCATAGGGCATGATGGGATGTCAACCAAATAATACAATACTAATACTAACCGATTGAGACTGATGTTCCAAACAAATATGTTGGATATATTTGGATTTAGAAAACAACCTTTCAAATATCCAGGCTGAATCCTTCTTTCTGGCATGATAAAGCATGCTACGCATGGAAAATGCTCCCTATTTTGCAGTTTGGCTGGCTTTATGATAAGTCCTTTAACATAGTCTGAGATCTGAACACTAACTTCGCAAATGGACACAACTTGCTGGGAATGGCATATTTGTCTCAATTTGTATGCTGGTATCTTTACTTGATAACCTTAACCGTATGGTGATAATGGAAAGCTAGATGTGGCAGTTTTAAGTCTGATTATCGTAAAGATTTTTTTTTGATAATATACAAGTATAATTTTATACCCGAGACATTAGCGTGAAACACCTGATAACATTCAAGGCGTTAACTTATAAACAAGACAAACCTCAGGATCATTCGTCCTTCAAGCAGAAGAATCGGATTTCTGCTAAGCTTGAATAGTATTATTATAGGTTTATTTACTAGCATTGCGAATATCTTTAATTAATAACGACCTTTAAAATCATTTTGCCAAGAAAGTTTTTTTTTTTAATATTTTTAGTCTTATAACGTCACCTCGCCGACAGGCATATTGGTCGGACAAGCTATATACATGTAGGTGCCTGTACTTAAACGATGAAAATGCAGCACAAAATATCGCACGCCTGAAAATGATTTGCTTCACCTTTAGAAATATGAATATTAATAGCCTATCTCTGTAGAATAGTTTTTGTGTGCTTGTCATTTCTCCACAGACAATTCTTTTCAATTCTATTGTAACGTATATCGAGCTCAAAATGCTTATACCTTGATCCAAAAGAAATGTCATGGCGGAGAAAAATATGCGCTGCCAATTTCTGTCAAATTCAATCAGTCCACCAGAAGATTCGGTAGAATAAATTTTGCACTATTGTTCAAGTTCACTAAGCATAACGCATTGGTATTTTATCTCATTTGACCACCTTTACTGTCATATATGAGAGACTATCTATGTTAATACAAGCAATATAAGAAAGAAGGTGCATGTCTAAAAACGACAATGAAAGTTTGCCGCAATGGAGTACCGCCGACGGGATTTGAGTTCTAAGAGCCTAGAACCTTAAAATAAGTGTCAGCATTGTGCGAAAGTCGGCACACGCTACAAGTAAATACCCACGACAATTTATTTTCGCTTATATTCGCGAACTTCTGATGGCTCGTAAAATGAGACATTATATTGAAACTTCTGAAAACAATGTCGTATCAACTTTAACATGACCTTGTTTCAGCTCGTCGGATCTTCTGCTGTGAAATTCTGAACACACTAACAATTAAGACACGACAAAATAATGCCATTTATACAATGTGCGGATTATCGATCGGTGTAATAGCGAAGTCTCAGATCAGCCTGTGACTCATCGCAGTACACTCATCAGCTTCTCTTCTGTTATGTAGAATACGGATTCAGACATATCACATTCTATCAGGTTCGTCACCTAATGCAACGACAAACACAAGCCTGTTCTTTCTGTTATAGGAACAGTCGTCTCCGTTCACATAGTCAAGTTTTGGATCATGTAAAATAGTGAATTTGGTCACACTGGTCGTATGGTCATGATCAGGAGGCACGTATAGCATCTGCGAATGGCGAAGACTCAGATCAGCCTGTGCATTCGAATCATCCATATCGGGTTTCTCAATCTATCGCAACGTTTTGCGGTTTTCTTCATATTAGATTTTAACCTCTCTGAAAAGTTCATCCAAGGGAACTAAAAAAAGTTGCTTTGTGTGACCTCCTTACACATAATCCTTTTCACTGTAGAGGTGGCTTCTTAAAGTTAGTGACCAGTAAAAGAGGTAAAAGAGGTGAACACATAAGCAGGTTTGACTGAATTTTGTACAAGATTCAGGCCAGTCTGCGCATCCTGGCGGCTGATCTAGTAACCTACATGCATGATTGATGTCGCGTGAAAAGATATCTTATTCCATGTGCGAAAAGGAAATACTCAGATCAGCCTGCGCATCCAATCTGTCTTTCCTTTTTGATCGATGTTGTACTTGTACAGGTAATATGGCTAGCCACGTGTGTCTATTGTTGGCTATTCGGCATGTCCAGGTGTTGCATAGCGTTTCATTGGAATAGTACGTTTTATTACAGCGGAGTAATTTCAGTTACCGGTGACTGAGCAGCGTGTATGTCCTATGCTCTTTTTAATACAATTGAAAAGTCAAGTCTAGGGAAAGATATAAAGATAGCCCCGCCCTGAGAATTCTTTTGGATCAAGGAATACTATGACAAGACAATATAAAGGTATACTATCAATATTCCTTTGGGCTACCTTTCCTGACGATAAGTTACCAATGATTGACAATGGCTGCATCTACAAGAATCAAATTATAATTACGATAATTACGATTATGGTAATTAGATGACATTTTAACAAAAACGCTCTGACCCAGGAGTTTGGGCTACCAAGCTCCAGCTGTCCAACCATGTAACGTTTTAACCTAATCAGCCGCTTCTGTCTAAAAATACGTAATAGAGGTTTAGCTTGGTTAGTATTTCCTAACTTAATAGTTTCAACTTTGAATTGAACTGTGAGTTTCAACTGATTAGTTCAGCTGCTTAGCTGACTTTGTAAGTTCCAGCTGTTCAGTTCCAGCTGATACTTCCAGCTGACACTTCCAGCTGACCAGACGAGTTCCAGCTTATGAGAGAAAACTTATCAGCGACCCGACCTGTTTTAACAGACTACTCCGGTCTTTTTTTTTCTTTTTTCTATTAAGCATAGCTTTACAAGAAAAAAAACAAGAAGGGAGTTGCTGTTATTTTGACTCAAATTCCATAAACATTCACGCTCAATAGGCTTTCTCTTTGTACAGATTGCCCTTTTAATTGCGATGTTACCGCTCTGATCCTGACCAGACAACTAACTGCTAAATCCAGTTCAGTTCAGTTCAATTCTCTTATCGACGTTACCCAAGTGGCTCAACGGTACGTAACCATAGTTGCACACACCTGGCACCGTGTGTTCGTCCAAGAACTAACTGCTAACGGACGATGCGCCGTTTATATAGGCACATCTCGAGTGCCCTCTAGCGGGTTCCGACTTAATAATAAACTCTGACGGAACTGAACAAAGATTATAAGTATATTCTCAAAATTGTTCTACTCGGTTTTCAAGCGTCTAACTGATGATAAAATAATATTTGTGCTTTGCACAACCTACATTGTCAAATGAATGAAGTTTCTTGAGCCTTCAGAATCATAATTGTTTACTGATGATACGTCCAAGGACAATCATTCACCAGGACCTGTGACCAGGTAAGCTAGTCCCTAGCCCTTAAGCTAGTCCCTCGCCCTTAAACTTAGCCGTGAACTTATTTTCTCTACTTTCTGGCTTGATGATAATCATTTTGAAAACGGAATTCTGTTGATAAGTAACTGCAGATACAAACCAGAATTGACAAGAAAGATTTTCAGTGGCTTGGTTGGAAAAAGGTGTTCCGTCGTGTTTTGTAAATAAACAAAGAGGATGAACGCTTGATATAAGGTGTAGCTATTCTTTAACCGCAACGTCATTACACGGAGATGTAAAGTAATTGAATTTATATTTATAGATGGTATCTGTTGAAAGAGTATTAGATTATTCCAAGTTACCCTCCGAGGCACAATTAGAAACTGATGAGGATCACAAGCCGCCTCGTGACTGGCCACAACAGGGTGAAATTATCAGCAGAAACGTGTGTTTGAAATATTCTGAAGAGTCACCATTTATTTTGAGAGATTTGTCTTTCACTATTCGCCCTAAAGAGAAGGTACTGCTACAAGAGTACTTATAGGAACATTAGAATAGTTATGGACACAACACCTCAGTTGTCTTGGAATAAGATATGATCACCCTTAACACTCTGTTGTTTAATATATGTTTGCCACACAACAGCCGGTAATTTCAAATTGGAGCTGCACCCATTTATTTCGATCTTAACTGTTAAAAATGAAATGACTCAGAAAAACACTGATGGACAAGGCATCCATTTTTTTTTAAAATAAATGTGTTAAACAATTATAACATTATTGTTATAACTAAGCTTGTAGTCTACATCCTAATCATATACCATATACCACGCTTGCGTCAAAAAGCATTTGTAACTAGCCAGTAAAAGAGCGTTTAACCCTCCAAGGAACTGTTTGCTTTCCATTTCTGAATAAATTTGATTGAGTACTGTTGGAATGCATTTTTGCTAGTATTCATTTCATACAAAATTGTTTGTCTATACCCTTTTCTAGATTGGCGTGATTGGTCGAACAGGTGCGGGGAAAAGTAGTCTGATAGTTATGTTTACGAGATTGGTTGAAGCTGAAGGTGACGTCGTCATAGACAGAATTAATATAAAAAATGTAGGACTTCATGAACTAAGAAACAACATATCTATTATTCCACAGGTGAGGGTGTTATTTATGATTTTACACACTAAATGACACTGTCTCCCACTTCAAAAAGTAAGGTGGTCGTTTGACAATACTCCAGTAAACTCTAGTTTTATCAATGCTTTCGCAACTTTTGACATATTTACGGTAACGAAAGTTTTCGAATTTGTTATGTTCATTTACTGTGTCTTTATAGGAAAAAAGTCTTATTCGTGGGTGTTAAAGTTTTCGCATTTATGTTTTCTGCCATCATAAAGACACAGTGAAAATATATGTAGGGTTACAGCAGGGTAAAACTATGAAAGCAATCATTCATATACAACATAAAAGCACAGTAACAGAATAACAAGCATTGTCTGCACTCTTATAAGTTTTCCTTTTATTCTGTTTGAATAATTAATTAATTTATTTATTTATTTATATATTTATTTATTTGTTTATTCATTTATTGCTTTAACTCAAATTTTCAAAGTACCTGATTCCTATAATCACCCAATTTCGAATTTGATTCAGTCATATAAAGTTTAAAATGTATTTGTTTCGTTCCCATACTCTTGGTCCGTGTGTCGAGTGTCAAATGAGATACTCTTTCTTCAGTCAATTCACTAAAGGAAGACGACACCGACTATTCAAGGAGCACCACCGAGTCAGAGATGCAGCCAGGAAAGCTGCGAGACTTCCGGTATGCTAAGGCCTGCTTTATGTTGACCCCCATAATCGCATTATGTAACTAAGCATTTAATGCATTTTATGTACAACATATAAACTATATAACTCAACTGTTCCTACTTTAATCGATGGTCGCGACCGAGTTCCCAATCAGAAGAACTGATAACTTAATCTAACTGAACAATACGTCTGAAACTACAGCTCGATTTCTACTATTAAAACCACAGCATAAACAGAAAACAAACGACATTACCTACAACTTTTGCTGGAATTTACACAGTCTCACCCCCTGCTGGAATCTCCACAGTCACACCCCTTGCTGGAATTTCTACAGTCACATCCACTGCTGGATTCATCACAGTTATTGCCACTGCTGGAATCTCCACAGTCACAACCCAACCACTGCTGGAATTTCCACAGTCACAACCACTGCTGGTATCTCCACAGGCACAACTACTGCTGGAATTTCCACAGTCACAACTATTGTTGGAATCTACAACAGATTTTTTCCGACACCAGGCACGCGTCGACACAGGATTTTTTGCTATATATTGGCTGATATAGGCTCCTCTGCACTAATGATTTATGCAGCTGCCTGATAATAATGTCTCCCTTAGAGGTTTTGATCTCCTGGGGAAGCTCTCTCGCCTGGAAATAAGGAAGCTTTACGCTTCAGGATTAACCAACTATAGTGATCCCAATGTAGCTCAGGCGCTTTTCGACTCATCAGCTATGTATGCCGACACCGAACACATAAGCTGGTTACCGTATCAACCGAAATGAAGCCTACAAAATATGCTCAGAGATCTGTATTAGCTAACAGCTTCAGCCTAAAGCACGTCCCATAGTCGACAAATATCTGAAAAAGAAAGAATCTTACCAATAAAAATTGATTCAAAATAGACATGTAAAATAAACCAGTCCCAATATTTCCTCGTACATATCACGCTTACATGCCTTGACCAGCTGATCAAAGTAGAATAAAACAAAATACCGCGTTTATACGCTATGTGCAATTACAGACGTTACTTTCATAAAAGGCGGAGCATGGCAAATTCTCAATGTCACTAAAAGGAGGAGCATGATAAAATTCCTCAACTCACTTGATTTCGTAACATAGGCTTCCCCTAAGGGAGAAAAAATCCTGCGTTTTGTTTTTCTGAATGACGATTCTAGAGAATTTAGAAAATGCCGACATTCAATATTCCCATTACTAACTATATACACGTGCGGTAGTATGACGTTAATGCTGTCTACTATGGTAATCTGTCCCTAAGTTCGCCTGGCCAAAATTGGCGATAACCTTAAATCGGTAAGGCTGCAAATTCATCGCCCATCTCATGATCCGATGATTAAGGGCATTAGCGGACTGCATTAACTACAACGATTTGTTGTCGGTTTCTAGCAAAAACTGGGCCCTAAAAACGAAAACTTGTCTTACTGACGACACATGCTCGTGCCATATTTTCAAAAACACCAACGTGTCATCTACGAACTATCTTTGATTTCAACGCCATTTGAATTTTTACGCATCAACCTACATAAGGACGCACTTCTGTTTTTCCAATCAAATCGCAACCACTTTACGTTTGATAGTCCTTTAGGAGTTTCAGAAGCCTTTAACGATCCGTCCTTTTTAGGGGCCTACACCACTGGAGAAGAATATGTAGACATTGATAGCTCAATATCCCCATAATCTATCATTTCCTGGCTTTTCCTATCCCCAACATCACGCGACTTAAAAGTAAACGGATAACCTTTTGACCTCACAGGTTCGTAAGTTAATAATTTAATATCGTGCTGAAACAAATCAATCTTACCGAGTAATCTGTCGAAGTATTGGGGTATAGCTGAAGCAACGTCTTAATCCCACCCCTCTGTTCGGACGTACTGACCGTCCCAAGACGGTAATTTCGTTGCGGTTGCTTTTGTTTTATGTTCGGTGCTGTTTAATTTATTATGTTCTCATTTTAACCCTTCTATAATAAAAATAGAAAATAGGTGAAAATAATTGTTAAATGTTTTTCCTATAATTGCTTAGTCTGTTGTAACCCTTCTGTTGGTCTAAATTATTTAGTTCAATAAAGATAGATGAGTTGCCACCTATTTGGGAAAGAGCTGCTGACTCGGCTTATCACTTGTACTTTATTATTTGTTGGGATGTCTTTGTCAATTTTTTCCCTTTGATGTTGGGGATAGGGTTTGGGATCTGATTCAATCAGTTCCTGAAGTGTAGTTACTCTTTAAATTCACTAAAATAATTACATCCTAATAGGATTGTGAATTAGTACCCACCCTGAATGTACATTCATCAAATAAAAAATCATTATTATGTCTCCCCCTTCCCCCCCCCACCCCCGCCCGCGAAGGGTCGCTATGGTCGTCTGTCCGTTTGTCTCTCCGTCCGTCTGTCCGTCTGTCACAAAATCGTGTCCGCTCTGTAATTCAAAAACGGTTCGAGATATTTTCAAGAAACTTTACACAAATATAAAACATCATACGATAACGCGCAGAGTGCAGGGGTCGTAACTCTGGATTATATCGTTTCGAAATTATAGCCCTTAAACAATTAAAGATAGTAGATTTTGCCATACAGTCATGTCCACTCTGGAACTCAAAAACCATTTCATATATTTATATGAAACTTTACAGTAATGTAAAGCAATATTAGTCAAATTGCAGAACCCAAGAACCATAACCCTCGATTACATCTTTTGAACGTGTGGCCCTATGACCGTTGGAAATAGTAGATGTTGCTTCAACATAATGTAAACGCTGTATATCAAAATCATTTCAAGTATTTGTGAAAACTTCACAAACATATAAAGCCTCATCAGACGGCATGCTGAGCGCAAGAACTGTAATTTTGGGTTACATATTTTTGGAGTGGTGCCCTTTAACAATTGAAAATAGTAGATTTAGCCATATAGTTGCGTCTGCTCTGTCACACAAAAAAAAATTCAGATATTTACATGGAACTACACAGTAACGAAAAACAATATTAGATGACGTGCAGAGCCCAAGAACCTTAACTCTGAATGACATCTTTAAAAACGTGTGGCCCTTTGACATTGGAAATGGTAGATTTCGCTATCAGATCATGTCTGGCAATCTCTGGCTCTTCAGTCAGATAAGTTACCGACTGTGCTACTAGGCCGAGCCACTGTTATTTGATACGAATCGGGATGCTCGAGCGCATGGGGCAAAAGTTATTTGCCTCCCGAATTTTGCTTCGCAAGTTTTCTCCCCCAATTGTTTTCCTTTTAATTTTTTTACTCCCCAAAATTTTTCTCCTCAAATTTTGCTCCCAAAATTTTGCTCCCCAAATTTCCTCGCAATAAAGTTTTTCTCCCCAAAACTTTTTTTCCTCCTCTAGACCTTTGCTCCCCAAAATCTTTGCTGCTCAAAACTTTTGCTGCTCAAAATGTTTGCTCCCCAAATTTCGCTCCCGAAAGTTCCTCCCAAACATTTTTTGCTTTCAAAACTTTTGCATTTTGCGAATGAGCGGAGACATCTGATTTTTTTTTCAAAAACAAACATCTTGTTTTTCATGTCATCCATTTCGACATTCGCATCGGATGTGAAAGACTCATCGGGTTTGAAAATCGGTATTTCTTTCCCTAAGCAATTAGACGCTGTGTTTTGACGCTCTGCATACTACTTAAATAAATTGACATGGTATGTTCTACATCTCTTTTTATAACCCATTTGAGCCGCGACACGACAAAAGAAACAAATTGGGTGTGCACCCAGCGCAGACTCAGATCGTCCTGGGCATCACCCCAGTCTGATCAGAGACTTCGCTAAGGGCTTATATGGTAGCTAAGGGTCTAAGCTAGCTCCGTGCGGACAGCGAAGACCCTGATCAGACTAGGCGGATGCCCAGCCACAGCCACTTCGTTGGTTTTGTCGTGTCGCGGCTCATTTTATTCAAAACTTCTACAGCTTCATAAGGTCATTTGTACTGAAGAAGAACTTTGTTGCTATTAGTAGATAGAATAAGTAACACTCTATACCCTACTTTAAAACTAAGAAACCTTGCTCGTCTAACGAAATATTTCTTCAGTTGATCTTGTACCACCTTCCGATTTCTTCTGGGCTAATTTACAAGTCTGTTTCAACCTATCGCTTAAATATACTACGTATTTGTTCATACTCTATCTCTTCTGACCAAATTCTCCCACAATTGCCATGGGATCTCTAACATTACGGCTTTTCAACAATTCAAACAACGAAACCCCTGAACTTTTTTTAGGAACCCCTCGAATAGCAAATAACGGGGCGGGTAAGTAATTATTCATATCGCGTGCACGTTCCGCACACTGATAACAAGCAGTTGCATCAGGGTTCTATGAAAACGCTTCAAGAGACCTTTACAGATACTAGGATGATACAGACTAGTGGGTAACTCCTTAAGAATCAGCATTCTGTTTACTTCTTTCATGACCTCTGAAGTGAACTGAGTTCCACAATCAGACAACATCCCGTCAGGGACCTCCACCGTACTGAACGTTTCAACCAGAGCCTCAGCAACACACTCTGTCTCAATATTGGGCATCGCTACTGCTTCAGGGTATTGTGTAGCATCATGTGTAATGGTCAATATACATTATGCTACTATTTTGAACGAGGTTCTATCGGGCCTACGACATCAACTGCTACTCTCATAAATGGGGTATCTATTAATGGCATTTGCCGCAAGGGAACGGGCATAACCCTCCCCTTATATGTTGTTATTTGACAGATGTCGCAGGAACTACAGAATCTAGATACATCCCTCTAAATACCGGACCAAAAGAACCCCGTCAAAATTCTATCTGAGGTTTTCCTGATACCCAAATGACCAGCCATTAATGACACATGGGCTATCTTTAAAACTTTATCTCTAATTATATTAGGAACTAACAACTGCAATTTTGATTTCCAATCCTAATTAAACTTGTCTATTCTGTCCACTCTGTGAGAGACAAACTTCGATTCTCCTCTATAAATACCATGACAACTAGTTATCGTTCCTGAAACTACACGGTGCCTAATATTTCCTAGCCTTGGGTCATTAGTTTGTTGTTGTTTTGTTTTAAGATAGAAAATTACAACTAAAGACCTGTTCGGGTACTTTGAGTTTTTTTTTATTTAATATTTGTAGCTTCCTCCCGCTTAGATTTTGAATTAGTAACTGCACCTACTGAAGGGAAGTGCGACCTGTCAGGTAGTTCTGTCTGTTCGTGAGCTACAACCTTTTCAAACTCCGATTTTGCTTTCTCAAAATCTAACTTAGCCTTGTTCTATCTTCTGCCTAAAAGTTTCCTTCATCATTTCTAACTCCTTATCGTGCTAGACCTTCGGCCTTGCTAAAGCGTATCTGTCCCCATCTATCCGATCTAATCTTATCGCTCTATCCTTTTCTGCCTGCTCTAATCTTAACGCTCTGTCTTTCTCCCCCTGCTCTTATTTTACCCGTCTATCCTTATCTGCCTACTCTAATTTTTGTATTTCTTAAGTTCTCTCTATGTCTGCCTGCTCTAACGTTAACTCCTTTAACTCTCTCTCTCTCTCTCTTAAAGCCTTTCCTCTCTTTCCACCGCTTGCTGAGCAGTAAATCACTGCTGTAACTGAGTATCGTCATACACTAAATTTTGCCCTAAATGTAATAGTTATTTGCTTTCCTCTTATGTGCGTTATGAAAATCTCAAGTAAATAATAAATCTAATAAAGTATGACAGACACATTAACTAAACTAAAACGCCGATAAATAAATATGATATAAAGAAAACACTATCGCGCTACCATAAGTTTATCTTTTGTTAAGGTAAACTTGGCGCCAACTTATATGTGATTTTAATGTGCCTTTTTTCAAGTAAACACTGTGACGTTCTGGGATAATAAATGGATTGGGAAAATAAAACACTCTCAAATTACAGGGCAAGGCAAGAAAACATAATCCTAAAGCTTCACTGTGAAAGTACGAAAACACAAGGAATACTACAGACCTATTATGGAACACAGATTACTTCATTTATAGGATCAAGAGTGGCAATGAACGTGCACCCTCACCAACTTAGAATCTTTCCCTTATGGAGTCAATGATCAAGAGAACCTGAACCTCCTTAGTTTCTCCTGAAAGATAGGCGCTTTATGGCACTCAAATCAAACAAAAACAAACATGCATCACGGCATATCTTTGCTGGGGAAAAGCTTGCTTAAAAAGATTTTAAGGTCAATGTAAAGGAATGGTCTTTTCTGTAAGCTTGTCCTTCCCCTTCTGAGACCAAAGATACGTCCTCATACTCTCGGTCCGTGCGTCGAGTGTCAAATGATGTACAATCTTTTTTCAGTCAATTGACTAAAGAAAGCTGGCACCGATTATCCGAGTCAGAGACGCAGACAGGACGCTTAATAAACTGACTGCCGTGAGCGGTCGTTATATATAAATTTACAATATTTGCTAAACAAGCAGAAAGTCCGTGGAAATGCAGACTGAGTCTTAAGACATCGTCTTACATCAGCTGCCTACCATACGAATCGAAAACAGCAGTAACTCAAAATGAAGCATAATAAATAACCTCAGAGCTATGGATTAAAAAACATCTGCAGTCTAAAGTAAGTCTCAAAAGTAGAAAAAATATCAGAACAGGAAAGATTTTTACCAACAGAATCTAATTCAAAATAGACTTGTAAAATAAACCAGTTCCAATCTTTAGCGCATACATATCAAACTAACATGCTATGTCCAGCTGATCAAATAAAAATAACAATTTAATGCATTTTTACCGTGTTTATACGCTAGGTGCAATTAGAGACTTAACTTGCACTAAAGACGGAGCATGGCAAATTTTTGAACTCGCTTGATTTCGTAGCAGTATAAAAATGCAGCAGAGTGTGGTTTCGATTGTATACACTTTTAAAACGATAACCAGGAAGCAAATTATTTCATTTAAAATTGATTCCAGACGTAGGCAAAAGGAAAGTTGCAGAGTTGTTTCTTCTGCTTATATACCGTATAATGGAAAATTTTCGCGTCTCCAAATTTTCGCGGATTTGTCCCAAAAACATGCGGATTAATTTTCGCGGTTTTTAATTTTCGCGGATGTGAATATCCACAAAATAAAAATTGTTTTTGTCCTGTAAAATATTGGCTTGACTGAAAAATCAAGACGCACAAGGAGAGAGAAACGTACAGAAACTGTAATCACTTTATACTGAACAGTTTAGACAGAATCGGCTCCTTTATGGTTTGGGAGGATACACACCCTTTTATCACAAAGAAAACGTAAGATAGACATTAGTACAAATCAATGTTTAGTGCACAGAAACAGTCAACTGAAATATGCGAGCAATTGATATAATGGCTATTGTTCAGGATAAAAGTAAACAGAACTCACAATCAATTAAAAGTAATTCAATTGTACTTGCATAATCAGATACAATTGACCGTTAATCAAGCGAAAAAAGTGACAGCCTGTTAAAATTGTAATAACCTGCTAATTACCAGCTAATATAATTGCGCCGAAAATAATAGCTCTGTAGCTTTGGTTTTGCGGGGCGCTTTGAATATCGCAAACCATATGTTTAGGCGATACATATTTCTTATTACATATTTACTTTTTACAAACCTGGAAAATCTTTCGCGGAGTTTAATTTTCGCGGATCGCTAACGACCGCAAAATTCCGCGAAAATTAGGCGACGCGAAAATTTCCCATTATACGGTATATATTTACCGTTTATATACAGTATAAACAAATTACTTTATCATGACACAGTGTTATAACGATTAACAATCTGGCATTGGTAAATTATAGTACAGGCGATTTTTTTGTTTCTAGGACCCGGTTTTGTTTACTGGAAAATTACGTCGAAACTTGGACCCATTCAAGAGCCACAATGATACCGCTTTATGGAAAGTACTTGCAGAAGTAAGTCCTCGAGATATGTGGTGTCATACACTTTCCACATCTTAAAAGCTAGAATTATGTTTAAGACCATTCTTACAAAGACTGTTGGAACATAACTGAGAAACGATTTGTTCCAAATACATACAATGTAAGTGTGTGTGTGGGAGGGGGAGGGACGGGGCACAGAGGCCAAACGTTAGTCATTTTAAATTGTTCATGTTTATCGGTCATGACTCTTCTGTGAAAAACATTCAAAGGTGTATTGTCTTGAAAAGCTTACATGTTTAAATTTTCCTCAAGACGTCCGCAAGCAAATGTGATCAATCTGCTGTGGGCATATGCAAGTCACTAATATTAATTAATTACACACTATTTGGTCTGACAGCATTCTGAATTCGCACCTGGTGAAAGTGGTATCTCTATGCACAAGTACTGCACACCAACTTTGCCTGTTCTTTTACAGGCCAAACAAGTAAATGCCTAGTGTTCGTTTTACAAACTAAACCAGTAAACGTCTAGAAAGGATAAAAGTGCGAAAGATTGCCAAAACAATTTCGTATGCAAATATAAATGTATCCATACCAAATTTAGTGCTAAAGACGCGCGTTTCTGTATTTAACTTCTTCAGTGTCGCTAGACACCAAAACTTGGAAAGAAAAGAGATCATGGGCAGGTCTCGGCATACAACGAGCATCCCTCTCCGAGCCACACCTACTGTCGCATTATGCGGGACACTATATATTAACTTTTGAACACCTAGTGTCATTCCTTTTTATCTCAAATGCTGAGATAACAGTTTTAAATTAAAGGTTGAACACTTGTGTTTTTTCAGGTTGGATGCTGAGATAACAGATTTGGATTAAGAGTTGAACACTTGTGTATTTTCAGGTTGAGCTGAAGTCTGTTGTCGAAACTCTTCTTGACGGACTTGACACAGAAGTTTCGGAGGGTGGTACAAACTTTAGTGTTGGGCAACGTCAGCTGATCTGTCTTGCTAGAGCGATACTGAAACAGAACAAGATATTGATAATTGATGAAGCCACTGCTAATGTAGATCCAAGGTTAAGTGTTTGACCAGTAAAACATGTCTAAATTACGTTATGACGCCTTTTCTTGGCGGTTTGGGGTCTTATCATAATGCAAACACGTTTATTTTATGTATCAATACAGTCGAACCTGTCTTAAGGATCAAACAAGTGGAACCAAACGTGTCCACCGAGCATTAAAACAATTCCATTGTTCATTATATTTTTGTTCTAGGGACCTTTTAGATAGCTCTTAACGACAGGTGTACCCTTTATTGAGGTAATCACATGAAATTATTATATATAATAAGTTTGACGGCATGTCGAAAAGTTTGCTTGAGGTGAATATAAAGACTATTGAAACCCATATAAGCGGGATAATTCATTTTGTAACGTCAGCAGATAGAGGGCTTAATTGTTGCAATACAGTCCATAAGTTCCGAGCTATAGCACATATCTCCGAACAACATACTCTGTCCCGAAATATCATTCAAATGTAAATGTGGAACACTTACATCATGATTGGTTAGTTAAATAAAATTACTTTGTCTCTTTATGAAACGAGTGCAGTGAGTGTGAGAATTCGGGTTTATCGCCTCTCCAACAGATAAATCATATGGAGAAGGGGGCATCGGTTAAAAGTCGCATCCGAAAGAACTGCAGAGCGAGTGAATGAACCTGCGACCTCTGGGCTGATGACGTAGCGCGTAAATCACTAGAACATCGCCGCTCCAAAAACGACAGCAACATGGCCAAATAGGCATTATCTCTACACGAAAGTTCAATCTAGATTATATTTGGTATTTTAGAACAGACCAGTTGATTCAGAAGACGATACGCGAGAGATTTGAAGATTGTACAGTTCTTACCATAGCTCATCGTCTTAACACCGTCATGGATTCAGACAGATTACTGGTAAATAGATTTATAAAACTCGCTCACTCTCTTTACCATAAGCAGAGAAAGCGTGTTTCAATTATCATATGACCCTTTAAAATGGGCTTATCTCTTTCAAAATGGTCATTATTTCAATACGAAAACGCATTGTTGACAGGGTCGTTGTCAATGAACTTATATGTAAGCGCCAAAATGCTAATACACGTGTGGTCATACTATTTTTATAACACGACGTTATCCACTGATTCGCAGCGACGTGTTATGATAAATAATTGTTCGACACAAGCATTTGTTCGTGTATTTGTTTATTTGGTTAATTTTGTTGTTGTTGTTGTTGTTGTTTCTTTTTTTCTGACTGCAATTTGTTTAATAGTCTCACATGCCTGCAGTTCACATTACATGTATGGTTATGCGATTACGGGAGGGTATCTTTATGAACATTTTTTACCCCTTTATGACATCGAAAATATCAGACTAACAATCATAAATATTTGTCGAAGCAAATTCTAACATCGAAAATATCAAATGTCAGATATACAGTGATATAGATCTTTCGAAGCAACTTTAAGCCTCGGTCCCACAGAGCTTGCGACTGCGATGCGACCGCTTTGCGACGGATTTCGTCTGCGACTGACCTGCGACCTCTATGATGTCTCTTTCTGATGATACTCAAGTTCATGTCATTGAAGCATTCAACTCAACGTCTAGATACTTAGACGACCTTTTAAATATTGACAATCCTTATTTTAAAGGAATGGTTAGTCAAATTTATCCTGCTGAATTGCAGTTAAATAAAGCAAATACTTCTGATACCGAGGCCCCATTTTTGGATTTACATTTATCAATTTAGACGGATTTGTTTCATCTAAAATTTATGACAAACGCGATGATTTTGATTTCGACATTGTTAATGTTCCGTTTTTGGATGGTGATGTTCCCCGCACCACTTCTTGTGGTGTTTACATTTCTCAACTTATTCGCTTCGCTAGGGTGTCTAGTCAATTGGCTGATTTCAATGCTCGTAATAAAAGTTTGACTGCCAAGCTTTTACAGCAGGGGTATCGGTATCATAAACTTCGGAAAGCTTTTCCTAAATTTTATCGAAGACACTTTGAATTGGTTTCTTAATATAATACAAGGTTAAGGTAACTTTTGCAACAAGGCCTATCGGCACCTGAATTTTATGGTGACTTAGTATATAAATTACGAAAAATCGTAGGGAAAACAGAGTTTCCTGATAAATTTAAGAAAATTATCATGCGATTTAAACGCATTGGCTATGACATAGATGTAATGCGACAGTCTGCGTGCTTAGTGGTTAACCCAATCACGGTTGACAACTTTGCTGTCCTCTTTAATTGCACGCCGGTGGGCCGGGGTTCAGACTCTATGATAACCCCTACATAAAGCTATATATTAGTTGGTTGAGGCCGGATGTTTGTCTGTTTCTTGACCCACCGGGGTTCAACTGGTGGTCTTCTTTTGCTCCAGTGTTCCAGTGGTGTTGCTGACGCCCCAGGGAGCTCCAGGTGTCTCAACACGTTTTGGCTGTCGAGACCTCATCCTTGCTTCATCACGGTGTCTTTCCTTGATTTTAGTTGTTGACCGTGATGACTCTCTGATGAGTTAGGGGACCTCCATACGAATCGAACTACCAACTAATTGTGTGCACCGCGGTGGAGGGTGAGGGTGAAGGTTTGGGCATAGTAAAACCGGTTAAAACCCCCCAGTAGTTATTACTGACCGTCCTAAGGCGGTATTTTTGTTGCGGTTGTTTTTGTTATATGTCCGGTGCTGTTTGATTTATTGTGTTCTCATTTTAACCCTTCTATAATAAAAATAGAAAATAGGTAAAACTAGTTGTTTTAAAAATGTTTTCATATAAGGACCTCTGACAGTTTGAATACAAAAATACATCAATTTTTTTTTATTTACTGAAATTCATTTTGTTAAACATGCTTAAAATATAGTAATCACTACAACTGCATATAGCATGCAATGATATGTCAACAGAAGGTATGCTAGCCTGGTTTTAAGATGCAATGGGTCTAATTACCCCACCCACTTTTCAGTTTTTCAGCTGTAGACTATCAATCCCCCCGTGCCTCAGATTGCCACTCACATATAATGTGTATATTGACAGTACATACATACATGCCAAGTGGCTAGCTGAGGCACGGGGAGGGGGGGGGGGGAAGTATCTTTACAAACTTTTCCCTTTTTTCCATACATTTAATTATGAAAACATGTTTTTTACACCAAAAATCTCAGTCTGTGAGTTTGATAACCGAAAAATTGTTTTTGTGCCAACTATAGGGAGTTCCGAGGAAAAAATTTTAGTGAAAATTTAGAAATATACCAAAAATTCATTTTTGACCAATTCATATAGGCAAATTTACATTACAACTGTCAGAGGTCCTTTGCTTAGTCTGTTGTAACCCTTCTGTTGGTCTAAATTATTTAGTTCAATAAAGATAGCTGAGTTGCCACCTATTTAGGAAAGAGCTGCTGACTCGGCTTATCACTATCAATTTATTGTTTGTTGGGATGTCCTTGTCAATTTTTCCCTTTGATGTTGGGGATAGGGTTTGGGATATGATTCAGTCAGTTCCTGAAGAGTATTTACTCTGTAAATTTCCAGAAAACCATTGCAACCAGTCGGCGATCAAAATCAGTCGCAGCTAGTCTTTAGTGCATGCTCAAAAGACTGGCTGCGACTAATTTTAATCGGCGAATGCTCGGCGACCTGCTTGCGACCACTATAAAACCTCCCTGCGACCTCTCTTCGACTGTCAGATTTTTAGTCGCGGATAGGTCGCGGCGCCGTCGCAAGCTCTGTGGGACCGGGGCTATAACAAACTTTATTAAACAAGGACGCATGATAACAAACGGTTACGGCAACATAAATTAAAGATGTATAGTTGCATATACTCTTTTGAAGTATAGCTTAGTCGTTTGCATGTTGATTCGTTTCATTAATAAATAAATATTAAGTTACAAATGACTTTAATCATTTGTGAGTGTTAGATGGGAAATCATTTACTTAGATAATTGATACCCATTCTCGTTAAAAAAAAGTCGAGGCTTGCAGTAGGTTGATTTTCAGAAGCGGTTGTTGCAACGTGAATAAAGAACAAACAATATAAAATCAAAGCAAAAAATAATGATATGGTTATAATATTCGTACGTATGACATGCAAAATATAATACTGTTATAGTATCGTTCGTCCTTCATCCGATATGAAAATGTAACAATGAAAACGAGTTGTTACTTTTTTTCCAAAACAGCATACCGTGAAATGTAACGACATAACGGTTATTTTAGAAAACAATATGTGCTGCATTCTATGTTTATTTATCCCTCGCCGTTCAGCTGTCCATATATTTTCCAAGTGACTTTTTCCACATTGTGCATACCCTGTGCAAAACGTCGTTGAGGCTGACAGTATGTACACGCTTCCTCGTCTGTCGCCGTCAGCTGTATCCTCGATCAGATGATTTATCACATGAAGACGCCGGGCCGCGTAGCGCAAACGGTAGGACACCTGACTTAAAAGCCAGAGGTTCTGGGTTCGATACTAGGTCCAGCAACTTTCTTTCATTTCTTCATCCGCTGATTGAAGAAAGGCAGTTGTCAGTTACTGTGTAAGTAAGTGCACTTAGTACTGGTTAACCGCGTAGAAGGTCTAAGCCTGCCCAGGAATAGTGTGGTTAGGTTAACCGACCGTCTAGGCATGACCTTAGCTGTTTACCGTGGACGTTAAACAATAACTCAACAAAATCACCTGAAGACGTTGGGCATACTGGGCTCCATGAGATTAGATGGAAGATTGGGGCAACCCAAATGAGTAACCCTCTTTAAATAAAGAATTTACTTTTACTTACTTACTAGATAATTAAAGTTTATGCAAACGGACGCTGTCCACGATCCTAGATGGATTGAGTTTCAGTCAGACGAATGGTTTTGGAGACAGAATCATCTTAAAACGTAACAGTGACGATGTTAGACGAAACCTGTCTATCCTATAGGTTGCCCCGGTGCCTTCGGCTCAAGGAAGCTAACATCCGTTCATTGACAGTCGGGCGGACAGTTAGATGAACGGAAGGGGACATTTGAAAACTGTCAGACACCGGTCGACATGTCGTCATGTAGCATTTTCTAGACCGTAAGTCTGAAAGAGCGAAAAACAACAAACATTATAGAAAGTATTTAATAAACAGAAGGGCGGTTGATAGGCGAAACAAGGACGCACAATATTCGTCTTCTAAAATAATTATATGTTGTTATAAATCATGACTTAACTCTTTTGAAAAACGTAATATATTTTCATTGTTACAGTTATTGTATCGGATGAGCGAAAAACGTAACAGTGTTATAATTGCCGTCGTGTCATATGTTAGAAAAATGTAACAGTGCTACACGTTTCACATTTGTTTTATTTTGTGCTACAACATGGGTCCTAACGAGCGCTAAACATTGTCTAATCTAACGAGAGAAATTCTCGTTTATATCATCAGCACCTATTTATCAAGGGTTTCGCTTTACTCCGAGTTTCTTTTTTAGGTTCTGGATGAGGGGCGACTCATAGAATTTGATTCTCCGTATCTGTTACTACAAAATTGTGACAGTTTTCTGTACAGCCTAGTGAGCGAAATGGGGGAAAACGCATTTACTCAGTTGTTGGAGCGGGCAAAGTCAGTTTATAAACCGCAGAATATTCATTAAATGAGGCTGAAGTAGGAATAGACAGTTTTGCAGCTGATCGGGCATAGTATAGGAAATATTCGTGCCGAATAGTATGTATGTTATAAACCAAAGATTATTCAGACGACAGAAGCAGCTGAAAATGTTTCATTAACAGATAGTTCTGCAGCAGATAAAGCATACCATAAGAAATATTCGTAATAAGTAGTGCTTAGGTGTGTATTATGGCATTTGAGGAAAGTCATAAAACCTCTAACAAAAAATGTTTGTGTGATTTTTTTCCAAATAATCAAACTAATGTATATTTAGAAAACCATAAAACGAGTTTGACATAATCATTAATATATCTTCATGTAATAAGAAAGACTACATAACGTCTGTACGAAAAGGCTAGAGATAGTCAATTGACGTGTTTTATGTTTGCTTGTAAGCTGATGTTTAAGGTGAAATTGTGGTCGATTCTGATGAGTAATGTAAATGTAATGCATTAGCAGATTTGTAGGCAATGCACATTCTTAAGAATAATACACATTTAAACATTTAAGTATTAATTTGTGTGACCGTTTAATAACATACTCAGGCAACAAGGACTACACGCCATATACAGATGTCTATGCAGGGTGTGTGGTGTTGCTGTACTTTAAAGCATGATTTTTTTTTCTGAAAATTGCATACTTTTGCCCACAGCCTACAAGTTTAGATTCTGATGAACTTTAGAGCATGACCTTGTTATTTACATAGTTAGATGAAAAGCAGATGTAGCGGTTGCTTACTTGGCATCCTGCCGTGAACTAATGGTAAAACTGTTTGATATTAGATATCTTACAAAGCAGTATAAGAGCGTTCAATTTTCGTATTCATAACAATTAACGATAACAAATCTATCGGATCATTTAGCCAAGGGACTCTAGCGAGCGTATAGCTTATATTATACAAGCTAGGATCGGTCTTCTGGTTCCTTGTATGTGTATGTGTGGATGCTCTACTAGTATCTTTGGTCGGAGATGAACGTGTGATAGATAGACTGTATATATCTTTCAGTAATGGTTCAAATATAAAAGTTATGATAATCATGTTTGTAAATGACTAGACTCTTATAATTCTATATTGAACGGCTTGGTGTATTTTATTTTGTAAAATGTTTATATGTACGTATGTGATGTTGTACAACATGATGAGACGCTAATGACCTATTACATCTATTACTTCGGGCCAGAGCCTACAAACTCAGTTCCTGAGGCAAGATAGAATAAGAAGCGTGTAATTGATTGTTTACAGATTACTGATGGGAGAAAATTGCACGCTCAGGTAACAGATTTCTAAATAGGGCCTAACTATGAGTTAGAGCCGTAAAAACCTGGGGAAAGATTACTTAACAATGTTCTGCAATTTTAAATAAATCACTGCAGACTGCAGTAGAAAACAAATATAAAAAGTGGTAAAGGAAGTTCAAAGTACTTGCATATAGAACATTTTAACATATTGTAGTTTTGTTTTTTAACAATGCATCATTTGCAGAAATGACATACATAACAATAAAGAAATAATGTTTCCTTACCCATGAATTTTCGCTGACAAACACATGTTGCTGGAGAGCAGATCACAAAATATGGATTGAAGACAGCAAAGCCGGAGTGAATTAATATTCCTATCAGCCCAACGACCCACGTGTAAATCAGCGATAATTTACCGATGAGGAAGTATTATTTCGATTCTATTACGCTCAGTGGGGAAAGTTAGAATATATATGAAAGGATACATATATATAAATGTAACTAAAATAATATTAGTGTTATTGTCTATGCCCATGGGCGTCGACAATCTAGTAGTTGCTTTTGACACGGAAGTACAGCCATTAGCTACCCACAATGCAGTTTGATATTCATGCATGTATGCTGTGTGCACATTTCGCATAGATGTCGTGAGCAGTCATAATCGCATATGGCATCACAAGGTCGAGATCCAGGCACCATCACAGAACTGAAATCAGAAGAGCGTCCTGTTACACACCGGGTCAATCAGCTAGTTACAGGAAACAATCAAGAAATGCACCGGAACAGGCTATTGAATAGCCTCCTAATGGGCGTCGAGATCCAGGCACAATCACAGAACTGTAGGTAGCAGAAAAGTTTAGCATGGTACAGATGAATGAACGACTTGTGATTTTACAGCCCTGCATTTTGGCCACGGAATGGTTTGATACCCCCAATGGAGAGTTTAGTGTCAGCATTTGGTATATAAATAAAAGTTTTATTTTAGAGTTTTGTGGTCGCAGTGGTTGTTTGATAAGCATCATCTAATGATTGTTGCTAAGCGTAGACCAATCTTTTTGTGAAAGCTATACTTGTTTAAAAATTAATATTTACTCCAACTTTTCTGTATTTGTACTGACAAAACCATAGTGCCTTGAAGCATAGAAAAAAATAGTCAAGACTCAGATCAGCCTGCGCTCAAAATAATCAAGGCTATCCTGACTGTATTGCATCAACTATATTTGTGGAATTAGATCAGTGGATAGCAAAGACTGATAGGTCTGTGTGGATATACGGGTTGGTCTGGGTATTTGCTGTTCAAGCATGCAATCATGCCTTAGTTCATGAGAACTTAAAACATATAATAAATTATGTTCTCTTTCGACTCCGTCTCATCCGAACATAAATCATTAATATTTAATTGCCTTGGGAGCCCCTCACCCCACCCCCATACCCTCTGTTATAAAGAAGCTTCCAAAGTTTACAACAGCCAAAACTTTGTTGTTCCTGAACAAGCTTGGAAACTTCCCAATCAATGACAACGAAACACAAGTATAGCATGTGCCAACAGCTAGCGGCTCGAAACAAAGAACGGTAAGTAAACTTTAAATGATACTTTTAAAACATTAATTCAACTGACATTATTAACATCATTGATTATAAGCGTACTTCGAAAATCCAGATTTTCAACTGCCGTGAATCTCAACTTGTACGTAAGACCGCAGTCCCTGCTGGCTTTGCACAACATTATCAAATAAAAAGATATCTAAGATATAAATCTCAAATTTTCGCAAAACAGATTACTCTACATATTTGAATACTTCGTCTCCTACTCATTTTTTTTTTTTTTTTTTTGGTTCTAAATATTTCCAAACCTTTCAAAAACGGCAAACAAAATCCTCACTGCTATAAACCGTAAACGTTAGACTTGATACATTTTGATGCCTCTTTCAAATTATAGGATTATTTCATGCATTATTTACGGCAATATGTCAAAAACATCACCAAATCCTGAAATTCTGTGACCATCTGACTAGACATGTGAACTTAATGTGTATAAAAAGCTACCATCACAATGTAAAATAATCCAAGACTTCACATTCTCATGAAGAAAATTCCGTTGTTTTTTTAGCTCACCTAAGCCGAAGTCTAAAAGGTGAGCTTTTAGTATACGGCTGTGCTCCCTAGTCCGTCGTCCGACCGTCCACCACTTTCAAAGCTTTTCTTCTCCAAAACTTCAGGGCCGATCAAAGCCAAATTTTATATGGAGCCTCCATGGTTTAGAGGAACGAAAGTTTGTTCGGTATATCTGGGTCACATGACCAAGATGGCCGCCATGCCCATATATAATAAAAACCCCTTCAAAAATCTTCTTCTCCAGAACCAAAAGGCCTATGACCTTGAAACTTGGTATGTAGCATTGAGCATGTGGGCCAATCATAGTTTATATAAATGATGAGCTTGCGTTGACCTTGACCTAATTTATGACATGGTCAACTTTGGTACGTTAGGCTTAAATATGGGAAAACGCTTAAACAGTGGATTTCTCAGAAACTATTTAAGTCTAAGGTACAATATTTGGTATACATGGTCAACTAAATGAACAAATGAAGATATAATGTCTCTAAAGTTCAAGATTATTCCGTCCGTCCATACGTCGTCAAGCTTTTCAAATATCTTCTCCTCTGAAACCACTGGGCCGATTGAAGCCAGATTTCATATGGAGTCTCAGTGGGATGCGGGTACGAAAGTTTGTACCCGGGTCTGGGTCACATGACCAAGATGGCCGCCATGCCCATATATGGCAAAACCTTTCAAAAAATCTTCTCCTCCAGAACCAAAAGGCCTATGACCTTGAAACATGGTATGTAGCACTGGGCATTCGGGATCATCATAGTTTGTACAAATGATGACCTTGCGTTGACCTTGACCTTGTTTATGTCACTGTCAATTTCGGTACGTTAGGCTTTTTTATGGGAAAAACGCTTAAACAGTGGAATTCTAAGAAACTGTTTAAGTCTAAGGTACAATACTTGGTATACTTAGTCAACTAAATGAACAGATAAAGGAAGTGTGTTACTTAAGGTCAAGGCCATTCTGTCTATTCACCCATCGAAAACATTTCCAAACATCTACTCCTCTGAAACCACTGGGCGGATTGAAGCCAAATTTCATATGGAGTCTCAGTGGGATGGAGGTCACATGACCAAGATAGCCACTATGCCCATATATGGCAAAAACTTTTCAAAAATATTCTTCTCCAGAACCAAAAAGCCTATGACCTTGAAACTTGGTATGTAGCATTGGGCATTTAGGTTCATCATAGATTGTACAAATGATGACCTTGCGTTGACCTTGACCTAATTAATGATACGGCCAACTTTGGTATGTAAGGCTTTTATATGGGAAAATGCTTATACAGTGGACTTCTCAGAACCTATTTAAGTCTAAGGTACAATGCTTGGTATATATGGTCAACTAAATAAACAAATAAAGATATTGTGTCACTAAAGGTCAATGTCGTTCTGTACATCCATCTGTTGTCAAGATTTGCAAACATCTTCTCCTCTGAAGCCACTGAGCCGATTGAAGCAAAATTTCATATAGAGTGTCAGTGGGATGGGGGAATGAAAGTTTGTTCCCTGTGTCTGGGTCATATGACCAACATGGCTGCAATGCCAATATATATTAAAAACCCTTCAAAAATCTTCTTCTCCAGAACCAAAAGACCTTGAAACTTGGTATCATACCAAGTATATAGCTTTTGGCACTAGAGCCCAGCATTGATTATACAAAACAACCGTGCGTTGACCTTGACCTAATTTATGTCACAGTTAACTTTGGTACGTCAGGCTTTTATATGGGAAAATGCTTAAACAGTAGATTTTTCAGAAACCATTTAAGTCTAAGGTACAATAGTTGGTATAATATGGTGACTAGATGACCAGATGAAGATAGTATGTCGCTAAAGATCAAGGTCATTGTTTGATCTTTGTACAAGGTCACTGAGATTTTTTCACCCATCAACATTTTTATACAATGTGAATTGATTAATAAAATATTATTTAAACCAACATTTTTAAACAGTTTCTGTTCACTGACCACTGGGGACGATTGAAGCCATATTTCCTATAGAGCTTCACCGGGTTAAAGGAATCAAAAGTGTTCAGATGGTCTTGGTCGCATGACCAAGATGGCCTCCATGCCCATATATGGTAAAACCTCTTCAAAACTCTTTATCTCAAGAACCGAAAGGCCTATGTCCTGGTACCTGGCTATGTAGCATTGGGCAATCGGGCTCATCATAGTTTACGTAAATGATTACTGTGTTTCATATGTAGCTTCAATACTGGGTCAAAGGAATCAAAGTTTGTTCAGATGGTCATGTTCACATGAACAAGGTGACCACCACACCCATATATGATAAAAACCCTTCAAAAATCTTTGTTCAGAACCAAAGGCTCAGTGACCTAGTGGCTTGGTATATAGCATTGGGACTCAACATTAGTCCAGGGGGTAGCAGATCTGCGGGGGCTATATACTTGTATAAAAGCATTGAAATATATACCAGGACCAAGTGTCAGGTGAGCTACAGGACCACTGGTCCTCTGGATTTAATCCTTTTTAAAACCCGTCAAACAGTATTAGTTCTCTCTATTCCAAACTCGTATTTTAACACAGTCGAGAAACAAAAAATCCGCGACATAACAACCTACAGTCACAGGCAATACATTAAAACTAAGCCCTCGATTTCCTCACAACCGCAGCAAACGGGCACCCTCTCTTTTTCCCCACTTTTGGCAAGCTGCACCCTTACGCCGTGCCATCACATGCTGCACAAAACTAGACCCCTATCAGCACCTCCATCATCTCAAATAACGTTGGTGCTACTGAAGTAGGCATCACAGATTACTCCGAACTGCCACCTCAAACTAGTTTTCCAACCTATCGACAAATCAGCACGAACTTAAGCTATACCCTATGACCTTGTAAAAGACAGTATACAGCAAGTCTCATTTCGCCCTTGAAAAAGCTGCATCAAGGATGTACCTCCGTAAGGAAAAATAAGTAAGCCTTCTCTGATGGTCTACAAGATGATAAACGAAAGGTGAGCAACGAAAGTTTACAGTCCGAAAATGCTGATATATCACAGAAATGTGATTTTAAATTATAGAAAGTAAATCAAACTAAAATTCAAAGGATTTCCATCAAGAGATTTCCATTCAAGAAAAAAAAAGAATTATCGAATGTTTAAAATACCATGATAACAGGAACAGACGTAACTTAATCATTCTAATATTGAAACAACTTGAAATCACAACCGTTAATATATACATTAAGCAGACATGGATAAAAGAACACACAATAAATCCTACATTTTTTATCAAAAGAAGCCAAGATTATAATCATATAAAGTCCTGGTATTTAACACAACAGTATGCTAGTGCAAATATTACGAACCTGTGACCTCTCAAGCCAGTTTGATAATTGAAACAAACTAGAACGAACACACCTTAGGAGCGTCATGCTCATGCCTCGGATACCTGCAGTGTATATGCACCTAAGACCTAAGAAGCGATAATTTCCTTTCTTGTCAAATCGACTCATCCAGCAGCGCTATGCCCGTGCCTGATGTAACTAACATATAAGCAAACATTCCCATTCCGGGATTTTAAATCTTCTTAACTGAGTAGCGCTATGCCCATACCTGGATTAACTTACATATATGTGAACCTTCCCACTCCGTGACTAAATCTTCTCATCCAAGTAGCGCTAGCTCTGCCCATACCTGGGTTAACATACATATATGTAAATCTTCCCATTCCGGGATCTCAAATCAACTCTTGCAAGCAGCGCTAAGCCCATGCCTGGAGAAACTAATATATATATATATATACCTTCCAATTCCGGAATTTCGAATCTACTCATCCAAGTAGCGCTTTGCCCATATCTGAATTGACTTACATGTATATGTAAACCTTCCCATTCCGGGATTTCAAATCGACTCATCCAAGCAGCGCTATGCCCGTGCTTGGAGAAACTATACGAAAACATTCCCATTCATGGATTTTAAATCTTTTTATCCAAGTAGCGCTATGTGAATGAGTGCTTAGAGAAACTAATTTATATACAGACCTTCCCATTCTGGTTCTTGATAACTTCTCATCCAAGTAGCGCTATGCCTATACCTGGATTAAGCAACATATCCTCAATCCGGGATTTCAAATCTGTCCATCCAAGCAACGCTATGTCCACGCCTGGATTTACGAATATATATAAAAACATTCCCATTCCGGGATTTCAAATTGACACATATACCCACAATGCTTTGATTTAAAAAACTTTTCGTAAATCTAGAACAAGCTTGGAATGTCCTCGTACTTTTAATTATTTACGTTGTCTGAAAATCAGAAAACCGCTAAAGAAAATTATCCTTATTTTTATTTATAGTTTTTTTTTAGTTTGTTTTATAACCGAAATGCCATAGCGATTAATATCGTCCTTAGAACTTTAGAATGTTTTTTTTTTTTTTTTTTTTTATTGTTTTTTTTAAGGATCCCCCTGCCGCAAAACCTCTTCAGTTGTTAAAAAAAAAAAACCGTGAATTTACGCTAATTGGCTAAGGTGAATGATAACTTTGTTTGTCCCGCAGCATTCGCTTTAGCATAATACAGTCTGGCAATATAAATATCTCATAGGCTGAACTGAATTTCGATTGCTTAGAACTAAAATGAAAATGAAATTCCACTGATTAACAAGATAAAAATTAAATCTGAGAAATCTAAAAAATCCATCAAACGTATGACGTGAGCCCACGCCCACACGATTCAGAGCACACATATAGCGTTCTACCAAATGAGAAAGTCGGCTACGCCCCTGATACGAGGCTCACCTGACATGAGTACCGATGCAGTCTGCTCTTTCTCTTTGCTCTTGTACCCGATTTCATGTGGAATGTATGTGTTTCGTTGTCGCTGGTTTTTGCTCGAATGATTCGATATCATAATAGTGCCATCATGTGACTAAATACCTAAACAAAACCAGTTTGCAGTTTAAGGTGGTGATAATCACTGATTTGGGACAAAGACAAAAATCTGCATAAAATACTCAAAATAACACTGATCTTTCCAAAACTTAGCAGATGCCTTCTTTGTGTTGTTTCTCATAATTTAGAATCCCAAAATGCAGCATTTGTTAATGTTAAAAAGTATTTTTATTAGAGAAGATGAAAGGGTAATTTTCTGCGAATAAATCTGAAAAAATAATATCATTATTGAAAATATACTTAGTGCTTAGAGTACCTTGTTGCATAATGGAGAGCGTCCTAGCAATTATTTTTTTCAAACTCTTTCACACGTTATCAGGCTGCGCAGATGATAAAAGATGCAGTCTGTGTCCAAATTTTTTGTCAAAACACACAGGTGAGACAGATGAGTTTTTTTAACAAGGTTGAACAATTTCATCTACACACCACTGATCATGTCAGTAATGTATTATTTATATTGTAGGTGTTAACATAGGTATGCTTGCCTACCCTATATTTAATAAATGCGTCCAGTGTACATTTACTTTGTACATGGTTGAACATTTGAGAAAAAGCTACCATTTTCACCTGGTCTACATTACAATTTGAGAAAGAGTTGGAATAAATAATTGCTAGGACGCTCTTCATTATGCAATAATGCACCTTCAGCACTACGTAAATTTTCAATAACTGTATTATTTTTTCAGATTTATTCGCAGAAAATTACCCTTTGAACTTACCTTATAAAAACACTTTTTTTAAGCAGCATGTGCGTCTATTTTGTATTCTAAACTGTAACGAACAACAAAAATAAGAAGTCTGCTAACTTTCAGAGAGATACGTTACTTTTTATGGTTTTATGCAGATTTTTACATTTACCATAAATCACCTCCTTAAGCAGTATGCCTCGTATATATTATGCCGTATACCCTCTAATAATTTCTCGCACTACCACAATTACTTATACAGAAATTTCAAGAGCAAACAAATATAAATTTCATCATTGATGAAATTTATTATATACATGATAATGCATTCGTTTTGCAGTTGTCAGCAAATGCAACAGTTATTAACTTTCTATTAAGTGTTCTTTAGTCATTAATGCCAAGTGCTTCTGAAACATGGACAAACGTCTTGTATTAAATCCAAAACACATATTTTGCTGAATCGCATTATATTTATTAAATAACATAAACTAAGGACGAGTCACACTTTACTATTGCAATGTGCCCACTGAAAAGGCCTATTTTCGAAGGCAGGCAGATAACCACAAAAACATGCAGAAGTGTTAGCTATATGTTTCTAGTTTATTCTGTACGATTTTATTTCCCCGTATTTTAATGCCTTTTAGGTTAATTTTGCCGTTGAATACAGGTACAGTCTGCAACATTTAATATTGAGCCTATGGGAATTTGAACTAACAACGTGCACTATGCATCCGAATTTCACTTCATCCTACCCTCGTAACCACTACAATTTTATACATAATTATTCCTCATATACATATTCATCATAATCGGGTTATATCACAGTGGTTACGAGGGTAGGAGTAAACGAAAAATAAACTTTTTGGGTAAATTTTCATGTATCAAACACTAGGACTGAAGGATTTATATCAAAATCGCATCAATATATGTTATAATTGATGAAAATAGAGGCATTATTCGACACAACACATCTTTTTCAAAGTGTTCATCTATGTAGTATGTCTTCCTAATGCCCCCACCAAGGATTCCATCATGTTTGTGTGTGTGTGAGGGGGGTCAGGGAGGGGGCGCAGCGCTGGATATGCGTATAGGTTTTGCGTCATGTGCGTATGTGAGGCGTTAGACTGAATGTCCTCCATCATCATCCTGTGATATACCCTCTGATGTTATAATGTTTCGACATAGTCAGCTGATGTATCCGTCTGCCTGAAGCTGATGCATTGTAAAATTATGTGACCTTGACCTTCGGTCCAATAACTTTGTATGAAAAGCTACTTGGGTGAGCTTTTTCCTTACCTCTTTTGATATCTTTGGGATAGGAGCGCTGATATTTGATCAGATCATATCCTTAAAATGTAGGAACTGCAAAGCATCCATGCACACTGAGTCTTAAACTTTATGGATGGACCAGGTTTTTCATTTATATCTCAACACGGGTTTTGGATTCGAAATATAATTACACATAGTTGGTCAGTCAAACGATGCCAAAAATACTCATACTATTTGTAGGTTACTGTGACATATATTTAAAAGTTCACTGTTCAGACTTTGCAAATGACGTCATACTATTTGTAGGTCATTGTGACTTGTATTTCATGATCCAGTGAATAAATGTTTTATTTCGAACTAATATTTAATTCAATCTTCATGGGATTTGGAAAAGAAAGTCACTTCAGCGCTGCGTCTCATATGTAACTAAATGTAGGTCCCTGTGACCTATATTTCTTGGTTCACTGACATTGTCTAACAGTTTAAATATCTGTACCTGTGAAGCATCCATAAAATCGTAATATTACATACGTGATTAATATTTGATATGATAAAGCTTTCATTATATGTATAAATAGTGAATAATGTTTAAGAAAAGAAGAAGGTTCTTGACCTCTTCACGCACTTGCCAGAACACAAGCGTGCAAACACGTTTCGCCAGGAATACATTTGCTTAACAAAACTGGTCGATTATAATCGACTTCCTGTTCATTTGTTTCATTATTTTCACAAAAGCAAACGCTTTACATGCTTATTATTGTGTTAATAAACACTTATCAAATCTACTGTTCTAAGGTTTCGTAAAAATTCAAATAAAATTTTTCCTTACTAGACGGTTTGAAGAAAAATATCTCTTTTAGACTCTGGATAAGAACCAAAAGTATTATATCTTTTGGTTTGGAGGGCTAATATGTCAGCGGAATTGCTGATTATATCGAAAAACCGCAGGTAGTTAGCGAACCCAGTTCAGCACCCCATATGCAATAAACCGGAAGTCACTTGATAAGTTATGAAACCGCAAACTTAAAATTGTGCTAATATAAACTGCTAAATGCCAAGCTTTAATAACCATAAATTTTATCAGGATCGGTCGTGGGCACAAAAACGGCCAAAGTGTAACCCGTCCTTTGTCGCAACAGTATATAGCACTCTCTTCTACCTAAATACTCCAAGTATTAAAACAGAATTGTCTGCGAAAGCAGTTATGAGACAGATCATACTGTTTCTACGGAACAGTGTGACAAAGATCTGCATTCGTCTTATCGCCGAATAGTAAGGTTAACTCAGCTTTTAGGATAATAATATAATGTGAGCCAATATTTAAGTTAATACACGGAATATGTTTATGGTTCTTGTACTCAACACTTTCCCATACTGTCTTCTATCAATCTGTCAACTTTCGTTAAATTCTCTTCAACAATTTCATATGTATGATCAGGGTAATGTTTCTTATATATTGCACTGCCTCTCATGGCCATGTATCACCATTTGTGATATTGCACTGGAAAAGCATATAAGCAAACAAAAGACGAGAAGAGAAATTACTCCGCAATTACTTGTCATAGGCTAGCCAATTTATGACTTAGAACAATTTCTAGTTTAGTCCGACAGGATGGTTATTTTAATTTAGACACATGGAACCTAGTTTCTGGGATATATGCTATTCATAGATTTCCATGGGATTTCATGGGAGCCCGGATCAATAGCCACGGCTAGCATATTTACAACATCATCAACATCAGAATCAGAAACTCGACTTAACGATGATCACAATAATCATAATCAGTTCTGCAAATACAAATAAGCAAATGATGCAAATCATACGTTCTGTTATCGATGAAACTGAATCAATATTTTTTCACAGACTAGTTTATATTAGCATAACATATTTTATATGGAACTTTGTGAAAGCTTACAACAATCTCCCAAGCTACCATACATTTGTTCCTAGATGGCTGATAGCACACATAATATTATACTCGATTTGTAAGCTGATTCACATATCGAGGCTTTAGCACCTGCATTTATCAGAATTTTACAGGAGAGGCAGAAAACATAATTTCTTCAATACTTTGAAAGATACAGTAATTCTACTACGCTATTTCTTTAAGAAGAAAGTATAAGTAAACTTTCTAAACAACTGTATATTACAATATCTGAATAATAAAAACACTGAAATGAAAATGAGATTATAGTAATTTCAGAACGAAACTAGTCTATTTGGGGGAAAACGCTTTTTAACTTTTGCCTTATTTTTTTCAAATATTTTCAACGCTGCTATGAATAAATAATTACGTGAGGAAGAAGATTATTTACGTTGTGAGGAAAACTGCATAAAATAGCCATGTCACTACAGTAGGTACTGCTTTACAGTTCACTTAATTATTGGTGTAACAAATGGTTTTCTGCAATAACCTATGGAACCAAAGCATTTATTTTTATTTTTGCTTGCTTAAAATGTAAACAAGCTATGAGAATTGCAATAGATCATAGATTTGTTATCAAGAACTAGGATAGCTAGCTTAAAACGGTTTGAATAAATATGCTAGACATTTCTACAGCAATGCAAAGCTAAAACTGAAATTATGTTTTTATAAGAGCAAAACGAATTCCATGAATCCACTGCAAGTACTGAATGATATTTATACATATACCTACATTCACGAACCCTGAATAAGATTTTCATTTCTCGAATCCTAAAGAAGTCCTTTTGATGGTGGACCCATACAGACTGGCCACGCTGAAATATGTTGAGCACAGCTCGGTGTACCCGTTATAATATATCGTTGCGCTTGGAGCAACAAGGGGAAGCACGGAATTTCTTTACAAGGGGTAGGTCACTTCAGAGGTGAATGATAAAAAGGAGAAGTAAGTAGGTGTCATGCTGTTTTACATAACTTGGTTTGGTATACCTTGGAGAGTATATACACCTTAAGAAGTTTAACATCCGAATTTATGCTCATACTGTATTCTGGAACTCTTTAAGTCTTACATACGTTTAAATTTTGTGATGTTTATTCTAACTTTAGGTCAATAAAACCTTTAGATAAACATATAATTCAATATGAGTATGTTTAAGGTATTTTGTCATTAAAAGTTTCATCGAGATTTTTTAGTTCACCTGAGCCAGCGCCTCCGGGGGAGCTTATACTATGGTAGGAATGTCGGACGTTTCGGACCCAAGACGTTTCGGACCTTGCGTATTTTTCAGACCTAAGACGTTTCGGGCCCTGGCCTGGGACCATTCAGACCCTGTTTTAAGACGTTTCGGACCCAACATTTCGTCCTCGTCGCCAGTCCTATTTCGTCCTTTTCTGTAGAATGGACATCGTCAAAAGATAAGTACCTTTGTCTCTACACATTCAATATAAGTAATCTGTTTATAAAATAAACAAAATAGGCCCAACATAAATCTCCCCTCAGAGCAGTTAGAAACAATAGTTTGGAAACAAAATGTTCGTGTCACAGTACCATGGCCTTTTCGGAATAATATGGTTCACCCACAATTACAATATTAGAACTCCATTTGGGCTAATATGCTCCACCATGGGGTCACAGTTAAACTTAAAGGTATACTCCCTCGTATTCCATTATGAAATAACTACAAAAGAATTAAACGGATTAGTTGTATGCAACACAATTAAGAATTGTGCAAAAAATCTTCATCCAAAAAGTCTTAGGTACGGAGACAGAGACGATATATCATTGCGAACCCTTCTTTAATATTCATTAACATTTTTTCGTCATAAATTGATTGACTCCCACATGGGAATAAAAAGGCGTTTCTGCAAGCACGCTTTGCATTTAATAAATAGAGTAGTAAATAACCTTACAATAGCATTAATCTCTAATCCGTGCACGTGAGATCTTTTCAGCCAATAACTGTCCGATGTTGATTAAAGAAAGGGCTTAAAATTATTCATGATATAACTTTTCCCTGATTAACCATGATTACTGGGCGTATCCAGTATTCGTTTTTGGGGGGAATGACGACCCGCTATTCCCGCGTTTTTATATATTTTCTTAAATTCTCCTACTTCCAGTGACCGGCAAAAATTATCAATTCGGTAGATAAAAGTACTTTGACTATAAATCATTTTTATGTCTTTGATACGACTTTTCGTGAGAAATTTGATATTTAAGTGAAACATATCAGGGCGCATATCTTTAAAATGTGAGCCTGTTTTTTCTTGTTTGTTGAGAATATTTGCAATTGTTTGTTTTCTCCTGCTTTATTAACTAGCTTAAATAAAATTTCAGGGAGAGGATTTTACTTGAATGTGAAATAAATGCGCAGAATGGCCAAATTCCTTAAACATTAAGAAATTGTTGTTTTATGGATTAATTCCTATTGTTGTGTTTATTGGTCCAATATATCGGCAGACAGATTTTACGAATATAATGTTTCATCGTTAAGACATAAAATATATTTACCATGCAAAGAAATTTAGATTTTTTGCTTCACTTGTCAATGTATTGACGTTTTAATTTTGAATTTGTTAGCCTATGAGGTGGACCATTTTACCCGGAGGTTTGGGGTAATATGGTCCACCCCTAGGTGAAAATTAGCTTTTTTATCTCAGAAAATTAAGGATAAAAGGATATATCTTGTATATCACAACGCTTATTAGACGTATGCCTTTCTGTAACTAAACAACAAAATAACCCAATTTCGAAACGGATGTCAGAATAAGCAAGGGAATGCTCAAGCGGTCCATGTTCTTCCAAATTACTCTACATCTATTTATAAATCTGAAACAGTTCAATGGTTGAAAATATTACTGGCTGCGAGGCTTCTCATCTGGATCTACACTGTCTACAGTCTTTCGTATTTAAGGTTGAAAGCACTAAGATGAAAAGGAATATGCCATTAACATACTATACAGTTTCATTCTATTCCTGTTTCATAGAGACCAACCATTTTATACTATTATCGATGTAAATTAACGGTTTGGTAACGTCGATGTCCATGACGTTATATCAAGGGCCTGGTATGATTTGGGCCCGATTTTTGTTTCCTTGTATTTATTTGAAGAATTGTATCTTTTAACCCCTGTTAATGATATATGAATGGTGTAACCTTTACCTATGTATTATTATTCAAATTTTCTTGTGTGAATTACATTCAGTTTAAGTAAAGCATTGACTCTGGCAGAAGTGGGCAACATTTTGACTTATCCAACCTATCCGCAAACCCAGGTAAAGTCGCGCAAAGGTAGGCATATTTTTTTTGGAAAAAGGGGCGCAAACGTATGCTATAACAAATCGCGCAGACGTAGGACATTTTCAGGTATAGTCGCGTTAGAGTGCTGCTTCCATTTCAAGTTATATGCCCCGAGAGTCCAACAGAGTCCAATAACACCCGCTGAGTCTTGCGAGGTTTGTGGTTCCTATTTGTACGTATTCTATTATACGAATAACTGTGTGCAATTATGTTGATTTCTTTTATTATTATTTATTTATTTATTCTTATTTCTGTTTCTTCTTTGGGGGAGGGAGGAGGGAGTAGGTAGTTAGGAACAGCTAATTATTAATTCTTACAGGGTAAATTTCTCTTTATCTTATTTACATGATTCTCATATTGAATCAGACTTGCTAGGAACCAAGAGGCAGAAATCCTCATTGCCTTCATAACAGACTCGTTATTACAGCCCCTATGCTTTTTTCTGTAATGACAGATTAAAACTTTGGCTGGACCGTTTCATTATTATTTATTTATTTATTTTATGTTAATGTTAAATCCATGATTTTCCCTTACTTAAACACATACATTCTTTAGACTTAACTTCAAAGGTAAAGATTGTTGATGCACGTAACTGTAATTTGAGACGGATAAAAAGGGTATGATACACTACTACATGGGTATCATCTTCAGCTTTGCTAATTTTCGCACATCGAATTAAAACATCTCGCCAGTGTTGGACAAATTAACTTCAAAACTGACAATGATACATTGAAAGCCATATTACTGCAAATAATGATAATAATAGTAATGATAATAAAACGCGAAACTAAATAGCGAGTTACAGTAACTAAAGTTTAAATTAAAGCTGAAGTTCTAATCTTCAGGTTCATTAATGAAATTTCAGTTTTGAAAATATATATATCTATCTACCTATCTATCTATCTATCTTTTCGCTCGATCGTCCCTGTCTATCTATCTATCTGAAAGATATACACGCTGCCTAAAGCCCAGGTAAGCAGCGGTATCGATTGATCGTGACACGCGACTTCGATTAGTGAATATACACGATAACTTAGGTGTGATATTTATTGATGAGTAATAAACAAATGCACATGAACAAGACAAGACGTCTTTAATTATATTGGTTGGTTATGTAGTGTTTATATTTGAGATTTTCAAGAAGTAAGTATATATCTAATGTAAATTCCAAACCAAAAGAATGGTAATTATTTCATGCAGATTATAAATTAAGACAACCAATGATGTGGAAAGAGGACAAATATGACAGGACTTTGTAAAAAAAACACGGAAAATAAGAAAAAAACTTTCGTTGTGTAAAAGAAAAAAAAGTATAGGCCCTACAAAGACAAACAGTCCATATCAAATACCAAAATACAAATTCACTGTGTTTGAAAAAGACGATCTAGAACGATTCTTAACAGAATTGCGGAATTACATTACCTCTTGCTAAAGTATATATAAAATATATGTTCCAACTTCTGTATGTATTCTCTGCTCTTGAAGGAACCTTTTTAAGATTTTAATTTTACGTCACTGCAGCTGGTGTTGTGCCGTGTGGCGGCCGTAAAACGTCTCCCCGTACATCATTCATAGTGCAGATTATATTTTATTTACATCCTTTAAGATCAGAGGATAGATTCTGACAAATCTAAAAATTGAGATCGATTTAGACAATTATTCTAGATCATCGTCTTTTATAATATTTGGATCCTTTTGAAACTAATCAGTCTTTTAATCGACTGCCAAATTAAAATTATGAAATTTCAGTATGCTTTTCTCTGGTTTCGTCACCATATTTTGTCAGGTTCACTGACGAAGCTTTATTAGCCGAAACTACGTAGTCTGGCCCATGTTCCGACTTCTATATTTTCTGCTCTGAAGGAACCTTTTAAGATTTTAACTTGATCAGAGAAGAAAACAGGAATTCATGCAAGGTAATATAACATTATTTTCTGAAAAAGGCAGTTGGCTTTTATTAGAGCAGAGAATTCACAAGAAATATCGAGCCTCTTTTTGCGCTGAAAATTAATTAAAAAACATATCAGAATTTCATCTGCAAAAGTCGTGATTTGTTCCTTTAGAATTAAAGAAATTATGGCGAACAAATAAACTACTTCAGCAATAAACAAAACTGTAATGAATGTAACTGCATCTATCTATTGATAGGGACCTTTTTCTGTTTGTCATAATTTTGCACTCTGAAATTGAGATAAATCAGTCTCAGTAAATTGAGGCACTAAGAGGAATTGAACTATGAAAACCTAGCAAAGGCATAGCAAATGTAAAACAACTGGGCAGTATTTTCAACTGTTATCTCAGAATGATTAAACTCCTACTGCACTGAGGCCTGTCAGGCTATATATGTACCATATAATAAAAGAGAAAAATGTCACTGGCGAGATTTGCAGTGTGACGTGGGCCATATTTTGTCACACATGCAATGAGGGCCCTTTTTATGCATCAGATTAAAGTGTTGCCTATGTTTACCAGCCCAATGGTTTTTGCATTTAATGTTTTTTCAAAGGACCCACATTCATTTTCCTGAAGATACCTTGGTCATAATTGACTTTGTTTGACCCATCTGCAGTTGTTTTCAATTAGTCAGGACGCTGAAGCCGAAAAAATGCAACTTTAATGCCCCGGCGATTCGAAAGGAAATTTTTACCAAATTTGATAAGCATAACATTTGGGCTTTATGATAGGGTATGATGTGGTCACTGAAATAGGATCCCGTGCTTTTAATTAACCCTTTTTACCCCTACCCCTTTTAAACCTTAATTTGCTCAAAATGAAAACGCTACAATTCTGTCCATTTAGAGGCGCACTAAAGTTTTCTGATTAATTCATGAAATGACGTATTTGTATGCAAAGTATCAGTTTCTGAAATAATTTCCAAAATTCATGCTTAAAATATTAAGAAAACCGGTGTATACACATATTTACACAAGGATAATTCATTCTACCAGTTATTGGTGTTTGAAGGTACTAAATTTCATTTTAAATCGCTGTCTTCCAGATTCTCATCAAACTGCGCGTAGAATTATAGGGCAGCTGACTCGCAAAATATCCAATGATAATGACACTGGACTCTGCACTTCATAAAACATTTCTCTTTGGAGTCTAACCACCACCATAGATCCCGTTTTCCTCAGACGTTCATTTCGATTTGAATTTCAATTTGAATTTTTCCCCGTGCTGTGCAGTTTTGACAAGAAAACCAGCCCAACCACTTCTGGATCTGCAAAGACTTCCAACAACTTACGCATTCGTATTATCACTGGCGTTTGTCTGTTACCGCTCGATAGTTACAAACGTTACTTAATATAATTTTGTTAAAAAATATAATGAATGAAGACGATTCAGAAGATATATAAAGATATAGTATACAAAAACAGGATCATATTTGTTTTACTTCATTATAGTATAGTTACTATAATTTGTAAAAAAAAATGTTTCAAAAAGCTTTTCATAGCAAGTAATACAAATTATATATGTTACCCATGAAACGAAAATAATAAATGAAATATTATAATATTTATATCATTTCGTCGTTCAAATATGTTTTTGAAAATAGTGCTTTTAAACTCAGCATTTTCCATTGTCTTAAAAGCTAATCAAAATGATGTAACTGATATTTAGTGTGTAAATGAAGTATTTTGACAGCATCTGTAAATATGTTAAATTAGACTGGCACTAGTGTAATGACAGAAGTATCAAAATTGAAAAAGACAATGTACTAACGAATATTTGCACTTACTGGCAGGCGGAAAAATGAACGGCGTTCAAATTTATGTCCAAACAATAGCCAAACGTTATGGTTTGACGAGTAATTACAACGTAAACTACTTAGATATCAAAAGAAGCTATTCAGTAAAAGGAATATGGTAGATATTAGCAGAGTTGTGGGATCACTGTTTCCTCCAGTAGGTGGTTAAAACCATTGTGAACAGCGTTATTTTGCAAGGTCGTACGTCTCTCAGGAGAAAAAACGCGTTTACATGTTGACTACCTTAATTTGTTTCTTGCTATATGGTTACAGTGTATTTATTAGATATGCATGCAGACTCAAGTTTACGTATATGAGATGTAGAAAACGTACATAGAAAAATGTGAATAAAATTACCCAGGAAAGGCCACAATTACAAAACGCAGCCCACCCAAGACACCGAAAGGAGATGGGAAACATGCAAACGACAAAACGGAACAGCACACGCTATATTCCAACACCGAGAAACGTCACATAAGTAAGCACTAAAAACAATACAAAATCTACAACATCTAATTTTTTAAACCACAAAACAAAATAGAAAGCACATAGGACAGCTATACAGGCGACCACAAGGCAAGAAAACCAATCAATGGGTTTCGCATGTAGAAGTTTTCATACTTGTATAATAGAAAGGTGTACATAATCTACCAGAGGCTTTAACTAGTTTTATTCGCGCAACCTCACACTTAAAACAGAAGAAATAAAAGCATCAGCATAGAATTCAGTATCCGCATAAATAAGTATAATGAAAGATTCTTACTAAACATCTAGTATAACTACTCAACGTAAAATCTTGCCTATCGTACACTTAATTGCTTGAAACATTTTGAATCAGTGTGTGCTGCACTGGCTACACCAGATGAATACTTATTAAAACTTATTTTCTAAGAAATCTAACATATGCCGGAAAACTTCGATATATGAAGAATAGATAGTCATAGATGCTACAGCCATTGATTATATCTAAAAGTAGTGGGTGCACATGCCACCATGAAAATAAATAAATAAGAAAACGCGATTGTTAGAAGTATTAGACTTTCATCTGTTTGGCATGTATCCGAATAGACGTTATACTGCGTTACATATATAATTGTAATTTGAACATTGTTTCAGTCAGTACCAAACGATAATATTTGTCTGTGAATAAGCTGCTTTCAAGGCCTCAATGTCTGCATGCCTCATGCCTTCAGTCTTTACAATTTACTTATCATGTGTATTTAAACTGTATACTTTTATCAGTACTGAGCATAAAATCGCAACAATGAAGCACGGAAGCTTAAAATTATAGCTAAAATATCACGATACTTTATTCCATCTCAACTTAAATCGAAAATAAAAGTCCGAAAATTGAACTTGAATAGGGTATTCGACCGTTAATTACGTATCCATTTAAAGAAACTGTCAGTGTTTCAGTTAAGTACCAAGGTTTACTTGCCAAAATGTCATCAACGTTACCGGTTTGCGGCGCCCTCATCAGTTATAAGGCAAAATATTAAAACTATTCTTGTTGTGACGAGTTACAGAAAGAAAGAAAATACCGTAACTTATAAGATGCCCCATTATCAGTCTATTCAGGAGTTTTGTCAGTGTTTATGGTAACGGGACGGGTAATTCTCAATATTTGCCACATTATTCCTACATGGTGTTATCTGCACTCAAAATGTTACAAAATGATACATTTTACTTACAGTCGGACGGCGACTATTTGACCGGAGGCTGGAGGCTGTGAAAATACATTATCTCAACGTGTAGCAGTTCGGCATTGAAAATTTTGATTAGCAGTAACATTAACTAGTAAGAAGTTTACATGTTTCCGATGTTGTACTACTAAGCGCATGATGTATCACTGTCTTTAGGGACTTTAAAATTGATCAAAAAGGTCAATATGCAATGAAATATCGTAATTTATCGATATAATTGGGCTGTTTCTTGATTTTAACTGAAACTTTCACTTGAGCATTGTCGTTTTACTGGTAACGAAAAATACCCTCATGCAAGTCTCATAAAAGAATTCGTACTTTGTGAGCAGATGCTTATTTTCAATTTGGCAGATAATTTTCTGTGCCTCATGTCATTAAATTCCAGTGCGTATTTTAGTTTTCTCACCTTTCTGTAGTCTTTAAATTTCTATGCTCTATGAACCGATTTTTTCAATAATCAATGTAACAGCAGGTTTTGTAGTGTAAATTACTAGTAATTCCCTAATTTTATATTTATTTACATGTATATTAAAAAGAACGAAGGTGTTTGATTGTCACTTGACTGACACCACTATAAATAACAATGTTCAGAGCATCAGTATTTTTATTTTCCCTGGTGTAATGTCTTCTCTGTTTCTCAATTTATCTATTTGTTTCTTTTTATTACTTTGACCAAAAGTTACGTATGTTAGTGTCATGAGAAGCGTGGCAAGAAAATTAAAACGTTGTATAATCATGTCAGCAAAAGTGTCGAGCGTTGATTCAAGAAGAAATAAATAGCAAAAAGGACTGTTTGTTCAGTATTTGTCAAGTCTCTTTTCAACTCTCATAACAACTCTCTTTTCTGTTTCACGTATTAAACGCAGCTTGCGAGGGTCTTAAACTGCTTGGTGAAAATAGCGACAAACTTCTGTCAACAATATTTCTTAAAAAATGTCTGAATACCGTATTTATGAGAGTTTCCTGGGAGTTGGTTAAGGTTGCTGATTAGCTGTGATGTAATGGAATACATTTTGTATAAATGTTATCTACGTTAAAAATACGTTAATTCAAGTAGTAACATAGGCAAATGGCAAGGAATCAAGCAGGCTGTAATTCTTCTAATATTTAAAGATGATATTAAAGGAGGATATACTAGCAAAAGAAAACAAAACGATTCTGCCTTCAATTTATTTACATTTTGGGGATATTCTCATACGTAACGTCTATAACCGAATGTTACGGCTTTCAGCCAAAATGGACAGACAGCTAATAAGTTTCAGTCGTTAGCAGTATAAAAGGCTTCTTCTAAAACTTATGTTGCTTGCTTGAAACTCCGCTCTAAATGACATAAAAATAAGGAGAAAGGCAGCCGATCATTTTTAGCATTTCTTTGGTACCCAGTTATCTCCCCTTATTTTACATCCTGGATCCACTTTTCAGGACCACATCATACCCTAAGTTAAAGTTGGGATGATAAACTTTCATAATATACCAAATTCATCCTTTCGAATTGTCGGGGCATTAAACTCGAAAAATAGGCCCTTTTTGAATTTCAGCGTCCTGACTAAATACGTTTATGTCTGAAAAGTATACTTCCTTCCTTATTTTCATCAAGTTTATTTATTTTTTTTAGATTTTCTGCAACCAATTTTAAGTAAAAGAGGTTCTTAACACACATTTCTTTGACATTATACCATTTACCTGCTCTTACCTTATATATAGTTAATGGAGTTAAGAACAAATTTTATTATGCTTTAGGGTTGCTTAATGCCTTTTATTCAACAAAGGACTGCATTATGGCGATACTGAAATCAAACAATACAGAACAACCCTTGAGCCTATCTAGGAGTACTAAATGTGAAATGCAAAATGAACCATTTTGAATATTTATTAGTTCAGTTTTTGTAGAATACCCCTTAAACTTTTCAAACAGTCTTATATTTACCGCATTACTGTGTCTGTTTGTCGTAAACTTGTGTCAATTTTTGTGTGTATGTGCTTCTTTCCTTATTGGTTTTGAGTGCGGAATGTGGGATTTGATTGTATTTATTCCCGATTAGTGCCTTTTGTATTTTTATATTTATCAAAGCAGGTTTAATTTTCTATATTACTATGACCTTACTATCAGATAAACTAGTTTTCCACTAGTCTAGATAAGTGAAGACCTTTAGCGCGAAACGAGTTTATCTGCAAAGAAAATGCTATAAATACATTAACTGGACAATCAAAACTTAGAAATCTGGTTTCAAACAAAATGATAGAATGTGTAATTGCACATCCTTCTAAAATCCAATTTGAGCAGTCCTTTAAACTTTTAAATAACTTAGTTTTTTATTAAGTCTTTTCAAATTGTTTTATAACATTGTCCCGTACAATAGTAAATATGAATAAATAAAAACCTATAGTAAAATTATATCACTGGTTTAGCACTGCTCAGTTATAGAAAGGAGACACTGTATTAAGTAAGATGAACTAGTTAGTTACCCTCGAAAAATAAAGGTGTTACTTACTTATTTACATTTTATTCAAAAGTAACTTCGGTGCGAAACTAGTCTATCTGCATTTTGCAGATAGATTCGTTTCGCACTGTTCTAAAATACAAAATGCAAATAAAGTAGTTGGACAAATATATAATTTTCTCAGTAATTCATCAGTGCATAATAAAGACATTTATTGACATGATGTGAACCATATAATGTCATCTAATGGTGAAAAAATGTATTTCACAAAAATGTCAGATAGACTTGTTTCGCACTTAAGCCTCGACATGGTTATCACATTTAATATCACAAATCGATTTACAAATACATTTATTTTTATTGCAATCAAATCGCTTCACTGTTTTAAAGATAATATAATTATTTTACACATATTCCGTTTAAAATTGTACAAAACCCTCAAAACAATAGATATACTATTTCGACGCGCTTGTCTTGACACCTAAACTTTTGATCCACTTCTATGAATATAAAACTTCTCAAAACCTTCATCTCTATGCGGATATACAAGGCGACCACTATCAGGACAAGCTTACCAACAGCTCTCTACGCACGTAAACATAATCAGTGTATCGACAAGCTATCACGTGACTTGTTTTAGGGATGCAAGCATTGGTGAGTCAGCAGCAGCAGTTAGTATTTACACATTTTCAAAGAACGCTTATCATTAGTATCATAATTTTGGCATCTCCAGCTGATAAAAGTGTATGTTGGACTTAATACTGTGCGTACGATTTGAGTGAAACATTTCTGTTATACTATCGATCGATAAATTAGATGAAATATATCGACAAAAACATTAGTATGCCGCCTCACGAGGTGAAGTGGCGGTAAAAAGGTTGATGACGTAATATAAGGTCTGACGCAATCTGCGTCCCCTGGATCATATCATAAAAATCAATCAATGAATAAATCAAGATTTGTCAGTACACCTGTGAAAAAAATGTGTATTTTGTAATCTAGAGGGCATCAGATACCGCTGTAAGGTTATGTTATGTCATTTTACCGTGAAACCTCTTTCAACTAATACAAACAAAAAACTGATGCACACAGTTCATGCATCATGAAAGTACAATTAGCGGTGTCACGTGATAATGTACCCTTTCAGCCTGAAACCGGGTAGGTGGCAATCGAAAACGTCTTAACAATCGATTAACGTGGATCAAAAACCGTTAGAAATAGCGTTAGCGTTTTTGATTGCAAATTGCAGACAAATTGCAAAAGAAAACGCTGTTTTCTAACGGTTTTTGATCCGCGTTCGTCGCCATGATTGCATGAGCGTTTTCGATTGCCGCCTACCCGGTGTGAGCCAGGCCATCCCTCAGGCTGATCTGAGTCTTCTTCATTCGCATGAACAATATGTTGATCCTGGAAAACCTATATCTGCGCCAAAGCGAGGGGTACTGCTGTGCTATGGCTATTGGTATTTTTCACAAGACACTTTATCACACCAAAGATTCAATAGTCCAAGGGTTTTGCCTTGAATGTGGTAAAATTAAGGCAGGTTTATGCCATTATTTTATACTAATCTCTTCAACTATTGACAACACTTATCTAGATTACCGAAAAATAGACATTGGATTACGCAGAAAACTGTCAAACAAAACGTTTATCTTGAAACGATCAAAAATCTTTCCATATACCTTACTCTAATATTTTTATTAATCTGGTTAAACTTCATTTCATTAGCAAAAAGTGCAATTTGTCAGTTTCAGCCATGTGTTCTGATATATCAGTCATGTGTTCTGATAATCGTCTTTCATTTTACAAGCATATTTTGAGGAATCTATTGTGGTATGTCGTTATATTGTTTTCACAAAGAAGTGAGATAATGACCATGCCATAATATTCTGTTATGAGGAGAAATATATAATAAAGCTCTTCCACTGTGACAGAGACTGAAAAAATAATCACTGGCGCTAAAAATTTATTTACACTGGCGCCTACGTATTCGTACACCAAAAACGCGTCCGTGCCTCGTTGCATATGCGTTCTAGATGCGTCCGGCTAAATATGCGAATCAGACGCATCTAAACCCGTCTCGACGAGGTATTCCCGTTTCATTTTGTGATGAATATTCATGTTTTATTCAGTTACGCGTTGTGACGCAAATTCTTTTTGACCAATCAAAAAGGACGGTTTAAGAGCGCATAGTACTTAACGCGAAAAGAAATAGTTGCGTATCACAGCACTGGAGTTCTTATTCCTCTTATTTTTAGGGTGAATGGTGTTAAGGTGTTCCAATATCTTACACTATTGATACTGGTACACAGAGACCGTCTAAGTCTTGTGAAAACAATGCAATAGACAGTTACTCTTTATTGGCCTCTTGTATTACCATATCAGTTTTACTCTAAAAATTGGGACCTTAAATTGAGCAAACAGATGGTGTTGTTTTAAACTGTTTTGGCAATTGCATGTAAAAAATGGTTCTGTTTGTTTTTCTTGGATGGGGGCAGCGGGAGTGAGGAGATCTCCATATGGGACATTGGGTGCGGTATTTCCAAAAATTGCGATATAGTATATTTGTTGAAATACAGCATTCATCAATAATCACTGGTGCTGTCATCAATAGCAACTCTCAATAGTGGCACACTTTAACCACTGACAGCAAAGAAAAGGGTATGAAAATTTGTAAGGGAAAATAACAGACTTTGCAGGCCTAGATCAGCCCGTGCCGTTAGGATAAGGTTCTTCACTGTAAACCGTACTCACCACGATCAGGCTGCTTAAGTGTGATGTCTTCATTGATTCCTCAAAACTGACCCTGAAATTGGCCCGAATACACAGTCCTTTCATTTGCATTTTTCTGGCCAGTTAGGAAAAGCTGGAAAAATTGCGTAGCGCAGTTGGTAGAGCCAGAGGTAACATGTTCAATACCCGGTCCGGCCACATAATTTCGTTTCTCCTTCCGCAAAGAAGTACAATTGCCAGTTACTGGCAAATATATGTGCTCTTAGTACTGGTTAACCGCTTAGGAGGTCTTAGCCTGCCAAGGAATAGTGGGGTTAGGTTAACTGACCGTCCCGACATGACCATAGCTGTTTACCGAGGACATAAAGCAACAAAACAACAACAACAACTCAAACAAATAAATAAATTAAATTATTCCCGAACTGTTGTTTCTTAACCATGCTTCTTTTAACAACAGTCCCACTTCAGTGCATGTTGTGTTATATGCATACACAGTTACCCTGATAGATCCCCGATGCATAACGGACACAATTCCTCAAATGGAGCCTCACAGAGTTTTGAATGTCATTTTTTTAGTAAGCCGCGACACGAGAAAACAAAGTGGCATCTTCGCCAAGGGAAGACTCAGATCAGCCTTAGCAACAGCCCAGTCTGATCAGAGATGTCGCTGAGAGCTTTAAAGCTAGCTCATGGTCAAAGCTACCGCAATGCCGACAGCGAATACTCTGATGCCCAGGCTGAGTTGAGTCTTCGCTTGGCCACTCTGTTTGTGTGGTAGCGCGGCTCAACTCTGTCATAACGGGATTCTTACTCTTAATGCTGAGACATATTTACCCTAAAATGCAATGATGAATGAATGACATGATTAAACATTTTTAAACATTTTTTATCATTTTTAAACACTGTTCGAGCCAGATCAAAACGATACGAGGGTGACTATGGAAAGCTGTGTGCAAAGGTATACGTTTACTGTTGGACAGGATCCCGCTTCGAGCCAGATTCTAACCCGGGACCGCTAGATGACCAGGCCTAGTGTGATACCGAGGCTTGTCTTAAAGTTCGAGCAAATTGGGGATGTTTCTAGGAAAATATGCTTAGTGACTGACAAAAAGTGTAGACCCTGATCAGGTCATCCCTGCATGATCACTCTAACCTTGATCTTCACTGTGTTTTGTGCATACATATGGCCTTTGTTCCAGTCATGTTTTTTCCTGTATTAAATTGTCAAACTATTACATATTTATTATTTATTTATCAATTTTAGCAGTCCCGGGTTCGAGCCTCGCTGTGGGCGGAAATCTTCATTCCGCAGTCCCACTCCAAGCTGAGGACTGATACGGTTTCATGCGGATCTTTACCTTTAGTTACGGAAGTTACGGGTCTCATTCGGCGTACTGCAACGGACTGTTTCCTACAGAAGCGTTTCAATACAAAAAGCTCGCGTTCCAATACTGACAGATACCTACAGGATGGTTTGGAGAGGCGGCTGTTTGGCAACAACACAAGCAGGGCGGCGAAGACACAGAGACTGTATCTCAAGCACTACTACAACAGTAGTTGTAAGAGAGGCCGGGTCGGTGCCATGGGAGTGACGTATGGTGAAGTTACGGTGCGATGCTATGTTTTTTTAATTTTTTAACAGTGGGGTCATCTTTTCGTGAACTTGCCAATTGCAAAAGTAGGGCCATCATTTCATAAACTTATCCTACTTTTAATAATGCCAATTAGATGTCAAATATAGGACAAAGTAATTATTTTTTTTATTCCAATTAGTTGTCCAATATAAGGACAAAGTTTAATGGTGAAAGCAATAAATATCTACTGATAAGGCTAGAGTAGCCGAAACTTCGAAGATGGCTCATGTACTTACTTTCGAAAGTGTTCTGTGCTCTTGAATGTAGGCCTACCCTTTTAGATTTCTATTTTACTTCAGATCATTTGGTGTCGTGTCGTGCGGCGACCGTAAAACGTCTCCCCGTACGTCACCCATAGTGCACATTTTATCATGCATCTGCTGCAAAATTCGCCTGATAACAGATGTATGATAACATGATGTGATATCATGTCACTGTAAACTGCGCTAGCGCGAATGTTATCAGGGCATGCCTTAAGAAGCGATCTCTGAAGATGATTGGCTACACAATGACGTTGGTCGTGATATCAGTGTTCGATTGGTTAAATGACGTCACCGACTTACATCATAACGCATTCGCGACGTAAGCAAGTTCAAACAAAACTGCGTTTGCTTATCACTTGTTTGCCGCTCTTTACGCCGTAAAATCTTCTAATAATGCATGATAAATAGAAAACCACGTAAGTATCTTTTGATATCAAGTTTATCAGGCTCGACCAGAAACACGTCGGACTGGCTCGGCAAGCCTCGCCATTCCTACGCTGTTTCTGGTCTAGCCTGATAAACTTGATATCAAAAGACACTAACATGGTATTCTCTATACATATATTTTTCCTTTGAGGTCTAGAAAATATTGTAAGAGAGGCCGGGTCGGTGCCATGGGAGTGACGTATGGTGAAGTTACGGTGCGATGCTATGTTTTTTTAATTTTTTAACAGTGGGGTCATCTTTTCATGAACTTGCCAATTGCAAAAGTAGGGCCATCATTTCATAAACTTATCCTACTTTTAATAATGCCAATTAGATGTCAAATATAGGACAAAGTAATTATTTTTTTTATTCCAATTAGTTGTCCAATATAAGGACAAAGTTTAATGGTGAAAGCAATAAATATCTACTGATAAGGCTAGAGTAGCCGAAACTTCGAAGATGGCTCATGTACTTACTTTCGAAAGTGTTCTGTGCTCTTGAATGTAGGCCTACCCTTTTAGATTTCTATTTTACTTCAGATCATTTGGTGTCGTGTCGTGCGGCGACCGTAAAACGTCTCCCCGTACGTCACCCATAGTGCACATTTTATCATGCATCTGCTGCAAAATTCGCCTGATAACAGATGTATGATAACATGATGTGATATCATGTCACTGTAAACTGCGCTAGCGCGAATGTTATCAGGGCATGCCTTAAGAAGCGATCTCTGAAGATGATTGGCTACACAATGACGTTGGTCGTGATATCAGTGTTCGATTGGTTAAATGACGTCACCGACTTACATCATAACGCATTCGCGACGTAAGCAAGTTCAAACAAAACTGCGTTTGCTTATCACTTGTTTGCCGCTCTTTACGCCGTAAAATCTTCTAATAATGCATGATAAATAGAAAACCACGTAAGTATCTTTTGATATCAAGTTTATCAGGCTCGACCAGAAACACGTCGGACTGGCTCGGCAAGCCTCGCCATTCCTACGCTGTTTCTGGTCTAGCCTGATAAACTTGATATCAAAAGACACTAACATGGTATTCTCTATACATATATTTTTCCTTTGAGGTCTAGAAAATATTCTGAGAAATCAGAAATATTTGATTTGTTTAGATTTATAGTCTAGAGTATTGCATTTTTATTCGTTCAGAACTTTATGGTATTAATCAGTCTTTGAATTTACTGAGTTATCAAAATTAAGAAAATACGTTTATGTTTCCTCTGGTTTTCGTAACCAACTCATATCAGAGTCTTCACAGTTATGTAGAACAGGTCATGACGATGTGTCGCCTACAAGAATGCTAACTCTTGCTATTGTACTTTTTGAGTTATCTCCCCTTTGGTGATTTTTGGCAGATTCGTGTCCGCTCTGTATCTTGAATACCCTTTGAAATATTTCCATGATACTTTACAGGTATGTAGAACAGATCATGGCGATGTGTAACGAACAAGCAGTAAATGGGTACCTTTTTCAAATCAGGGAAGGACAAGGCAGCGAAAGGAGAGAGATGGACTTTGCCTTTCATATGCTATACCCAAGATACATTGACCATAACCACCTACTCCCACCCCGCTCCTCCCCAAGCCACCGCCCCTACGGCCACTAGGCTATAGGAAACCTTTACCTTTACCCAATTTATAGGTTGGATCCAGGTATACACATTTAAATAAAAATCTAATCCTTCATGAGGACAGAACACTAAACAGATTTGAGAGAAGGAGCATGGGCCATACTTCGAGGTTTCGATTACTAGAGCCTCATCAATGACCCTGACATGACCCATAATTCAGTAACTAAAGGTAAAGATCCGCATGAAACCGTATCAGTCTTCAACTTGGGACTGCGGAATGATAGGTTCAATTACGGATAAGATACGGAATAGATACGTATGCGACACGGATTAGATACGGATAGATGTGGATATATGCGTTGAGTAACGCGCCATTACGGTTTGCTAATCCGCGCCCGAATTTTGAAACTTTTCAAAATTTCGACGCGTATCCTGTGGACTCTGTGGATATTATACTCTGCGGATCCGATACGGATCCATTACGGAATAAACGGGTAGATACGGACGGGTCATCCGTAGTATCCGCAGAATCCGTATGTGTGTGTGTGACTGGAGAATTCAAGGAGTAGACACAGATGTGGACGTCGCAATTAAACTTTCCTATCCTTCTATCCGCTAGGCATGCGCAATAGTCCGTATCTGAAGGTATTTATCCATATCTAAAGGTTACAGAAGGTAACAAAAGGTAACGAAAGGTTAGTAGTTCGTACCTATCCGTATCCATCCCCATCTATTGGTAACTATATCCGTAAATTTATTTAATACAAAGAGGCCACGCCCACAAATTTTGCGGATAAACTGAGGATTTTATCCGCAACTATCCACTATATCCGCAATGTGTGTGTGTGTGTGACTGGGGCATAACCTGCATGTTCGTAATGTGCCGATTTACCCTAAATGTCTGGACAGAAGTGATAAATCAACAGCGAATACCCAGTTTGTAAAAGCGGTCTAATCAGGGTTTGCACTTTTTTCAAAAAACGGCGGATGGTGTTACTCGACTGCTTCGAACTTTGAAATAAATACAAGTACGTAAAACGATTTTTGGTGTCCGAACATTTAACTCGAATATTCTATTATCTGTCGTCTACCTTGAAACACACCTTTATCTGTGTTAATATACTGTGTGTCAAAAAAGGTACTATACATGAAATTCCGTGTGTTGCCATGGCAACTGCAGGATATATGATCTTTCACTAGTGCTGGACTTAGGCAAGGCTACAACCCAAGAAATTGAAAATTGACACTATTTGAATCACAACTCAGGGAACCTTCAAAGACTGTTTTAAATGCCACCACCAATGGAATTTTAATTGAAATTCGAAATCTTCCAACTTTGTAATCATGCATTGAAAACAACTGACATAACAAATATGTTCATGAAGAAACTTTGGAAAAGACTGACATGTACAGTAATAATTATGCCATAAAAATCGTCTTAATTTTAATACAAAGAGAGATTGTCTGAGAATTTTAAGAATTCAAACCTCGCATGTAAAGCCTGAGCACAAGATGTTGGACATTATAAGTGTTTTTTTTTTCAAGATCATTGCATTATCTGCGCAATAAAGAATTATTCGTGCACGTGCACCGCATGAGAGGCTCACCAATGAGACTTTAATTATCGAATATTGCCAGCTAACTCGTTTGTGGAAAAAGAATATGTTGACGATTTCTTAAGAACTTTGTGTCATGGTGTCTCCTTAACCATACACGAGCCTCAGTTCTCTTCAGAGGCACAGGTATTATCATAAATGTCATTTAGAGCGGAGCCCAGCAAATTACTGACAGATGTTTCAGACATTGTGAGTGTTTACATGCTTATAGCACACCCATTATGGTTCGACACAATTTACTTAGGGAAACACATAATAGCAAAATAATTTGTGTTTATGTTTCTCACACGAACATAATTTCATATATATATATTTTTTTCCTTTTCATCATCTTCGTTGAAAAATCAGGGCTTTACATGCAACCGTTCTCGCACGATTCGAATGGTTGCTGACATTCGCGTCCGGTGCGCGGTTGTCATACAAAGCTTTTGATTGCGCGTTACTCCGTCACACTGCGTAATATAGACGCCACATTGATTGGCTCCATGAATAGCATTTGAATATTCATTAATTACGCGTCGCAACGCGTGCGATGCAAATTTGAGCGCGGAGTTTGATTGGCTGTTAAAATATGCGCGTACTAAATTACCTCGTGTACAGCACGTATCAACCGCGTAGATACGCATATTGAAGGTGTACAAATACGTAGGCGCCAGTGTACTACTATAAACCCAGAAGGGCGTAAAATGCCCTGCCTAGCGGAGCTCTTATTACCCAGTTTTGATCAGACCTTTTGATTTTTTAATTATTGAATCTATCAGTCATTCAATGCTGTCACAAGCGTATTTTTGATAGTGACTTTCACAGCTGTATTCTACCGCTCCGAAATGAATTGATCGTAAGTTCATTTTGCTAAAAGAAACAATACTTTTGTACGAAGTTAAATGAGAACTTAAAACGAATTGTTGTGCATGGTTGTTCTGTAAAATGATGAATATCCGAATAATGACATAAGCGGCCAGAAAATGTAATGAATACAAAATATTAAAATCACTCTGCCAATTACCGTACTCGCCCTTTTAAGCGCATCAGTCCTTTTAAGCCCCTCTTATACTAAATTAACTGCCGCTTAAAATACGACTATACAGTTATAAACTTACCTAAAACAGTAATTACTGATTTCGCCAACCATTGCAGAGAATGTAATGTAAAAGAAATGCTTCAGACTTATCCACGTCTCTCACGGGTGTTTTACTGGACATCTTACGGTAGTTGCGTGTTAATGGGTGGCTATTTTTAGAACAATACACAGACATGTTATGCCATATTGTAAATATTGGAGTGGACATCCTCCTGGTCCATCGGCAATGCGAAATACCGCAAACACTGAGTGCTTAAAAGTCAGTGAAAACTAGTAATCGTTGTCGGAATTTAAAAATTCCTTGTATACAGGAGATAGCATGCTGACAGGTGCATGAAGTGATTTATGCTAAATGGTTAACGTACATAATCACAGTTGGACCATAAAAGGAATAGGGCTGCAGTTTGAAATGTATCATGACTTTATTCTGATAAAATCTGTCATTCCAGGGCTATTTGACCCTTTGGTTTTTACAAACAGGCCGGATCATATAGACTACGCGTTTCATTTTTTCAAACAGGCCTGATCATATAGATTACGCGCTTCTCGTACAACGCTGAAACGCAAACTTGTACAAGTCATTGCCACATTTACACCCCCATCACCCGCGTAACAGCACTGGGGCACAGTAACATCTTTGTGGCGCTAAAACACGAAAACAAAGAAAGGAAGGTTAAGAAAACAATTGAGCCGCGACACGACACAACCAACAAAGTGGTTGTTTGCCCAGCGAAGACTCAGATCAGCCTGGGCATCCGCCCAGTCTAATCAGAGTCTTTGCTGTCCCCATGGAGCTAGATTGGACCCCATAGCTACCCTGTAAGCGCAAAGCGATGACTGTGATCAAATTGATCGAATGCCCAGACTGATCTGAGTCGTCGCTTGGCGCACATGCCACTTTGTTGTTTTTCTCATGTCGCGGCTATATTCATTTTTTTGGCAAAGTTTGTGCATTTTGAACTGACCTATTATCATATGACGTCGCATCTGAGAGTGTAATAAAGCCATGAACTAAAAACGATAATCCACTAGTGGATTAAATATGCAAATTCCGTCGTAACGTTATGCGTTGACGTCCATAAAACGTCGCTTTCTTATAGCGAAATCGTGACGTTTTAGTGCAAAATATGCTAATAAAATGCGATTTTAGTGTCATATGATAAATAGAATCTTGCATTCGTTCTCGTGTATTATTGAATTTATTAAATTCGTCTGGGAAAACCGATAGGATGCTCGGCATAGCCTCGCATCTTATCTTTTCCTCCAACTCGTTTAATAAAGTCAATAAAATATTGACACTCCTGTAAGATCCTCTAAATCGATTGCCCTAAAGACCAAATGGGAAAGGAGAACAATAATGACGGCACACAAAGTAAAACAAGACAAGGAAACGACCAAGAGATCAGTTCTTTCTCTGCAGATGGCCATGAGGCTATACAATATTCACAGACTGATAATTCCAACTCAATTTTCAATTGCTAATTTAGCGCAATTTGATTGTTCAAGAGCGTACAGAAAACGGCGTTTATACTTCGAAAAATCCTTTCAACCGGAAATCGGGAACTACTTGGACTATTTTCTTTGCGGGCAGTTTCTAAAATACGAGGTATAGCTAATATTTTTAAGATAAAAATGACCGAGTTGGAATTATAAGAAATGAATTTTATTTTGTGGATTTAATGGATGTGGTGACGCCGGCGAAATACTCACAAACTTAACATATAGCCCTTCGGGCTTTATTCAGTGTGTGAGTGATTCGCCGGTGTTTACATATTGATAAAATCCACAAAATAAAATTCATGCCTATAAGAGAGGAAAAACAAAACAAAAATCCATCGCACTTGGGTTATACTAAACGTAAGGCAAAACGGTGATTACTCCTCCATTTTCCCCCGCCATCTTTACAAAGGGAAACAACTTTTTATGACTTCTTCAAGCTTCCCTGTGCTACGAAACATTAGTAGGAAAGAGTTTACTATTGGAGGAAAGAATTTGCACCTAGAGGAGCATTTTTTCTTCAAGAGTAGACCCATTGAAACGGGTGGCGATACATGATAGTATTTTAGTAATTTCCGAGATAAAATAAATAAAAGTGAAAATTCCATGGAGGCAATATTTCCTCGACATGATGTTATCTGACGGAAGAGATTGGAAGAGAAGCCAGTGGAATAGAGCAGCTTCCGGAAGTTGTAAATGCTTTACGAGAGACATTCCAGAAATAATAGAAGTGATCTCGGGGCATTCTATGTTATGATACTTAACAGTGGTGGAAAAGTGACTTCAGGTGCTTTAGAATGGTACGTGTTACAATTTCAAAACCGCTCTTGCATGACAGCTCGCGCTTAAACGTAACAAAGGTCTAGACATTGGAAATTATACACTGTAAGTCTAAGATATGGTTAGAGACGCTCGGTTATGGTGTAGAGGGTCGCAGGTTCGAATGGCCGTTTAGGGAGTCAGCGCCGGACTGGAATACGTTCTCTGTCAGCCCAGCAGCAAATGTGTATCTATTTCCAATAAGAAAGGATAAGGCAGCACATGGAGTGGGGTTGGCTCCGCTTTTCATATGCAGTGACAAAACTTTGTAGGACTCTAATGCCCACTGTCCCTTCAGCCACTAGACTATGGGAAACCTTTTTTTCTCTATAAGTCTGTCGCATTCTGTCGTCGTTTACGTCCTCAGATAATATTTACACTTGCCACTGATTTCCCATAGGTAAATCCTTCAGACCAAATAGTTTCATACACCGATGAACGACAATTGATCATGTGACGTTGTCATCAAGCGACGTCTAAGGTAAACAAGCGTCGTGATTGGTCCACGTAACGTTCGATTGACGCCATGCCATGGCCACGACTGTTAAACGTTTTAGCCGAACATGTCGTTACTAACTTTTCTTCGACCCATATTTTGCTTATTCTACACAAAAATACTACAAAAACGGCATAGAAAGGGTCTACAATAAGGTGTGTATATATGACTGAAAATTTGATTTTTCAGCGGTTATCGTGTGAAGAAGCCAGTGGTCGTCGCTAAAATTCTACAAGCAGCGCATGGAAGTTTAGTTCCGCCCACTGGCTACATCTCACGATAAACGCTGAAAAAACAAATTTCAATTTGTAAATAAATTACAGTCAGCTCTCGATACCTCAAAGTCGAAGTTGATCTAAAAATAAACTGATATCTCAATATAAATTTTCTAGTCGCAGAAAATTTTACTTGATATACTAGTCGGTTGAGATATACGGAGTTGAAATGTAAAGAAAACTAGATAATGTGTGCGAACTAAATTCTGTGATATAACATATCAGTGTTTTAGATAACAAGAGCAAACTTTATGCTATCAGCTGTATGTTTTCTTAGGTTTGACAGCATATGAATTTTTGAAACTGACGTACGCAATAACTCCACAAGTAATTTCTTTAGTAGCGGCCATTTATGTAAATATGATCCTAACCCTAATAAACCGAAATTACTTCTCATAAAAAGACAGAAATTGATTAACTCGCCCGTTTCAATAAGTTAAAACGACATGTTTTACGTAAACTTTACGCATAAACACTTGTAGCACATGTTGTTTTGAGTGAGGTACTGACTTGGAAATATGTGAGTGGATGTCGATTTTAATCGAAGATTTTCAGGCAACTGACAAAAAATCATGTCGCCTTTTTAAAAAAAGATTGCTTTTTATTATTATTATTTCAGAAACAAAGCATGGGACTTAATTTCGGTTCATTTTATCTCATATCTATCAAGAAAAATTGCATTTAAATAATATGACATAAAAACTGAGTTTTAAACATTTTATACATTTCAATTGTAGTTAGGAAGTGACGTCATAAGAAATGAAAACTGTGTCACAAGTAGCCTGGTTTGAAAGGTAAATCGTATGTGTCAGCAAACCTGTTATAATGAATAATGTGAAATACGAGCAGCCTATATTGCTACCAACCAACATTATGACCCCAACACTGAACACTCTTAACATGCTTAAATATAACATCTGAAAGGACCATTCAACTCAATACCCTGGTGGCGTCGTTTAACTTTCGGTATCCTAACCACTTCAGTAATTTGTCTTTTTTAATGGGCTCCTCCTCCCCTACACCCAGTAATTTGTCTGTTGCAGTGATACATGTAATTCCATATATGTAATTTGTCTTGTCAGGTACTGTTTTCTTGCACTGTCTTCTACGACAGAAGTTTTATACATGCCTAAGAGCATGCAAACATACTGACCGTATGCTATTTGCTATACTGTAACTTAAGTACTGTTTATGGTCTACTTTGCCACAGTGTATTGTTTTCTTTGTCCTGTTTACTGTCGTCTGCAAAATAGTTTTTTTTTGCCACTGCGAGAGTATGGTAACACACATCTAGCTTTTGCATGTGTTTTTGTTCACTGGTGCATTTAATCACTGTCGCAGTGAACAGCAGACAGGGCGTAGCCATTAACCTGACAGTACACAATTATAGCTGGTTGGTTGATTAGGGTTTGACGTTTTTCACACATTTTTTCAGCCTATATCGAGCTGTCTCCCAGAGAGAGGATAAAAGAAAAGAAATATAATGATAAGCAAAAAGGTAAACAATCACCTGCACTCACTGCATACACAGTAGACCCTTGGCCTATTATCCAAATTAGTAGGACGCATGATCAATGTCCCAAAACCATTTTCCGAGTATGTGGTGACTTGGTTGGGATAACTTACGTAGCAAAAGGTCAATTTCTATTATGAAAACAGGAAAATAATAAACAAAGTTTATTCAAAAGGACAATAAAATAAACGTGGCCAATCATTTTAATTTCGGCGAAGATTCTTTTTTATGTCCAATAAAAATGTCAGCGTCTCATTTTCTTCCAAGAAAAAAATCTGTGGCCGGAAATGCAGTGACAGAAAAAATCGAAGCCTTAGTGGTATTGAACAGAATAGAATAGAACAGAAATACGCGTTATAATTATCGCAAAGCAACCGACACTCCTTGTTTGCCGGCTTCGGCGGCAAACAACACGTTGGTTGGTTGCTATCAAACCAGAACTGATTCATAGTATTAATATCTAGCAACCTACAGCTGTTTGTACTTCTGATATGGGTACCTAATAGATATATCGCTCATTTCTTTTCAGTCTATATACCCTGGTAATAGCGAAGGTAAATTTTGAAGAACAGATTATTTCATTTGTTTTTTGAGTAGACATTGTTCGGTGACAGGCAAAGGGAACGATTTCCAATAACCTAGTGTCCGTATGAGCATTGGGGTGAGAGGCCCGCCGTAGCTTGGGCACAACATGTAAAAGGCTGAGTCCATTCCTAACTTTTACTGTCTCATCATTCCTTGATTCGAACAAGGTACTTATTTACTGCTGGCTTGGCAGAGAGAGTTTTCAGTCGCCGGATGGCCAAACGGCGCTGCGATCGCGCGGCCATCTGCACCATAACTGGACCTCTATAAAGACTGTACCTTGTATGTACGCTTCATATGAATTCAAATTCTCGGCAAGACTCCTCTGAATGGAATGAATGAATGAATGTTTAAGTTATTTATAGACGCTCAACCCTGGTAAGGGCATATAGCGTCTAAACGTCAGCAATTTAAAACGTTTCTATAAGACAAAAAACGATCAAATGTTTAAAATATTATGTTACGTCCAAATGATAAAAATGTTATGTACAATAAAAGACTAAATCTTGTTAAAAAGTCCAGCTTCCTTTAAAAAATTAATAATTTGGATAGAAGAAACTTTGCTAAAAAGCTCGGTTATGGTTTTAATGTTGTAATGTTTTGAACGAATATGGTTAAAGTCAATGCATGACACAAGAAGATGTTTGATAGTAATGACCTCATTGCATGGTATGCAAAATGGTGCAACCTCATTATTTAATAAAAACGAATGTGTAATTCTGGTATGCCCTATTCGGCATCTGGTAATGACAGTCTGTTCTTTTCTATTGGATAGTATATTGTCCTTACTGTGAAAATCTGGTTTAATTTGTCGGAGTTTGTTATGAATTTGATTATCCCAATTAGTTTGACATTTCGATTTGATATATGTATTAATTCGAGATTTAAAATCTGAGTGCGGAATTCGGAAAGTACTTTCTGGTAAATTTAAAGCTGCCTTGGCCTCTTTATCGGCCAGGTCATTTCCACGAATATTGACGTGACTTGGAACCCAACAAAAGATTATTTCTTTTGATGGTAACTGAAAATATTTACGAAGTAATTGTTGTATTAAAGGATTGGGGTGATTGACGTTTTTAAGTGATGATAAAACAGAAAGTGAGTCTGAGAATATAATAAACTGATTGTTCTCTTGAACTGAAATTTGATTGAAGGCCAAATCTATGGCTTTAGCTTCGGCTGTAAATATAGAGCTGCCATTTGGTAATCGTATAGTATCTGTGAATCGGGAACTTACAACCGAACATGCAACTTTATCTTCTTGTTTTGAACCATCCGTATAGATTGTGGTATGGTTCGGAAAATTAGATTTTACTTGCAAGAATTCTGATTGAAGAAGGTCAGGGTTCGTCTGTGATTTTTTATTCTTGTGTAATGATAAAATAACGTTAGGAGGTTTTAATGTCCATGGCTCTTGGACAGGTAAAGAAAATTTCTGGATGTTTTTAATGTCAATATGAGAATCTACTAGCACAGGTTTAATACGTAAACCCAAGGGTTTAATAGATCTCGGTTTGTTGTTATAAAATATTTCATACCGAGGGTTAAAAACACAATCGTAAGCAGAATTCTTTGGGTTTGCAGCTAGTTTTGATACATATTGTAGTGATAATTTCTCTCTTCTGATATATAGAGACGGTTCATTCGACTCTGCGTAAAGACTTTCTACGGGAGATGTTCGAAATGCTCCAAGAGCAAGACGTAACCCCTGATGATGAATGGTGTCAAGACATTTAAGGTATGATTTTCGTGCCGAACCATATACGACTGAACCATAATCCAGTTTAGATCTCACAAGAGATCTATACAGGTTTAGAAGTACAGTACGATCTCCTCCCCAATTTGTATTGGAGAGCACTTTTAAAACATCTAAAGCTTTTAAACATTTAGCTTTCAAAGCTTTTATGTGAGGAATAAAAGTGAGTTTCTTATCGAACAGAAGGCCTAAGAATTTGGCCTCATTTACAACTGGAATTGGCGATCCATAAATGTTAAGAACTGGGTCGGGGTGCAAACCCCTCAACTGACAGAAATGAACACATTGGGTTTTAGTTTTAGAAAATTTAAAACCGTTTTCTGTGGCCCAGGTTTCTACTTTATTCAGGCATCTTTGAAGTCTGAATTCTATGTTTTCCATATTTTTCGATTTGTAAAAGATGCCAAAGTCGTCAACATATAATGAAGAATCGGTATCGTTAACACATTTAACAATGTTATTGATTTTTATATTAAATAAAGTAGGTGATAAAATACTTCCCTGAGGAACACCCTGTTCTTGTTTAAAAGTGTCAGACAATGTAGACCCTATTCTAACATTAAAGGATCTGTCAGATAAGAAATTCGAAATAAAGTTTGGAAGTCGGCCTCGAAGGCCAATATTATGTAAATCTTTCATGATGCCATATTTCCACGTCGTGTCGTACGCTTTCTCCAGATCAAAAAATATTGCGACGACATGTTCTTTTTTCACAAATGCATCACGAATAAAAGTTTCTAATCGAACTAAATGATCTACAGTACTGTGATTCTTACGAAAGCCCGCTTGATTTCTGGAAATCAAGTTATTTGACTCCAGGAACCAAACGAGCCTATCGTTAATCATTCTCTCCATTGTTTTACATATGCAACTAGTTAACGCTATCGGTCGGTAATTTGTAGCTTCCGTCTTATCCTTTCCCGGTTTGGGAATAGGAATGATGACTGCTTTAAGCCAGTCTTCTGGAAAATTTCCAGTATGCCAAATATCATTCAACATATTAAGTAAGGTCTCCAATGCATCAGGTGGTAAATGTTTAAGGATTTGATAATGAATATCGTCCGGCCCTGCGGCCGTATCTTTACATTTATCAAGAGACTCCTTTAGTTCTGATATACTGAAGGGAAGATTATATTTTTCGTTATTTAATGACTGAAAATTTAAATTTTCTGATTCTTTTTCAGTTTTCAGTTCCTGAAATCGTTGACTGTAATTTGAACTTGAAGAATTTTTCTGAAAGTTTTCGCCTAATGCATTGGAAATCTCTGCAGTGGAAAAACATTTGTTACCGTTGGAAGATTTAATATGAACACATTCAGATTTCTTGTTTTTTCCACTGATTTTTCGTATCATTTCCCATATCTTTTTTACTGGCGTTTTAGGATTTAATTTATTGACATATTGTTGCCATGATGAACGTTTGGCTTCTTTAATAGTTCTTCGTGCTTTAGCACGGGTTACTTTTGAATGTACATGATTTTCATGAGACGGATTTTTATTAAATTTTCGTAAAGACGATTTGCGTTTGTTTATTGCAGTTTTACATTCATTAGTAAACCATGGATTACGTCTTTTTGAACTTGTCGAGGATTTCGGAATACTTTCTTCCGAAATTGCATGTAATGCTGATGTAAAAGCAGACATATCTTCTGCTGTTTTAAACTTTTCAGAGCTAAGCCGCTCCTGACATGATGTTACGAACATTTCCCAATTTGCTTTTTTCAAATTCCATCGAGAATGCTGTTCTTCATCAGATGAATCGATTTCTTTAATTATGATTGGGAAGTGATCACTTCCATGCAGGTCATCACAAACTGACCAGTCAAAATCTAAATATATATTAGGATGACAAATAGACAAATCTATGGCAAAATAATTTCCCGTGGGAGGGTGAAGATATGTAGGCTGTTTTTCATTAAGTATACACAAATCATTTTCAGCAATTACATCTTCAATAATTTCTCCTCTGTCATTTGTATTCAAACAACCCCAGGTTTTACTGTGACCATTGAAGTCACCAACTAACATAAATGGCTGCGGCAATTGGTCTACTAGATTGACCAAGGAATTTTTAGAAAGTACATCATTTGGCGGAATATAGATAGAGCATATCGTTACTTTTTTGGATAAAGTAACATTGACGGCAACTGCTTGTAAGTTTGTATTCAGATTAAACTGACTATGTGGAATGTTAGATTTTACGAGAATCGAAGTTCCTCCTGATGCTCTTTGACCATCAGGACAAATATAGTTAAACATACTAAAATCTCTAAAACTAACATTATCTGACTGCTTTAAAAAGGTTTCTTGAAGACAAATGACACTTGGAGATAAAAGAGACATTAAAATTAGTAATTCGTTGTAATTTGCTTTAAGACCACGACAGTTCCATTGTATTATTGACTTTTTATCCATGTTTAAATGAATGGGAGAGAAAAAAAAACGTGTCAGGAGACCAATCAGGAGAACAGACTTCTCCTAAGCAGTATCCATGTCATCCTCCAAAGCGCCATATTTATTGACCATTTTAACAGGATCCGGAGATCCTTTGCCGTTCTTATTGGAGGACGAACCTCCGATGGCAGGTTTATTGGAGGACGAGCCTCCGCCAGAATGTGATCGACGGCCAGAGCCGTGACCAGAAGGAGAACGATGTTTATCCTTCTCCTTCTGCGCTTTAGCCGCCGCTTTAAGCTGTTCCTTAGTCTGTCTAGCAGACTGCGAACCAGACGAACTAGATTGTGAACTAGACTGTGAATTAGACTGTGAACTAGACTGAGAATTAGACTGAGAACTAGACTGAGAATTAGACTGAGAACTAGTTGGACGAGCCGCCGAAGCGGCCCGAGGCTGTGAACCAGAGCCAGAGCGGGCTGTAGTTGCTCTTGGCTGAGATGTTGGCTGAGATGTTGGTTTTACAGATGGTGAAATAACTTTAGAAGATGGTAAAATGTCAAAATCTTTTTCGAAAAATTGGGTACCAGTAGTTTTTGTTTCGGGTCTTGCCAGTGAGTGTACAATTTTTGTGAAGTCCAAATCCGATGTTTGAGTTTGGCTTTCATATAATTTCCTAGCTTCTAAATAGGTAACATTTTTGTTGACCTTAATTTTCAAAATTTCTTTTTCTTTTTTTCCATATTTCGCATACGCTGGATCGAGAGACGTGATCTTTGCCGCAGTTAACGCATTTGGCCGGATTTTTGCACGTGGAGGTATGGTGGTCATGACCTCCCGCGCCACAAGTCGCACAAACAGATCCGGGATCAACGGGGCAATTGTTTTCGTGATGGCCAAACCTCTGACAGTTGAAACACCGCAGAGGGTTTGGCACATACACGTCAACCGGAACAACTCGGTAAAAGATTTTTAATGATTTTGGTACCGTGACGGTGTTGAACGTAAGTAATAACGTGTTAGTCTCAACAGTATCGTGATCTTTTTTGATGGTAAAGCGTTTGCAGGCGGTCACGCCCTGTTCTCTTAGATAGTCAACGATTTCATTTTCTTTTTCCCCTTTCAGCATCCTGTCACGGATGATGCCTTTAGAAGAATTAAGGCTTGTATGCTCCGTGACAGAGACTTTAAGGCCAAAAAAGGTGGAAATTTTCAACAGATTGTCCGTTTGAGCTTTTCGGCATGTTTCGACAAGAAGAGTCTTGTTTTTTAGTTTTTTTACAGATTTAGGTGTGCCAATTAAACTTTCAATTTGTTTTTCAATCACGAAAGGGGAAAGGGTCGTGACCGCCTTCTCTTCAAGTGACTGGATGACTAGAAATTTAGAGAAACTAACATTACCTTGAAATGTGCAATATGAGGGCCGGTCCGCGTCGTCATCAGAGTCCATTTGAAATCTTCTCTTATTTGAGGATCCCATGATTGATGTATATTATTCATTGGCTATGCGCTTCACCCTCCGCGGAGTCCTACAAGGGGACGTTTTAGGGGAACGGATCTCCTATTCCCAACACCAAAGCTACATAACCATTATACTCAACGATCAAATCCCTCGATTTAAACCCCCAATGTTGAAGGCCGAAAAATATGCCCGTCAATTAACCCATCAGCCGCTGCCCATCGAAAATACCCATATAGAAAGAAACGAAGGGAATATTTTAAGCCCGGTATGTACCATTATAGATACGTATAAAGAAAGAAGGAAGTGAAGGATCAAGAAGCGCATTTCTAGAGCTTAGCACGACTGAGCCGATTGAAACGGGTCGGGCCTAACCCGAAACGCTCGTCTATCTGAAGCCAGGGCCAAAGTAGTGTGTTGGAAAGCTGGAGATCCCTGGGCTTCCCTCAACTACCAGGATCCCTTTTTCCAGCATACGAGACGCCACCCACGGCAAACAGGTGGCTCCTGTTTTGACAGGGAATTTCACCCCGTCCATTACAGAAGTAAAGTGGCCTGTAAATTTTATTCCCCACAGACAAATGGAAAAAGAGAACCGTTTGCTGAAAAGACGTCTTTGGCGTTGTCGGAATAGAAGATCCATATCCGGAGTATATGGAATGAGACGAAGAAGTTGTCAAAGTTACTATATAGGTAAGAAGAGGTAGCAACATATAAGATTTGTTAAATGATTTGAAACTTTATGGTATATGCAAACAAAACGTAGCAGACAATTGCTACAGAAGACATTGTTTATTATTTTTCTGTTGAGACAAATTTCTTAATAATTTTAAAGTGCAACGTGCTCGAGTTTGGAAAAGTGACACATACACAAGACAAATGTTATACACAGATGAGGTAATAATCTTCGTCCCGTGTGCGACCCACGGGCACAGAATGATACACAAACAAATGAAGCATGTTAGTATCATGAAATAGTAAAGATCGAAAGGATAGAATTCGCGTTTGATGCCTACTTAAATATTTAATAAATTTCTAAATGGGGTTTATTTAAATTCGCACGTTGGATCTGTTTGTACGGAAAATTTGATCATTTAAATTTGATCAGATAAACTGTATGAACTATATAACGGACGGTTGCTTGTATAGTGGGGTTTCACCACCTGCTACCAGCGAAAGCATCCAACTATTTATACCCCCCGGTTGGCACGGGGCCCTCTGAATGGAAAAATCATTTATACTGTTTTGAAATGTCCCTCGTACAATAAATGTAGTCTTTATTAATTGTGCATTTTAGGATAAACTGAATAATATGCAATCATTATAGAAGCTCAATTCTCTGCGGTGCCTTCCGCACTTTTTGGTGCTTATCATAACATAACATAACATCACATATCCTTTGTTACACTCAGGTCAATATGACATAAGAGGATTTAACATATTATAAATATCAAGACATGTAACATGGTAGTAACACATTTTATGTAATATGAAAAGAAAAAAATAGAAAAAGCGAAACATTGCAAGACAGCACTATAGTCCCAGCCAGTTAACAACGTTTGGATGATGTCGCATCGCTGTCGGTGAGTATAGGATATCGACCTTGTCCGAGGTGTTCATCCAGTGGGAAGACCTGCACGTGCGGATCGGGACACCGACCGCGCGAAGCGCGGGAGGTGTTTCGATACGCACGTGCAGGTCTTTCCACTGGATGAACATCGAGGACAAGGTCGATATCCTACTTACACACCGAATAGCAACGTTGATAGTGCTGTGAGTACATCACTACATGTTTAGAGAATGCAGTCGCAGATCGGACGCAACACATTTAATGATTTATCAGGTAAAATGCTTTATTTGAATTTTCCTGTTTATTGTGTAGTAATTCATATAAGGTTTAAATACAGTGCTAAAGATAAGAATGGGTAATAGGGATAATCTATGGATAATTATCGAAATTTCTCCAAAAGAAAACTAAGATGTGATCCCTAATTAGAATCGTCTAACCGAAAATGAGGCGCCACAACATAGGTTTTCTTTGAAAAATAAGAAACAAATATTTGTAAAACTATATCTCTGACCCAGTATACTGGGAAACGGGACGGATGGATGGATGATGTAATTTTACATCCTTTCGACAGTATTTCAGCCATATCAGGACAATGGGTGGGTGATAATGAAAGGTTGTGTGCAATGGAACTCCATGTACGTTTGTTGAGAATTCTGTTGCCAACCAGGTTCGAACCTTGGCTAGGAAACAGGAGGAAATGATCATGAGGATAACGGTGAAACAAACCAATCGCGTAGGGAAGAATTGCGATCTAGGCCGGACTCGAGCTTGCGACCTCTGGATTATAAAGTCTCGGCCAGTACAGCTATACAGTGACAGCGTTGATGGTTTGCCGTTTTCTTCATTAAAAAGCGATAACCGTGGCCCCTCATTGGCCGATATTAGAACAGCCTTGCAGAGTCGGCTTTAATGAGAAGCTATTTATTTATTATTATTTATTTTTGTTTACGAGAATTTGCAAACAGTATCTTGCATAAACAGAAAAATAACTTACCAACAGCTCATTGAGTGTCACCTAAAGTTGTGTTTTATACGAATAGAGAAGACTCAGATCAGACTGCGTAGATTTGTAGGCTGGTCTGTGTCTCCGTTGTTTGCAGATTGAATCTATCTTTAAAATGATGGATGGATGGATGGATGAATTGATGACGTGATTTACGTCCTTTTTAACAGTATTTCAGTCATATCAGGACGATGGGTGGATGATAATGAAATGATGTGTGCCGGAATGGAGCCTCGTCTCTGACTGAAAAGATTCTCGTCTACAGCGGGGCTCGAACCTTGGACCGCTAGATCAGCAGGCCAGCGCTTAACCTACTGAGCCAACGCGGCTTTTAAAAACGGTGAAAGTTTGTGCAAATGCATAGGAATTTGCGAGCATTTTCTTTTTGCCCATGTTCTTTAGCTATATTGAGGTTGTCGGAGTGGAGAAACAAAAGAAAAAAAGTTACGGTCAGTTCGCTCTCTGGGCCTTTTCGTAAGGAATTCTGATCTATTGCAAAGTGGCTGACCTACTGATCTAGCGGTCCAGATTTCGACAATATCACCCACTGTCATCCTGATATGACTGAAATACTCCGTCTGTTGAAAAGGAAGACAAATAGCATGTCAAACTTCTTCTGACATGGCAGAAGGCATATGCAGCTATTTTTTTCTGGTTTACTAGTGCCCAGTATCATTACAATTGTGATGTTACATGCAGAAGGTGCTCAACGCCAAAAAGGCTCAGACCAGCATGTGCGTTCGCGCAGTCTGGTCAGAGCATCCACATATATGAATCCGAAGACATCTGAAAGCGCACCCTCAGCGCATCGCAGACTCGTTAGAGTAGTCGCTGCTCTCAGATACGTTTAGTTTCTTTTCGCGTGTTGGGGCTAAATTCTGTTTTGCATGTGCTAAGCAGGATTAATCGCTTGGCTGGAGGTAGGTTGTTCACGGTGAACAACCTCCTCCAGTGAAGTGTAACCTATACCACCCACTCGCTCGGTGGTATAGAAAAGCATGCAGGTGTTTACGTGAAATATAAACTTACAGAGATCAAAGGAGTCGGTGTGTAATACAATGTATCGACTTCCGGGTAAATCGATACCACGTCATCTCGACGCTGTGTGTTTCGTGGGCTAAGTTAAACACTATTGGAAAAAATGTAAAGCGTGAAGGGGAAAGGGGCGGTGAATTTGACAAATGGGAATAAGTTATATCAATTAATTCCTTCTAATCATTTAGACCTATATATCAAATTATTATTTCATATACAAACAAAAAAGGACGGGTTTTCTAATTATTTTTCCGTTGTTATTCTATTATTTGAAATATGCCTCCATGTATTTATTATTCAAACTCAATTATCTACCGCTAATTAAGCGCGGTTTGATTGGTCAAGAGCGTACAGAAAACGGCATTTATACTAATCTATAAATCCCTTAAACCGGAAATTGGGAACTACTTGGACTATTTTCTTTGCCGCAGTTTCTAAAATACTCCGTATAGCTGACATTTTTAAGATAAAAATGATAGAGTTGAAATGATAAGATACGAATTTTATTTTTGTGGATTTGATGGATGTGTAAACGCCGGCGAATCACTCAAAACTTAACATGAAGTTTGTGAGTGATTCGCCGGCGTTTACACGTCTATAAAAGCCATTAAAATGAAATTATTTCCTATAATAACACTATCAACGAAAGTTACAGTTATCAGTGAGAATGTGTGACTTACAATTACATGTGAATGTTCTATTTTCAAAAAAAAACTACTGATTAAAGGAACGCGCGTTTCGCGCGTGCAAACTGTGAGCAATTGGGGCAAATAGACTACAAGAATGAAATATAAGTCAAGTCAAGTCAAAAGAAATTTATTTAGGCACAAACATATAAATGTCCATTGCCCTCATCATTATGAGGCGATACATATAAGAGAAATGTATGATACTCGATATTTTACCATGACATATATACAAACACATTACAACCAAATGCAGCAAGGTAAACACAAACGTAAAATAATTCATTCATTATTCGTAGTAGTAATAGTAAACGTAAAATTGTAGCCTGAAGGCAGTTGACCAATTATTATTATCCAAAGAAATTCCTACGCACTAGTCAATGAACTATGTCACAATACACTACATGAACCACGTGGTTTCTGTGTAATATACATTGTCAGTGGATTATTAAATTGACTCGCAGGTAAGAAACAAAGTTTTCACTTTAACGCGAGCGCAGCCCCTAATTACAAACGACGCAAAATATGTCACCGTTTCGGCGTCAACGCAACGTCGAAACGTTTCGTTGACGTCGAAACGATGAAGACAACAGTGAGCTGCTCTCGTGTGTTTCAAACAGAATTTTGCTGTCAACGTCTTAATTATACGTTGAGTAACGTCTAAGTAAAACGCCGAGTCAACACCGTCTCAGCACAACCCTCTCGTTAATAATAGCAAGTTGGTTCACTCATTTTACAATCTTATAGTAATATTTTATAGTAATTAACCCACTGGGCCCACAGCAGTGAAACAACACAGAATCAACGTTGATTCAACGCCATGACGCTGAATAAACGCCGATTCAGCGCTGCTTCAACGCCGGGAATCCTCTGTTTTACTATTTCTGAGTTAAGTAAATTGTATAATTGTCGGTATTTTACGAGATACCAGAGCGCCGCAGCTGCACTGCCTCGAGCCCACGCAGCGTCAAACGCTCCCGTGACCTTGAAACGATACAGTTACCACTAGGCGTCCGCACTGGTAACTATCCTAATGAGTTTTATAAAAATAACACAATTATATTATTCAGCACTGGATCGGTGCTGTCTCAACGTTTATTAAACGCCGAGACAACGCCAATCCCATCCGCCCCAACATAATTGTACCATTCAGATAAGTTATGTCATACAATTTCTACGTACATTAATCAGTTACAAGATCGCCCAAGGCTTCTTCGCGTTTCTGTTTTGCAAGATATAAAAAATTAGCTATTTTTTTCAGAACGATTGTTTTTTCAGTGGTAAGCAACAATTTAAATTTGTTTATATTTGGCCATGAATGATAGTACCTGGGTATATATTTTATACGTATTTCACGGTAAAAAGGACATGTGAGTAAGAAATGATATTCATCTTCTACCACTGACATCTGACAAAAAACACACAACCTTTGTTGCTTTTCAATATTTCGGTATCTACCCTCTTCCACAGCTAGCTTATGTGCAGAACACCTTAACTTAGCTAATTCAGATCTGTGCCTACCGTCTGTAACACAGTTAAGGTACTTTTCTACAGCGAATTTCGTTTTGATTATACTGTATGTGCATAATTTACTTGATTTTCTTAAAGCTTCATACCAACTTTGGTAATATTGGTCATAAACCCTTTCAATAATGCGTGTCAGCTGCAAATATGTAATATTATCAGTATTCCACAGAAAACTGAATCCTAGTTCATTTAAAAGTTGCTTTACCTTTGATGCCCAACTATCCGAATAACTATTAGCAATTTGGTCTTGAAAAATTTTATGTAAAAGCGAATTCGGGTTTTTCATAATCTTGAACCAAAACTTTAATATTCTTATTTTGCGTATAACAGACAGCGGTAATATAATTTAGGCCACGTTCACACGAGCAAAGTTTCTATGTCACATAAAGTTTAACAAAGAAAGTATGCAAAAGATTTTGCGTTTACACGGAGCAAATTATTTGCTAAAGCAAATGTGACATAGAATCTTTGTCAAATAAACTTTGGCAATGAAATATTTGCTGCAGTGTTCATACGACGGAATATTATTCGTCAAAGTTACCTGCAGCAATGAAACAAAATCTTTATCACATTTTCCACGCTTATAGCAAAGTTCTTTGTTACATAATCTTTAGCAAAGTTCTCCGTTTAGGCGGTCAAATTTAATCTATCAAAGTAACTTTACCATATATACTTGTCAAAGAAACATTGCCATATTTTGGCATTTGCACAAGCACATTTTTCTGTGGTTAACGGTTTTTATCACAGAAAGTTTGTCCGTGTAAACGTAGCTTTATCTATAGTAAAACCTGTGATGTGACAATGCTGTTAAAAAGGATAAAGTAATAATAATATTTCGTCGAAAGGTAAGTACATATGCATTTCATAACTTGATACAAGTCAGTATTGTAGTAAAATGGGTTTGCTACACATCCACCGTTCTTACCTAATACAATATGCAATATTTACAAAGACAATTAAAGCATAACTGACAAGATCATGATGATTCATAGATTTACGGTCATTTCAACAATACTTCTCTCGCATCGAACCGATGAAAAGGTGATACCCTAACAGGCACCGCTAGTTCAACGTCACCACGTTTAATCAATGTTGACTCAATGTTGAGTCAAATTGTAAAGGTGTAAGCAACAGTGCCCCTATGCAGGGTTATGGTTCGGACCCGAATCGCTAACACAGACATGAACTGTATAAATTCTTTAAATCTATACAACGTATGCGTATGCAAGTTAACCATGAAGGCAGGTTCAAGGCCTGAATATCGGCAAACTCCGAATAAACGCCTGCGAGCCGTCTCTTCGGAATTTGCCTAGAATACCCAGAAACTGCTTCGTCGGCGCACATGCTGATCCGGATCAATGGAGCATTCAAGCAGGTACACGGTGCTGAATCAGCACTGAAACAACGTTTATTCAATCCGTGCAGTTCGAGATTTTATTAATGAAAGGTGTTACGCAGAAGGTTTTACACACGGTCGACACGGGTGTAGAGCCTTATGCGTCGCCAGGACGGCGGAGGGTGACTTCCGGTTAAAGGGTTATCTACCAGTGTATTACACTAACAAGGAAACTCTAACAACGTTAGAATTTTTTGAAGTTTATATATAATGTAAATTCTATATACAACGATACAATTTACAACAATTCACAATTACAATAATATACAACACATATCAGTTCATGTCGCTGGCCCAAGTAAGGTGTTTGTTTCAAATCTGTAATCGATTTGCGTACAATACGCAAATAGATTACCGTCTGACGTCAACACCGTACTCGGCTCAGCGCCATGAACTAAAGGAAAACACAAAGAACAAAAAACGTCAGTTTGAGCTCATACCAAAAAAACAAGGCCTTATGTTGGTAGACTTCACCTCGTCGTTCCCTGGATCATGTCATGGGCCAGTCCATATATCATGAGGAACACCAACTTATATCAACACGTGCACGATTATATACTGGTCGCTCCCTGGATCGTACCAGGGACCAGTCTATATATATTAACACACTTTAGTGGACGAACACTGTCCCACACTTGATGTGACCTTCAGATCTTATCACAGAATCTGGCAAAACTGTGCTAACCACTTCCGCCTACATTTTGTGCTTCCCGCCTCTGCTTAGGAACCATGCACAAACGGCGTTGTAACTGCCTCTACCCGGGTTGGTATTAACCTGGAGACGTATATCGAATCTCCAGGTGAGACGTGGCTCTAAGTCCTAACAGCTGACTGCCGGACTTGATGTGCCTAAAAATAACGAACTTACACTTAATACATTGTAACTACATAATAATAATACGTAAGACTTGGGCCTGTCTTGGAAATACCATACAACGCCCTCGGCGAATGCCGAGCATAACGTGCACACGCCAGCCGTGTCACTAGACACGACTCGCGCTCACGATGTAAAGCTAAAAGTGTGCTTACCACTTCCGCCAATGAAGAAACGTAGATCCTACCACGCATGTGCGTCGAAGGATCTGACGTCAAACATTGTCAAGAAGTATACTGACGTCAACAGGCATTACCATGACATACCCCACATAAAACATGAATAATCTAAACAATGACTTATTTACATTAAATTGATTTACCAAAATCTAACTCGCATATGTATTAATTCATTTCTTTAAACTAAGCGTAATACCATTTGCCATAGAATATAATAGCTGAATAAGCGTTTCTCACACATTTGGGATCATAACGTTTGATCTGACATCATGACATCAATGATGTTATACCATATGACGCCGTCTAATGAAGGCAAATCAAACGCATGATGACCAAATGTTACCATTATAACTTATGGAAAAAACCCTTAATGCGGTGCATGCTATGGCGTCAATTGACGTCACGAGTATATAAATTAGTCCCATTACAAATCAATCTACTTCTATAGGCCACGTATACGTGAAACTAATATAAAAAGTGCTGACGTCGCAATAACATGAATGCAACTGACGTCACATGAATAACATGAATGCAACTGACGTCACATGAATAACATGAATACAACTGACGTCACTGGACGTCAAATAGACGCGCACCAGTGAAACTAATGTAAAAAGTGCTGACGTCGCAATAACATGAATGCAACTGACGTCACAGGACGTCAAATAGACGCACACCATTGCAACCAACATCAGTGATATAAACTATTTCCGTAATTTACAAAACTTCCTAATATACAAATACCATGCGCAGCATGGTCAGTATAAACAAAATTGGTCGACATATGCACAGCCTGATCACTGTCAACAAAATCAAATCAGTCGACACATATAATCATACCATATCAATCAGAAGTCACATTTTTCATTCTTAGCCAAACTATTCTAAATAAATATAATAAGATCTTACCGTTCTGGTCTAAACTCAGAATCTGGGCACACAACAATATAACATCCTCAGTATAAGAATTAAACAGCCACGTCTAACTTTTCAATAAAAGATAGGCGTATAAATAGTATGCGTCTCACATTTAAATCATGGGACTCGAATATAAGCGTGCAGGTACTCACATTAAAATCATGCAACACGCTGTCCACAATCAAAAGACTCGTGCAGGTATTCACCTTAAAATCATGCAATACGCTGTCCACGAGAGGTATTTACAAACAACCCATGCATAACGTAGTCACAATTTCCGTAAACGTTTTATTACCACAGTTACCCTAAAAACTGTAGCCTTACTGATTGAAAGGATTAAAATAATCTCGACGACATAGTGGACGATTAGATCCATTTCGTAACAAAAGGACCTCTGACAGTATCAATGCATATTTGCCTATTTTTCGACAAATTATCGCACCTTCCCCCGGCAGCAAAAGTTGAAATATTTGGCATTAATATGTAGACTTGTGTACAGTCAAACCTGCTTATGTGGTCACCTCTATTAAGGGGTCACCTGCTTTTAGCAGCCACCTTTTCTGGGCCCCAAGAATCAAAATACAGTGCTAATGAACCTGTATTAAGGGGTCACCTGTCTTAAGCAGCCAATTTTTGGGCTTCCCTTGGGTGACCCCTTAACACAGGTTTGACTGTACTATAAAGACATTTTATCAGTGATTTTGAAAAATTATAATGCCTCTAGACTAACTTAAACCGATTTTAGCAAGAGGGGTACGTGCGTTTTTTTTTTTTGGTTTTCTAATACATAGAAATTTTAATTGATAACTATGCTAAAATTGACGTACACACTACTGTTACTGATAGTATGCAATATTTTTTTCAATAATAAGGACTTTACCCTATTTTTAGATATAAAGGGTGTAAGTACCCCACCCACTTTTTCAGATTTCAGCTGTAGACTATCTTTTCCCCCCGTGCCTCAGCAAGCCACTCACATATAATGTGTATTATGATAGTACACATGTATATGCAAAGTGGCTAGCTGAGGCACGGGGGGAAAAGAATCTTTAAAAAACTTTTCCTGTTTCCATTACGTTTAATTATAAAATTTGGCTTTTTCCACCAAAAAATGAAGTCTGTATGCTAAAAAATCAGAAATAAATAGCCAGTTGGGGGAAGTTGAGAGCAACAAATTTCAAGAGAAATTCTTGGGTATATCAAAAATTTCATTTTGACTAATTTTATAGGCAAATTAACATTACAACCGTCAGAGGTCCTTCTAGGATAATAGGACAAGGGAGGTAATAACCGCAATCTCGATAGTTTGACTACGCTATGGTTTCACCATCAGTGAAGACCCCAATCAGACTGTTTCATCAATCACAATCAAACAGTCTGGTATGGGTCTAAGCAGCCAAATCATGAATAATCGTCTCAATTCGGGTATTATTTGTCTAACATAGTAACTACGTGTACTAATAACAATATATACATGTACATAAATTGCCGTAATCGCACAAGATAATCGGACACCATTAGCAAAACCGCCAAAAAAGCAGGCCCTGGCCCCCCTGCTCCCCTAAAACCCGTAAGCAGCCTGCTGTGGGTCTGCACATATAACCGAAGTACGAGGGGTGTTCGAAAAGTTTTGCAAATGACCTCATGACTTTGTTTAGGTGCACGCTGGGTACAACTGCTATGCATGTACTGAAAGCACTGCATTTCGTCTTTACGATGACACCAAACACTATACAAAAACACTTTTCCTTATTGAGTTACAACTCATTTTAATAGGTCACAGTCATACCACTGGGCTTATTTTACATGTAAAATCTTTTCAGTGTTAGGCATTCAAGTCGAATATCCTTGTAAATACAAAATTAATCTTTGTCATTTGCTTGTTCTTCGTTTCCAATAATATCCATAGAGAAGTTAGAAGCGTTGCAACTGTTATCGATTTATTCCTTGCAAAGCAATGCGCAGTTCTTATGACGTTATTGAAATTTACGTTAACGTCATTTTTGAAAGCTTGTAGACGCTTCATTTTTGGCATTTATTTGAATTTATTGACAGGTTTTCGTTGACCCATGTAAATGCTCTTGCAGACAAAATTCTTTAATGCTAATACACTTATTTTCATTACAAAATCATTAAATATAGGTAGAAATGGTGAAATTGCCACAACATAAAGTACGGAAAATCCATATTTCCGGGTCAGTATGGAACCTATGTTAATGATAATTTCAGCGATATTTACAGGACAGAATTCACTGGGCATTGTCTTTAACGAACAAAGATAAAGAAAAATCAAAGACTGTTGATATACAAATTACGGCCTACTAAAGTAAAATTCTGCAGTGTCTTTAGGGTATACCTCTTTCAAAGAAGTTAGAAATACGTTCTTTTAAAAAAAATGCATCGTGTTTTCAGACTTATCTCCGCATATCAAAGCTTTATGTGTTCTTGCAATCAGAAGTTCTGGCTGTATGGTGGTTACCGAGAAATTACGTCATTTGCAAATATTTCCGAACACCCCTCGTATAATGGGGACCATATAATGGGGATCATGCTAAAAAGAATTATTATACATATATCTGCCTGACTCTTCCAAGACGATGATATTCCGGAATCACATAAGAGCTTTCCAGCACCGTTCAATTTGTCCACTGCCTTTCTCGGAATATTGATTGATTGATTTGTTTTTTAACGTCCACGGTAAACAGCTATAGTCATGTCGGGACGGTCAGGTAACCAAACCACACTATTCCTGGGCAGGCTTAGACCTAGGCGGAAGTACACATACTTTCGCCAGTAACTGACAACAGCCCTTCTCTTATCAGCGGAAGGACTTTCTCGGAAGATCTGCCGGCCATTTCACTCAAGTGAACTGGGCGGCAGATCTTCCAAGAAAGGCAGTAGTCGAATGGAATGGAGCAGACTAGCTCTGGTGTGATTCTGTCCCACCTTTGCATATATAAGATAGACTCTCAGCTCATACAAGAAACTTCTTTCTCCTACCTTTGCATATATAGGATAGACTCTCAGCTCATACATGAAGATTCTTTCTCCCACCTTTGCGTATATAGGATAGACTCTCAGCTCATACAAGAAACTTCTTTCTCCCACCTTTGCATATATGGGATAGACTCTCAGCTCATACAAGAAACTTCTTTCTCCCACCTTTGCATATATAAGATAGACTCTCAGCTCATACAAGAAACTTCTTTCTCCCACCTTTGCATATAGGATAGACTCTCAGCTCATACAAGACACTTCTTTCCCCCACCTTTGCATATATAGGATAGACTCTCAGCTCATATAAGAAACTTCTTTCTCCCACTTTTGCATATATAGGATAGACTCTCTGCTCATACAAGAAACTTCTTTCTCCCACCTTTGCATATATAGGATAGACTCTCAGCTATACAAGAAACCTCTTTCTCCCACCTTTGCATATATAGGATAGACTCTCAGCTCATACAAGAAACTTCTTTCTCCCACCTTTGCATATATAGGATAGACTCTCAGCTCATACAAAAGAAAACTTCTTTCTCCCACCTTTGGCAAGCCTCGTCCCTGGTTGAAATTCCGACCCCTCGGGTGAGATTTTCCTATCCTACATGAGGAAAATTGACGAAAATTGTCCCTCATTGCCGAGTTCCTGGTTGAAATTCCGACCCCTCGGGTGAGATTTATCTATCCTACATGGACACTCATGATGGATTGTAATAATCTTCTTTCCTATATTAGCGACCAGACTTTTTTCAATTTTTGACTAAAATTTTAATTTTAAATGAGCAAAATGGACACGCAAGCATTTCGGATGACGTTTGATAGCAGATCATAGGTTTGTGGAGTCACTCAATTTTAATGACGTCACTAAAACCGGTTATAAAACGTCGCAAGCAAACTTGACGCGCGGGACGCGAGAGTTGCATTTTGTTTTCGCCCTCTGAAAGATAAAATAGTGCACATATCGTGTTTTCCGTCTATTTTTGAGATGCAAACTGTGTTTACACCCATTTCAGGACCCGAAAAAGACACCGGTCTGCTCACAATTTACTTCAGATCACTGGTTAAAAAGTTAAAATGTTCCTGTTCTGAAGCCTAATCCGACTTTAGGTTTAAAATCCGCTAACAGTGGGAGAAAAATAATCCATCATGAGCCAGTCCATGTAGGATAGGTAAATCTCACCCTCGGCAAGCCTCGTCCCTGGTTGAAATTCCGACCCCTCGGGTGAGATTTCCCTATCCTACATGGACACTCATGATGGATTGTTATAATCTTATTAAACTGACACCTGGGCGCCATAGTAATCCTTTGTATTTGGGTTTATAGAACTTAAAATATACTCGGAAGTTATCTACGGTATGTCAACACCTGTAAGAAATAACTTAAAGGCAGAGATGACTCACAATATGATCATTTGGAATCCAACGTTTTGACCTATCAGCCAACAGAAGTTTTCATGAGAACCTCTGAAAAGCTTAGAAAAGCCTTTATCTCAGACTCACGTTCGATACACCAGAACATCTGATAATAAACAAGCCCAAATTCTACAAGATTTCTACAAAAGCCTACAAACTCCCAACCATCCTTTGATATTGCATGTAGTCCTTTTTCTATGACCGGGATCTTACGAACACAATTCGGTCCATCTGATACAAATTCTGAAAGCATATTAAGCAGTTGAACTTTGTGTTCTGGTCTGATTCTCCCTTGGAACAGGTTCCGCTCGGGAATGAAATAGTTTGGCAAATTTCCTTTTTGAAGGCGCTTGATGATAAATTTCAGCGCCTGTTGAAATCGATTTAGTAGTAATTCATCAGTAAAGTTCTCTAGCGGTGTTTGTTCTGATATCCAGAAAATGACATTTTTTAACATATACGATGTTATAATGTCGGGAAATTTCTTGTTTACCACGTGTTTAAAAAGCAGTTTCAGCAGCAGATAAACCTTGATTTGTGTGTCATTCAGGTTTTTCATGAGTTCGAGTTCGGCATAAGTGTAACATATTCTGAACTCTTGTGCGTAATCGTCACTCCCTTTCTGGCCTTTTGGGACAACGTGCACTGGCAACTGTAAGACTTTTTCTATAACCGGTTGTAGCGGCCAACTATGCAGACGTTCTCGCCAAACCCAGTTTCTATATTTGTCTGGGGACGTGTATAAAAATGCAGGAACGATATCTGCTGTATGCCAGGGCCAGCCTTTAACAGTTTTAAATGTAAATACTACCTTAGGATTATCAGAATCATCTTTTACAAGTCTATAATTGTCATACCGTATTTCATCTATCCAGGTGTCTTTGAAACAATTTTCGACGCGCCCGCACATACCATAAAACGCCTTATTCATGAGTTGGCTTGACAGAAAACCACTGGGCGTAATAGATGGTATTACAAAGCAGTTCATAGCTGATTGTTGCTCAAATAATTTGCTTTGCGTTGCGAGTTGCAATTGAGTATAACCTGGTGTTATATCTTCGGCTTTGTAAACAAACAAATTGTCTTGTTTTTCTTCATCTACTTCCAACATCCAGTCTTCATCTCCTTCATCCCATATTGATGTACCATCTTCTTTGCTCCCTGTAAGGTACAGACTGAAGGGAAGAGAACATTCTGCCAAACATCTATTGAGAAAGGCCACTCTATCTTCATAGCTTTTTCTTCTCCAGTTAATAGTGTTAGGATGGTACCCGAAGTAATTTAGAACCGCACTGACTCTTCGTGATACAGTTTCTTCTGAAGATGAAACGAAAACAAAGCGTCAGTTTGTATAATTAATCGGCATGCAGTCATCAAAATTTGACAGTGAGAATCAAACAGGGCCCATTTGTTAAAAAAAAAAACCTAACGACGTCCTTTGTTAACGAGGCGTTAAATTGTAAAACTTACTGTTTGCAAAATTACTGCCATTATTTGAGCCAAGACGCGAAAAAACCAACAATGTGGTTGTGCACTCAGCGCAGACTCAACCCAAGCTGAGAACTCTTCGTTAAATAAATAAATAATAGTGTAAACCAACATGAATATAGAACATACCAAAATTCCGATACGGAAATATAGCTTTCCTTGAGTGAATATAGCTATGAGTTTGGATGTTCGGACAGGTGTCCAAGGTAGATGACTAATTATTGAAGTAAGCAACAAGACCATCAGTCTGATACCCTATATGGCTGTCTATATAGGCTGACTCATACTGATCCTTTAGTAGTGGGATCAGCGTTGGCTGAGACCAATTATTTATGTCATCAATTATCAAATAGTAGGGCGACTTAGGCCAGGAAAGATGCATTTTTCATAGGGTAGGTGGTCATGAAAATACTACAAACAATTTTATATACCAGAATGTTTATAATATCCCAAATTTTGTACAACAGCTGGGATCCATTGCGTGATACTGGTGCGAATCGAGAAATCCAAGATGGCATCACAAGATTGTCGCCGTTCCTTTGAAAGGGGGTCATTGCACGGCGCATTAGCATAATAAGATTACTTTCGAAATGTTGCTGGTATTCGGAAATAGATGTATCTTCCTTTCGGGTAATAGCCTGACTTTTTGTTCAACATAGTACCGATATTCTGAGCCGAAGAACTGTAGGAAATATCTTAAAAGTACAGTTTTACTTGCAGTCGTATTATTTTTATTTTTTTTTTCAAACCCGAACAAAGTTTTAAGTTGTTATCGATTATGAAGACTTAGTGTTAATCCTCTCGAACTTTTTACTTGCTGTGACTAAAACCTTATACCTCACCACGCCCAACTATGGTAAAATAAAGGACCGCGCCGCCGAAATCACCGAACTTCCTATGCAAATCGACAGCTGCCAAAAATAAACCGATTCTATGATTTGCTTATCAGACATGTTAGTAAATAAATACTTATTTTATGCTGACATCTTAATTTTGCAGCCTCCATTAAGTTAATTCTTAGACTAACTTCCACGTGATAGTTAATAATGATAATAACTACATGGTTCACGCGACGTTACGTGACGTTAAGTGACGTCGAAATAAACCATGATTCTCCAGTATGATTGGACGTAGGCGACATTATGACGTCGTTGTTACGTCATTTACACTATACCGCTTTTATTAGAAAAATTGCGTATAAATGTTTTTTCTGCTTCAACTGTTGCCCCTAGCGCAAATTTGCCGTCAAATAAAAGGTAGAAAAGCATGTAAATATAAGCAATGAACTTATTCTTTTTTCTGGTGTTTATCGAAGTATCAATTACATTGGGTCGCTGGCAAAGTTTACACAAACCCCTTTGGGGTTCACTTAGTTTGCACGCGACCCAATGTAGTTTGTATTTCGATAAGCATCAACACAATGAAATTCATTCCTTAAATATTGAGACCCGGATCATTACGGTATACAGGATGTAAACTAACTCTGTTGATATAAATTTACATATCTCATCTATACACATGTTTCATTAAAAAGAGAATATAATGTATTTAAATTGATTAACGTGTTATCCTTTTGAAATCTGAGGTTGGGAGGTTAATGACAAAAATTATTGTTGTGGTGTCCAAGTTGATTTTCTCCATGTGATTTTATCTTGTGCATTGAAAATGTACTGACAATAACTGGCCAGTTAATCATTTTGTCTTCGATCTTTTATTTGAGCCTGTACCTGCGATTTGATACTATAGCATAGCTTACAGAACCCTGCTCAACCTTGCATTCTGACCAGAGCCTTCATTGTTTGCGCACACAAAGACTGGCAGTAGACGATGGTAGAATCTAGCCTCACTGGATCGTTACGCATGCACGTTCCAAGACTAAGTTACACATATGAGATGAATACCATTTTCTAATGGGCAGGTCCGTTTGTTTGTTATTTCATTACCAGTTTATTAACCGCCCCTGCCTGGAATCAGAGCTAAACCCTTTCTGTGCCGTTTTCGTGATTTAGCGTAAAATATGCAAAATATTGGTCAAAAAAAAGTTACTCGGCAACGACGTGTTGGGTCTACGTTGAACAGCCGTCGCCATGACGTGGCGCCAGTCGAACGTTACATGGACAAATCAAGACGTTCGTTTACTTTAGGCGTCGTTTGACGACAACGTCACAGGATCCATTGTCGTTCATCGGTGTACAAAGCTTTTTGCTATTATTCGACGCCTTAGGAAGACGAGAGTACGTCTGATTCAGTTCTGTCTGTATACCGAGCAAGTTTACTATGGTTCTTTCTCCAGGCACTCAGGTTCTTCTTCAAGATGCAGGGTTCTGATCCATTAACTGAGACGACTTTTCGTGCCCAGCGTAACGATTGCAAAACTCACATTAAATCCCACAAGATTTGGGGAGTGTTGACCTATGCTGGTTTTCGGGTGCCAGTGCCTAGACTGCAAAATGAATGTCTTCTTCTGTTCTCTACAAGGCATGTAGGGTAAGGCTTGTACGGAAAGTAAATAGAACAACAACGGCATTTTCATTGTGGCCACCATAATGCCATGACGGCGAATGCGGGCTTGATAGTTTAGAAACGCCGGTCTTTGTGTATTTGTCTCTTTTTCTTAGTTCTATGCGTTACTTCAGTTGGCTGTATTGCTGACGCCCTTTCCTGCAAAATGAGTCTTATTGGAATAGGCTGCTAAAAGCAACTTCTTAAAATAGAATCAAATCAAATCAAATCAGGATAGTATTTACAAAAAGGACATGAAATTGCGTCAAACATCCATCCATTCTTCCCTATAGAGGAGAATCCCCTTGTGCGACCTTGACTTAATGGCAATGATGTTGTACATAATATCACGTCTGTGTTCACTATGCCTCATATCTTACTATAAGATTTTAGCCATATTCTTTATATTCTTTTGAAAATATGTTACATTAGTATGGATCATGAAACTAATTTCATAAGAAAACGTATATAGGTTCATATGAGAACAATACAGGCACAGCTCAGCTTGTGTATCAAATTGGCGCTTTCTGATCAATGCCTAAGTTTGGTGCTGCATATAAATAAATTATTCTTGTTGATATCCAAAGTTTTGTGACCAAGTAACGCAAATAGCCTTAAAAATTTCAAAGCTGTTTATAGACTTACTTAATCTAAGATCTCAGTAGGCACATTTTTCTGTGTTTTGGCTTATATATTTTTTTCTTTATTCACCCTCATGACCTTTAATATCACCTAGACTTTATTGCATATGCTTCCTTGAATATGTTAGCGTTAGTGAAAATGAATTGTCAAATGACTTACCTGCATAAAGATTGAAAATGCAATTTCAAAAATAAGAAGCATATTATGGATTTTTTTTTAGTTTTTTTATAATCAGTATTTGACATGCTTGATGAAAGTCAGCGTCACTATTCCCATTGTAATGGCAAAATAGCCATGCATATGTCTAGAAACTATAGCTATAAAGGCTGAAATTAATCAAAATATACGAAAGTCCGCTCTGTTCAGGCAAATTTTTACAACAAAATTCGAAAATATGCGGTAAAATTAGGAGTTTTCCCCAAACTATACATTTGACCTTGAAAATGCATAACCTTGCTCGATAACACCCACCATATACTTCCTTGAAATGTTGGTATGTATTACATAAATAAAAAGTCATTTCCTTTTCTTTGTTTTACATTTGTTAAAATTTACAGGATGATGCAACTATCTAGTGTCTTATTTTAAACGCGGCAGCCATTTTGAATGCCAGCTTGGATTTCTCAGTCCACACAAACATCTGCTACTGGATCCCGGTGATTTCATAAACTACACAGACAGTGTGGCAAATATTTTGGTATGTAGCATTGCTTGTAGTAGTTTTATGACTGCCCCGCTTCAATTTTACCTCTGAAGTTCACCCTATGCCTACTTAAAAATCTTTTAAAAGCTTTTGGTTTGTTTTAAAAGATATAGCTACATTAAAAGGTTCAACCTAATTACGCCTTTGGGAAGTAGGTAGAGGCTGAGAGAGGCAAAGTTATATATGTGGCTAAAGTTCTCAATGGTATTAACCATCTTATCATAACTATAGCTGTTATCAGAAGTGAATCCGTAATATTTTGGGACCGGACTTACTGTAGCAGTTTCATGTAAGTCATCTTGTAAAGTAATGTTCTTTTAAAGATCTTGTAAAACTCTTTAATTTGAAACCAAACTTATTACATTGTTGAAGATGGACTCCAAACAATCCTCCTGAGGGTGGGGTCTGGAAAGATGTAGGTGATACATGGACAACAGGCCGTGATTCTAGGGGAGATAGCTATTCTAGCAAAACAGCAAATAGACTAAGTGCAGACACTGATCAGATTGCTACTAGTTTGCTTTAATACATGTAATAATGAACGTTACGATACTTTTTAATTTTCCAAAACTACTACCGTTTTGTTCTAGCGTTGGACGTTTAAAAGGTTGTATCTGGTACTGTGTAGCACTGTTAGGTTTTCCCTGGTCGTGCCTAGGATATATTAATGATACTTCCCGGCAACGAGTGCTACCGGAAGGCCGCCTCTGGTCTATAACCTGTGCATCGGCTGTTTCAGAAATATTGATAGAATCATGTTGGCCTCCATTTTGTTCCTGTATATCACAGTTTCCGTCCACCGATAGCGGTTCACCTGATAATGAAACGGAAACAAAGCATCAGTTTGTGGTATACATGTCGACAATAAGTTATCAAAATTTGACAGTGACAATCAAACACGGCCCACTTGTTAAAAGATTAATGACGTCATGTAAAGAGTCCTTAAATTTTCAAAGGTATTGTATGCAAAAATACTGCAGTATTCTGACGAAAATTTGTGAGGATCTCTTGCAGTGCAAAAATTCTTACTTTGTTTCAGCAAACATATTAGCAGATTTTGATTCTATATATACTAGAAGACTTAACGAAACCTCGACTAACGACTACGTTGAGCTAACGATGCTTTGGACAACTGGACCACGACTGATAAGCCCTTGCATTTTAGAATGCGTTGCCGAACCGAACTCATTACCCTTCAATAGATTAATGAATAAATGAATAAATAAATAAATTATATGAAAAAGTAAAACAACATATAGAATATAGAACAAAAAAGAGTTCCGATGCGGAAATGTAGTTCTCTTGGAGTGGCCCGTATCTAGGAGTGTAAATGTCCGGACAGGTATCCTAGTTGGGTAATTAGTTATCAAGTAAAAAACAAGATAATCTGTCTTGTACCCTATATTGCCATTTGTATAGGCTAGCCCATATCGTCCACTTTTTGATTGGGGTCAGCGTTGATGGAGACCAAGTATTTGTGTCATCAGTTCTCAACATTCGTTTTGAAATTTTCGATTTCTCTCAAATTATGACTACATTAAGGGGCTGATCCCTAACGGCCCCTTTAGGGAGTGTGTTTTGGAGTAACTGAGGCAAAGTCACATGTGGCTAAAGTTCTCAATAAAAACTACAATTTGATCATAAACGTGGGTATCAACCCTTTCAAGACTGAAAATCCGTTTGTTGGAGCTATGCAAAAAGCGCTGAGCCAGTTCAGACACGCGGCGTCTCATCGGGGTATGTTGGCTTGTAGAAGCTTTTTGCAAAATACAATAAAAAGAAAACACCCACTAAAAATCCCTATAACTAGAAATAGACTTGTCCAAATGAAAAGGATGGACAGGCTCACTGGTCAGAAAGGGGTTATTAGAAGCTGATCTCGAGAGACTGGCCTGACTGTGACAGACCCATGCAAGTCATCATGTAAGGTAATGTCCTTGTCAAAATCTTTGATTTGAACCAAATTTACTATATAGTTTGAATTGAGCTCTAACTAATCCCTTCTGAGACTGGGGTCAGGACAGAGGTGAATGATGCATGGGAGACTCTGGAACCCTATCCCTACCACTTAAATGTACTTTGTTTGGGAAAGACTGAAATAAGTCATTCTATTTTGCCTCTTTGAAATATCTTAATAAAAAACCCTTGCATTTATTTATTTGATTGGTTGTTCCTACTGGCTCCATGGTAGGGGTGCAAGGGTGTGTAGGACGCCGCTAAAGCGGTGCTATGCGAAAATACTGGCATAACAGGGCCATGGTACAAAACAATGAAATTATCCAAGGCATATAGAAGATTTAACATAAAGAAAGGAACATGCTGAAGAGTTGGTTGGTTTTAAGTTGTTATTTATGTTCTGATGTTCTAAAAATCTTAACTGGAGCTTGTTCATATATACATGTGCTTATTATTAATGCAGGATGAAATGAGCCGCGACACGAGAAACCTAACAAAGTGGAGATGCGCTCAGCGCATACTCAGATCTTGTCGAGACGGTTCAGATGAGGGGTCACAACATATGTTTTTATCCGAAATTAACAAAAATTATCCCTGATTATCACCAAATACTCCCTCTTATCTAGGGCTCTGTTTTTACTATACCTGCTGTTTTATTATACTGACCTGGCTCTTGGTGTGCCATGGGAGCTTTCACAACTATTGTTGTCAATTATTTCGATGGCCAGAGGAACCTGTACGAAATATAAATCATGCACTGTTAGCATGGCGCCGTGGTTGAGTGGTTACAGACGCTCGGTTATGGTGCAGAAATTCGCGGGAAAGTCGTGAGATCGCGCCCGGGTTTCGCCATCCTACGACTGGAAAACTTTCTCTGTTAAGTTAACCCAGCAGTAAATGGGCACTTGCTTCAAATCAGGGAAGGATAAGGCAGCGAAAGGAGAGGGATGTGCTGGCCCCGCCTTTCATATAATGTGCCCAAGATACTGTTGGTCTTTATACCTCACTGTCCCTACGGCTACTAGGCTACGGGAAACCTTTATCTTCACCGTTTACTGTTAGCGTATTTAAAACTTCTATGAACTTACGTGTTATTTCCGACTGTAGCACTCCTGACAACCAGGAACTCGTTGAAAATTGCTTTAGCAAGGTTCTTAAGGTGGTGATAATCACTGATTGTGGACAAAGACAAAAATCTGCATAAAATACTCAAAATAACACTGATCTTTCCAAAACTTAGCAGATGCCTTCTTTATGTTGTTTCTCATAATTTAGAATCCCAAAATGCAGCATTTGTTAATGTTGAATGTGTTTTTATAATAGAAGATCAAAGGGTTATTTTCTGCGAATAAATCTGAAAAAATAATATCATTATTGAAAATATACTTAGTGCTTAGAGTACCTTGTTGCATAATGGAGAGCGTCCTAGCAATTATTTTTTCAAACTCTTTCACACATTAACAGGCTGAGCAGATGAAAAAAGATGCAGTCTGTGTCCAATTTTTTTTGTCAAAACACACAGGTGAGACAGGTGATACTATTTTAACAAGGTTGAACAATTTCATCTACACACCACTGATCATGTCAGTAATGTATTATTTATATTGTAGGTGTTAACATAGGTATGCTTGCCTACCCTATATTTAATAAATGCGTCCAGTGTACATGTACTTTGTACATGGTTGAACATTTGAGAAAAAGCTACCATTTTCATCTGGTCTACATTACAATTTGAGAAAGAGTTGGAATAAATAATTGCTAGGACGCTCTTCATTATGCAATAATGCACCTTCAGCACTACGTAAATTTTCAAAAACGATATTATTTGTTTCAGATTTATTCGCAGAAAATTACCCTTTGATCTTTCTATATAAAAACACTTTTTTAATGAGCATTTATGTCTATTTTGTATTCTACACTGTAAAGAACAACAAAAATAAGAAGTCTGCTAACTTTCAGGGAGATACCTTACTTTTTCATGGTTTTATGCAGATGTTTACATTTACCATAAATCACCACCTTAACGCTCCAAAATCGGCCCAACCAATAAAACAATATGTTTTGTCGAGTTCATTTATATTGTCCATCAAACGTCGTACAAAATGTTCTAAAGCATTACTATTCTACTACTTAGGTTGAAAAACATATTGAAATCAACCTTGCTCCGCAGGTGTTTCTTACTAATTTATTGTTCAGAGAGTATGAATGTTTGAATGTTATCTTTCCATTTTTCCAGTCAAAATTCACATCCAAGAATATATCCATGAAAAGAATATTTATTAAATTGTTTTATTAGGAGATATATTGTTTTTGTCAGTGTCTTCAAAACAGTTGCAAAAAAAAAAAAAAAAAAAAAAAAAACGGTTCATCTCCAGAAAGAAAAAGATAAAGACTTGCTGTGCTAGTAGAATTGTGAAATTAATCTATCAAATCATGCCAATCAGTAAATTCAATGCCTGTCTTTGTGACATCAAATCTCCAGGTGCCTTTCATCAGCAACAGTGTTTTGGCTTCTGTGGGCGCAGCCCAGAGACCGCCAGAGGCCGCCCTTTATATTATTAACAGCTTTATAGAACTTTCAGCAATAGATTTCTGGGTGAGCATTTTCAAAACAAATGCCGGAAACATTTAGTAGACCATTAACCTGTATAGTTAATAAATATGAGAAAATTGTTCATTGTCTTCCATAGTTTTGATTGAGGTCAGTCTTAATCAAAAAAGGTGAGTGAGTGAGTGAGTGAACTCGGGTTTAACGTCCAACCAACAACGAGGTCATATGGAGACGAGGCCTCATCCGAAAGACCGGAGAAGTGGGGAATCAATCTTGCGACCCCTGGATTAGTAGTTCGGAGTGTTATCCTCAAAATTAATGTTAAACCGAGGAGAACGAGCGGTGAGTTAATATTTATTATTTATCAAAAAATGATTTCCATTCTTGAGGTCCCCCAAGGAGTCTGGGAGTGCTAGGGAGAAAGGCCATTTCAGCCGCGACACGAGTAAATCAATAAAGTGGTTTTGCGCCCAGCACACACTCAGATCAGCCTGGGCATCCGCCCAGTCTGATCAGAGTGTTCGCTGTCCGCATGGAGGTAGCTTAAACCCTTAGCTATCCTATGAGCGCTTAGAGAGGACTCTGATCAGACGGGGCAGATGCTCAGGCTGATCTGGGTCTGCGCTGGGCGCACAACCACTTTGTTGGTTTTCTCGTGTCGCGGCTCATTTATTTTCAGGGAGCTGGGGAAGCACTAGCAATTATTTTCAGGGAGCTGGGGAGGAGGCTCTTATTTTGAAAGCTGTCAGAAAGAGGTTTTCTGACTGATTTGGCTCTTGAGGGCGGTGGGGCAATGGGGGCTGGGCTCTCAGATACCCTTTATTTTACCTTCTGTTACACTCATTTAATAATATAGTGCCACTGACTTTCTGATGGATACACACACACGCACGCACACACTCACGCACGCTTCCACGCACACACACACACACACACACACACACACACACATTTACCCATTCTAAAGAAATTTTCGGTCGTAGAAAGTGGTTAGCAGACATGCGAGCACATCATATATTATGCCGACTAATTAAAGTTGGGACTCTCTTAATATTGTCTGTTTGCAGGATAACTTTATATGCATGCGGATCCTATACGTCAAGCAGGAGAAAATTGCCCTGTTTCCACATACTTTGCCAATAAAGAGGTAAAATGTGGTCTATCAGTTGTCTGAACATACACAAGCAACTAAGTCTTAACTCCAAAGTAAAGTAATGTTCTGTTAAAAAAGGTAAACGTTTTTATTGACGTTTTTATATCAAAATTGTGTGTACCTTTTCTCCTATGCCTTCCGCGTAATGGCCTGAAAAGTAATGTTCTGTTCTGTTCAAACTGTTACAAAATTTCGAAATACTTAGCTTATTACTTTTGAGAAGAACATCTTTTCTTACGTTTAGATCAGCACTGAGTACAAGTTTCCATCTCTGTTTATATTCCTGCATCTAAAATAATAACCGCCATGCTTGTGTGGCTGGGTGCTGTCTAATATGATCTGGCGGTGCAAAGAGAAATGAATATGTTTATCTCGTTAGCTTGATTTCATCGAAAACGGAAATAGATCTAATATAACCTCTTTCTTAGAAAACCACCTGATTATGACGTCAGCAGCACCCGATGGCAATATCATCTTTCAGACACAGAGATGTTGCATGCATATCATATGACTGAAGCATATTTCTACCGATAGAATTTCAAACTAAATATGACAATGCACAAATTATTGTAATCTTATCCTTAGGATACTTATTTTTCTTTGACAGATAACGTGAGATTTCGTGCTTTTCGAGTCGGAATAAACCAGATATAAACACAATTCTGTAACTTTCAGTTTACACTAGAAGATTATATAAATCGGTTAATTGTATTCGCTCCATAAATGATAGTGGTCAAAGTACCCAATCACAAGTCCGAACTCGTAGGTCAGTTAAACATAGACAATTCCGGTATATTTTAGATACACAGACATGGACCCCAAAACAGAGGTGTGATCAGGTGCCCGCGGGGAAGTAAGCATCACCCGCCATATCTATGTACCTGTGGAAAAAGTCAGTGAAAATGAAAGTTCGGTATTTGAAAGCTTAACTAAGCTTCGGCTGAGGCCATCAAATCGGAGATTAGTTTAGAAACGGCCACATTGTTGGGATCAACAAGGTCATGGTGTCTCCCATAAAACTTTTTATCTGTCGACACAAGCTTTGCTTCATGATAACCCTGCTTCAACAGTTTCTGAGTGAGTAGCTTCCCTCTTTCAACAAAGTCTTGATAATTGAAACAGGCCCTAGCATAGCGGACTAGTTGAGAAACATAAACTCCGTATGCAGGTGCCGAAGGGATATTACTACTATTACTATAAAATAAACAACAACAACAAAAAGAACAAAACAGACAAGAAGACACCTTTTTGTATCCCGCCCTACCATATGAACAAAGCTCAACAAGATAATTTAGAAGCGTACATTGTAAACCAGAACAGAAAGATCGACATACTCGTTTAAAACACACAGCCTTACATACCAACTAAGAAAAGAAGGTAATAGAGAGGGGTACAAAGGAGAACAAGGCACGCGAAAAACCACGAGATCAGCTTATTCCCAGCATGTGGCCGCGAGACTACCCTAAATAATGTACAAATAGCCAAAGCTACATGTAACAGCAAGGCGACATACAATGACAAGAAAATTAAACCACAACTGAGGCCCTCCTATTCAAACGGCCAGCAAAACGTCATTAGGGTAAAATCGTGTAAATTCGGACAGCGGGTAAATATCGGATAGTGACATTGTTTCTTTTATATGTCAGTTGTTTGGAATTGAAACAAAATTAACTTGGCTGTTTCCACTGTTTGCAATGGTATGTCCGAATTACCCGCTGTCTGAGGTTACCCGAGTCGACCCTACTAGGGGGTTTAACCCGGTTTGCATGTGCATAACCCTCGCCTCAGGTTCTGATGCTGTTCATAAACATATTAATTAAACACTCGAAAACAACAACAACTGTAACAAAAATAAATAATATTGTTTTACCTATTTTCTTTAATTTTAATGCCACAAAAACAGAAAGCAAACTGGGTAGCTAAACAGCTGACCACAATGCTAAATTTACAACAAGCAGTTATACATGTAAACCACAAACAGAAGCACCAGTTTTGTGCCAACTGCTTAATATTTGGCTTGGTTGCCATAGCTACGGAGCGATGGAAATTGTAAAATATTAAATTAATCATGAAGCTGCAAAAAAAAGAAACTTTCCAAAATGTTAATATAGCATTAAGCCTAGCAAACATACTATACTTGTATAAGTTGGTCCAGAATTTTGGTTGCTTTAGAAACTTGAAGCTTCAACTGATATCCAGTAAAGCTCCAACTGACATGCTGTATGTAAATCGAAAAGTGATTAACAAACATACTAATTCTAAATCAGAGAATTATTTATATGTATGTAAAAACCAGGATGAGCACACCAATAATTTATTGCTGACCGTTCCCAGGCGTTGCTTCCTTTGGTGGTATATGAATGCACAGAACGTCACTGCAGCTGCTGTTTGGCCGTGTGGCGGCCGTAAAAAGCCTCATCCTACATCATTACAGTAAGATTATGTTATTTTCCCGGCCTTATGATTCAATGGGATCATTCTGAGTACGTTTAAACGCCGTTGCTTTGTGTGTGTGTGTGTGTGTGTGTGTGTGTGTGTGTGTGTGTGTGTGTGTGGAGGGGGTGGAAATGTTGCAACATTATAATTCTGCAGAATACTGCTGTTTTCGTCTCTTTGTTGTAGTCCTTACTTCTAGAGTGTGTCTCTAGAAAAGGTTATTTTTACGATTGATTTGGCACCTGCATAGGGAGTTTAGTCCATTATGCTAGAGTCTGTTTCCAATATCGATACTTTGTTGAAAGAGGCAAGCTACTCACCCGTAAACTGGTGACACAGTGTTATCACAAAGTAAAGCTTGTGTCGACAGTTAAAAAGTATTATGGGAGAAACCATGACCTCGTTGGTCCCTACAATATGGTCGTTTCTCAGCTAATTTCCGATTTGATGGCCTCAGCCGAAGCTTTGTTAGGCTTTCAAATACCGAACTTTCATTCTCACTGACTAATTTGCACTGATACATAGATATAGCGGGTGTATTATTATAGGCAGGTGGTGCTTAGTGCTCGCAAGCACCTTATCACACCTCTGTTTTGGGGTACATGTCAGACAAGAACTAAGCCATAACAACATGGCCTAGTTGCCGGAATTACCGTAAGTTATCTCATCCTTTCCAGTGCCTTGATTTGTATAGGTACACCTCGATGTATTACCACAATTTTTAAGGGACACCACAATTGTGAGTTCCTTTTGGCTTCGCTGGACGACATGGCCTTTTCAAAACGGTGTTTACTTTCAAAGTAAAGAATTTGCTACTCCAAAAGCAAATTCTTTTCTTTCAGAATTGACGACTGTTCAGAAGGAAGCCAAAACTATAGATGGCAGCACTGCTTTCCCCAAAAGTTTACTCAGTTACCTTTCACTGGTGTGACCCATATTCCCAGTGCAACAGTGATGAGGGCCTTTTCATGATTGAAATACCTAAGCAGTGCTCTTTAAAACCAGAAAACCCTGTGGGCAACCACTGACATACTTGAACATATCGACAGAGGACTAACACAGTAGCCTAACAATTCAGCTACTGCAGTGGGGTACGTTGGCTGCTTTGTTTCGCCCAATTCTCATAACGATGACCCAAAGGAGGAAGAAGGGAACGAATTTATAACTCTCACCTCCAAGCAACGAGTCTGTCCGTGTCCTCGCCAGTTTGAAGAAGAGATTTGTTCTGACTGACTGCGGTCTATCTAATTAAATGTTTGAGGCGCGACACGAGAAAACCAAAATAAACATATTGTGCGCCCAGCGCAGACTCAGATCAGCCTGGGCATTAGCCCAGTTCGATCAGACTCTTCGCTAAGCACTTAAAGGATAGCTAAGGGCGGATGCCCAGGCTGATCTGAGTCTGTGCTGGGCGCACAACCACTTTGTTTGGTGTTCTCGTGTCGCGGCTTTTGTATTATAATGACATTCAAAATCAGAATAGAATTTAATCTAACGACTGCTGGAGTATGCTGACTGTAGTCAATCTGTCAAGGATTCAATATTGTTATAAACGAAGGTTGGTAGCCTACCACCCGTATCCGCTCCTGTGCTTGAAGCTTACCACTGGAGACTTAAGTGTCGACTTTTTAAAATATTTAAACGTTTTATTCTAGATTTTTGTAACTGAACTAGATCATTTGATAAGCATCAACTATTAATGGTTGCTAAGGGCAGGCCAAGAGGTTTTGTGAAAGCTGTATTTGTAGAATGTTAATGCATACTATAGTTAATTAATTACTTCCATTTGATGTCTCAATAGAACTTTCTTCAATAATGAGATGGCTTTAATGATATGTGTTATAAATATGGTGATTAAATGGTGTAAATATTTTCTTTAACCATGATTTGGCAGTTTGAAATAAATAAGCTGTTTACGTTGTGCTTTAGAACATTCTGAAAAATTGGGGAAAATTTAGAATGTTCCCGAAACAGAAAGAATCTAGATAGAAAGTTCTGGTATTTGCTTTCCATTGTCAAAAGAATGTTGTGGAAGCTTCAGGAAATTTACGGAACTTTCATGATATTTCGAGAATGTTCTAGAATAACTAATAATGTTAGTGCTAAAGAAAATTTTAGACCTTTCTGTTTTAAACTTTAAGAATCTTTTGGTTTAAAATTATGTCACAACTGAGAACTTTCTGGTAAAACCTATCTCTGGTTAATTCCTGAATGTGCCTAGATAATATATAAAGAGCACAAATTTTCATTTAGTCATCTTTGTAAACTTTCACCGGTCTATAGTTAAATAAGTTTATACTGGAATTAAAATATATTGGATTACTTTGTGATTTTGATTCCTGGATTTATTCTTCAATTTTGATCTTTGGGACTTTATCTTCAGTGACTTGTGTTTCAAATATTCTGAGGGACATTCAGGATAATTCAAGGTATTGTAAATTACATATTTTCGTGATTAATTCATAACTGTGTTAGTTTGATGTACATGTAATTAAATTTGTTAAGTTATAAAACAGGCTTGTTGCTGGTTTACTTCCATCTTTCTTGTTACCACTGCCAAGTCGTAACATATGTCAGTACATATGCAGTCGGCTTGACCTATGTATTACATTGCACAGCAGACATGTCCTTCGAATTCTTTCTAAAGAAGCCAATTTGTTGCTTAGATAACAGTATTCAGGGAATAACAGTGAACTTTACTTAAAATTACATTTAAGGCATTAGAGATATAAAACAGTTTTATGTTTCTGGTTTTCTAGGAAACTGACACATGTATTGAAGTGTACATTTCACCAGTAGCTACAAGTAATAATGTATCTTCAGAATTTAGTTGTTGTTTTTTTTAAATTAAATATGAACACAGTCTGATTCAGTAACCAACAAATCTTACACCATATCTTAAAAGGAGGTTCTGGTTAATGGTTGTGCTGTGTTCTAATTTGTAAGCGGAACTTCTAAAAGTGACCAAAAATGATTTCATGATTTTAGCCTTTTTCAGCAGCCATAACTTTGTATTTAATGCTCGGCAAGATTCAAATAAGATTCAAATTGCAAGTGAAATTAAACACTAGAAGTATTGGTCATATGAAACTTTGCAAAGAAATACCCTTATCTCGACTTGTATATTTTGACCTCAGATGGGGCAAAAACAATGACCGTAACGCACGTAGTTTTGTAAACAATTTGAAATAAATATTTAAATTTGTAATTTAACTACTTTCTGTCACAAGTATGAAGTTTTTTTTAATTTGGAATGTATTTTGGTTAGTTAAAATGATACCAAAATGAAAATATTAATATTTTGTCTTCTTCTTTTTTCAATTAGGCATAACATCTTTTTGGAACTCCAAACTAAAAGATGTTTGAAGTTGACACTTTCATTCAAACAAAAAGTTTTCATCGATCACGTCGCAGAAGGCTTGTGAATTTTAATGTGTCTGCGCAAAAACACTGTGAAATGGAAATAAATATTCAAAAATAACACGAAATATCTCAAAACTATGTATATGTATGATAATTTGATACGGTTAATTGACGTCGCACACAATGTTCGTCTCAAAGCGTTACACTCAAATGACGTCGTGATTAGGTCGTTTAGGACTCTAATGATTATATGGAATCTGCAAATTATTATCAGTAACATGACTAACTGTAGCTGTTGACAAGAAAATATCTCCTTTTACTAAATATAAACGTACTGTACCGAATTTAGTGCGAGAGACGCGCGTTTCCGTATTCAACTTCTTCAGAGTCGCTGAACCCCAAACATTTGAAAGAAAAAACGGTGATGTGCAGATCCTGGCAGGCGACGAACAGCCCTCTCCGAGCCACACTTACTGACGCATTCTGCGAGACACAATAGCCGCAAACATCAGGTAAGGACACATACGTATCTAGTTATCAACTTGCGAGCGCACCCCCCCCCCCCGCACACACACACACGCCATAGAACCACCTCAACCCCTGCGTCTCGAGAAACGAGACAGACAAGGGCATCAGGAAGGAGATGACCGATGCAGCAAGAACCTATAGAAACCGACAAAATTCAATAGAATGGAAGCCATACTCCGCTAAGATTTATGTCGCTATGACAGGTCAGTCTTAGTTATATAAGTTACTTAGGTTACTTTAAATCAGTATTTAGGTAGTGAACCCGATGCGAGAGAACCAGAATCAACACTGACACACTGACTAACTAGGCTGATGATATCCTCGGGGACAAATTGTCCACCGGAGGAGATATCGGTCCAGTGATTGCAATATAAACGTAACTATGCCGATCAGACACGCGTTTCTGTATCTAACTTCTGCAGTGTTGCTTAATCCCAAAAGTTTGAAAGGAAAACGTTGATGGGCAGGTCTCGGCAGACTACGAACAGCCCACTCCGAGCCAAACTAAAGGTCTTACTGAGAGGAGAGACGCCTACTTATTAACTCGGGAGCGGAGGCGCCCCTTAACGAGTCACCTAAACCCTAGCGTCCCGAGAAACAAGACAGACAAGGGCATCAGGAAGATGACCGATGTAGCAAGAACCTATAAAAAGCCGAAATATTCCAAAACAATCGAAGCCAAACTCCGCTAAGATTCATTTCGCTATGACAGGTCAGTCACAGTTTTAGAATACACAGAGGCATTTGCCGAGGGATCTGGCAAATGCTAATGTAATGAAAAACCATGACTGATCTTTTAATGTATAAATTCAACCACAATGCTACAAAAATAACGAAAATGTTGGGCACTTTCTATCCCCGGCCGCTCTATATCTTGAATACCCTTTGGAATATTTTCATGATACTTCATAGTTATGGAGAACAGGACATGGCAATGTGTCGCGTACAAGAATGGTAACTCTTGCTATTGTACTTTTTGAGTTATCTCCCCTTTGGTAATTTTTAGCAGATTCCTGTTTCATTTTAGCTATCTGCCCATCCCTTTAGAATTGTACCTTTCTTCTTTCTAAACCTGTCCAGTTACTAGCCTTTACGTGTTGCTTATCTGAAATGTTGCGAACGTTACCTAACGTCAACGTCATTATGTTGACGTCACTTAGTTTCCTAACAGTCAAATGTAATTGAATAGATAAAAATAGTATAAAAATAGAACAAAACTATATTAAAAGGAAAATGAAATCGTGGGATCTCCACGACACTCCCACGACCAAGGAAACTGTTTTGCGGCTTGCACTTCAACTTTCTGTGACACCGTGTTCTCACGAAGACTGAGAGTGTGTTCTTTTGTACATATCTGTGTTTCAAAGTCAGATGACATCTCATTATTGTTCGCTTCCAATCTGCTTATTGTCTCTGGTTAGATGCGCAGTAATGCTTTCATGTTTTCCCTTGAGTATTGTGATTTCTTCTCTCTCTTGGTCTGCCAAATTGTCAACAACCATGTCAGATCAAGCTGATGATATATTACCTGACCTTAATCCTTTCTCACCCAGATTATGTTTGTTTGCTAACAATTTAAAGTAATATTTTAACTGAGTTTCAAGATCTTGGTTTTCTTTTGGCAATTTCAATAATTCCTCTGTCAGGTTAACCACTATGCTAGTAAGTCGTGTGTGTTTAGAATGCAACTCCGCTATAACCATCTTCAAATCATCAATGCATCTATTTTTGTCTGTTTTTCTCTGCTGGTGTGCTGCCATCCCTGATCTTAGTTCATCACATTTAACCTTTTGGTCGGAAATCTCTGCGATAAGATAGCTGCTTGATTCCTTCCTCATTATAAAGGCGCTCTTGACATGTTCTAATTCTTTGCTTTTCTTCCCTTTTTCAACTGTTTCTTTACTGTGTTTTTGTATGTGTGTCTGCTTTGACTGTGGTTTGGTAAAATGGTGTTTCATTTCTAACATAATTGTTCTGAATTCTGACAATCTGATCTTATTTGGTCGAGTCGTTCTTCTAAAGTGTTCACATGTCCTGATTCTTCAGCAAGTTCCTGTTTGTGATTGGCCAGAGGGTCCTTCGGGTCTAGTTTAAACCCTTGGCATATATTCCTGGATGTCTCAATTTCTAAATTCTGTTGCCTTTCTGTCATTTGACAATATTTCCGTATTGGCTGTATTTCCTTATCATTTAGCTGTTCGTCCTCATGTCCAGTATATTTATATTCTTTGGGACAGAGACTTCTGTGGTGATGATTTGTACGTCCACAGTAGAAGCAACGTTTGTTTGATCGGCATTTCCAAGCTATGTGGCCTTGCTTAAGGCACAGAAAGCAGCTGTCTTTTAATTTCCCCTTTCTGTCTTCAGCTGTAGGAAATTTCAAGCATTTATCACTCCAATGTTTACAATTGCAGTATCTTCATTGTGCAAACAACCGTCCTGGCGGTGGTTTAGGTTTTACAGTCCAATTCTCAGTGGTAAATCGATTTGTAGTCTTTGCTTTTGTTGAATAATGCAGCTGCTCAATGCTCTCCATTGCACAAATATAATTGTTCAGCTGTTCCCTTAACATACTGACTGACCATTTATTCTTTCTTCTCCTTTTTTTTTTAATTCTAACTGCAGTAAAACAACCATAAGAATTTTTGAGATAATAATCGGAATAAAAATGTCATGATTCAAGTCTTGATGTAATGCCTTAAACTTCTGAAATGCATTTCTATTTGATCGTGCATGAAACGTAGTCCCTTCGAGCTGTTTGTTGCTGGATTTAGATTAATCAACTTTATATAATGAGAATGCAGTACAACCTGGATGTCTCCAAATCTTTCTTTCAACAAACTTTTAGCAACATTGTAGTTTTCATTGGACAGATATATGCCAGCAATAGCCTGGTTTGCATCTCCAGTTAGTTTGTCTTTAAGGTAAATTAATTTTTCTATGTCAGAAATCAGTTTATTTTGGTCTAAAAAAGTCCCAAATTTCTCTCCATTTCAAGTTATTGCCGTCAAACATGGGAATCTTAAGTTTTGGTAGTTTTACAGAGCTGATATGATTTTGTTGTTGTTGCTCTGTTTTGGTAAGTCGGGAGTTGCTGCTATCGTTCCTGCTGCTGATCCAACAAGTACTCCATTTCTGATTTAGTAACAAACATCTTGCTTGTCATAAACTTTCTTAGTAGGCCCCACGTGTTCCCGGGTTCCGGCACCAATCAATGTGGCGATTTTAATAGATAGTTAACACATTTTAAAAATAATTAATTATATTTAATGTCCAATTATCCATCATGCCACATTGGAAAACATTGATAATAATCTTTGAATTTCTATACGCAAATGTAGATTTATATATCAAAATAGTATGTTACAGTTCCAAATCTTATACTCAATACTTGAAGCCTAGTTCTTAGTCTGTCATATAATCTGTAAATCCCTTCATATGACCCTGTGGTTTCTTGTGATTATTTTCCTTTTCTGTATTCCATTTATCATCAGTTGTCCAAATTATGTTCCTTTCATTTGAGCTATCTGCCCATCCCTTTAGAATTGTACCTTTCTTCTTTCTTAACCTGTCCAGTTTCTAGCCTTTACTTGTTGTTTATCTGAATTGTCGCGAACGTCATCTAACGTCAACGTCATTATGTTGACGTTACTTAGTTTCCTAACAGTCAAATGTAATTGTATGGATAAAATTAGTATAAAAATAGAACAAAACTATATAAAGAGGAAAATGAAATCGTGGGATCTCCACGACACTCTGTAACTTGAATACCCTTCGAAATATGTTCATGATACTTATAGATATATAGAACATGTCATGGCGATGTGTCGAGAACAACAGTGACAACTCTTGCTTTCTCAGTTTTTGAGTTATTTCCTCTTTTTATGGTTTTAGGTGTGATTTCGTGTCCGCTCTATATCTTGAATACCCTTTGGAATATGTTCATGATACTTCATACTCTTCACAGTTATGTAGAACAGGTCATGGCGATGTGTCGCGAACAAGAGGGACACCTCTTGGTTTCTTACTTTTCGAGTTATTTCCCCTTGATGGTTTTAGGTGTGATTTCGTGTACGCTGTATATCTTGAATACCCTTTGGAATATTATCATGATACTTCATAGATATGTAGGACAGATCATGACAATGTGTCGCAAAGAAGAATAACAACTCTTTCTTGCTTACTTTTTGAGTTATTTCCCCTTGATGGTTTTAAGTGTCCGCCCCATAACATGACTACCCTTTGAAATATTTTCATGATACTTCACAGATATGCAGAACATGTGATGACAATTTGTCTCATATATAAATGACAACTCTTGCATTTATACTTTCTGAGTTATTTCCCTTTGGTAGTTTAAGCTGCAGTTTGTGTCTCTGATCCATATCTGTATAACTCTGGCCTGCTCCACAATTTTAATACCCTTATACCTTTAAGAATATTGATGATATAGACAAAAACAACTTTCGACCACCATACATTATCGTCATACAAATATATGAACCCATTCTATAAAAAGGATTTACATAATATTAGATCTTAGAATTTTTACGCTAACATTTTACCTGATACGTCTGACCCACACATTTTGCTAATTAAGTATAGATAGGGATGGCACGGAATAAAACTTCGGACCAACATCTATCATCATACACAATTCAAACCGGATCCAACGAAGGCGTTAAATAGTATGAGCTCTTAAAAAATTAAACGCAAATCTTTAACGTTTAATATAGGGTTAAAATGTGGTTTTTCATGCATGAACAATGCTACATCGCCATTTAATTTAAAACCTACATGCACTATGAATTCCTATAAAAATCTTCACTTCAGGCCATGGTCAGCTATTGTGATTTTTGTCAAACTTTTTAGCAACAGTTCGCAAAGCAAAATCATGTGCACTAAATTAGCTCTTCGATGTTGGCTGCTCTTTAATTCTTACAATGTTCGAATCTGTATATTTCTAGCATAAAACTCTACATCGATAACTGCAAACTTTCCATTTGCTTCTTTATTATTGAGTATTCCCCTGAAACTTGCATACTAGAAAACGCAAGGCAGGTCATGACAGCACGAGAATCGTCTTGCTAATACATGGTTTTATGTTCGTTGACACATGCCTATTGATAGCAAGTGACACCGATTATGCAATAATTTGCTGCAATGTTTATGGTTAGGCATTACCACAAAGAAGTTATCTTTGGTTGCAAAAACTGATTTGGTTTGCTGATAATTCACATATCTTTGGTTTTTGTGGTAAGGCAATGACACATGGAAATTATCTTGGGCTGCATGGACTGAGTTTTCATTGTGATAACTGCTCAAAGGAAGTCATAAAAGAGTTATCCGTCTTTGAAAAATGGCGGGAAATCAAGACAGAGTATCCTCTTACTTAATGATTTCTCGGGAAAAGTTTATGAGCATTTGAACAGACAGATATGAGTAAACAGGGAAGACCCTGAACAGACTGCACCTAAGGAGCAGTCTGATCAGGGTATTCACTGTTTGCCATCCCATTAGTATCATTTGAACGCCTTACTGCACTGTTAAAACAAACTGCTTCATGTTTAGGGGAGAGTCGGGTAACTTCGGACAGGCGGGTAAATTCGGACATACCATTGCAATACCATTGCAAACAGTGAAAATCCAGATGAGACGGCTCATAATGAGCCGTCTCATCAGGATTTTCACTGTTTTGTCAGTTATTGTTTTGTTTTAGTTCCAGACAACTGGCATATAAAGGAAAAAATGTCACTGTCCGAATTTCCCCACTGTCCGAAGTTACCCGACTCTCCCCTAGGAGAGTCACAGCAATTATCTTGGGGTGGCTCAAGTTTTAGAATTTTTACTGTAGTAGCCCAGCAGGCACATGACGTCGTAATAACGTTGCACTGACTTCATTTTGACGTCACGTGCCGGCTGAGAATGTGAACAGGCACGACTGATCCGACTTCATGGATACGCAGGTTGTTCTGAGTCTTTGGTTGTTGGCTTAAGCCAGAAAGGCCTTTTTCCCGACGATTAATTGTAATAAGTGGCACCTAGCAAATGCGTAGAATATTTGTGCTTAAATGGCTTCACAGGTCGAAAGACGCACAAACACCTCGAGAAACACCTTCTATAGTACAATGTGTTAATTCTTACCACTCAGTACGACAAGAATTGCGCTGAGAGAACGACTTGCGAAGAACATGTTTTCGTGGGTACCTTAATGATGTGTTGCCGTGAAACCATTTTATCATATGACGTCGCATCTGAGAGTGTAATAAAGCCATGCATTAAAAACAATAAAACGTCGCGTTTTCTAATGGCGAAATTGTGACGTTTAAATGCAAATGTTACAAATAAAATGCGATTTTATTGTCATATGATAAATAGAACCTTACATGAGTGCTCATGTATTATTGAATTTATCAAACTAGTTGGGGAAAACGATAAGATGCTCGGCATAGCCTCGCCTCTTATCTTTTTCCCCAACTCGTTAAATAAATTCAATAATACATGAGCACTCATGTAAGATCCTCTATTTTTCCTCCTGTAGAATTAATCTGTAAGATTCAGACGACTGGTTATACTGTTTTCATGGGTACATAATGAGCTGTTGTGTTGCCGTGAAATCATTTCTTGAAAAATAACTTGTAGGATTAAAATGACTGATGAAAAACAATCTGTAGGATTAAAATGACTGATGGGGAAGCCTCACTGCCATTTTCAATTTTGCATCCCTTCAACCTATGGTCTGAACAAAGGAATTCGTTCCCAATTTGTTTCTTTAAAGAGTCTATTGAATGGGGTCAACTCTGAAGAAAAGAACTTGCTCCCGTAGCAGCAAGTTCTTTCCACTAAGAGTAGACCCCGTTTTGACATGCTACGTCATCCAGGAAAGCTAACAGGAAGTCACAAAAGTAGTTTCCCTCGTAAAAATGGAGAAAAATATGATACACATGTACCTATTCACTTTAGATTTACCATTTACAGTTTCTGAATTTTCCAAAGACAGCCTGTGTAATGTATAATGCTGCAGTGTATTTCATGGTGCAGTGATTTTTCTCATGTAAGCGGTGACCATTAAAGGCACCAGTCCAAAGCCAAAAATGGGTGTGTTTTTTTCCACTAGCCACTAGCAAGTCGAATAATTTCCAGTCGCAGAAATTAGCTACGAAACTCATACTGACCTCTTACAAGCAACTCAGAATTAAATGACATGAGACTAATTATTTTTTAAAAGTCTAAAGTATTCTGTTGAAAGAATTTCTTACTGTTATTGAAACATTTGGTAAGGATGGCATACGCCGTATACTCTTGCCGACATGTTTGATATTAAGGCTCTGTTACCATTGAAACTAGGAGTCTATTTTGATGCCAAAGTGACGTCATTGACATGTCATTCTGCAAAGGTACTAAACACAATCATTAGTAATCTGCTGTAGTTGCTATGGGATCAGAGCTATGATTTAATATTTTCCCAGTTGTGAGGATACCGGCGCCATTCCGAAATATGGTAAAAATCTATTCGGTGGAAAGCAGTATATGCATGACATGATGCCTAAACACGTTATGTCCGATCTGTCATGAAATAAACCTAGGAAAACAGGGTGTATGAGAAGTCTAGCGGTCCTGGTTTGATTCCAGCTGGCGGCGTTAATCTTTGGAACCGTGAACGGGGTTCCATTGCACACAGTCTTTCACTATAACCCTCCCATTGTCATGATACGCCAAAAATGCTGTTGAAAAGGACGTAAAATCGCTAGTCATCCATTTGTCCATTGCTACACTCTGCTTGAAGTGCCTGCTGTCCATGGCCCATTATAAAATCGTAGAATGGCTCAGAATTTGTTTTAGCTAAGGGAGAGTCGGGTAACTTCGGACGGCGGGTAATTCGGATAGTGACACAGCTTCCTTTTTTGTCAGTTGTTTGGAATTAAAGCAAAATTAACCGGGCAAACAGTGAAAATCCTGATGAGACGGCTCATCATGAGCCGTCTCATCTGGATTTTTACTGTCTGCCATGATATGTCCGAATTTACCCGCCTGTCCGAAGTTACCCGACTCTCCCCTCATGAAATTTCGTACCTCGATCAGAAATATTATTTTAGCTGAAAGTTTAGATTTTTGTCAAGGTTGTCTACAGTTTGCACTTGTGTGATTTTCGTATTGGCAAATTTCTTTTTCTCCTGCTTTTTCCCCCAGACTTTTGAATATGAGTAAAATAGCATGAAATTGTTTACAAAAACCGGAATAACAACCGCAAGAAGACACACGCCTGCCAGTGCGCAGATGGCTCCGACAAACTTAGAAAGTCCCAATTTAGGCACGACGTCTCCGTAACCAACTGTTGTCATGGTGACAATGACCCACCAAAAAGCATCAGGGATACTGGGAAATGTGTCATCACCAGAGAAAAATGCAAACGTTGAGAATAACAGCATAGCTATAAACAGAAACCACATCATTAGCATCATCTCTGAAACGCTTGCTTTGAAAGCATAATACAGAACACGAAATCCGATAAAGTTTTTTACGATCCTGAACAAACGAAATACTCTTACGATTTGGAGACAGTGAAGGATATCCACAACCGAAGATTCGAACTTTTCTCTAGGCTCAAAAGCCTCAACAATATAAGTGGCGTAAGTCACAGCGAGTGCAAAAATATCCACCCAGTTTAGGAACGAATACAGGAGAGTTAGCTTGTTTGGGCAGAAAACAAACCGAACAATCAGATCCAGCGTAAAAAAGGTTACGCATACGTATTCAATATAAACCAAGTACGAATATCTGACAAGTACATCTTCTGGCGCTGGGATCGGTACAGATGGAGTTTCAGCGTTCGGTTCTGCTGATGGTTCAGTTTCCGGTTCAGAGCTTGTTTTCGGTTCTGAGGTTACTTCTGGTTCAGCCGACGTATCTGGCCCAGCGCTGGTGAATTCAGGTTCTGATGTCGGTTCCGATTCAGGTGTTGATTCCGGCTCTGAAATTTCTGCCTCGGGCTCAGGGATCACATAGTGTTTATATTTGTACCAGTCGTCACCGTAGTAAACTTGCCATTCTTCAACATAGAGGGCGCGTTTGAACTCTGGATGTGTCCCAGCTATAAGAGCGAACAGGGAAACAGCCACTATAATTGAACTCAGCGCAAAGTACATCTGAAAAAAAAGAATTCTAGATAAGCCACGCTTTGGGAATCAAATTCACTATTTATATGGTAAAAATTCTCTCTATATAAAAAAACAAGAATAAAACAGTCTGGTTTTGCAATGTAGTAGTTTTCCTAGTTGTCCTATTTTTGGGACGCTAGGCATTAATGAGTTAAACATATTTCAATTATAGAAAATAAGCAATCATTTTCTAATACCATTTGTCTAATATCGCATTTACACAAAATTCAAGATAATTTAGAAAAAAAAGCAATGTTGAAACACCTTTAACTGTCTGATTTCTATGCTCAGCACCAAATAATTACCAAATTTAAATTGGTAAAAATCTGCTTAAAATGATAAACATTTTATTGGCAATGCCTTTCCAATATTAAATTTAGTCTGCGTAGAGTCATTAGCTAACATGGTCGACTGGGATGCTATGAGGACCAGTAGGAAAATCTGCAACTCAAGCCATTGTGAAGTCACAAGTTCAGTTGTAATGGATTAGACCGGTACACATTAAAATCTTTGTGGCCGTTTAAGACATGACTTTCAAACTAATTTGAAAATAAAGACGCCATGTTTGCAAGACAACCAAATCTCGGAAAAAATATAATTAAAAAAAAAGACAAACAACAGTTTAGAAACTATAGCATCTAAAAATTTGTATTGGTAATTCAAGGAGAGATAATTTGAAAATTTTGTATTTTTAAATTTTATTTTAGTATGTGATTACAATTCACATGATGTGATCACAACTGGCCTAAGCGGTTAAAACTTTCTGTGCGTACTTGAAATATTGTTCATTTTCTACACGAAAACTTCCTTCTGCGAATGCGCGAGTTAAATATTGAAATAGATATGTTAGATAACTCCGCGCAGGCCGGACGTGAACTGATAATTCCCCATGATTTAAGTAATCAACACGCAATAATCCACATTTACATGAAGTGTCTGGTAGGTTCAGCGGAATTATGACCTAAAAATTCTCAAGTTTTTTTTTTCTTTCTTTCTTTTTTTAGTATATATTTACATTCTCAGTGCATTTATTGAAAAGCCCTATGGTAAACCATAAGAACGTAATGTAGTTTATACTTCAATAACTACATCGGTTCACGCGACGTTACATGACGTCAAAATAAACCATGGTTCTCCAATTTGATTGGGCGTAGGCGACATTATGACGTCGTTGTTACGTTGTTGACGCTGTTCCGCGTTTAGTAGAAAAACTGCGTATAAATGTTTTTCTGCTTCAACTGTAGCCCCTAACGCAAATTTGTAGTCAAATAATAGACAGAAAAGAATGTAAATATAAGCAATGAACTTAATTTTTCTGATATTTATTGAAGTATAAACTACATTGGGTCGCTAGCAAAGTTTACATGAACCCCTTCGGGGTTCACTTACTTTGCACGCGACCCAATGTAGTTTATACTTCGATAAACATCAGAAAAATGAAATTCATTCCTTAAATAAATTGACATTGTGAACCAGTTCTCACTGTAACTTCAATAAAAATATTCGATCTTCTATCGATTCCGACAAGTGGGCTGAATTAAACATCTAGCTGCTTGTCAAAGACAAAGAATGAATACAAAGAACTGCGAATCTGACTTCTATAAAACATGCCTAATTGTGATTTGGAGAGGATAATTGGTCAACAGAAGGAAGTACATGTCATGTTTATTTGATTTTTCTTTTGGATCAAATTCTGCTATTATTTCCATTATTGCCTAAGATCCCATAAACAGGATATAGGCAAACACTGCAGACCCGGATGAGACGCCGAAAAACTCGCCCCTACTTCCCTTTCCGACTGCCCCCACCCCCTCCATCTCGTCACACACACACACACACACACACACGCCGCCATGCTTTTCTGCTATGTTTACAGAGACGGGACAATTTTCACAACTTACTACGGACAGAAAATCCCATCAACAACGGGATCAATTGCTACAGGGGCTGATCCCCATTGAAGTGGGACGCAAACTTCGATTATTTTTAAGAATTAACATTTATTAATAATTTTTCAGCGTTCATCGTGTGATAAAGCCAGTGGGCGGCGCTAAAATTCCATGAAGCGCTTCGCGCTTCTTGTAGAATTTTAGCGACGACCACTGGCTTAACAATGAACGCTGAAAAATCAAATTTTAATTCTTATATTTACATTTCATTTCATTTTAGACCCCATTGCCGTTTTTAATAGTAATTTAGTGAAGAATATGCAAAATATAGGTCGAAGAAAAGTTAGTAACACGTGGTTCGATCGTAACGTTAAACAGCCGTCGCCATGACGTGGCGTCAGTCGAACGTTACGTGGACCAATCAAGACGTTTGTTTACCTAAGACATCGCTTGACGACAACGTAACATGATCAGTAGTTTTTCATCGGTGTATGAAGCTAGTTACCTTAGGGAAGTCAGTTGCAAGTGTAAATATTTTACCCTGAAGTACACCAATGAACCTTAACATACGTCAGTAATATACAAGTTCATTCTTTCATCTTTAGTACAAACAAGCTTTGAACTTGTATATAAGTGTGTTTGAGATGAAAATGGAATAAATTTGATCAGAATTAATTTTCAGCATATACATATCCATACAATTACAATACAATTACTAAATGTAAGTTTTGTTCTTGACGACGTGTGTGGCGCCATGAGAAAAGGTGTCCTAAAATAGTCAAACTATCGAGTATGAAAGTAACGTGAAAACAGAACTTTGGGTCCAACGAGGATAAAATTGTCCCTTATGGAGTGTGTCAACTGAACAGACTAAATGAGCCTGTGCAGCCACGTAGTCTATTCGTAGAGTTCCATGTGCTGGTAAATAACGGTCCCAGGGGAGGGGGCTGAGGAGGAAGTATATAAAATGAATCAAAAGACTGATTTGTTTGCACATTTATGAAGATGGTGCTTTATTTGAGTTTTTGGTTGGTCGGGTCTGTCGATAGTGCTGGGATAACTTTCAGTGCCGGAGGCGTCCTATTAATATGGTTAATAGTAGACAAGGACCAACTGTGTTTGCAGCAGGTGTGAGATACATGTAGAGGGTAGTGGATTTGTTTACTCTCGTCTATCCTATCTTCCTTATTTCGTCCTCCCTCTCTCTGGTAGACGGCGCGACAAATATTGTCCGAAAGAGCCGTTAAACCAAGCCAAACCGACCAAATGATTTGAGTACTTATTTTTGTTAGTCACAAATGAATCAGGTGGAGCAAAACCTTGCCTTAAATGATCAGCGTTTCGTATAAAACGTACCTTACGGTATCAGCCTACAGCAAAGTCTCTGATCAGCATAAACATCAGAGCAGAATTAATTTATTCCTCTTTGGCATATTCTTCTATGAAATCTAACAAATCTTAAAAATAAAGACTGGTCAGTTGGATGGATGGATGACTTGCGATTTTATGTCCTATTAACAGTATTTCAGTCATATCAGGACGATGGGTGGATAAAAATAAAAGGTTTTGTGCAACGAAACCCCGTTTACGATTTAAGAGCTTCCCACCCACAGCGGGTCTCGATCCGGGACCACTAGATCAGCGGTCCCAGGTTTGAGCCATGCTGTAGGCGGGGAATCTTTTCAATCGTAAAACGGGGTTGGAGAAACTGCATAGACAAAGTCGAGTGATTCCTGCATGCACATGCTTAAAGTTCATTTTTCACGCGACCCCTTGAAATAATGTGAACTTCCGTTTCTGTATTCTAGTGATCCCTTCCTCAACGCCTCTAGTAAACCATCGTTACGAGAAATGAAGAACAACGCATTTCAGCAATACTACAAAATTCTCATACAGAACTCTCTTCAACCCCCACTTCCACCTCCAGTGTCCCCCCCCACCCCGCCCCGAACCCCTACACACACACACACACACACACACACACACACACACACAAAGTCCAGCTGAAACTCAAACATTTGATAATTGAGCCGGGACACGAGAAAGCCAACAAAGTGGCCGTGCGCTAAACGCAGATTCAGATCAGCCTGGGCATCTGCCCAGTCTGATCTGAGTCTTTGCTGTCGGTATGGAGGTGGCTTAGGCCCTTATCTACCCTTTAAGTGCTTAGCGAAGAGTCTGATCAGACTGGGCGGATGCCCAGGCTGATCTGAGTCTGCACTGGGCGCACAACCACTTTGTTGGTTTTCTCGTGTCGGGGCTCATATATTCAGTGTAAGCTTCACATATAAAATACGCACACAGCTTAGGACATCCATCTAATCAGATCGGCATATTCCAATTAGCTCGGCATATTCCAATTAGCTCGGCATATTCGCAACGACATCCTCATTTATTGTGAGACCGAAACCAACATGTAATGAGTGGACAAATACATTACATTTGGTACAAACAACAAGTGAACTTATGTGCTACCTGCTTACATATGACATGGACCTCTCGACTACCGTGCAAGATAAATGGTAATGCTTATAGAGAAAAAGAGGAAAAGATCCTAGCCATATCTCTGTAAATTCACTAAATTCTGTTTAGCCAGAGATCACATCAAAAACGAGGATATATATGGACATTCGCCCAGTTTGATCAGAACCTTCTCTGTATGCTTTAAGGGTAGCTAAGGGTCTACGCTAGCTCCGCCCCGACAGCGACGACTTATCAGACTGGGCGGATGCCCAGGCTGACCTGAATCTTCGCTTGTCGCACATGCCACTTTGTTGATTTTGCTCGTGTCGCGGCTCAAAAGCACGGGCATTATGTTTTGAAAAAAAAACTAGTAGAGTCAATAGATGATTATCTATTCAGCTCGACTTCTGAATTATATCTCAAATTATAACAATGGAATCATCTTCCAATATAACTGATTCTGGTCGCTAGATAAGGTGTCTAATATGTGCCAAAAGCCAAGGTTCAGATTATCCTATGCATCTGCGCTGACTAATCAGTCTCTGCTTTTCGTCCAACAGCTTCCCGAGGGTCCATAAATTTATTTTAGATCACTGCGACGTCGCGCACGATGTTCGAACAGTGGACACTTCCAGAGGGTCATTTGCAGAGGAACCTTTTATTTTCAGCAGAAACTATTCATGTTATACATCAATTGGGAGCTAAAACCCTGCAGAATATGACTGTGTATATTTCAATTATTTCAAATATACCGTTTTAAAGAGGGACGGCAAAGTTATGTTTTTTGGTCCAAAATCGCATGTCCAGCGTTACATTTTTCGGCCACCTCAAATCATAAAATGATAAAAGAACCGCATAAAACGCAAGAGAATATATCAAATTTTTAACAGACGTTTACCAAAATGTATGTTTAACACAATTTCCGCAGGTTTTTCCATACGGGCCTCTTTTGAGGGGAGAAAATATGAAGTATAATTGTAAATAGAAAATGTCCATCGACAGAGAAATGTCACCGTTGTTATGAACAAACACATATAAACACGGAAGGAAAAGGAGAATGGGTAGGATTAAAATATATCTTAAATGCACAATGGTTACTCTTTTTGGTGAGGTATATCTAATTCAGACTGTTTGTAAAATAAAAACTTTAAGATGCCAGTTTAAATTTCCAAGTTATTGTCCCACGACGTAAAAACGGCATTCTAAGAGATGAATTGCTTTAAGAAAACTTAATTTGTCAGATTTTGAATTAACAAGTATGAATTAGCGATGTTTATGGGAAATGCACATTGTTTGTAGGTTACAGAAATATGCAACTTTCTGTGTTGCGCTTCAAGTTTTAGAAATGAAGAATATCATTTTGATTTCTCACAAAATGTCCCAGGAACGCGATTTATGACGCTTGGCTTTTCCGTACTGTTTGATAATTCTTATAGTATGGATGTCCAGCCATTGCTATTTAATATAACCGAAAAATAATTCATCACATACAAGTTGCTTTAAACATTTTAGTAAAAGGAGACATTTTGTCAATTAACTACAGTCAAGGCAGTTAAGACGATGATATGAAAGTAACCTATTTAAAGGCATGTATTATGGACAACAGAGAGAGCGAGAAAAAAAAAAATAAAGAAAAAGATGCTCACTACACCTATTAAACGCCAAATTGCACATGTTTATACACTGGCCATTCGGTATACATGTGAAGAAACGCCTGACGATATCAGATGATATACATAAAGACAGTCATCTTCGCTGTGAAGTAAAATGCGCGTTAAATTTATCTTTATTTTTTTTATAATCAAACCGACAATTCAGAGACATCAATAAATACAATCACCTCTGAATATCTCAAAGTCGAAAATCATCTTCTGGTCCCAGGAAATTTACTTTGAGTACCAGTAGTTTGAGATATCCGGAGTTGAAATGGAAAGACAAAGAGAAACGTGTCCAATCTATATTCTTCGTTATAAGAGGGACCTATGAGATGTTAGCGTTTGAGATTACGAATGTCAACTGTATACCAGTCTGCCAGTCGTAGAGTCAATAAATATGAATAAATAAGCGAATGAGTGAGTGAAGGCATTACTGAAAGGACGATAGAATAAACGAATGAACGAATGAATATTCTCTATACGCTTAATTGCTAATAACCACGACGTCATTTGAGTGTAACACTTTGCGACGAACATCGTGCGCGACGTCTGCCAGCACGTGAATTCGCAGGCTGACCCAAGTCTTCGTTGTTTGCAGATGCTACCTTTCTAGTGATCAAATGAGAAAATTATATCAGAAGCTTATTAAGGGCAAGAAATTTATCGATGAAGGCTTATGATATCTTGCTTGATGGATTTTTACTTGTGTGCCTAATCACACCTTGTAAATGTAAAAGCACCAGAGATTAAAATCATAGTCAGGACGCTGAAGCCATAAAAATACAAATTTAATGCCCCGGCAATTCGAAAGGAAATTTTTACCAAATTTGATAAGTACAATATTTGGGCTTTATGATAGGGTATGATGTGGTCACCAAAATAGGATCCCCTGCTATTAATAACCCCTTTTTTCACCCCTACCCTTTCTAGGCCTTATTTTGCTCAAAATGAAAACGCTATGATTCTGTTCACTATCAGGTGCACTCAAGTGTTCTGATTAATTCATAAAATGACGCATTTGTGAGCAAACTATCAGTTTCTAGAATAATTTACAAAATGAATACTTAAAGATGTAAGAAAACCGGTGTATACACCTATTTACACAAGGACAGTTTATCCTACCAAGTTTTGGTGTTTGAAGGTGCTAAATATCATTTTAAATCGCTATCTTCCAGATTCTCATCAAAATGCGCATATAACTACAGGGTAAATGACTCGCAAAATACCCAGTGATAATGACACTGCACCCTGTACTTCATAAAACGTTTCTCTTTGGAGTCTAACCACCGCCGTGGATCCCGTTTTCCTCCGACGTCCATTCTTCAAAAGATGTACAATTTGAATGAATGAATGAATGTTTAAGTTATTTATAGACGCTCAACCCTGGTAAGGGCATATAGCGTCTAAACGTCAGCAATTTAAAACGTTTGTATAAGACAAATTCAAAAACGATTAAATGTTTAAAGTATTATGTTACGTCCAAATGATAAAAATGTTATGTACAATAAAAGACTAAATCTTGTTAAAAAGTCCAGCTTCCTTTAAAAAATCAATAATTTGGATAGAAGAAACTCTGCTAAAAAGCTCGATCATGGTCTTAATGTTGTAATATTTTGAACGAATATGGTTAAAGTCAATGCATGACACAAGAAGATGTTTGATTGTAATGACTTCATTGCATGGTATGCAAAATGGTGCAACCTCATCATTTAATAAAAACGAATGTGTAATTCTGGTATGCCCTATTCGGCATCTGGTAATGACAGTCTGTTCTTTTCTATTTGATAGTATATTGTCCTTACTGTGAAAATCTGGTTTAATTTGTCGGAGTTTGTTATGAATTTGATTTTCCCAATTAGTTTGACATTTTGATTTGATATATGTATTAATTTGAGATTTAAAATCTGAGTGCGGAATTCGGAAGGTACTTTCTGGTAAAATTAAAGCCGCCTTGGCCTCTTTGTCGGCCAGGTCATTTCCACGAATATTGACGTGACTTGGAACCCAACAAAAGATTATTTCTTTTGATGGTAACTGAAAATATTTACGAAGTAATTGTTGTATTAAAGGATTGGGGTGATTGACATTTTTAAGTGATGATAAAACAGAAAGTGAGTCTGAGAATATAATAAACTGATTGTTCTCTTGAACTGAAATTTGATTGAGGGCCAAATCTATGGCTTTAGCTTCGGCTGTAAATATAGAGCTGTCATTTGGTATTCGTATAGTATCTGTGAATAGGGAACTTACAACCGAACATGCAACTTTATCTTCTTGTTTTGAACCATCCGTATAGATTGTGGTATGGTTCGGAAAATTAGATTTTACTTGCAAGAATTCTGATTGAAGAAGGTCAGGGTTCGTCTGTGATTTTGTATTCTTGTGTAATGATAAAATAACGGTAGGAGGTTTTAATGTCCATGGCTCTTGGACAGGTAAAGAAAATTTCTGGATGTTTTTTTATGTCAATATGAGAGTCTACTAGCAAAGGTTTAATACGTAAACCCAAAGGTTTAATAGATCTCGGTTTGTTGTTATAAAATATTTCATACCGAGGGTTAAAAACACAATCGTAAGCAGAATTCTTTGGGTTTGCAGCTAGTTTTGATACATATTGTAGTGATAATTTCTCTCTTCTGATATATAGAGACGGTTCTTTCGACTCTGCGTAAAGACTTTCTACGGGAGATGTTCGAAATGCTCCAAGAGCAAGACGTAACCCCTGATGATGAATGGTGTCAAGACATTTAAGGTATGATTTCCGTGCCGAACCATATACGACTGAACCATAATCCAGCTTAGATCTCACAAGAGATCTATACAGGTTTAGAAGTACAGTACGATCTCCTCCCCAATTTGTATTGGAGAGCACTTTTAAAACATCTAAAGCTTTTAAACATTTAGCTTTCAAAGCTTTTATGTGAGGAATAAAAGTGAGTTTCTTATCGAACAGAAGGCCTAAGAATTTGGCCTCATTTACAACTGGAATTGGCGATCCATAAATGTTAAGAACTGGGTCGGGGTGCAAACCCCTCAACTGACAGAAATGAACACATTGGGTTTTAGTTTTAGAAAATTTAAAACCGTTTTCTGTGGCCCAGGTTTCTACTTTATTCAGGCATCTTTGAAGTCTGAATTCTATGTTTTCCATATTTTTCGATTTGTAAAAGATGCCAAAGTCGTCAACATATAATGAAGAATCGGTATCGTTAACACATTTAACAATGTTATTGATTTTTATATTGAATAAAGTAGGTGATAAAATACTTCCCTGAGGAACACCCTGTTCTTGTTTAAAAGTGTCAGACAATGTAGACCCTATTCTAACATTAAAGGATCTGTCAGATAAGAAATTCGAAATAAAGTTTGGAAGTCGGCCTCGAAGGCCAATATTATGTAAATCTTTCATGATGCCATATTTCCACGTCGTGTCGTACGCTTTCTCCAGATCAAAAAATATTGCGACGACATGTTCTTTTTTCACAAATGCATCACGAATAAAAGTTTCTAATCGAACTAAATGATCTACAGTACTGTGATTCTTACGAAAGCCCGCTTGATTTCTGGAAATCAAGTTATTTGACTCCAGGAACCAAACGAGCCTATCGTTAATCATTCTCTCCATTGTTTTACATATGCAACTTGTTAACGCTATCGGTCGGTAATTTGTAGCTTCCGTCTTATCCTTTCCCGGTTTGGGAATAGGAATGATGATTGCTTTATGCCAGTCTTCTGGAAAATTTCCAGTATGCCATATATCGTTCAACATATTAAGTAAGGTCTCCAATGCATCAGGTGGTAAATGCTTAAGGATTTGATAATGAATATCGTCCGGCCCTGCGGCCGTATCTTTACATTTATCAAGAGACTCCTTTAATTCTGATATGCTGAAGGGAAGATTATATTTTTCGTTATTTAACGACTGAAAATTTAAATTTTCTGATTCTTTTTCAGTTTTCAGTTCCTGAAATCGTTGACTGTAATTTGAACTTGATGAATTTTTCTGAAAGTTTTCGCCTAATGCATTGGAAATCTCTGCAGTGGAAAAACATTTGTTACCGTTGGAAGATTTAATATGAACACATTCAGATTTCTTGTTTTTCCCACTGATTTTTCGTATCATTTCCCATATCTTTTTTACTGGCGTTTTAGGATTTAATTTATTGACATATTGTTGCCATGATGAACGTTTCGCTTCTTTAATAGTTCTTCGTGCTTTAGCACGAGTTACTTTTGAATGTAGATGATTTTGACGAGACGGATTTTTATTAAATTTTCGTAAAGACGATTTGCGTTTGTTGATTGCAGTTTTACATTCATTAGTAAACCATGGATTACGTCTTTTTGAACTTGTCGAGGATTTCGGAATACTTTCTTCTGAAATTGCATGTAATGCTGATGTAAAAGCAGACATATCTTCTGCTGTTTTGAACTTTTCAGAGCTAAGCCGCTCCTGACATGATGTTACGAACATTTCCCAATTTCCTTTTTTCAAATTCCATCGAGAATGCTGTTCTTCATGAGATGAATCAATTTCTTTAATTATGATTGGGAAGTGATCGCTTCCATGCAGGTCATCACAAACTGACCAGTCAAAATCTAAATATATATTAGGATGACAAATAGACAAATCTATGGCAAAATAATTTCCCGTGGGAGGGTGAAGATATGTAGGCTGTTTTTCATTAAGTATGCACAAATCATTTTCAGCAATTACATCTTCAATGATTTCTCCTCTGTCATTTGTATTCAAACAACCCCAGGTTTTACTGTGACCATTGAAGTCACCAACTAACATAAATGGCTGCGGCAATTGGTCTACTAGATTGACCAAGGAATTTTTAGAAAGTACATCATTTGGCGGAATATAGATAGAGCATATCGTTACTTTTTTGGATAAAGTAACATTGACAGCAACTGCTTGTAAGTTTGTATTCAATTTAAACTGACTATGTGGAATGTTAGATTTTACAAGAATCGAAGTTCCTCCTGATGCTCTTTGACCATCAGGACAAATATAGTTAAACATACTAAAATCTCTGAAACTAACATTATCTGACTGCTTTAAAAAGGTTTCTTGAAGACAAATGACACTTGGAGATAAAAGAGACATTAAAATTAGTAATTCATTATAATTTGCTTTAAGACCACGACAGTTCCACTGTATTATTGACTTTTTATCCATGTTTAAATGAATGGGAGAGAAAAAAACGTGTCAGGAGACCAATCAGGAGAATATACTTCTCCTAAGCAGTATCCATGTCATCCTCCAAAGCGCCATATTTATTGACCGTTTTAACAGGATCCGGAGATCCTTTGCCGAGCTTATTGGAGGACGAACCTCCGATGGCAGGTTTATTGGAGGACGAGCCTCCGCCAGAATGTGATCGACGGCCAGAGCCGTGACCAGAAGGAGAACGATGTTTATCCTTCTCCTTCTGCGCTTTAGCCGCCGCTTTAAGCTGTTCCTTAGTCTGTCTAGCAGACTGCGAACCAGACGAACTAGACTGTGAACTAGACTGTGAATTAGACTGTGAATTAGACTGAGAATTAGACTGAGAACTAGACTGAGAACTAGTTGGACGAGCCGCCGAAGCGGCCCGAGGCTGTGAACCTGAGCCAGAGCGGGCTGTAGTTGCTCTTGGCTGAGATGTTGGCTGAGATGTTGGTTTTACAGATGGTGAAATAACTTTAGAAGATGGTAAAATGTCAAAATCTTTTTCGAAAAATTGGGTACCAGTAGTTTTTGTTTCGGGTCTTGCCAGTGAGTGTACAATTTTTGTGAAGTCCAAATCCGATGTTTGAGTTTGACTTTCATATAATTTCCTAGCTTCCAAATAGGTAACATTTTTGTTGACCTTAATTTTCAAAATTTCTTTTTCTTTTTTCCATATTTCACATACGCTGGATCGAGAGACGTGATCTTTGCCGCAGTTAACGCATTTGGCCGGATTTTTGCACGTGGAGGTATGGTGGTCATGACCTCCCGCGCCACAAGTCGCACAAACAGATCCGGGATCAACGGGGCAATTGTTTTCGTGATGGCCAAACCTCTGACAGTTGAAACACCGCAGAGGATTTGGCACATACACGTCAACCGGAACAACTCGGTAAAAGATTTTTAATGATTTTGGTACCGTGACGGTGTTGAACGTAAGAAGTAAAGTGTTAGTCTCAACAGTATCATGATCTTTTTTGATGGTAAAGCGTTTGCAGGCGGTCACGCCCTGTTCTCTTAGGTAGTCAACGATTTCATTTTCTTTTTCCCCTTTCAGCATCCTGTCACGGATGATGCCTTTAGAAGAATTAAGGCTTGTATGCTCCGTGACAGAGACTTTAAGGCCAAAAAAGGTAGAAATTTTCAAAAGATTGTCCGTTTGAGCTTTTCGACATGTTTCAACTAGCAGAGTCTTGCTTTTTAGTTTTTTTTACAGATTTTGGAGTTCCTATTAAACTTTCTATTTGCTTTTCAATCACGAAAGGGGAAAGGGTCGTGACCGCCTTCTCTTCAAGTGACTGGATGACTAGAAATTTAGCGAAACTAACATTACCTTGAAATGTGAAATATGAGGGCCGGTCCACGTCGTCATCAGAGTCCATTAGAAATCTTCTCTTATTTGAGGATCCCATGATTGGTGTTTATTATTCATTGGTTATGCGCTTCACCCTCCGCGGAGTCCTACAAGGGGACGTTTTAGGGGAACGGATCTCCTATTCCCAACGCCAAAGCTACATAACCATCATACCCAACGATCAAATCCCTCGGTTTAAACCCCCAATGCTGAAGGCCGAAAAATGTGCCCGTCAATTAACCCATCAGCCGCTGCCCATCGAAAATACCCATATAGAAAGAAACGAAGGGAAAATTTTAAGCCCGGTATGTACCATTATAGATACGTATAAAGAAAGAAGGAAGTGAAGGATCAAGAAACGCATTTCTAGAGCTTAGCACGACTGAGCCGATTGAAACGGGTCGGGTCTAACCCGAAACGCTCGTCTATCTGAAGCCAGGGCCAAAGTAGTGTGTTGGAAAGCTGGAGATCCCTGGGCTTCCCTCAACTACCAGGATCCCTTTTTCCAGCATACGAGATGCCACCCACGGCAAACAGGTGGCTCCTGTTTTGACAGGGAATTTCACCCCGTCCACTACAGAAGTAAAGTGGCCTGTAAATTTTATTCCCCACAGACAAAGGGAAAAAGAGAACCGATTGCTGAAAAGACGTCTTTGGCGTTGTCGGAATAGGAGATCCATATCCGGAGTATATGCAATGAGACTAAGAAGTTGTCAAAGTTACTATATAGGTAAGAAGAGGTAGCAACATATAAGATTTGTTAAATGATTTGAAACTTTAAGGCATATGCAAACAAAACGTAGCAGACAATTGCTACAGAAGACAAATTGTTTATTATTTTTCTGTTGAGACAAATTTCTTTCTTATTTTAAAGTGCAACGTGCTCGAGTTTGGAGAAGTGATACAAACACAAGACAAATGTTATACACAGATGAGGTAATAATCTTCGTCCCGTGTGCGACCCACGGGCACAGAATGATACACAAACAAATGAAGCATGTTAGTATCATGAAATAGTAAAGATCGAAAGGATAGAATTCGCGTTTGATGCCTACTTAAATATATCTAAAATTTCAAAATGGGGTTTATTTAAATTCGCACGTTGGATCTGTTTGTACGTAAGATTTGATCATTTAAATTTGATCAGTTAAACTGTATAACTATATAATGGACGGTTGCTTATATAGTGGGGTTTCACCACCTGCTCAAGCGAAAGCATCCAACTATTTATACCCCCCGGTTGGCACGGGGCCTGTACAATTTGAAGTTTTTCCCCTTGTTGAGCAGTTTTAACAAGAACCCGAGCCTTACCACTTCTGCGTCTACAAAGACTTCGAACACTTTACGCATTCACATTTACAAGCCCTTTGATCACTGGGCGTTTGTCTGTTACAGCTCGATCGTTACATACGTTACTTAATACAATTTTATTAAAAAGAACAATGCATGAAGACGATTCAGAATATATATAAAGATGTAGAATACAAAAACAGGATCATATTTGTTTTACTGCATTAGAGTATAGTTACTATTCTTTGTTAAAAAAGGGTTTCGAAAAGCTTTCTATAGCAAATATTACAAATTATATATGTTACCCAAGAAACGAAAATAATAAATCAAATGAAATGACATTTCACCTAAAAACATTTTGTCTGTCAAATATGTTTTTGAAAATAGTGCTTTTAAACTCTGCATTTGCCCCTGGTCTTAAAAGGTAATTTTATTCCTGTACAAAATGCAGTTTTATACATGTAATTGGTATTTAGTGTGTAAAAGAAGTGTTTTGAAAGCATCTTTACGCATGTTAAGTGTGGACTGGCACTGATGTAATGATGGAAGTATCAAAATTGCAAAAAAGACAATGTTCTAACAAGTATTTGCACTTACTGGCAGGAGGGGGGAATAGGGAGTGGGGAACTAACTAGACGTCATGGTTTGAAGAGTAATTACAACGTAAACTAATTTGATATAAAAAGTTATTATTAAGTAATATGTATATGATAGATATTGGCATAGTTGTGGGATCACTGTTTCTTCCAATAGGTGGGTAAAACCATTGTGAACAGCGTTTTTATTTTGAAAGTTAGTACGTCTCTCCAGAGAATAAAACTGTATGAAATAAAACCATCAGCACAGAATTCAGTATCCGAATAAGTAAGTGATATGAAAGATTCTTACTAAACATCTAGTATCATTCAACGTAACGTCTTGCCTATCGAAGACTTGACTGAAATACTTTGAATTATTGTATTTTGCACTGGCTATACCAGGTGAATACTTATCAAAACTTATTTTCTAAATATTCAAACAATATGCCGGATAAATTCGATATATAAAAAATAGACAGCCATAGATGCTACAACGATTGATTATATTCAAAAATGTAGGTGCACATGCCACCATGAAAATAAGTAAATAAGAAAACGAAATGGTCAGAGGTATTTACTTTCATCTGTTTGGCATGTATCTGAATGGATGTTATACTGCGTTACATAACTGTAAGTTGTACATTGTTTCATTTAGTGCGAAACAATAATATTTGTTTGTGAATAAGCTGCTTTCGGCGGCCCTATGTCTGCATACCTTAAGCCTTCAGTCTTTAGAATTAACTTGTCATGTGTATTGAAACAGTATACTTAATCAATATTGAGCATAAATCCCAACAATGAAGCATGACAGTTTTTATAGTAAAAATATTATTGTAATTCACTCCATCTCAACTTGAATTTAAAAAAAGTCTAAGAACTGATCTTGAATAACATATTCGATCGGTTATTTACGTATCCATTTAAAGAAACTATCAGTGTGTCGATTAAGTACCAAATTGCAGGTTTACTTGCTGAAATGTTATCAACGTTATCCGTTTGTAGCGCCCTGGTCAGTTATAAGGCAAAATATTAAACATATTCCTGTTGTGACGAGGTAACGAAAGAAGAAAAATACCGTAACTTATAATATTTCCCATCATCAGTCTGTTCAAGAGTTTTATCAGTGTTTAGGGTAACGGGTAAAGTAATTCACAATAGTTCCCAAATTATTCCTACATGGTATTACCTGCACTCAAAATGTTACAAATAATACATTACACTTACAGTCGGACAGCAAGTAATTCCGTTAGCAGTTGACAGGAGGTTGTGAAATACATTATCTCAGTGTGTAGAATTTTGGCAGTGAAAATTTTAATAAGCAGTAACATTAACTAATAAGAAGTTTACATGTTTCTGATGTTGTACTACCAAGCGCATAATATTAAATTGACCAAATAGGTCAGTGCAATGAAATCTCGTAATTTATTGATATAATTGGGCTGTTTCTTGATTTTAACGGAAACTTTCACTTGAGCATTGTCGTTTTATTGGTAACGAAAAATACCCCCATGCAAGTCTCATAAGAGAATGCGTACTTTGCAAGCAGATACTTATTTTCGATTTGAAACATACATTTTAGTTTTCTCACTTTTCTGTTGTTTTTCAATTTCTATGCTCTATGAACCGAATTATTTCTGTTACGCAGAAGGTTTTACACTCGGTCGACACGGGTGTAGAGCCTTATGCGTCGCCAGGACGGCGGAGGGTGACTTCCGGTTAAAGGGTTATCTACCAGTGTATTACACTAACATGGAAACTCTAACAACGTTAGAATTTTTTAAGTTTATATATAATGTAAATTCTATATACAACAATACAATTTACAACTGTCACAATTACAATAATATACAACACATATCAGTTCATGTCGCTGGCCCAAGTAAGGTGTTTGTTTCAAATCTGTAATCGATTTGCGTACAATACGCAAATAGATTACCGTCTGACGTCAACACCGTACTCGGCTCAGCGCCATGAACTAAAGGAAAACACAAAGAACAAAAAAACGTTAGTTTGAGATCATACAAAAAAAACAAGGCCTTATGTTGGTAGACTTCAATTCGTCGTTCCCTGGATCATGTCATGGGCCAGTCCATATATCATGAGGAACACCAACTTATATTAACACGTGCACGATTATATACTGGTCGCTCCCTGGATCGTACCAGGGACCAGTCTATATATATATTAATACACCTTAGTGGACGAACACTGTCCCACACTTGATGTGACCTTCAGATCTTATCACAGAATCTGGCAAAACTGTGCTAACCACTTCCGCCTACATTTTGTGCTTCCCGCCTCTGCTTAGGAACCATGCACAAACGGCGTTGTAACTGCCTCTACCCGGGTTGGTATTAACCTGGAGACGTATATCGAATCTCCAGGTGAGACGTGGCTCTAAGCCCTAACAGCTGACTGCCGGACTTGATGTGCCTAAAAATAACGAACTTACACTTAATACATTGTAACTACATAATAACAATACGTAAGACTTGGGCCTGTCTTGGAAATACCATACAACGCCCTCGGCGAATGCCGAGCACAACGTGCACACGCCAGCCGTGTCACTAGACACAACTCGCGCTCACGATGTAAAGCCAAAATTGTGCTTACTACTTCCGCCAATGAAGAAACGTAGATCCTACTACGCATGTGCGTCGAAGGATCTGACGCCAAACATTGTCGAGAAGTATACTGACGTCAACAGGTATTACCATGACACATCCCACATAAAACATGAGTAATCTAGACAATAACCTATCTACATTAAATTGATTTACCAAAAATTTAACTCTCATATGTAATTCATTCCTTTAAACTAAGCGTAATACCATTTGCCATAGAATATAATAACTGAATAAGAGTTTCGAACACATTTGGGATCATAACGTTTGATCTGACATCATGACGCCAATGATGTTATACCATATGACGTAATCTAGCGAAGGCAAATTAAACGCATGACGACCAAATGTTACCATTATAACTTATGAAAAAAAAACCTTAATGCGGTGCATGCTATGGCGTCAATTGACGTCACGAGTACATAAATTAGTTCCATGACAAATCAATTTACTTCTATAGGCCACGTATACGTGAAACTAATATAAAAAATGCTGACGTCGCAATAACATGATGCAACTGACTTCATATGAATAACTATGTATGCACCTGACGTCACATGAAGAACATGAATGCAATTGACGTCACTGGACGTCAAATAGATGCGCACCAGTGAAACTAATATAAAAAGTGCTGACGTCGCAATAACATGAATGCAACTGACGTCACATACATAACATGAATGCAACTGACGTCACTGGACGTCAAATAGACGCACACCATTGCAACCAACATCAGTGATATAAACTATCTCCGTAATTTACAAAACTTCCTAATATACAAATACCATGCACAGCATGGTCAGTATAAACAAAATTGGTCGACATATGCACAGCCTGATCACTGTCAACAAAATCAAAACAGTCGACACATATAATCATACCATATCAATCAGAAGTCACATTTTTCATTCTTAGCCAAACTATTCTAAATAAATATAATAAGATCTTACCGTTCTGGTCTAAACTCAGAATCTGGGCACACAACAATATAACATCCTCAGTATAAGAATTAAACAGCCACGTCTAACTTTTCAATAAAAGATAGGCGTATAAATAGTATGCATCTCACATTTAAATCATGGGACTCGAATATAAGCGTGCAGGTATTCACATTAAAATCATGCAACACGCTGTCCACAATCAAAAGACTCGTGCAGGTATTCACCTTAAAATCATGCAATACGCTGTCCACGAGAGGTATTCACAAACAACCCATGCATAACGTAGTCACAATTTCCGTAAACGTTTTATTACCACAGTTGCCCTAAAAACTGTAGCCCTACTGATTGAAAGGATTAAAATAATTCGACGACAAAGTCGACGATCGGATCCATTTCGTAACATAGGTTTCCCCTTAGGGAGAAAAAAACACAACAATGTTTCTTTTCTGATATAGTACGAAATGCGATCGAATCGTAGGCTATGTCAAAACTGGAAAACTAGCTATATACACAACAACGGTGCGATGCATAACGTTGCCAAACTATCTACTAAGGTAGTCCGCCCCCAAATTATCTTGGCAACTGATCTATCTAATCCCAAAGTCAATCAATTCTCTGTGTCGTACCTGTCGTGCCTCAAATGGAATGGGGAAGTATGGGTAAGTCTGATCGAACACTAGGTGGAAATCGCCACCTTTCAGTGTATCAGACGTAAAATTAACGCTGTCTTTGACGTTACACTTACTTCGCACGACAGATCCCACAGGATCCGTTGCCTCTGCCTCTAATCTACTATCGCCACCGTGTTCTTCCATGTTTGCTTTCTGAATCGACAGTACGTCGTCGGGCTTTACGTTTTCACGTATGAAGTCATATTGGGATACGTCCTCTGACGTACAAATGTTAACTCTTTGGACATTCGGATCACTGTGATCCTCTAATCCAACATTGTCACGTGCATTAACCACCGCAGACGTCACGTTCTTTTGACGTTGAACGTACTGCTTAATCATGTTAGCAGGATAAGTATTCACGACGCCCTTGACGTTAATCTTGTAGTTCATTGCATTGACTACTTCGACACATTCATATGGCCCGTTCCATTGAAGTAACAATTTATTGCACTCATTCGGGAGTAGCAAAAGTACTTTGTCTCCGACGTCAAATTTACGCGACCTCGCGCGTTTATCATAATAAGCATTCTGCTTTACGTCCATTTTCCGGACAATATCCTGTGCTAACTTACACGTTCTCTCTAAACGTTCTTTTAAATCAATAACGTACTGATACGTCAATAACGCACGTTGGTCAGTTTCCTCTACAGACCATAATTCCTTTAATATTTGCATAGGACCCCTAACATTACGCCCATACAACAGTTCAAACGGGGAAAAACCTAATGACTCTTGCGGAACTTCCCTTACTGCGAATAATAATGCTGGGAGATACCTGTCCCAGTCATTCGGACGTTCTACGCACATTTCACGTAATATCTGCTTCAATGTATCATGGAATTTCTCCACGGGTCCTTTACCAGTAGATTGATAAGGAATAGTTGTCAGATCTTGAAGCGACAACAACCTACTAACCTCTCTCATGACGTCAATCGTGATCTTACTATCATGCTCGATTAGCATTTCACTCGGTATTCCTAATCTACTGAACATTTCAACTAACGCTTCGGCTACGCGTTCCGTTTCAATGCCGGGTAACGCTACCGCCTCGGGATATCTCGTCGCATAGTCTATCATTGTTAAAATATAGCGGGATTTCCTGTCAGAACGAGGTTCTATCGGTCCAACTATATCAACAGCGACTCGTTTAAATGGTGTGTCAATCTGTGGCAACTTTCCTAAAGGAACCTTAGTGACACGACCTTTTTGAATAGTCCTTTGACATATGTCACAAGATTTACAAAACCTTGCCACATCACCACAAACTCCAGGCCAAAAGAACTCAGTTAAAACTCTATCCATAGTTTTCTTTATGCCCAAATGACCTGACATCAAGGTTTCGTGCGCCAATCTTAACATCTTTTCACGAAAACCTTCAGGGATAATAAGTTGCAAAGTGACCTTGTTTCCCTTAGTAAACTGCCTATACAATAAATCTTTCTTTCGAATAAACTTAGTTTCACCCCGGTTCAATCCACGACTAATAGTCACATTCCCAGATTCCACTCTTTGCCTTATGCCATTCAATTTAGGGTCAGCAACTTGGGCCTGCTTCAATGCCTCCTTATCACTAGCAATAATTTGATCAGGAACTTTAAGTTTCCTATAGACCTCTTCACCTTGCTTAGCTTGTGACCTAGTCACTGCCGCCATTGCAAAATGGGACATATCGGGAAGTTTTGACCCGTCAATATTTCCAATAACCAGGTCATACAATGTATCTTCCATGCACAATGCCTCAGTTTTTCCAGTGAAAAATGGACAATCTATGTCAACCATTGCTAAGGGATACCTTTGGGTAGATTCATCAATCAAAGTTACATCAGATTCTCTACCAAGTAACTGATCATTAGAAACCAAGTTTCTACGAACGACACACCCAGTACAACCTGTGTCCCTTAAAACTACAACAGTCTTACCATTAACCGTACCCTGCGCTGTTGGTAATCGCGACCTTAAAAAGTAACAGACACCTTCCCTATCCACGTTATTATCGATTAATGGACTTTCTTCCTTACTCTTATAGAGACCTTCAATTTCATGAGACCTATTCATTGTAGTTTTACAAAAGCTCATTTGATGTCCGCAACCCCGACCACGTCCGCGGGAATAACCCCGACCACGGCCACGATCTGAATTACTACCCTTCGTCTGTACAGTATCGCTCTTACTCTGTGATCTTTGTGTCTCATCTTTCGGTGCATAACTACTCCCCTTACTTCCGCTATACCCGCTTGCACTTGCACCTACCTCCGCACTATATGCTTGCTTCCTATCGGGATTCTTAAAACATTTATATGTTAAATGTCCCTTACCACAAATACTACATTTTATCTCTGGCTTCGCACTCGGCTTATTATCAGATCTACTCTGAGTTACGCCCTTACTATCACGCTGCCCCTTATTTACACAAGCGTAGACACCGCCACGTGCTTCTGCAAATAAATCTGCTTCCCTAGCCATCTCACCTAGATTCGTGAATGTTTTCGGTTTCAAATGAACATATAGTTCTTTACTACAGGATTCTAAAAACTGATCTCTAGCGAAAAAATCGCAAACAGCTTCGTAAGACTGGTCTACTTTCGCCATTTTTAACCATTTATTAAGATACGACCTAAGTCTACTACTAAACTGAATAAACGTTTCGGACTTTTCAGGCCTATCATAGCGAAATTTCTTCCTAAATCCGCGTTCAGTCATATCAAAATTCTTTAACAACGCATCTTTCAACTTGTCATAATCCGCTGCATCATCTACAGACAATCTATCATAGACATCAAGCGCGCGACCTTTAAGTAATGCGCTTAAATATGCAGCCCAAACATTTTTATCCCATTTATTCGCCGTCGCGTATTTCTCAAACCTTGATAAGTAACTATCCATTTTGTCCTTACTTTCATCAAAATACGGTAACTTGGGATCTCGCGCATGCGCTAACTTTTCAGCCTTCTGTTTTTCTAATTCAACTCTAAACGTTACCTTCTGCAAATCTATCTGATTCTTCAACTCGCGTTGCTGCAATTCAAAACTATACTTCAACTTTTCTAACTCAACTTCGCTCGACAACTTCGCTTCCTTATCGCTTTCGACTTGAGACAACTTAGCTTCCCTATCTTTCTCGGCTTGCCGCTCTATGCTTTCAATTCGCGCCATCTCGATTTCCCTATCCGCCGCAATCTTAGCTAGTTCTACTTCCCTATCCTTTTCAGCCTGCGCGATCCTAGCTAACTCAATTTCCCTGTCTTTATCGGCCTGCGCAATCTTTTCTTTATCAAGTGCCCTTACCGCGTGCCTTTCTGCCCTCTCAGTCTCTTGCTGTTGCTTTACAAATTCCTGCAACGCCTGCCCCTCATAACCTAACTCCTTTCCCGTCTTAACTAACTGATCCATGCCGCTTAACGTAAAGCTCACGTTAACCTAACTGAAACCGACGTTCACTTATAGTCACACACGTTAACTAAAACGTTAACAATAATAATAACGAACTAATCCAACTAAAACGTTGATTAATTAGTATACTCGCGATCTGGACGTAGCCATTAAAGTTACGTTCATAACAGACCGGAAATGACGTCATAAACTGACGTTGACTTTGCCGAGAATTACTTTTCTCTTTCCAATGACACAATTAGATGACGTAAATAACCCACATTACAATTACGCCCAACTTGATCTAGCGTATCGGATATACAAACGTAACGTATGTAACGCAACGTATTAACACTGACACGACAACTGTACGTCCTACATTACAAAACCTTATAAGATACCAACGGTAAATCAAACTTAAGATTCTGCTATTAGGTTTAATTCATTGTAACGATACTATAGTACGTTACGAGTAACCTACGTTACTAAATCAGGACATAAAATGGACCTCAGTAACGGTTACGACACAACGTACAAAACGTTTAAGTTAATGAACTAACAGATTGTCATGCAACAGCAGTGCCAAGGTACTCAAATGGACCTTAAAACTAAATATGTATCATCCGTGCCAAGACAATTCAGGTCTATATACCTCAGTTTCCCCACTCAGATATGCAACCTGTTACATTCTAATTAATGCATGGGCTATCGCACTTCATCACGCAGGGAATAAGGATAGTTGACCTTAATTGAGTGTAGGTTACATTTACAAAGAATTTAGTGGCAAAATTGCTCCCCTAAAATTCACAGCCTTACGTCACCTTAGAAAAGAACCATCAGAAAGTCAATAATAATAAAAAAAAATGTCTGACAAAATTGTGCCTAGATTCTGTATATATTGTCAATGTGTTACACTGGCAGATATTAACCGGAAATCAAATCCCACTTCTGACACCATGTTACGCAGAAGGTTTTACACTCGGTCGACACGGGTGTAGAGCCTTATGCGTCGCCAGGACGGCGGAGGGTGACTTCCGGTTAAAGGGTTATCTACCAGTGTATTACACTAACATGGAAACTCTAACAACGTTAGAATTTTTTAAGTTTATATATAATGTAAATTCTATATACAACAATACAATTTACAACTGTCACAATTACAATAATATACAACACATATCAGTTCATGTCGCTGGCCCAAGTAAGGTGTTTGTTTCAAATCTGTAATCGATTTGCGTACAATACGCAAATAGATTACCGTCTGACGTCAACACCGTACTCGGCTCAGCGCCATGAACTAAAGGAAAACACAAAGAACAAAAAAACGTTAGTTTGAGCTCATACAAAAAAAACAAGGCCTTATGTTGGTAGACTTCAATTCGTCGTTCCCTGGATCATGTCATGGGCCAGTCCATATATCATGAGGAACACCAACTTATATTAACACGTGCACGATTATATACTGGTCGCTCCCTGGATCGTACCAGGGACCAGTCTATATATATATATTAATACACCTTAGTGGACGAACACTGTCCCACACTTGATGTGACCTTCAGATCTTATCACAGAATTTGGCAAAACTGTGCTAACCACTTCCGCCTACATTTTGTGCTTCCCGCCTCTGCTTAGGAACCATGCACAAACGGCGTTGTAACTGCCTCTACCCGGGTTGGTATTAACCTGGAGACGTATATCGAATCTCCAGGTGAGACGTGGCTCTAAGCCCTAACAGCTGACTGCCGGACTTGATGTGCCTAAAAATAACGAACTTACACTTAATACATTGTAACTACATAATAACAATACGTAAGACTTGGGCCTGTCTTGGAAATACCATACAACGCCCTCGGCGAATGCCGAGCACAACGTGCACACGCCAGCCGTGTCACTAGACACAACTCGCGCTCACGATGTAAAGCCAAAATTGTGCTTACTACTTCCGCCAATGAAGAAACGTAGATCCTACTACGCATGTGCGTCGAAGGATCTGACGCCAAACATTGTCGAGAAGTATACTGACGTCAACAGGTATTACCATGACACATCCCACATAAAACATGAGTAATCTAGACAATAACCTATCTACATTAAATTGATTTACCAAAAATTTAACTCTCATATGTAATTCATTCCTTTAAACTAAGCGTAATACCATTTGCCATAGAATATAATAACTGAATAAGAGTTTCGAACACATTTGGGATCATAACGTTTGATCTGACATCATGACGCCAATGATGTTATACCATATGACGTAATCTAGTGAAGGCAAATCAAACGCATGACGACCAAATGTTACCATTATAACTTATGGAAAAAAAAACCTTAATGCGGTGCATGCTATGGCGTCAATTGACGTCACGAGTACATAAATTAGTTCCATGACAAATCAATTTACTTCTATAGGCCACGTATACGTGAAACTAATATAAAAAATGCTGACGTCGCAATAACATGATGCAACTGACTTCATATGAATAACTATGTATGCACCTGACGTCACATGAAGAACATGAATGCAATTGACGTCACTGGACGTCAAATAGATGCGCACCAGTGAAACTAATATAAAAAGTGCTGACGTCGCAATAACATGAATGCAACTGACGTCACATAAATAACATGAATGCAACTGACGTCACTGGACGTCAAATAGACGCACACCATTGCAACCAACATCAGTGATATAAACTATCTCCGTAATTTACAAAACTTCCTAATATACAAATACCATGCACAGCATGGTCAGTATAAACAAAATTGGTCGACATATGCACAGCCTGATCACTGTCAACAAAATCAAAACAGTCGACACATATAATCATACCATATCAATCAGAAGTCACATTTTTCATTCTTAGCCAAACTATTCTAAATAAATATAATAAGATCTTACCGTTCTGGTCTAAACTCAGAACCTGGGCACACAACAATATAACATCCTCAGTATAAGAATTAAACAGCCACGTCTAACTTTTCAATAAAAGATAGGCGTAAAAATAGTATGCGTCTCACATTTAAATCATGGGACTCGAATATAAGCGTGCAGGTATTCACATTAAAATCATGCAACACGCTGTCCACAATCAAAAGACTCGTGCAGGTATTCACCTTAAAATCATGCAATACGCTGTCCACGAGAGGTATTCACAAACAACCCATGCATAACGTAGTCACAATTTCCGTAAACGTTTTATTACCACAGTTGCCCTAAAAACTGTAGCCCTACTGATTGAAAGGATTAAAATAATTCGACGACAAAATCGACGATCGGATCCATTTCGTAACATAGGTTTCCCCTTAGGGAGAAAAAAACACAACAATGTTTCTTTTCTGATATAGTACGAAATGCGATCGAATCGTAGGCTATGTCAAAACTGGAAAACTAGCTATATACACAACAACGGTGCGATGCATAACGTTGCCAAACTATCTACTAAGGTAGTCCGCCCCCAAATTATCTTGGCAACTGATCTATCTAATCCCAAAGTCAATCAATTCTCTGTGTCGTACCTGTCGTGCCTCAAATGGAATGGGGAAGTATGGGTAAGTCTGATCGAACACTAGGTGGAAATCGCCACCTTTCAGTGTATCAGACGTAAAATTAACGCTGTCTTTGACGTTACACTTACTTCGCACGACAGATCCCACAGGATCCGTTGCCTCTGCCTCTAATCTACTATCGCCACCGTGTTCTTCCATGTTTGCTTTCTGAATCGACAGTACGTCGTCGGGCTTTACGTTTTCACGTATGAAGTCATATTGGGATACGTCCTCTGACGTACAAATGTTAACTCTTTGGACATTCGGATCACTGTGATCCTCTAATCCAACATTGTCACGTGCATTAACCACCGCAGACGTCACGTTCTTTTGACGTTGAACGTACTGCTTAATCATGTTAGCAGGATAAGTATTCACGACGCCCTTGACGTTAATCTTGTAGTTCATTGCATTGACTACTTCGACACATTCATATGGCCCGTTCCATTGAAGTAACAATTTATTGCACTCATTCGGGAGTAGCAAAAGTACTTTGTCTCCGACGTCAAATTTACGCGACCTCGCGCGTTTATCATAATAAGCATTCTGCTTTACGTCCATTTTCCGGACAATATCCTGTGCTAACTTACACGTTCTCTCTAAACGTTCTTTTAAATCAATAACGTACTGATACGTCAATAACGCACGTTGGTCAGTTTCCTCTACAGACCATAATTCCTTTAATATTTGCATAGGACCCCTAACATTACGCCCATACAACAGTTCAAACGGGGAAAAACCTAATGACTCTTGCGGAACTTCCCTTACTGCGAATAATAATGCTGGGAGATACCTGTCCCAGTCATTCGGACGTTCTACGCACATTTCACGTAATATCTGCTTCAATGTATCATGGAATTTCTCCACGGGTCCTTTACCAGTAGATTGATAAGGAATAGTTGTCAGATCTTGAAGCGACAACAACCTACTAACCTCTCTCATGACGTCAATCGTGATCTTACTATCATGCTCGATTAGCATTTCACTCGGTATTCCTAATCTACTGAACATTTCAACTAACGCTTCGGCTACGCGTTCCGTTTCAATGCCGGGTAACGCTACCGCCTCGGGATATCTCGTCGCATAGTCTATCATTGTTAAAATATAGCGGGATTTCCTGTCAGAACGAGGTTCTATCGGTCCAACTATATCAACAGCGACTCGTTTAAATGGTGTGTCAATCTGTGGCAACTTTCCTAAAGGAACCTTAGTGACACGACCTTTTTGAATAGTCCTTTGACATATGTCACAAGATTTACAAAACCTTGCCACATCACCACAAACTCCAGGCCAAAAGAACTCAGTTAAAACTCTATCCATAGTTTTCTTTATGCCCAAATGACCTGACATCAAGGTTTCGTGCGCCAATCTTAACATCTTTTCACGAAAACCTTCAGGGATAATAAGTTGCAAAGTGACCTTGTTTCCCTTAGTAAACTGCCTATACAATAAATCTTTCTTTCGAATAAACTTAGTTTCACCCCGGTTCAATCCACGACTAATAGTCACATTCCCAGATTCCACTCTTTGCCTTATGCCATTCAATTTAGGGTCAACAACTTGGGCCTGCTTCAATGCCTCCTTATCACTAGCAATAATTTGATCAGGAACTTTAAGTTTCCTATAGACCTCTTCACCTTGCTTAGCTTGTGACCTAGTCACTGCCGCCATTGCAAAATGGGACATATCGGGAAGTTTTGACCCGTCAATATTTCCAATAACCAGGTCATACAATGTATCTTCCATGCACAATGCCTCAGTTTTTCCAGTGAAAAATGTACAATCTATGTCAACCATTGCTAAGGGATACCTTTGGGTAGATTCATCAATCAAAACTACATCAGATTCTCTACCAAGTAACTGATCATTAGAAACCAAGTTTCTACGAACGACACACCCAGTACAACCTGTGTCCCTTAAAACTACAACAGTCTTACCATTAACCGTACCCTGCGCTGTTGGTAATCGCGACCTTAAAAAGTAACAGACACCTTCCCTATCCACGTTATTATCGATTAATGGACTTTCTTCCTTACTCTTATAGAGACCTTCAATTTCATGAGACCTATTCATTGTAGTTTTACAAAAGCTCATTTGATGTCCGCAACCCCGACCACGTCCGCGGGAATAACCCCGACCACGGCCACGATCTGAATTACTACCCTTCGTCTGTACAGTATCGCTCTTACTCTGTGATCTTTGTGTCTCATCTTTCGGTGCATAACTACTCCCCTTACTTCCACTATACCCGCTTGCACTTGCACCTACCTCCGCACTATATGCTTGCTTCCTATCGGGATTCTTAAAACATTTATATGTTAAATGTCCCTTACCACAAATACTACATTTTATCTCTGGCTTCGCACTCGGCTTATTATCAGATCTACTCTGAGTTACGCCCTTACTATCACGCTGCCCCTTATTTACACAAGCGTAGACACCGCCACGTGCTTCTGCAAATAAATCTGCTTCCCTAGCCATCTCACCTAGATTCGTGAATGTTTTCGGTTTCAAATGAACATATAGTTCTTTACTACAGGATTCTAAAAACTGATCTCTAGCGAAAAAATCGCAAACAGCTTCGTAAGACTGGTCTACTTTCGCCATTTTTAACCATTTATTAAGATACGACCTAAGTCTACTACTAAACTGAATAAACGTTTCGGACTTTTCAGGCCTATCATAGCGAAATTTCTTCCTAAATCCGCGTTCAGTCATATCAAAATTCTTTAACAACGCATCTTTCAACTTGTCATAATCCGCTGCATCATCTACAGACAATCTATCATAGACATCAAGCGCGCGACCTTTAAGTAATGCGCTTAAATATGCAGCCCAAACGTTTTTATCCCATTTATTCGCCGTCGCGTATTTCTCAAACCTTGATAAGTAACTATCCATTTTGTCCTTACTTTCATCAAAATACGGTAACTTGGGATCTCGCGCATGCGCTAACTTTTCAGCCTTCTGTTTTTCTAATTCAACTCTAAACGTTACCTTCTGCAAATCTATCTGATTCTTCAACTCGCGTTGCTGCAATTCAAAACTATACTTCAACTTTTCTAACTCAACTTCGCTCGACAACTTCGCTTCCTTATCGCTTTCGACTTGAGACAACTTAGCTTCCCTATCTTTCTCGGCTTGCCGCTCTATGCTTTCAATTCGCGCCATCTCGATTTCCCTATCCGCCGCAATCTTAGCTAGTTCTACTTCCCTATCCTTTTCAGCCTGCGCGATCCTAGCTAACTCAATTTCCCTGTCTTTATCGGCCTGCGCAATCTTTTCTTTATCAAGTGCCCTTACCGCGTGCCTTTCTGCCCTCTCAGTCTCTTGCTGTTGCTTTACAAATTCCTGCAACGCCTGCCCCTCATAACCTAACTCCTTTCCCGTCTTAACTAACTGATCCATGCCGCTTAACGTAAAGCTCACGTTAACCTAACTGAAACCGACGTTCACTTATAGTCACACACGTTAACTAAAACGTTAACAATAATAATAACGAACTAATCCAACTAAAACGTTGATTAATTAGTATACTCGCGATCTGGACGTAGCCATTAAAGTTACGTTCATAACAGACCGGAAATGACGTCATAAACTGACGTTGACTTTGCCGAGAATTACTTTTCTCTTTCCAATGACACAATTAGATGACGTAAATAACCCACATTACAATTACGCCCAACTTGATCTAGCGTATCGGATATACAAACGTAACGTATGTAACGCAACGTATTAACACTGACACGACAACTGTACGTCCTACATTACAAAACCTTATAAGATACCAACGGTAAATCAAACTTAAGATTCTGCTATTAGGTTTAATTCATTGTAACGATACTATAGTACGTTACGAGTAACCTACGTTACTAAATCAGGACATAAAATGGACCTCAGTAACGGTTACGACACAACGTACAAAACGTTTAAGTTAATGAACTAACAGATTGTCATGCAACAGCAGTGCCAAGGTACTCAAATGGACCTTAAAACTAAATATGTATCATCCGTGCCAAGACAATTCAGGTCTATATACCTCAGTTTCCCCACTCAGATATGCAACCTGTTACATTCTAATTAATGCATGGGCTATCGCACTTCATCACGCAGGGAATAAGGATAGTTGACCTTAATTGAGTGTAGGTTACATTTACAAAGAATTTAGTGGCAAAATTGCTCCCCTAAAATTCACAGCCTTACGTCACCTTAGAAAAGAACCATCAGAAAGTCAATAATAATAAAAAAAAATGTCTGACAAAATTGTGCCTAGATTCTGTATATATTGTCAATGTGTTACACTGGCAGATATTAACCGGAAATCAAATCCCACTTCTGACACCATGTTACGCAGAAGGTTTTACACTCGGTCGACACGGGTGTAGAGCCTTATGCGTCGCCAGGACGGCGGAGGGTGACTTCCGGTTAAAGGGTTATCTACCAGTGTATTACACTAACATGGAAACTCTAACAACGTTAGAATTTTTTAAGTTTATATATAATGTAAATTCTATATACAACAATACAATTTACAACTGTCACAATTACAATAATATACAACACATATCAGTTCATGTCGCTGGCCCAAGTAAGGTGTTTGTTTCAAATCTGTAATCGATTTGCGTACAATACGCAAATAGATTACCGTCTGACGTCAACACCGTACTCGGCTCAGCGCCATGAACTAAAGGAAAACACAAAGAACAAAAAAACGTTAGTTTGAGCTCATACAAAAAAACAAGGCCTTATGTTGGTAGACTTCAATTCGTCGTTCCCTGGATCATGTCATGGGCCAGTCCATATATCATGAGGAACACCAACTTATATTAACACGTGCACGATTATATACTGGTCGCTCCCTGGATCGTACCAGGGACCAGTCTATATATATATTAATACACCTTAGTGGACGAACACTGTCCCACACTTGATGTGACCTTCAGATATTATCACAGAATCTGGCAAAACTGTGCTAACCACTTCCGCCTACATTTTGTGCTTCCCGCCTCTGCTTAGGAACCATGCACAAACGGCGTTGTAACTGCCTCTACCCGGGTTGGTATTAACCTGGAGACGTATATCGAATCTCCAGGTGAGACGTGGCTCTAAGCCCTAACAGCTGACTGCCGGACTTGATGTGCCTAAAAATAACGAACTTACACTTAATACATTGTAACTACATAATAACAATACGTATGACTTGGGCCTGTCTTGGAAATACCATACAACGCCCTCGGCGAATGCCGAGCACAACGTGCACACGCCAGCCGTGTCACTAGACACAACTCGCGCTCACGATGTAAAGCCAAAATTGTGCTTACTACTTCCGCCAATGAAGAAACGTAGATCCTACTACGCATGTGCGTCGAAGGCTCTGACGCCAAACATTGTCGAGAAGTATACTGACGTCAACAGGTATTACCATGACACATCCCACATAAAACATGAGTAATCTAGACAATAACCTATCTACATTAAATTGATTTACCAAAAATTTAACTCTCATATGTAATTCATTCCTTTAAACTAAGCGTAATACCATTTGCCATAGAATATAATAACTGAATAAGAGTTTCGAACACATTTGGGATCATAACGTTTGATCTGACATCATGACGCCAATGATGTTATACCATATGACGTAATCTAGTGAAGGCAAATCAAACGCATGACGACCAAATGTTACCATTATAACTTATGGAAAAAAAAACCTTAATGCGGTGCATGCTATGGCGTCAATTGACGTCACGAGTACATAAATTAGTTCCATGACAAATCAATTTACTTCTATAGGCCACGTATACGTGAAACTAATATAAAAAATGCTGACGTCGCAATAACATGATGCAACTGACTTCATATGAATAACTATGTATGCACCTGACGTCACATGAAGAACATGAATGCAATTGACGTCACTGGACGTCAAATAGATGCGCACCAGTGAAACTAATATAAAAAGTGCTGACGTCGCAATAACATGAATGCAACTGACGTCACATAAATAACATGAATGCAACTGACGTCACTGGACGTCAAATAGACGCACACCATTGCAACCAACATCAGTGATATAAACTATCTCCGTAATTTACAAAACTTCCTAATATACAAATACCATGCGCAGCATGGTCAGTATAAACAAAATTGGTCGACATATGCACAGCCTGATCACTGTCAACAAAATCAAAACAGTCGACACATATAATCATACCATATCAATCAGAAGTCACATTTTTCATTCTTAGCCAAACTATTCTAAATAAATATAATAAGATCTTACCGTTCTGGTCTAAACTCAGAATCTGGGCACACAACAATATAACATCCTCAGTATAAGAATTAAACAGCCACGTCTAACTTTTCAATAAAAGATAGGCGTATAAATAGTATGCGTCTCACATTTAAATCATGGGACTCGAATATAAGCGTGCAGGTATTCACATTAAAATCATGCAACACGCTGTCCACAATCAAAAGACTCGTGCAGGTATTCACCTTAAAATCATGCAATACGCTGTCCACGAGAGGTATTCACAAACAACCCATGCATAACGTAGTCACAATTTCCGTAAACGTTTTATTACCACAGTTGCCCTAAAAACTGTAGCCCTACTGATTGAAAGGATTAAAATAATTCGACGACAAAGTCGACGATCGGATCCATTTCGTAACATAGGTTTCCCCTTAGGGAGAAAAAAACACAACAATGTTTCTTTTCTGATATAGTACGAAATGCGATCGAATCGTAGGCTATGTCAAAACTGGAAAACTAGCTATATACACAACAACGGTGCGATGCATAACGTTGCCAAACTATCTACTAAGGTAGTCCGCCCCCAAATTATCTTGGCAACTGATCTATCTAATCCCAAAGTCAATCAATTCTCTGTGTCGTACCTGTCGTGCCTCAAATGGAATGGGGAAGTATGGGTAAGTCTGATCGAACACTAGGTGGAAATCGCCACCTTTCAGTGTATCAGACGTAAAATTAACGCTGTCTTTGACGTTACACTTACTTCGCACGACAGATCCCACAGGATCCGTTGCCTCTGCCTCTAATCTACTATCGCCACCGTGTTCTTCCATGTTTGCTTTCTGAATCGACGTTACGTCGTCGGGCTTTACGTTTTCACGTATGAAGTCATATTGGGATACGTCCTCTGACGTACAAATGTTAACTCTTTGGACATTCGGATCACTGTGATCCTCTAATCCAACATTGTCACGTGCATTAACCACCGCAGACGTCACGTTCTTTTGACGTTGAACGTACTGCTTAATCATGTTAGCAGGATAAGTATTCACGACGCCCTTGACGTTAATCTTGTAGTTCATTGCATTGACTACTTCGACACATTCATATGGCCCGTTTCATTGAAGTAACAATTTATTGCACTCATTCGGGAGTAGCAAAAGTACTTTGTCTCCGACGTCAAATTTACGCGACCTCGCGCGTTTATCATAATAAGCATTCTGCTTTACGTCCATTTTCCGGACAATATCCTGTGCTAACTTACACGTTCTCTCTAAACGTTCTTTTAAATCAATAACGTACTGATACGTCAATAACGCACGTTGGTCAGTTTCCTCTACAGACCATAATTCCTTTAATATTTGCATAGGACCCCTAACATTACGCCCATACAACAGTTCAAACGGGGAAAAACCTAATGACTCTTGCGGAACTTCCCTTACTGCGAATAATAATGCTGGGAGATACCTGTCCCAGTCATTCGGACGTTCTACGCACATTTCACGTAATATCTGCTTCAATGTATCATGGAATTTCTCCACGGGTCCTTTACCAGTAGATTGATAAGGAATAGTTGTCAGATCTTGAAGCGACAACAACCTACTAACCTCTCTCATGACGTCAATCGTGATCTTACTATCATGCTCGATTAGCATTTCACTCGGTATTCCTAATCTACTGAACATTTCAACTAACGCTTCGGCTACGCGTTCCGTTTCAATGCCGGGTAACGCTACCGCCTCGGGATATCTCGTCGCATAGTCTATCATTGTTAAAATATAGCGGGATTTCCTGTCAGAACGAGGTTCTATCGGTCCAACTATATCAACAGCGACTCGTTTAAATGGTGTGTCAATCTGTGGCAACTTTCCTAAAGGAACCTTAGTGACACGACCTTTTTGAATAGTCCTTTGACATATGTCACAAGATTTACAAAACCTTGCCACATCACCACAAACTCCAGGCCAAAAGAACTCAGTTAAAACTCTATCCATAGTTTTCTTTATGCCCAAATGACCTGACATCAAGGTTTCGTGCGCCAATCTTAACATCTTTTCACGAAAACCTTCAGGGATAATAAGTTGCAAAGTGACCTTGTTTCCCTTAGTAAACTGCCTATACAATAAATCTTTCTTTCGAATAAACTTAGTTTCACCCCGGTTCAATCCACGACTAATAGTCACATTCCCAGATTCCACTCTTTGCCTTATGCCATTCAATTTAGGGTCAACAACTTGGGCCTGCTTCAATGCCTCCTTATCACTAGCAATAATTTGATCAGGAACTTTAAGTTTCCTATAGACCTCTTCACCTTGCTTAGCTTGTGACCTAGTCACTGCCGCCATTGCAAAATGGGACATATCGGGAAGTTTTGACCCGTCAATATTTCCAATAACCAGGTCATACAATGTATCTTCCATGCACAATGCCTCAGTTTTTCCAGTGAAAAATGGACAATCTATGTCAACCATTGCTAAGGGATACCTTTGGGTAGATTCATCAATCAAAGTTACATCAGATTCTCTACCAAGTAACTGATCATTAGAAACCAAGTTTCTACGAACGACACACCCAGTACAACCTGTGTCCCTTAAAACTACAACAGTCTTACCATTAACCGTACCCTGCGCTGTTGGTAATCGCGACCTTAAAAAGTAACAGACACCTTCCCTATCCACGTTATTATCGATTAATGGACTTTCTTCCTTACTCTTATAGAGACCTTCAATTTCATGAGACCTATTCATTGTAGTTTTACAAAAGCTCATTTGATGTCCGCAACCCCGACCACGTCCGCGGGAATAACCCCGACCACGGCCACGATCTGAATTACTACCCTTCGTCTGTACAGTATCGCTCTTACTCTGTGATCTTTGTGTCTCATCTTTCGGTGCATAACTACTCCCCTTACTTCCGCTATACCCGCTTGCACTTGCACCTACCTCCGCACTATATGCTTGCTTCCTATCGGGATTCTTAAAACATTTATATGTTAAATGTCCCTTACCACAAATACTACATTTTATCTCTGGCTTCGCACTCGGCTTATTATCAGATCTACTCTGAGTTACGCCCTTACTATCACGCTGCCCCTTATTTACACAAGCGTAGACACCGCCACGTGCTTCTGCAAATAAATCTGCTTCCCTAGCCATCTCACCTAGATTCGTGAATGTTTTCGGTTTCAAATGAACATATAGTTCTTTACTACAGGATTCTAAAAACTGATCTCTAGCGAAAAAATCGCAAACAGCTTCGTAAGACTGGTCTACTTTCGCCATTTTTAACCATTTATTAAGATACGACCTAAGTCTACTACTAAACTGAATAAACGTTTCGGACTTTTCAGGCCTATCATAGCGAAATTTCTTCCTAAATCCGCGTTCAGTCATATCAAAATTCTTTAACAACGCATCTTTCAACTTGTCATAATCCGCTGCATCATCTACAGACAATCTATCATAGACATCAAGCGCGCGACCTTTAAGTAATGCGCTTAAATATGCAGCCCAAACGTTTTTATCCCATTTATTCGCCGTCGCGTATTTCTCAAACCTTGATAAGTAACTATCCATTTTGTCCTTACTTTCATCAAAATACGGTAACTTGGGATCTCGCGCATGCGCTAACTTTTCAGCCTTCTGTTTTTCTAATTCAACTCTAAACGTTACCTTCTGCAAATCTATCTGATTCTTCAACTCGCGTTGCTGCAATTCAAAACTATACTTCAACTTTTCTAACTCAACTTCGCTCGACAACTTCGCTTCCTTATCGCTTTCGACTTGAGACAACTTAGCTTCCCTATCTTTCTCGGCTTGCCGCTCTATGCTTTCAATTCGCGCCATCTCGATTTCCCTATCCGCCGCAATCTTAGCTAGTTCTACTTCCCTATCCTTTTCAGCCTGCGCGATCCTAGCTAACTCAATTTCCCTGTCTTTATCGGCCTGCGCAATCTTTTCTTTATCAAGTGCCCTTACCGCGTGCCTTTCTGCCCTCTCAGTCTCTTGCTGTTGCTTTACAAATTCCTGCAACGCCTGCCCCTCATAACCTAACTCCTTTCCCGTCTTAACTAACTGATCCATGCCGCTTAACGTAAAGCTCACGTTAACCTAACTGAAACCGACGTTCACTTATAGTCACACACGTTAACTAAAACGTTAACAATAATAATAACGAACTAATCCAACTAAAACGTTGATTAATTAGTATACTCGCGATCTGGACGTAGCCATTAAAGTTACGTTCATAACAGACCGGAAATGACGTCATAAACTGACGTTGACTTTGCCGAGAATTACTTTTCTCTTTCCAATGACACAATTAGATGACGTAAATAACCCACATTACAATTACGCCCAACTTGATCTAGCGTATCGGATATACAAACGTAACGTATGTAACGCAACGTATTAACACTGACACGACAACTGTACGTCCTACATTACAAAACCTTATAAGATACCAACGGTAAATCAAACTTAAGATTCTGCTATTAGGTTTAATTCATTGTAACGATACTATAGTACGTTACGAGTAACCTACGTTACTAAATCAGGACATAAAATGGATCTCAGTAACGGTTACGACACAACGTACAAAACGTTTAAGTTAATGAACTAACAGATTGTCATGCAACAGCAGTGCCAAGGTACTCAAATGGACCTTAAAACTAAATATGTATCATCCGTGCCAAGACAATTCAGGTCTATATACCTCAGTTTCCCCACTCAGATATGCAACCTGTTACATTCTAATTAATGCATGGGCTATCGCACTTCATCACGCAGGGAATAAGGATAGTTGACCTTAATTGAGTGTAGGTTACATTTACAAAGAATTTAGTGGCAAAATTGCTCCCCTAAAATTCACAGCCTTACGTCACCTTAGAAAAGAACCATCAGAAAGTCAATAATAATAAAAAAAAATGTCTGACAAAATTGTGCCTAGATTCTGTATATATTGTCAATGTGTTACACTGGCAGATATTAACCGGAAATCAAATCCCACTTCTGACACCATGTTACGCAGAAGGTTTTACACTCGGTCGACACGGGTGTAGAGCCTTATGCGTCGCCAGGACGGCGGAGGGTGACTTCCGGTTAAAGGGTTATCTACCAGTGTATTACACTAACATGGAAACTCTAACAACGTTAGAATTTTTTAAGTTTATATATAATGTAAATTCTATATACAACAATACAATTTACAACTGTCACAATTACAATAATATACAACACATATCAGTTCATGTCGCTGGCCCAAGTAAGGTGTTTGTTTCAAATCTGTAATCGATTTGCGTACAATACGCAAATAGATTACCGTCTGACGTCAACACCGTACTCGGCTCAGCGCCATGAACTAAAGGAAAACACAAAGAACAAAAAAATGTTAGTTTGAGCTCATACAAAAAAAACAAGGCCTTATGTTGGTAGACTTCAATTCGTCGTTCCCTGGATCATGTCATGGGCCAGTCCATATATCATGAGGAACACCAACTTATATTAACACGTGCACGATTATATACTGGTCGCTCCCTGGATCGTACCAGGGACCAGTCTATATATATATTAATACACCTTAGTGGACGAACACTGTCCCACACTTGATGTGACCTTCAGATCTTATCACAGAATCTGGCAAAACTGTGCTAACCACTTCCGCCTACATTTTGTGCTTCCCGCCTCTGCTTAGGAACCATGCACAAACGGCGTTGTAACTGCCTCTACCCGGGTTGGTATTAACCTGGAGACGTATATCGAATCTCCAGGTGAGACGTGGCTCTAAGCCCTAACAGCTGACTGCCGGACTTGATGTGCCTAAAAATAACGAACTTACACTTAATACATTGTAACTACATAATAACAATACGTAAGACTTGGGCCTGTCTTGGAAATACCATACAACGCCCTCGGCGAATGCCGAGCACAACGTGCACACGCCAACCGTGTCACTAGACACAACTCGCGCTCACGATGTAAAGCCAAAATTGTGCTTACTACTTCCGCCAATGAAGAAACGTAGATCCTACTACGCATGTGCGTCGAAGGATCTGACGCCAAACATTGTCGAGAAGTATACTGACGTCAACAGGTATTACCATGACACATCCCACATAAAACATGAGTAATCTAGACAATAACCTATCTACATTAAATTGATTTACCAAAAATTTAACTCTCATATGTAATTCATTCCTTTAAACTAAGCGTAATACCATTTGCCATAGAATATAATAACTGAATAAGAGTTTCGAACACATTTGGGATCATAACGTTTGATCTGACATCATGACGCAAATGATGTTATACCATATGACGTCATCTAGTGAAGGCAAATCAAACGCATGACGACCAAATGTTACCATTATAACTTATGGAAAAAAAAACCTTAATGCGGTGCATGCTATGGCGTCAATTGACGTCACGAGTACATAAATTAGTTCCATGACAAATCAATTTACTTCTATAGGCCACGTATACGTGAAACTAATATAAAAAATGCTGACGTCGCAATAACATGATGCAACTGACTTCATATGAATAACTATGTATGCACCTGACGTCACATGAAGAACATGAATGCAATTGACGTCACTGGACGTCAAATAGATGCGCACCAGTGAAACTAATATAAAAAGTGCTGACGTCGCAATAACATGAATGCAACTGACGTCACATAAATAACATGAATGCAACTGACGTCACTGGACGTCAAATAGACGCACACCATTGCAACCAACATCAGTGATATAAACTATCTCCGTAATTTACAAAACTTCCTAATATACAAATACCATGCGCAGCATGGTCAGTATAAACAAAATTGGTCGACATATGCACAGCCTGATCACTGTCAACAAAATCAAAACAGTCGACACATATAATCATACCATATCAATCAGAAGTCACATTTTTCATTCTTAGCCAAACTATTCTAAATAAATATAATAAGATCTTACCGTTCTGGTCTAAACTCAGAATCTGGGCACACAACAATATAACATCCTCAGTATAAGAATTAAACAGCCACGTCTAACTTTTCAATAAAAGATAGGCGTATAAATAGTATGCGTCTCACATTTAAATCATGGGACTCGAATATAAGCGTGCAGGTATTCACATTAAAATCATGCAACACGCTGTCCACAATCAAAAGACTCGTGCAGGTATTCACCTTAAAATCATGCAATACGATGTCCACGAGAGGTATTCACAAACAACCCATGCATAACGTAGTCACAATTTCCGTAAACGTTTTATTACCACAGTTGCCCTAAAAACTGTAGCCCTACTGATTGAAAGGATTAAAATAATTCGACGACAAAGTCGACGATCGGATCCATTTCGTAACAATTTCAATAATCAATGTAACAGCAGGTTTTGTAGTGTACATTACTATTATTACTAGTAAGTCCCTAATCTTATATTTATTTATATAAAAAGAACGAAAATATTTGATTGTCACTTGACTGAATCTTCTACATAAAAGAATGTTCACAGCATCAATAGTTTTATTTCCCTTGGCGTAATATCTTCTCTATCTCTCATTTTCTCTATTTATTCCTTTTTTATTGTTTTGACTAAGAGTCACGAATGTCAGTGTTATGAGAAGCGTAGCAATAAAACTGATCTGTCGTATAATCATGTCAGCAAAGAAGTTGAGTGTTGTTACATGTACAAGAAGAAAGAAATAGCAAAAAAGAATGTTTGTTCAGTAAATGTCAAGTCGTTTAACACATAATCACTCTCTTTTCTGTTTCACGTACAAAACGCAGCTTGCAAGGGCCTTAAACTGCTTGGTCAAATGGCAACAAAATTCCGTCAACAATATTCCTTAAAACTGACTGAATACTGTATCTATGGGAGTTTCATGGGAGTTGGTGAAGGATGTTGATAAGCTGAGATGAAATGCAGTACATTTCGTATAAATGTTATCTACGTTAATTCTACGTTAATTCAAGTAGTAGCATAGGCGTATGACAAGGAATCAAGGAGGCTGTAATTCTTCTAATATTTATAGATGATTTTAAAGGGGGGTATACTAGCAAAAGAAAACAAAACGTTTCTGCCTTCAATCTATTCACATTTTGGGAATATACTCATATGTAACGTCTACAACCAAATGTTACGGATTTAAGCCAAAATGGATAGAAAGCTAATAAGTATCAGTCGCTAGCGGTAGAATAAGTCTCTTCTAAAAATGACTTTAGAATGTTGTTTGCTCGAAATCCCGCTTCAAATGACAGAAACATAACGAGGCAGTCGGTCATTTTTAGCTTTTTTTGTACCCAGTTATCTCCCCTAATTTCCCATCCTGGATCCACTTTTCAGGACCACATCATACCCTAAGTTACAGTGGGGATAATAAACTTTCATAATATACCAAATTCATCCTTTCGAATTGTCGGGGCATTAAACTCGAAAAATAGGCCCTTTTTGAATTTCAGCGTCCTGACTATCATTGCCGCATTGGAGTCGACTCTACTCCGTGCTGGAGTCGGCGTTAAAACGCGGAAGAGATATTTTGTTTAAACATGTATTCTACAAAATAACACAAGGAAACCACTGACTCAATATGGCTTTATTTTCTTGTCTGTCTCCTTTTCAACTCGGGGAAAAACAGAAGAAATCAAGAAATCTAATGTTTGGCTGAATCCAAAAAAAAAATCCTCAGTATGAAAAGTTCTATGTCCCTAAGCCCCACCATGTTTTGAAACTTTAGAGTGGATCCGAGTCTAAAATTTTAATCGGCCATCCTACAGAGCAACAGAGCAACAATCGCCAATATTGGTATCAATCGGATAACAAGTCACTTTTTACAGCCCCGCCCCCCCCCCCCCCCCCCTCCGGGTGCACTGTATAACTCTTTGACCGACCATAACTTTAGCAGAGTCAAACATTTTGCAGTAAATAGGATATGGGTCTCTTAATTTCAGGGTTGCAAAATCTAAGTGTTCACGGTAGATCCGACAGATGTCAAAATATTTTGCGTTTCCATCAAATCATTGACAATTCATTATATTTGCATGTACTACAACAAGAACTGTTTAAAAATGTGAAGAATGATTTTTCAAAGTAATGCAAGGCAAATATATTTTAAATGTTACATTATAAATATGCCACTCCTCTTGTGCTAAAAGCGTTGTATAAAAGAAACCTTTCTCCAGATTTTTTTAAACTTCCACCGAAAGCTATAGTCCGGCAGAAAACCAGTTTGACCTGGAACTTGCGTTCAAACTTTTTTCTTAACTGATTCTTGTAGCTTAGATATTGCTTTTCAACAATCTTACTGATGCCACCTTGGCATCTTTGAGCAATTTGAGAAAATCAAGATGGCGTCCAATACGGTGGATGTAACAGCGCAATAAGGAGTTTTGCTATATAAATTGCAATTTTGGTGTTTGTTTGTCTTTATACAAATACATTAATTGCAATTTCACTTTAATGAATTATTTATGGTATCCGCAGAACATATCCAACGACCGCAATTATTGAAGGACTCAGTGTATAGCGGCAGATCCTTGCAGGATAGGTAAATGGAAGAACTCTGAAATATAGGATACAAAACTGGCCAATTTTGTAGAAGCAGCAACTGTCGTCTATTCTTGTAGTCTTTGAACTACAATAAATTCATCCACACCTTCAGAAATAGTTTATTTGTGAAACAGCTATAGTTTGACTGTTTTGCCATAGGACAACCGTATTTTGGCAGTGACTTACGTTACCGCATCATGCTTAGGAATTTTGTCTATTTTTGAAAGACTCTTATCTAAATCGACACTGAAGTAGATATAAAGGTAATCATTTTAAAATCGATACTTTATTATTCACTAAAGAAAAATATACCTTCAGCGTGTCCAGAGTTGATGTTATTTACGTTACTAGGTCTTTTATAGGAAAAAATGAGCAAAATATTTATTTTAATGAAAAAAAAGTATTTTATTATACAAGTAAAACAAACCACACTGATTTTATACAAAGAAATAAACCCAATACATTTGTATCAAAATGTAGAGTATGTTTCGCTGTTATATACGTTACTGAGTATATGTTACCGAAAAATATCTGAAACATGAATATTTGCATAACAAACTGTATGTTAGGAGCAAACACTACTGTGTTTTTTTTAGCAAAGTGATTTCTGGCAATATAGCAATGGTAAACAGAGCATTTCAGTGGCTTGAATTTATACCTTAGTCTGCAAAGTTGTTTTGTAATAAACCTAGAAGTTGTTGTTACAGAGGTTTTACATTTACACAAGCTGACACCACAGAACTGACAGAGGCCATTATTAGCCATGAGTCTTCAAATAATCTTCATAGAGGTTTTCACTGGCCTGAGCTGGGGAGGAACGGAATGAAAAAGGCAGACAGAAGAAAGCGAGGCAATTTAAAGAACTGGAGAGGTCTTGAGTTTGCTGGCTCTGTACAGAAGAGAAAGTGTGTCAAAATCATCTGTGCTGCCCCAGTGACCTATCTGGCTAAAGGAGGTTATATAGTATGTGCAGTATATGGAAGAGGGTTGTGACTTAAGAGGATGTATTTTGATGGATAACTTCCAAAATGGCTTCACGTAATCTAAAAGGTTGTGTAGTTAATATAATAAGTTGATACCAACATCTAAGTATGTGCTTTGTAGGATTGGGAGCTGGCATTACAGTCTCCATGGATATCTTGTTAAAAGAGTGTGGCATCAAAGCTCCATGGTGTTTCCGATGTTTTTGTGTTAAGTAGCTTGTGGTGACATCAGAGTATACCAAGAAGTCCTTTAATAGCTATACACTATTACACTACCTTGAGCACTGCCGCATTCTTTTTATTTATTTGAAAGTCTAGTATAGCAAACGGCTATCATAGTGTCTATTAGACAAGCATCAGGCTAACATTAAGTGTTTCTATGTAACTTGTATAAACCAAGCTGGCACAGCAACGGTGTAAAAGTATTGTGTTTAGAAAATCTGATATCATATTGTCTGTGAAGGTCTTATAATATCCGTATATGGTACCGTAGTGCCCACTGATAGTAACTTTTAAAAGTCTGAGCTGGCATCACTTCAGTGTTTTACAAAGGTCTTCTTGACGACTTTCTTGACGATTTAGCAGATACCCTATTGTCTATGGAAGTTTTGTAATAGCCTCAGCTGCTAGGTTATATACGTGATCGATTTTCATTTTTAGGCTTACCTTAATAGTGATCATAAAAAATGGTTATTTAAGTTCAAGTATGTGCACTATATGGTGGTATTAGTAGGTCTTTTAACAGCCTTACATGGTACCATATTGAAAAAGCTATACATGTAACTGGTATAGCGTGGGGGAAGGTTTGAAGTAACCGTAACCTGAGGTAGCACAAGTGTTTTACGGAGTTATAACAGTACCCTGAACTGATATCATAGTGTTACCTGATTACCTTGTTTTAGTTCCAAGTAGTTTACATGTTAACATAGAGGTCATGTAGTAGCCTGAAATGGTATGTTATTCTTTATCTAATAATTTGAACTTGCAAAAACAAAGATCAGGTCCAATGAGACCGTGTTGTTAGCGGAACTGAATTAGCACGTTGACTGTTATATAGCTTCCATAGAGATATTTTAAAGTAACTTACGCTGTTGTCGGTACCAAAAAGTTTAAAAGGTCTCGAGGGAGTGCCACAATCAAAGATTGCTTTGATATCTGGAGCATATATGGCATCGCCCTCAAAGAAATTGTTGTTGTGTGAGTATCCGCCTACCCTTAATATCTTACAGTATTTTGAATTAACATGACTTCCTAAAGAATCTGAAGCGGTCTCAACTGGTACCACTGTTTCCGGCTTGAGTAAGCTGCATTTTGTTATATAATTTAATTTATCTTATATTGTGCATACTTTTTACCATTTCTATATCCTAGCATAGATACCATTTCACATCATTACTAAGACTGCATAAAAATAACATTAATTTTTATAACCAGTCTTTCTGAAACGTAAACAACACTAGCTAATAATGCTGATCTGTATTCTGTGAAAAAAATGTGCAAAAATATCATATTTACTACTCCGTTATAAGGACAAATTGTGCCAGCTTCAAATGAGTTAATCAAAATTATGTGGAAAAAGGGTGGTCCTTTTTAAATAAAGGGATCAAACTTTTGTAAGAGCAGACTTAGTTTGATTCTGTTCACGAGAAAGACAGAGATAAATAGCCACATGCAGCCTGGATCACATTCAGCATAGCTCCTTTTCTAAAGAAGGTGACTGAGCTTCAGATTTCAGAAGGGGGGAAGAAGAAAATCCATTGAGTAAAACATTACTCTGGCGACATTTTTACGGCTTCCACACATGCACTTATCGACAAACACTTGATTTTTATTTACTTCTGCTTAAATCGTGTGATATGGATAACCATTCGGAGTTCTTTGGCATTTATAATATGTTACAGTTTTTGTCCATGTCTGAACTCTGAATGACATTAACATATTACTAGAATCAAATATATACGTAAATGATCTTTTAGGTGTCTGCAAAACAAACATAGCTTTTAACAAATAACTATATTATTTTATAAAAGCCGAATGATTCACTACATGCTAATAAATATATTTATTGTCTGAAGCCAATTTGAACCGTCAAAAAAGAGAAAGAGTATTGATTTAAAAATAAAAATGCATAAGGGTTAATACAATACTTGTGCAAGCTACGATTGGGCTTTATAACTTCTAAAATCTATTCCGATAATATTTTATTTTGGTAACGTAAACTTCAGCAGATGCCTTTATTTGCATTTCACTAAATGTGTGTTTTATTACTCGTACTATTGAAATCTTGCATATACATGTGTAAATATCATTTCAAATCATTATTATGGTTACAGTTTAGTTAACAACGGTAAGGAATTTCTGTATCATAGACTACATAAGCTAATGAAGCTTATATATATTGAGATTGCTATCGACAAGATAGTTATCAAAATGCTGTCTGAAGCTAGACTGTTACTGAGCCGCGAAAGGAGTAAACGAACAAAAGGGTTTTGCGCTCAGCGCCGACTCAGATCAGCCTGGACATCCGCCCGGTCTGATCAGACTCTTCGCTGTCTGCATAAAGGAAGCTTAAGCTACCCTTTAAGCGCTTAGGGAATAGCATGATCAGACTGGGCGGATGCCCAGGCTGATCTGAGTCTGGACTGGGCGCACAACCCTTTTGTTGGTTTTCTCGGGTATTTCTCACTTTTTTTGTTTTGTACTCTTTGCCAAACATCGCTATGCTACTTTGGTTTGAAACACTGCGTTGGATTTCATTAGAAACTTGTCAACACATAAGGTATTGGGTAGCAGAGAGCCCATTACCGAATGTTTCGGGGAAAGTTTATAAAGTTCATGTCCGGTCAACGTTAATTGGGAATTTTTTTCAAGCCTAAGTCGTTCCCATGTACCAAAGACTGGAATAACTCATAGGGCAGATATTTCTTTTGCTTCAACGTAATAAGAAATCGCTTCAATCATCTTTGCTGGTCCATAACATTACATATGTCGCTGGCCGAAAATTCGGTAGAAAAACATAACATTACATATTTGTGCGAGCGTAACATTATGGACTGACCCTCAGTCAGACGACAACCGACTGTCTATTATGGCACGATGTCGGCAGCTAATTGGTTATCCCCTCGGGGATAACCCTATTAAGATAGGAATTCGTACTCGATTGTACGCCGTTTCCATTTGCTTTGCTTTCGCTGTTTCCTACAGGTCCCACTATCTCCCGGTACTGCTACATTCGGCACACCCTGCTACAGTTCTCGCCAGCATCGCTAATGCATGATCTTTATAGCTTATATCTTAAAACTCTTTATGTCACCTTTTAAAAACAGTTACCAGAAAGTTCAGTTAGCACTTTACAGTGCAGATCAATAACAAGTTCTACTTGATTAACGCTAAATGCAGGTTCCACGATTTACCGGTACTTGCTCCCATAGTTTGGCGCACCCAGCTGCAGGGTCCCTTCCAGCATTGCTAACACATTGGCTGTAAAATTTATTCTGAAGACTTCATCTCGCCTAATACCAGAATCTCACCTAATACAAGCACTTACCAGAGAGAACAGTCCACTTACGAAGAGCCATTACTAAACAGTACAGGTCATCTAACTAAAGTTAATAGCACTGAAGCTCACCTGTTACAAGCAATCACTAGATAAAAAAAGCTGTCAAACTGGCCACTTCAACAGATCCAAGAATACAATAAAATTAACTTGTATTGCTGCACTTTTTCTGCTTTTAAATTACCACTTGCATCCTATAGATTCATTTGCTAAAGGATAACTTCTCAAGCTTTTTCAAAAGCTAAACTTGTATTATCATAATGACGTCGTTGTTATTTAGTGGATAATGTCGTGTCATAAAAATCGTATGACCACACGAGTGATAACACTTTGGCGCGCACACGTAACGTCATTGACAACATTCATGTTAACAATGCGTTTTTTATTGAACAAATGTTCAATTTGTAGGCGTTAAAATCCCATTTTAAATGGTCATATGATAAACAGAATCTTATACTCATGGCCTTTTCATAGGAAATTTATTACTTCATATGAAATGATCACTCGTGTCAGATCCTCTATGTTCAGACATGAAAAGCAACTGATCCGTACGTAATTTGCCAGTTCATATTACGATTCCTTACACATGCCAACGATTTTTCCCCTTCTTTTCGCCAGGCTTAAACTTAAACAGGCTCGATCTTTTGTACTTACCTTTGCTTTCGAAGAATAAAAAGGCTCGGTCAGGATCAGCCAGACGCTAGACTGGACAGCCTTCAATCCACCACATCTCGTTGCTAACGTCAGTCTTGACTTCTCAGCGAGACGACTACTTTCGTCCGATTCTAGAATTCGTAAAATGCGTTCATCCTCAAAGAACGCAACATATTTTTGATAGCAACATTTTTCCATTTCCTCCGCCTCAACGCCCCAGAATTTCAACTCGAGTTTAAAAGACGACGGACAAACGTCACTCGGCATATGAAGTGCGCCATATAAATAATAATCGAGTACTGCATGGAACGCAACAGCGCTGTGTTGAATAAAGATGTCATTTTGACGTTCAATCAATTCATGCTGACGTCCAAAAGAGACGTTCTTTTTCATTAAAACCCAGACGGATTCGGAAATTTCAAGTTTAGTTCCACTAAAATTTAACGTAACTGTTTTCACGTTATCCATTTTTTTTTTTGTTTTTTTCTTTGCGAGCAATCTTATTTTATTCTTGTCTCCGTGAGGATAGATTTTGTCCAAACGTGATTGCCTTCGAAGAACATTTTATCAGTTAACGATACATAGTTTCTTCTGTAACATTCATACATTGATCTATTTTACCATTTTTGAGAGTTTCATATCGGTTCCATTTGCTTTCCATACAAAAAAAACTGGCACTAGTCTCTGTCAACAAAGAAAATACTGTAAGATACAAATAGTCCCGGGCACGTACATTTCAAATGAAAATCAAATTTACCGCAAAATGATTAAAAAACGGGACACCTGAATCTGTCCTGAAATCGAAAAAAAATGAGTTTCCAATGAAAACCGTTGGAGTACCTTTTCAGAATGATCTAGGTTTGCAATGATTGCTCTTTAGGAAACTTTTCTTCTTTTTTTTTTTTGTTTGCTCGACAGCAAATTTATGCAGCTGTGAATACAAAACTATTTTTGAAGTAAAAAAATCCAACAAAACATTTCCAAAAACTAAAAAAAAAGAAAGTCAGACAAGAGTAAAGAAATCCAACAAAACATTTCCTCCAACAACTAAAAAAAAACAAATAGTCAGGAGTAAATGCAAGTAATGCCAGTTAAGGTGAGGTGGGAGTAATTGACAAAGCACATGATTTTATTCATACTTCCCTCTATTGTACATTTTCAGCCCCTGTTTCAGAAAATTTAATAAAAAAAGGGGGGTCGCCGTTGTCGTTTTCAAGATATCTGACCTCGAACGTCAACTTTTCCTCATTTTCGACCCGACGTTAGTAGTCTTTCCCCGCGGAAAAAAACTAGATGTACTTTTTTCAGTTTCTTCTCTACGGCATTTTCTATTTCCTTAAAATTTCACCCAGCTCTCATTCTCCTTGCATTTTGTGAGCAAACCAAGTAGTAATCACAGAAGCGACTAAGGTTGACGCCATCTTGTTTTTCTCAAACGGAACGGTTGACGTCATTACGTAACGTGGAGACAGAAACTGCCGCACGGCGGCGCTGAATTACTCCCGCCTCACCTTAAGGAGCCGATGAAAACAAGAATATGATGATTCCAGCACGCAAGTGAAGTCAGTTGTTTCCTCATTGTATTGCAATAAACATATGAGCCGCGACACGAGAAAACCAACAATGTGGTTGTGCGCCCAGCGCAGACTAAGATCAGTCTGGGGATTTGCCCAGTCTGATCAGACTCTTTGCTAAGCGCTTAAAGGCTAGCTAAGGGTCCAAGCTACCTTCATGCGGACAGCGAAGACTCTGATCAGACTGGGCGGATGCCCAGGCTGATCTGAGTCTGCGCTGGGCGCACGACCACATTGTTTGTTTTCTCGTGTCGCGGCTCATATGAAATAGGGTTGGGCCACGAGTTCTCACAACATTAGTTACGGCCCATCCCCCTCCGTAACTCAGTAAGCATCCCTATGAAAGCGAATGTTAGCTAGTTAGGGTCGAGTCGTGTAACTTCGGACAGCGGGTAAATTCGGACACACCATTGCACACAGTGAAAATCCAGACGAGTCGGGTCATAATTAGCCGTCTCATCAAGATTTTCACTAGCTGCCCAGTTACTTTTGTTTAAATTCCGAACAACTGACGTATAAAGAAAACAATGTCACTCTCCGAATTTACCCGGTGTCCGGATTTACCCGACTTGCCCCTAGCGGATTTCAAAATAAAACACTTTCATGAAAAAAAGAAAAGTCCTCAAAGGCGACTGTCAGTTGCTTTCCTAATGACAAACAACAAAACATCATCAACAATGCTACTGAACTCAGTAAACTAAAGTTGGCTCGTGATTCCAATTGATTATATATAGTGTCTGGAGCAACCGTATTTATAGTAAATACATTATATTACCGCATCTAGACCAGATATTCAGACACCTTACGACAGTAGCTAGTAAGACCAGGTCAAATCAAAGTCTACGGCAGTTCCCTTCTGGTTCCGCCTGAAAGTTGATCTTAAAATTAACTGATCAAGTTCTAATATTTAGATTAATTACCACAATGGCAATCAATCTTTGCAAAAGATTCCATTGTGATCCTAGATGATCCACCCCTGGAGAAAATATGCGAACCTCGCACATCCTGAGCAGACTTACATGTAGCATCCAGCCAAAATATAATGAGGGAAATAAGTTTAGCAAGTTTTTACAAATCAGCGTATAATTCAGACGTATTTAAAAAGTGGGAAATTGTATTGTTTCCGCTGTTTAAGGCATCATTTTGGGTACCAGAAACCCTACAATGAAGGTCGAAAGTTTATTTATTGAGCAAAATCGCGTCGCATTTGTACCCAAGGGTTTAACCCAAAAAATGCCACAAATCTTTTATGCAACTGATCTTTTTTCAGCTGCTGTTTCATCTTCAAATCTTACACCAGAGCCAATTTGCGGCAGTGTAGACATTTGTGAACACGGACACGGTGTTGTGTGCGAAAAGATTGTTACAATGATAAACGTAAATGTGCTTATGACGCCGTCAAAGTTGGCATTCACAAAGCAATTGAGACTGGGCAAAAGTGACCGTTAACGAATTGTTCCAAAATCTTGAACCAACCTGCAATGGCAAGGCCTCTAGTTGACAAGAACTCTTTCAAGCAATTTGTCCCTGTAAACGGGCGCTATTCCCGCAGATTTAACCACACCTGGTTCGACATTTACGTCATTCTGACGTCAGTTTTTAAAACCATCAAAGATCCTTTTGACATCAGCAATACTGAACTTAAAGTTTCTCTTCTCTGAGTGCGCATAAGGGTCATTGCATATCCACAGATTTTGTAAATTTCCGTCATAACGTAAACTTGACGCCTCCATTCAAATCTTGACAGGTTCTGGTCGTTGCATTAAAACAAATGGATTAACAGGGGTAATCGTTTTGCTTGATAGTGTTCCCACAGTTGACAGTACTAAAGCGCAAAAAGATTCGAGTCAAAACGTCAACTGATAATGTTTAAAATGGCGGTTGAATTTTTCGGCAAGTTAACGTCAAACTAACATGCCCCATTGCCGGCGTCTTATGCGTTTATTTGCAAACCCATTTATGGTTTTCTTGTTCAAGGACCCAGTTAAAGCCTTTCAAAAACATTTTGACAATTTTCTTTGTTTAATTGTTTTGTCAGCCCGCGTAAATTGTGAATTCATTTAAAGTGACGTCAAACGTGCGTAAGTCACCTTTTCCGTCCAAGTTTGATGTAATCGCAGTCTCCTAACTTAAACGAACTGTATGCGATCAACAGTCTGGGAATACTATCTCCAAAGAAAATTTCACAACCCTTTGGAAAAATTGCTAAACTTATTTCTCTCAGTATATATCGTAATAATTCTAGTAAAACGTCAATGCTTTGCCTTTTACTTAGGAACTATCTCTATTCTCTCAGTAAAACATTGGAAATACAGCCGTAAAATCCCCTAAAACACTGCATACTGTCCCTGGGAAAACAGTAATAATCTATTTTATCATATGACGTCGCATCTGAGAGTGCAATAAAGCCATGCATTAAAAACGATAATCCACTAGTGGATTAAATATGCAAATTACGTCCTAACGTTATACGTTGACGTTTTCTAATGGCGTTTTAGTGCAAATTTTGATAATACAATGCGCTTTTAGTGTCATATGATAAATAGAATCTTGCATTCGTGCTCCTGTATTATTGAATTTATTAAACTCGTTGGGGAAAAACGGTAAGATGCTCGCCAGAGCCTCGCATCTTATCTTTTTCCCCAACTCGTTTAATAAATTCAATAATACATGAGCACTCATGTTAGATCCTCTATATTAAGTAGGATGGTTACGGTAGCGTCTCTCTCGTTGGAACGGGCAGGAATCGTCCATTTAGCCTATTTATTCCCAGTGGACTCTTCTATCTTTATACATAGGATTAGTTCATTTGTCATAAAAGGGGTGTCTGGTTCAATTACTTTTACTTTTATTATTTTCATTTTTCTCTAAAAGATAAGTAACCATTTTCCATATACAAACAGTATAGACCGTGACCAGAGACCCGCGTTCTACAGCGTCTGATCTGGGTCTGTCCTGTTTTGCATAATCTTTTTGGGGGCACTAGGCATCAGTGAGTTAATAACAAGGCATAACAATAAAAGGGCAGCTTTTTCGTGATTTGCTTGCATCCTTGCCTGGGCAAAAAAGAAGATATTGTGGCAATGATTGATTGATGTGATTGATTTGTTGCTTTACGTCCACGGTAAACAGCTATGGTCATGTAGTGAGTTTGGTATAAACAAGTAAATGAGCGGACTCTCAAGCGAACTTATATGACGGAAACTATAAGCACTTAATTCACCAAGCCAGCTGAGTTACCTGGATGGATGGCTGGATGGATGGATGGACGGATGGATGGATGGACGGTTGGTTGGTTGGTTGATTTGATGCTTAACGTCCACGGTAAACAACTACGGTCATGTCGGGACGGTCAGTCAACCTAACCACACTATTCCTGGGCAGGCTTAGACCTCCTATGTGACTCAAGTGAGCTAGGTCGGTAGGCACCCGCAACCGTAATTTTGACACTGGGTAGCGACAATGACCCTTTCTCAAGACTGAGCTGTCCACTTAGGAATTCCAAAATGAACCGCGGTCAATCTTAAGATTGACCTGATTCCAAAACAGTTACCAACACGATGCACTGTTTGTTTGTGTGTATTAAACCGAAAGTAGAAATCGAAAGTAGATCTACACTGAAAAAAAAAACAGAAGTTTTGAATATCTGCGTCTGTTTTCGATAAAATTTCCATTGTAAATTTTTACAAACAAGAGAAACATTTTGAATTAACATAAGACAGACTGCCAGAATTTACGGAGTGCAGTACAACGAGAAAAAATGAAAATTAAATATTCATTGACCTTTGATATTACTGGCTAAATTTTGACGTACACGTTATTAGACCTATGAAATCTTGGGAAATGTGGAACAAAAGTGAAATTGTACTCGGCTGCGTCGAGAAAAAATCTCCGACTAGGGCCCAAGTTCACAATCATTCCTTAAACTTAAGGACGACCTTAAAGTTAAGGTGTAAAATTTCGTATGTAAATAAAAGCTTACAAAAACTAAATGTATTTATTTTTTCTTTCGTATTACAATTCTATGACTATTGTCAGTAGATTCACGCAAAAACTGCAATTTTTAAAAAGGTTTAAATATGGATTTTCTGAGGGCGAAATTTTCCACCTTAACTTTAAGGTGGTCCTTAACTTTAAGAATGATTGTGAAACTGGGCCCAGGTAAGGAAATTAGTTCTATCTCAGGTCTTAAAACACCGATTTAATGTCGTTAAAAGCAGTTATCGTTTTCAAATGCCATTTCTCTGAAGCAACTGCCATTGGTTTATGAACTGAAGTCATTTGCCAAGATGCTTCTGAAACTGGCCATGACCTGGTAAATGGCTTATTTCGTAAAATGATAGCATTTGGTATTTAGCAAAATATGTTACTGCAGAGTAACTGCGATTGAAGACATGAAAATCAGACTCTTAAGACTTGAAATATATTTGTTTTTCTTATTTTGTTTATTTCTTTTGAAACAAAAGCTACCATATTAATCCTAATAAACGCCCCTACTCTAATAGACGTCCCCTACTTCTTTTCCGAAAATAATGTTTATTAAATTGCATGAATTCCCGTTTGCTTCTCTGGATGAGGTAGCTCTTTGAAATAGTCTACTTTTTGTCACCCGACGTAGGCGGAGGGGGACTATAGAAATGACCCTCGTCCGTCCGTGTGTGCGTCCGTCCGTCCGTCCGTCCTTCCGTCCGTCCTTCCGTCCGTCCGTCCGTCCGAAATCTTGTCCCCGCAACTCCTCCTACGTCTTTCATCGGATTGATTTGAAATTTTACAGATTGTATTCTTATGATATGAAGATGTGCATGTGGTTTTCGATTTTTGTTTCGGCCATTTTTGATGGAGTTACAGCCCTTGCTGACTCAGACCTTCCGAAATCTTGTCCCCGCAACTCCTCCTACATCTTTCATCGGATTGATTTGAAATTTTACAGATTGTATTCTTACCATATGAAGATGTGCATGTGGTTTTTTATTTTTGTTTCGGCCATTTTTAATGGAGTTACGGCCCTTGCTGACTTAAATCTTGTCCCCGCAACTCCTGCAACATCTTATATCAGATTGACTTGAAATTGTGCAGAATGTTTCATCATGATCTGAAGATGTGCATGTGATTTTGGAATTTCAATTGTCCTATTTTGTACAAAGTTATGGCCCTTTGTCGTTTTTTGGCATTTTTCCAACTTTTGAACCGTTTGACCGAGAGAGCTGAAATTTGGTATGCTATTAGCATTTGGTTATTTGATTATTCTGATTATTGTTAGGATGTGCTAAATTATAAGTGACAGAGTTATTCCCCTTTCATAGATAATAGACATTCACTTAAAGGTAAAGGGATAACTCCAGAACTATTCATATTAATGGGCTGAATTTTCATAAATGCATTGTTCATTTTTCATCAGATTCATATAAGCAGGATTATGGCTCTTGTTATTTTGTTACTGGGTATACAGTCTTGATGTTTTGGTCATTTTGTAAGGGCCTATAGTTTCAGTAACCTGATTTTACACATATATGCCCCGTTCTTAAGTATTTTACAAAGAGGCCCAGTAATTGGGTATATACCTTTGCTTATGTTCAGTTATCATTTGCTTACCAGGTTCTGTAATATATATATGTTCTGTTTTTGGCCATACATTTACTCTGAAACAGAATAAAGGCCTGAAGTTTGTGACACATTTCAAACGTCGGGTGACACTTGGCCGATGGCCTTTTATTAAGGAAAGAATTTGCTCCAACAGGAGCAAAGTCTTTCCTTTAAGAGTTGACCCCCTACTGAGAAGGGAGGCAAAAAAGTAAGCTGCTTCCTCTGCAAGTATACCTATTCACCTTAATTATATTTATTACAGGTATTTGGCAGTGGCTGATTTACTACATTTTAGGCTCTAAATAACACCCCCTTTTTGTAAAATGCAGGGGCGTTTAATAGGGTTAATACGGTATCTGCTGTTATCATCATGTGATGGTAACGTAGGTTGTCTGCCATGCTCTTCTCCAACTCGTAATGCTTCTTTGATGTGCCGCAGATGTATCTATTTGAGCAGTGACACGACAAAACTAACAAAATGATGTGCGCCTAGCGGAGACTCTGATCAGCCTGGGCATCCGCACAGATCAGAGTCCTTCCAGTCTGCTTAAAGGATAGCTAAGGATCTCAGCTACCTTCATGCAGACAGCAAAGACTCTGATCAGACTGGGCGGATGGCGTATGCCCAGGCTGATCTGAGTCTTTGCTTGGCGCACATGCCGTTTCATTAGTTTTGTCGTGTCGCGACTCAATTGTAGCTTTTCAACCATAAACCATATGACCCTCAGCCATTACTTTTCTTTGTCAGAACGACATGTATTCAATCAACCCATCATTTTCCTCATGTTTACAAAAGAAGATGAAGCCACAACGTCTGTTGGATGGTTAACAAATGTTGGGTATGGGGTCGGGATGGGTGTACAAATGTGGGCGTTATACATGTTATAGGGCACAAAAACTAATTTGATCGATATATTTGATATTTTATATAAAAATGTTCATGTTAAGCATGATATCAAAATCTATCCGGATGGTTCTTCATTTCTTCGGCGATTCTCTTTTCTACCAGTGGAATCTCCAACCTGTCAAAATTAAAATTGCCACTAACAAACACTTGTTTTCCCGTCGTTTTACTTAGCCTGGGAGCCATCAGAACTGTATGAGAATCGGACTGACCAATCAGAACTGAGGAACTAGGTGTCTTTCCCGCCATTGTCATGGCAACGGATAAATCACCAAACAGTTTTGACTTTCCAATCCAAAGATGAAAGCTGTCTTGCAATTTTATCACTTGGAAATAAATATCTGTGTCCATGATTTTTTCATGAAATTCATGTACCTTTATTGTTGGTTCAACATATTCGATACCCACATCATCTGTCTCTTTCTTACTGTTTTCGTAACTATAGTTTAACTCTTCCATTTGTTGCGTAGATTCTTTCTTTACTCTCTTTGTCTTTCTTTCCCAATTTCGAAGCACCTGAAATTCGAAATTTTCCATAATCATTCAGAAACTAGTTTTAAGTAAACTAGGTGAAATTTAGCAAACAAAAACAATTGCAAGACTCTGGACGGTAAATAAGATACTGTAAAACTAGTCCGCCAATATTTGAGCCTCGACACGAGAAAACCAAGAAAGTGGCATGTGCAACCAGCGAAGACTCAGATCAGGCTGGGCATCCGCCTAGTCTGATCAGAGTGTTCACTGTCCGCATGGAGCTAGTTTAGATCCTCAGCTACCCTTTCAGCATACAGCCAAGACTCTGATCACACTGCACGGATATCCAGCCTGAACTGAATCTGCGCTGGGCGCACATGCCACTTTCTTGGTTTTCTCCTGTCGCGGCTTATTCACTTTTCAATATGCACAGAATGACAGAGATTAATATGAAAAGGAGTATCTGATTAGTGTTTGAGATATTTCTTATATTACTCCATTTAACTATACATTTATGACATCTCATTAGAATCGCCTTGATGAGGCGATTCTGATAGATGCCACAATGTTTAGTTAAAAAGAAATGTTACAAACTCACATTATATTTTCTTTAATATCTGGGACCACATCATGAAACGCCAAAATCAATCTGCACATATATTTTATTTTCATTCAACCGCGAAATTTCAATACCGCAGATATTAACTGTTGTGCAGTACATGGTGAAATTAATTTAAAAAAGAAATGAAACAGTCTTGTTCATACGAGGGGTATCTGAGACTTAATTGAAACCATCCAATAACATCCAAATACTTATATTTTACATGCATGTTTTTTTATTGATCTAAATATCTAAATAAATAAACTAAAATCTTTCCTCTACATGTATACGAAAATATTTCAGTAAGCTTACGTGCAGCATCAGTATAAATCCGCTTCCAACATGACAACCGAAATGGGGACAAACTGTGACAATTCTATCCAAGAGGGACAAAGACCATATTATAAGATTCGCGGACAACTAACTGGAAAAGGACACTTTTGATGAGGTAAGTCTATTTCCTGTCAGTATTGCTACTACTTCTCAAAGATAAATAAACATGGCAATAAACATTATTTACAGAACTAAAGTCTGACCCTCCGTGTTAAGAAACAGCTTGTCAAACATCATTAATTTTGAAATTACCAAGTTGCCAATGTCGTTAATGGCGACGTCATGCAAAATTGGACCAAAAACTCAAACGTTAAAGTGAAGGTCATCCTGTTTGACAATGGGGTAAACGTCTGACATGAAACAAATATACTGCATCCTTTATCTGTTCAGCTTTTTACCAGTACCAAAATTATTGTAATCCGTCCAACAGAAGTGACAAAAATAATTCCCAATCAACATGAAAATACACTGGCGTCTATGGGAAAATTAATTTTGTGGAATTACTTTTGGTCCTTTACTGTACCCCTAGTATCAGGAGATGCAACTCTAGCATTGCCACATTTTTCAGTGCAGTCAACATGATACACTGGTAAAGGATTTCCTCCCTTTTTCAGAAGGGCTTAGTCCTCCAAGGACCAGGGAAATCTAGGTTATAATCATATGAGCCATGACACGAGAAAACCAACAAAGTGGCTGTGTGCCCAGTGCAGACTCAGATCAGCCTGGGCATCTGCCCAGTCTGATCAGAGTGTTGGCTGTCCGCTTGAATTTAGCTTAGACTCTTAACTACCTTTTAAGCGAATAGCGAAGATTCTGATCAGAGTGGGCAGATGGCCATGCTGATCTGAGTCTGCCCTGGGTGCATAACCACTTAGTTGATTTTTTCGTGTCGAGCCTCATATATACAACTTAATACAAGACTAAGAGCAGAATACTCAGGCTAAAATTATAAACATATCACTTAGGCAAATATCATTACTAAATTCATATAAAAATGCCATGATACCATATGTAATTTCTAAATATGGGGCTGCTGACAGCAAAGCCCATGGATACTTTCGACTCTGACACAAATGAGTGAAATCTGTCACTCATGGCTGTCGCAATTTTTGCCTTTTTTTTTTTACATTACATACTGTCTTATATCTGGCTGAAAAATGGGAGATAAACATAATTACCAGACTTAGTCTTAGGACTGTACAGCTGGCATATCGATAGTATTAAGTTGAATAGGTGTGTTTCGCGATCGAATGTTTCACCTGTCGTCTACATTTATTGCCACACTCTCCTGTGTTGGGGCTTGCTAAGTCGGCATTTAGAATAATAATACAGCTACAATTTGTTATACTCAGATACTCACAATGTTACCAATGATGTTGTGACTGATAGATAAAGAGAACTCTTAACGCAAAATATAACAACAACTGCATTATTGACGACCAAGCTATAACCGCACCTGCATTTCTCTGTGTCTGTGATATCCACTGCCCCGGGGGAAACTTTTAAGTTACGATTTTAAACTCCTTGTACTGCTCTAGTTTATTGTTATACCGGTAGATTCTTTTCCTCAAAGAATAAATTAATATATGTGTATATGAATAACAAAGAAAAATAAATAAATAAATTGAAACAGCTCAGAGGCTCATTTTTGACGAGAAAGTTGACCAGATTCTGGCAATGTCTTGCTGAGTTCACTTTGTGAAATTTTATGACGAGAATGTTGACAAGATTTTGGCAACGTCTTGTTGCGCTCAGCTTGTGAAAGCTTGCTGCACAATACAAAAAAAATCTAAAAAAAATTATCCATACCCATACAAATAACTTAAACTCTTGCAAGATTAAATATAGATCTTATATATATTTTATATGAGCCAACTATGGTTTACCGTCGCCCCCCCCCCCCCCTCCCCCAGGGGGAATTTTGTAGACCATACTTTTCTTAAGGTCCAGCATCTTAGACGTATTTTGCAGCATGTTAGCCCTCTGGCGAGTGGGGCGTTAAGCTGTAACAGCCTGTTAAATACGTTACCCATTAAAATAATAAACATAAAATAAAAATTATAAAAAATATAAAAAAAAATAGAAATCACTTTCCTATGTTTGAAATTATAATAGAGTCTAATAGGACAATGCAGTAGCTAAAAGTGATGATGTTTGAAAGGTTACTTTAGCCTACGTGGTGTAATAACGTGACGTTTTTCTTTACACTCCATTAAAATTGCTATTTCCATCCAAAATACTTTCTTTTTGCAAGTTATTCCTTTATTATTAGACAAAATATTGGTACTGTATTAAAGAAGATTTATTGATCTTTTCAGATCTGCAAAAATTATTATCCTATCTTGTATACTTGGGGAGAAATAGGATGTTGAACACAGTACCCCCTTATAAATGTTCCCAATTACAATTATCACGTTCCGTATAATTCAAGTGCTTGAACTACACTATTGGAATTGAAAACAACAGTAAAAGGTAATATTGAATATGCCAGCCTATTTAAACAGCAAAGAACAGTTCCACAATATTTTGAATGCATTTAAATTGGCCACAACGATCGATTATATACGTTACCTAGGGCTATTTTTGTTTAAATCATATAATTTGAAGATAGAATAATTTTATTTTCTTTGGTAGCAGTTTCTTCATATAAGAATCTTTTATCATAAGAGAAAAAATGCATTCTGATTTATTTTCTATGATAAGCTATTACTAGTAGTAACGTAAATAACATTTATATTTAAAATATGTCATTATAATACCTTAAATCAGTTTTTTTCCTCTGTCAATAAAAAAAGTAACACATATAAGTCTGGGTGTTCTTATGATATATTGTGTACTTGGACCTATCAACACGCCTCTCAGTTATTACTTTTAGGGATTCATGAGGTGTGTTTTATACGTGATTAAACACAGTATACTTCAAATTGTAATGTCAAGGGCATTGACATATTGTGCACATGGAAATGGGTTTTGCTGTATACTTTTTTACTACATCAAAAGTAAAAGTATTTCATAATGGCATTGCCCAGTTTGTTTCTATTACAATTTGTACACTTGAGTTCTAAAGACAGTAACATACGTGAAATTTTGTTATATACAGCTGGAAAATCCAAAAAAATAAAAAAAAGAATAAAAAAAAATACAACTTCAGAACAGATTAAGCTGCAGCTATTAAAAGCCAGCATTGATTTTGCATATACTGCTCCAATAAACTGATATACAGTCAGTTTGATACCATTAAAAGCTAAGCGGTTTTGACGTGTTTAGTTTAAAACTATAAAATAATCAATACTCAACAATGCAAAATAGAGAACCACCTTGTTTATTGACAGGATTTGGTATAGTTTTTACGTGCACACTGAAAAACTATAAAGCAGAATAGTAAACCTGAAGTTTGAAGACTTAAGCCAAACACAGTTCTACATCAAAGCTATGTAGATATTTGCTGGCAGCGTATACTTACTTTTGTAAGACTATCGTATATTTTACGTTACCGTAGGAAACAACATTGCTGAGTTACAGTTAAGAAACAAACAAACTTTTGAAAATAATTATTGGTAGTGTCGTGTCAATACATTGCTTTATTTAGTTCATTTATATAACTAACAATAATGTGTCAACCAGGAGTTTGGGAGAATAGTATCAGAAACAGTTAATACAAAAAAAAGACACTGGCAGTTTACTAGTATACAGTAGCAATCTATAAATGCTATGTTTAAGATGATCTACATTTCTGTGATTTTGTTTCTTTCTCTTTAAAGTCTAACTACATTCAATCATCTGTTAAATAATCTAACTACATTCAATCATCTCTTAAAGAATCTATTCACCAAAGAACATAAAGATACGTTTAGTTGGACATTTTTTCCAGGGACAGTGTTCCAGTAGCTCTGCACACATAATAAAATGGCACATGAAAATGACAGAATATATTAATTGTTGGTCGTTGCTGTTCAGATATTTATGAGCAAATTTTAGTTCTTCTCCTTCAGAATGTATTTGTCTACACTGTAGTTATTCTTTGCAGCATAATATTGAGAAAAAAGAAAGAAAGACCAAACAAGTAACGTATACAACGTATTTATTGAGAGTTTATGAATTCTTCATTTCCGATATCCTTAATCCAGTAATACAGTATTTCTGAAGAGCAAATAATCAAACAATAGAAATTGTGCATACCTATACATGCCAAGGAAGGGCTAACCTAAATAACATACTGCATTTGATCTCCGTGACCTTGTATTACCACATTGTTTACTTTTTTTAGCAATAAATATGGTTGTAAACTGCTTATTAATGATATCTTACTGCTTATCAAATCATCCTTGTCCAAATATGTTAAATACTATTAGAGAATACATCCAAACAACAATTTTAGTTGCTTACATATTGAAAACTGTCTGACTGAAATTTGTATTTCGTAACACCTTTAGTCCTTGCTAGTAGCAACAAGTGGGAATAAAACCATAGGGTTTGCAAAATTACCCGACCAGTTAAATATTTGTAACAACATAATGAAAAATAGAACTCCTGAACAGGCTGATGACAGAATGTTGAATGCGTTATAAAGTATGTCACTTTCTAGAATCCATAAATTTTCACATTGTTAATATTTTGTAAAATTTTATGTATGTATTTGATGGCCGGGAGCTGCATAAACAGATCATGTAGATCACAAATTAACATGTAAGTTATGATCACGGGAGCCACACATATTTGCTAACCTATGTAAAGCAGTTACTGTGCAAAGAGACTCGTGGCTGACGATTCGACTGACAGCATAGCAAAAATGATGTTAATGCCGACAGCAGACTTTGTACTGCTCTTGATTTCCTCGGCTGGTAGTCACAGTTGCATATTTGTATGTAGTGTAATTGAACGGCTCAGCCAACAGTACAGGTAGCGAAATTGGTTTTATCCCCACCATAACGAGAACCTAAATACTAATCAGTTGCAGCATATATCAACTTATACTTACTTCATTTTATGCATAAAATTTAAAAAAAAATCATTTTTATGAAGTCATTTTTAAGTGAGACTGAAGTGAAGACAAGGTCGAACTGCTTCAGCTCTAACAATCTATAATGTGTGTCTTGCTGAGTTCTTGTGTATTTCAAAGAGCTAAGTTTGCCATCTGACGACCAGTGGTAAGCTAATACTACAGCAATGAATAATTCATGCCGCCCGGGAACTAAAATTTTGATAACAGATGACTCACAAATCTTATCCTCGACATATCACAATTATGTAACGTAACGTTACTGTCAGATTGCTTTTCAAATATACACTATCCGATGGGTTTTTTTTATAGTTTGAGGACAGATCACATTGGCGTTTCTTCATATTTAAATATACAACAGTGTCTACTTAAGACAAATTACAGATAACATTGAAAAATAAAATGCAGCTGATGTTGGCTTTCTTATCTGTCTTTTCATTTTGTAGGTTAAATTCTTCAAAAATAAGATAGTTTCTGTTCCCATTTAATATATCCACTGCTAACTGCTGCCTAGCTTATCTAAGTTGGGCATGAATCAAAGAAAATTGATGGAGCACGTATAAACTTCAGTCCACCAATTCAGCGATTTAGTCTGATTCTGGTTGTTTTTATCGTATTTTTGTTGTGGTTATATTCGTTACATATTAATCGTGACTGCTGACGAGTTTTGTAAGACTTCAGTTTTTTTGTGTTTTTTTTATTAGAATATTGAAACAGTCATATATATGATATTAACATTTCTCTACACTTCAGTTCTTACAATTTGCTCCTTATATTACATGTATTTGGAAACTGAAGGGGAAAAAACGTCAAATACAATGTAAACTACGTTATACGAGTTAGTAAACTTATCCTTGACAATGTCAAATACCTTGAAACAGCGATTTATGTACTAGCAGACAACACCTAACATTATTTAGGGCGAATACTAGCATGTGTATAATAATTCGTATTTTCTATTATAACGTGAACATGTAAATTTGGTTAGTATAATTGACGTTAACGTTATACGTTAAAACCCCAACGTACAGAGGGCTAACATGTGTCATTTTGTTTCTTATATAATGTAGTTTCAGAAAATTATAGGGTACAAAATTCCCTCTGGGGGAGGGGGGGGGAGGGGGTCTATGGTCAGCTCAAGGTCTATTACTGAAAAGTACTTATTTATCTCCTTATGTGGGTATTACGTGTCCGGTTATGATTCAACTAAAATTTTCACAGACATACTGGTTGGATGCGACAAGTGAAAAGATACGATAACAAAAGAAGTTTTTATAAGGGCATATTATATCATGTATTATATGGGCATGAGTTACCGCCCTTGCGGAAATTAGCAATTGGGATCGATTGCATAATAATGTAAAAAGCTTTCATTATAACCTCTTGGGATAAAAGTTATTCGGTATTTTATTTCGTTTATTTTGCTCATTCCTCCGTTGTTTCCAAACAGCAGCTGAAGATTTCTCACTCACATCTGTGAGTGTTAAAAAAGTTATTTTTACTGTTATTAATATCATTATTATTATATATCTGACTGAACGTTGCAACTCTATTTGCACAGACATGAGCAGGTGTCACGTCTGTGTGTGGGGAGGGGGGGGGGCGTGGTGGTGGTGGTGGTGGTGGGGGGACTCGAACCCAGCTAGGGCCTCCCGCTATTCTGATTTCATGACGATCATGTAAATTACAGGCCGTTGCTATAATTATGTTCTTGGGCGGAAAAGAAGATCTACTGAACTTCACGCTAGATAGCGTGTTATCCTAACATATTATCTAAAAGTAGAAGCGGTCAAACTACTAAAATGATGCCCGAACTCATAAATTATACAAACATCCGAAGTCCGAAATAATTAGATATACAGACATGGACCCCAAAATGGTGTGTCGTCAGGTACTCGCGAGTAGTAAGCGTCATCTGCCTATTAAAAGACATCCACCATGTCTCTAACGGACAAATCAGTGACAATGAAAGTCCACATAGCGGACCGTTTCGGTTTTTATCAATGTAGTGTAGATATCTGCATTTCAAATACAGATATCTCAATTAATAAATACAGATAACTGTATTTTTTGTACTTACAAATATCTCTCATTGAAATGCAGATACCTGTAAATGAAATAGAGACATCTATAACTGAAACGCAGATACCTGTGTTTGAAATACATATATCTTTATTTTCGATCATAATAAAGGCAGCTGTAATTCAATTACAGATATCTGCATTTCAAATACAGATATCTTTATTTAAAATACAAATACCTCTAACTAAAATGCAGACATCTGTATTTGAAATGCAGATATCTGAATTTCTAAACTAAATGCAGATATCTGCTTTTAAAATACAGATATCTGCATTTCAATAACAGATGTTTGTGTTTATGGTTGAAATAGAGATATATATGATAGTGGTCAAGGTACCCAAATCATAAGTCCGAACTCGTATGTCATTTAAACATAGACAATTCCGGAATATTTTAGATACACAGACATGGACCCCAAAACAGAGGTGTGGCCAGGTCCCCGCGGGATAGTAAGCATCACCTGCCTATTATAATACACCCGCCATATCTATGCATCTGTGGAAAAAGTCAGTGAAAATGAAAGTCCGGTATTTGAAAGCTTAACTAAGCTAATTACTTCACTTATAATTGGGAAACTGACGCCTCCCTCGCCGATTTTTACATACGCACGGTTCATCGTGTAGTATATATAACTTTTTATTTGCTGTAATCAACTCATTTTCTAAGTAATATAATAAGGTTACCAGTATTCGGACAGAACCCTATCTCTGCATTCTTCATTCATTCTGGGAAGATATACATTTTAGATTCTGGGTTGCAGAATGAAAGCCTACCAGTAATGTAGGGATCTTGGTTCTTTAACCTGCAAATGGATTGTTGATTTTCCATACACAGGCCAGGAGAGGAGTGGGGGTGGGGGCGCTGCATTTAATGTCCCGATTCAAAGGACGACACACTGTTGTCATCCCTGCAATTGACAAAGAAAAGCGGAACCACTAGCACCTGAGGCCATCGCACTATTAAACCACTAAGCTACCCTGTTTTCGTCTAATTCTTCTACTAGAAGATTTAAAGCTATTTTAATCCTCAGTATTTGTATAATTTTACATTTTTGTCATATGAGCCGCGACACGAGAAAACCAACAAAGTGGTTGTGCGCCCAGTGCAGACTCATATCTGCCTGGGCATCAGCCCAGTCTGATCAGACTCTTCGCTTGGCGCTTAAAGGGTAGCTGAGGGTCTAAGCTACCTCCATGCGAACATGCGGATGCCCAGGCTGATCTGAATCTGCGCTGGGCGCACAACCACTTTGTTGGTTTTCTCACGTCGCGGCTCATATTATCATTTAAACAGACTGATGCAGTCTACATTATCATAGGCTTTTGTTCTATTTTTATCAGGTCTAAAGTATCACTTGATTTTATCCTATCTTTCAAATAGTTCATCACTGAAGTCATTGATAAAAAGGTAAGAAATAAGCTTTATGTTTTGAAAAACTCTTGAGAACAATATCCAACATGCATACAACATGGAAACAACGTAGAATCAATGTTGATTCAACGTTGTTTCAATGGTGTGCGCATGCTGAAAATCTACCTCATAGCATATGCGCAACAGCCAAGAGTTTCATCAGCCTACACATGCGCGCAGAAAGTTTCACTATTTAACTTCAAATTTAATTCATAACATATTGAGAACCTCTGATCAGACTGACCAGGTGTTCGGGCTGGTCGGATTCTTTGCTGTTTGCACATGCCCAGGCCAAGTTCTAATGTGGTGAAACAGATTCATCTCATGTTTCTCTCTCTCTCTCATTTTTCAAGCCGTTCAACAATTCAAAATCATACGCTATTAGAAAATATATACATGTATATAAGACCTTTGCATGTCTGTCATATCTGTAAATATGTGCAGGGGCTGTATTCATAAAGCGACTTACAAAGACTGTTCCTCCAGACCAAAGGGGGGGGGGGAGGGGTATCAATAAGGTGGGTTTTCTGCATCCTACCAAAGTTTTCTTTTTTTAACTGATGGTATACTCCAATGTATCTAGTTTATTAAACCATATGTGACTTTGGTCGGAAAGCCCTACTTACTGAGCTATGAGTCCACAGAAGTGGGTGGGGTATTCCAACGTGGTTTTAGCCTGTCTTGTAAAAACATTCTCATTTGGTAGAAGAGTACAACAGACAGACAGGATTTGATAAAATGGTAAACAGAACATCTAAAATATATTTCCATATCATTTTATTTGATTTAATTGAACATATGTTGTCAAATAAGACTTCCTTTGACAATCAGAATTTTTTATATTTTTGTTCTCAATTTTCAATATTTCTTGGCATTATTGTTAAATAAACAGACCAGTTATCATCAAACTCATGTCAAGGAAGCAGCTTGACCAGGATATTCGGATGATGTGACCAGAATTTCACAATGACCTAGTTTTTATGGTTTAATGAACACATAAACTTGCTTGGAAGATGGTTTTCATTCAATTTTGACCTAGAATTACAAAACTTTGGTCAAACTGCTATTTTAACTGCTATATTATGCCCCATGTCCCCGCCACTAAAGGTGGGGGAATACATATTGGCTTCAGTGTGGAACTCGTTGGCATCTGCATCTGTGTATGTGTCACATATTAAGTCCTTCTGTGACCTTGGAAACAAGGTCAAGGTCATCAAAATCTGACCTTGACCTTGATTCCAAGGTCAAAGAAGGACTTAATATGTGACATAGACACAGATGCAGACGCCAAGGAGATCTGCACTGAAGTCAATATGTATCCTCTCACCTTTAGTGGCGGGGGTATAGGGCATAATATAGCAGTTAAAATAGTAATTTGACCAAAGTTTCGTAATTCTAGGTCAAAATTGAATGAAAACCATCTTCCAAGCATGTTTATGTGTTCAGTCAACCATGAAAACTATGTCACTGTGAAATTCTGGTCATATCATCCGAAGGTCCTGGTCATGGTGCTTTCTTGACATGAGTTTGATGATAACTGGTCTATTTATTTAACAAAACTGCCAAGAAATATTGAAAATTGAGGACAAAAATATCAAAAAGTGCTGAATGTCAAAGGAAGTCTTTTTTGACAACATATGTTCAATTAAATCAAATAAAATGATATGGAAATATATTTTAGATGTTCTGTTAATCATTTTATCAAATCCTGACTGTCTGTTGTACTCTTCTACCAAATGAGAATGTTTTTACAAGACAGGCTAAAACCACGTTGGAATACCCCACCCACTTCTGTGGACCCATAACTCAGTAAGTAGGGCTTTCCGACCAAAGTCACATATGGTTCAATAAACTAGACGCATTGGAGTATATCATCAGTTAAGAAAAGAAAACTTTGGTAGGATGCAGAAAACCCACCTTATTGATACCCCCCCCCCCCCTTTCATAGTTGTAGGGAATCTCTTTGATAGATATTTAGCCTTAGCAACCGCATAGCAACGACTTAAGTGGCTTTATGAATACGGCCCCTGGTTTCTATGATATTGGTTCACAATGGTGGGACGACTGTAATCTGAACACTTTTTTACTAGCTGTGCTGACAACGAAAATTCGACCGTTTATCCTCGCTTCCCTTTTTTACAACATGCATTTGAAGCATCTGATAGGTGCATTAAATCGGACAAGTGATGAAATAATGAAATAACATTTACTATTATTATTATTATTATCATTACTATCTTTGCTAGTTGCAGGTCTTCGCTTCACCTGATGGCCTTGCCTGTTGCCTTTCTCGAGACGCAAAGGTAGCGGTGCCCTGGTTTGGGGGAGGGGGAGCCTGTGCTAGCGAGTAAATACGTAGGCGTCTCTTACCTCACGTTTGCTACTGCTGGGTCTCACGAAATGCGTTGGTAAGTGTGGCTCGGAAAGGGATGTGCGTTGCATGCCGAGATCTGCTCATCATTTTTTTCTTTCAAACTTCTGGGGTTAAGCGACACTGAAGAAGTGGAATACAGAAATGCGCGTCTGACGTACTAAAGTTGGTAAAAGTACTTTTATACATTACAAGTAGACCGACAATGTCAACATGTATGATTAGAAACATCTTTGATGGGTGTGAGGTGCGGATAGACAAATCCGTTCTAAGAGTCATTGTTCGGCATTATGAGGGTTTCCGAGTGATGCGGAGCAGCGATCCCGAGGTACGGCTTTTCTGATTTCCTGTCCGCACCTAACATCCATAAAAGATACGTTTGCTTGCATACCTTTTGGCTAACGACATTTTAATACTAAGGAAGAAATTGTTTAATTGCATAATTTTGGTGTTTGGGCAGCTTCTGTTAAACTTGGATAGAAGCTTGTGCTATCATATGACCGACGAATTCTGTTCTCTACGCATACATCCAATGTGTAAAAAACTGACGTCACTTTGCAGGCATATGCAAACCGAACTGCGCTAACCGAAGCCGATACCTTACCTCATATACAACCAATGCGTTGACTGCACGTAATTTTTGCCAAACCTGGGTGATATAACAAGAGTGAGATAAGAATTAATGGCGCAGCAGAAAGTTGCTGATATCCATATCTAGTCTGTACAAATACAGTGTCCCCATGGGTTTGATTTGAAAAATACTCTGTTCCACACTGTTTTTGTTTTTTTTTTCAGATAATCATGGCGTCAGCTCAAGTGCTAGTCATTGTGGTGTTTGCTGTGTGGCTAGCTTACTACAGCAACAAAAATCAAAACAAAATGCCTTCAGTAGTGACGGAAAAACTGAACTATTCGTATGACTATATTGTAGTTGGTGCAGGGTCGGCAGGTGCTGTGGTGGCCTCCCGTCTGTCTGAAGATCCTGAAAACACAGTTTTGCTTTTAGAGGCAGGAGGGGACTATACTGAGAGAGACATATACCATATTCCATTTAAATTCTTTGATCTACAGAAGACATCTGCGGACTGGGAATATTACACTGTGCCACAGAAACATTCCTGTCAAGGAATGAAGGATCATAGGTCCTTGTGGCCCAGAGGGAAGGTGCTAGGTGGTACTAGCATTTTTAACGCGATGCAATATACACGGGGGGCCAGTCGTGACTATAACGAATGGGAAACAATGGGCTGTACAGGGTGGAGTTACAAAGAAGTGCTACCCTACTTCCTGAAATCGGAGGACATGAAAATAGAAAGTCTAAAATCATCCAAGTACCACAGCACAGGTGGCTATCTAGCTGTTAGTGGCGGAGGCATCACTCTAAATGCAGAAAAGTTTTTAAAAGCCGGGAAAGAAATGGGATATGATATCAACGATTATAATGGAGAAATACAAGAAGGGTTTTGTGAAACTCAGATAACTGTGAGAGATGGCATCCGCAGTAGTACTGGATTAGAATTTCTTGGAAGAGCAATGGGTCGACCAAACCTACACGTTGGCATAGAGAGTTTTGTAACAAAGATTGATATTGATAGTAATGCTGCAAAGGGAGTTTATGTTATTCGTAATGAACGTAAATATTTAATAGAAGCAAAGAAAGATGTAATAGTTTCAGCAGGGTCTATAAATTCGCCCCAACTATTAATGCTTTCTGGAATAGGACCGAAGTCTCATCTGGAGGAACTCGGCATAGCAGTTAAGGCAGATCTACCTGTTGGAGAGAATTTACAGGATCACATGTTAATGTTTGTTATGACCAGCTTTAACAATAGTGAAGGCATGACAATCCCAAAAGTAAACAGTTGGATGTCTAAACTTCAGTATAAGTTATTTCATACCGGACTACTTTCTGTCTCTGGAGTTGAAGCCACGGCGTTCTTCTGTTCTTCCGCAAACAAAAATAAACCGAAAGACTGCGCTGCCGACATGCAGTTTATGAATTTAGGTTACTATGCGTCAGACAATGTTTTTAACTACAGGGATGATATTGCCAAAGAAATTATGAATCAAAATGCAAATATACCGGGTTTTACAGTTTCCATGAGCTTACTGGATCCTAAAAGCGTTGGAACATTGAAATTAAAATCTAATGATCCATTCGATTACCCAATCATTGATCCACAATTTCTGTCGGATAAACGGGATGTTCAAGCATATATACGTGGACTGAGGCTATGGGAGAAATATATAATGACGCCAACAATGCAAAGTCTTGGAGCAAATTATGATGGTATGAATGTAAAATTTTGTTCTCAGCACAAGTTCCGGTCAGATGACTACTGGGAATGTATCATTCGGCATCTCGCGACCACGATTTACCACCCAGCAGGAACTTGTAAAATGGGAAATGTTGATGATAAAACTGCAGTGGTTGATCCTCAGCTGAGAGTGAAAGGGATAAAGAACTTAAGAGTTGTTGATGCGTCTATCATGCCAAATATTATATCAGGAAACACTAACGCTCCAGTGATAATGATTGCAGAGAAGGCTGCCGATATGATTCGTGGTAAAGACACAGTAACACCGTTTAGAAATAGGATATAGACAAACCTTGGCAATATGGACTATTCAGTGTTTTAGCCACAGAGGCAGTGTATAATAAAATATAGCCAAACAAAACATAGCGTGATCGTTCTAGGTCGATGTGGCGAATTGAGAAGAAACGAACACATTTGATAAAACAAACAATATCTAATATGCCACATCGGAAAAGAAAATATGTACCATTGCATTGTTATACAAAAGTGTAGTATTATATTTCAAAATAGTATATTACAGTTCCAAATGTTTATTCTCAATATTTCAACTCTGAGATGTCCTAAAGTCTGGCATTTAGATAGATAGTAGTACAATGACTTTCATGTCAGATTTCTCAATATCCCTTGTGATCTATGTCCTCTTCTTTATTCTGTCCATCTTCAGTTATCCATACCTTGTGTCTTTTATAGGAGCAATCTGCTAATCCTATTAGAATAGACCCATCCTTCTTTCAAAGACTTGTCCTGTTGCTAACCTTCCTAGTCACTAACGTCATCTGACGTCAACGTCATTGACGTTGACGTTAATAAGCATTGTTCTTGTGAAAAGTAAGAATATAAATTGAAGTTATTATATATACAAGCCAAAACTTCTTACCGGTCACTTACATTTTATCGATTTATTTCAGAGCCCCAAACAATCTTACAGTTCTGTTTGTATCCCCAAATAGGCAGATATGTCAGTCAACACAGCCATTAAAAGGTTTGACGAAATTCTTAAAATTACATCCAGGATGTGCCGATGACCCCCATTTTTAAAGTTCACAAAATTAAGCATTTCTTTACAATTTGTGAAACATCCCTTTTTGAACAATCCAATTTACGTGAGCAAAATCACTTCATTACTAAAGTAAATGACTGAATAAACAGATTTATGCAAAAATGAACACTCTTCCTGCCTGACAGTGGCCGCTTTGGGTCAAAATGTTAAAACTTACCCCATCACTCAATGCAAATTCTTGTCCTGGGTTCGAATCCCGGTCTGGCCACATACTTTCGTTTCTCCTTCCGCTGATTCAAGAAGGGCAATTGTCAGTTACTGGCGAAAGTAAGTGCACTTAGTAGTGGTTAACCGCTTAGGAGGTCTAAGCCTGCCCAGGAATAGTGTGGTTAGGTTAACTGACCGTCCCGACATGACCTTAGTTGTTTACCGTGGACGTTAAGCATCAAATCAACCAACCAATGCAAATTCTTGTTAATTTTGTAAATGGGGGTACCCGTTTTCATCTGTGACTCCTGAATACAGTGCACTGAATAATGGTTAACATTTTAGTGGTATGATTTACCGACATATTCGTCTATCTGTGGCTGTTAACTGAATTGTGATGTTGCGAATAACATGTTGGAAAACTGATAAAAACTAAGTGGTCGGTTAGAAGTTTTGACTAGTACATCATAAAAAACAAAATAAAATACATTATTTTAAAGGTGTATATAAATTCGTGGGACTTCCACGACACTCCCGCCACAAAGGAAAATACATTCGCCATACATTCGCCAGTTGTTTCTAAGCTGTCTGTGGAATCTTCCCTTTAAGAAAACAGAAACAGTCTCTCCACTAGATGATTTATCTTTTAAGTTTAAAGTTTCATTTCAGTGATTTTTCACCATTTTGGAAACTCGCGTCGTATTCTCCTTTAATTTGGAATTTCCGAAACATCTTGATTGGCTCAAGTGGTGGGATAGGGACATGAAACGGAATATATAATATTTAAATTCAATTATAGCTATATATCTGCCAGTTCTCTAAGCAAGCAAGTAAATTTATGCTTGTTGGATGGTCCCTAGAAGAATTCTTCCAGGAATAGGGAATTTTTCAACTTGCATTGGGGAAAAAAGATACTATTTTGAATTGGGACTGGTGCCTTTTATGGGCACCATTAATATAGAGAAAACAATCACTGCATTTGTGTATCTGCACCATCTCTGTCTAACCTCTGGTATCCGTCTTCGAAGCTCTTGTTTCCAACTAAGTTTTGTGATTTTGCCATTGTCTGTATCTGTCTTCATCAAGCCATGAACAGTCTCATGTTTACTATTTGATATCATATCTATAGATTCCATTTCTTCCTGAGACACTTTAGATTTGTTTTCAACTGAAGCAGAGATATCTCTGAGTTGAGTTTCCAGGTCTTCATTGTCCATTTGTAAATTAAATAATTCCTCTACCATCTTTAACAGTTTGTTATTAAGTTCTGGGTAATTTGGTTGTGACTCCCCACCCACGTTCCTTTTGTTTAGCTGCTTCTGGCTTTAATTCCTTTATGGTCTCTGGGAATCCAATAATGGCCATTTGAATATTTTCTTGTTCCGTTTCTAGATTGGTAAGCCTGTGTTTCATTTCTGACGCCATTGTTTTGAATTCCGATAATTCTTAGTTTATCTGTCTCAGCTCATGTTGTACTGATTTGATATAATCTAATTCCTTACCGTTCTCTTGCTTGTCACATTTAGCCAGACTGCAATCTCTCAAAAACCGCTGTGAATCCCTGTTGTCTAAATGGGTAATTTTATATTCCATTAACTGTTTAGGGCAGAGACTTCTGTGATGGTAATTTTTACGTCCACAGTAGAAGCAAGTTCTAGATAATAAACACATATAAGCAGTGTGGCCTTGTTTAAGACAAAGAAAACAACAATCCTTGCGTAACTGGTTTCTGTCTTGACAAGTGAGATATTCTACACACTGATCACTCCAATGATTCTCGTGACAATATCTGCACTGCAATATTCATTTTTGATGCATATTCTGCCTATATAGAAATGGTCTTGATTTTCCAGTAGACATTCTTAATAGTGACCCATTTTCATTCTCTGCCGTTTCCAAATATGATTGCTGCTCAGCTCTTTCTGTCGCACAAATATAATTGCTTTATAATTCCCTTAACTGTTTTATATACCATTTATTTCTGCCTCCCTTTTGTATTTCTAGTTGCATCAACACATATATAAGGAGTTTTGATGTTATGATTTATATGAAAATATCATGGGTTGTGTCCTGCTTTAGTGCATCTAAACTTCTAAAATGGCTTTCTAGTTTGTCATAAAGTAAACGGAGACCCTTTCAATTGTTATTCGCTGGAGTTAGATTTATCAGCTCCATATAATGAAAACTCACAACAAATTTGGTATCTTCAAATCTGTCTTTTGATAATGCTTTAACAGCTGAGTAATTTTCGTTTGATAGTACTATTCCTGAGATAGTACGGTTAGCGTCCCCTGTTAGCTTGCCTTTCAAGTAAAGTAGCTTCTCTATGCTAGACAGCTAAATATTTTGGTCTACACAACTTTAAAAAGTCCCAAAACTCCGCCCATTTTCATTTATGACCGTCAAACATAGGAATTTCAAGTTTTGGCAGTTTTATAGAACTTGAACAATATTGCTGTTTGTGCTGCTCTTTGTATACAAGTTCATAAGTCTGCTGTAGTTTCTGCTGCTGATCCAACAAGCACTCCATTTTAGTTTTAATATCTAACATCTTGACTGTCATAAAAATTCCGTAGTAGGCCTCACGTATTTGTTCACGGGTTCCGGCACCAATCAATGTGGCGAATTGAGTAGAAACGAACACATTTGATAAAATAAACAATATCTAATATGCCACATCGGAAAAGAAAATATGTACCATTGCATTGTTATACAAAATTGTAATATTATATTTCAAAATAGTATATTATAGTTCCAAATGTTTGTTCTCAATATTTCAACTCTGAGATGTCTTTAGTCTGGCATTTAGTTTTTAGATAGTAGCATAATGACTTTCCTGTCAGATTTCTCAATAGTCCCTTTTGATTTATGTCCTCTTTTCTATTCTGGATATCTTCAGTTATCCATATCTTGTGCCTTTTATATGAGCAATCTCCTAATCCCTTTAAAATAGACCCATCCTTCTTTCAAAGACTTGTCCTGTTGCTAACCTTCCTAACCACTAACGTCATCTGACGTCAACGTCATTAACGTATATACATCATAAAAACAAAATAAAATACATTATTTTAAAGGTGACTAGAAATTCGTGGGACTTCCACGACAGTAGAAAGATCATGAATATTTCTGGGTTTTTGGGGCATGTCATCGGAAAAATGACTTTCTTCTTACGTGTGTTTAAACAAAACAGAGAAATTGTTCATGAAGAAATCGGTCAACTGTGGAGCTGTCTATGTAAACACTTGCACCAACGATATCTACCGTAAAGATTCTAAGCGTTCGAGAAGACATACAAACAGTGGAAACCGAAACCAGACTGCTCGATAGGAACCTCTTTGATCATGTTCTACACAATTGCCATTCCATCTGCGCAGTTTTATAGGCATTACTTAATGGTAGAGCCGGAATAACAGGGGAATAGATAGTAGGGCAAGGGTCGGCAGTGCTTGCAGCAGGTGCGGAATAGGGATTGCCTGTTTCTATTTTTTTATGGGGGGAGGGGGGAGGGGTTTGTTTTATTTGTATATTAATTTTTGTCTCCTCTATCCTCAGTCTTTCTGTTCCCTTTGTTATCTTTCTCCCTCTGTCTGGTTGACAGCTCGATGAAGACTGAAATTCTCAAAGAGCCGTTAAATCCAAAATGACCAACCAACCAGCTATTCAGGGAATTAACTCCAACATTACTTAACCTGCCAGATTCTAAGACTTTTGGAATATTTTTGAACTTTAACGTTGTTTTGCCAGGAAACAAAACGGTGAAATTTGTGTTGTATCTCTTTTTTATTATTCTCTTTTTATTTTTAATTTTTTTTATTTTTTTTATTTATTTTTTTTATTATTTCTGGTCTTATTCTGTAACAAACAAGGAAAGTTTACTTAAATAATATGCATAAGCATGATCGATTAAATATATTTTTCATGAACTTTTTCATGAAAATTCAATTTTCTTTCATTTTTAAACATGTAAAAAATACTTATCAATATACTTATTAATATATTTATATATTATATGATTTGCATAAATGAAAGTGCATTCACATGCTAGAGATATGAATTTAAATACAATATTTGTATGAACAAAAAAGAATGAAGACTGAAAAAGAATGAAAGTATGAAGAAATACCAAAAATTGTTTTTCGTGGGAAACAAAACGGTGATTTTTTTATCCAAATCTTTCATAGTTTTGGGTTATTTAGCAGGTATAATGGTTTGGATTCCCCGCCAATATTTCTATTTAATATGATCTTCATACCTTAAAATAAAATATAGTTAATGTAGGACAAAGTGGGAAAGTTTAAAAATAGAAAACAGCCAGTTTAAGAAATCATTAATACAATGTATGAATTGAAACATTCGGCCATTAAAAAAAGAATATAGCGAATTCATTGTGCAGTGGGACCATTCAAAATAGAATATAACGAATTCTTTGCAGACCGTCCAAACATGAAATCTTGCGAATTTATACAATTATTTGTACCTTTTAAAAAACTGAAAATGGTAAATTTTGTACATCCTAGGACCCTTCAAAAATAGAATAGTGCGGACGCAAACCACTTTGGGGTCGTTGACTATAAAATTAGAGCAAGTGAGTAGGACTTCACACGTATAACTACGGTCATTGCCATCGCCTACTGCATTATCATTGATAGGTGACCTTAAAGTACTGGCGTATCGCATACGGGACTGCTGGGTAAGCCGATAATACATTGTTTACCATTACGTCAGCAGGTCATATGTTTTGCTAGACTGGTCCATCCAAAGTTGTATCGGGTCTGCGTCACGACGCGTCATGGCTACCCTTCAAAGACTTGCCCGCGTGGTTATAATATAAAAATGTTTTTCTCACAGAAAACATTATAATATCCAATGTAATATTTATATTAGAACCAATGATATAATGCATAGCTACAAAAACTAAATGCAATTGTATCAATTGGGGCCGGGCCGCGTAGCGCAATTAGTAGGGCACCTGACTCATAAGTCAGAGGTCCTGGGTTCGAAACCCGGTCTGGCCACATACTTTCGTTTCTCCTCCCGCTGATTCAAGAAGGGCAGTTGTCAGTTACTGGCGAAAGTATGTGCACTTAGTTCTGGTTAACCGCTTAGGAGGTCTTAGCCTGCCCAGGAATAGTGTGGCTAGGTAAACTGACCGTCCCGACATGACCATAGTTGTTTACCGTAGACGTTAAGCATCAAATCAATCAATCAATCAATGTATCAATTGGTTTGTTTCATTTTATATGTTGTTGTTTTTGTTGTGTGTGTGGTTTTTTTTTGTTTTTTTTTTGTTATTATTTTTTTTTGTCACTTGCTGTTTTTGCGACGTAATACAGTTGAGTAAACTTATAGGCGAATTAATTTTTATTCTCTGGAGGATAGTCATGCAGTCAATCTTCGAAGAATATGGCGTGCGTCAGGCAATGGTGACTTTGACCTTTGCTTCGAAGCGGCATCCTGATAATGTTAACCGATAACCTGTTGCAACTTAGAAGTAATGCTATAATACATCAAACGTTTCTATTGAAGGATGTTGGAAATATGTGCACAAAGAATATAATCTTATTACAAGCCTTTGATATAAACGTTTACGTCTGTGACTGTGATTTGAAATCAGCAATAACATTCAGATGAAGTAAACCTAAAAGTTATACCCAGTCACATATTGAAATATCCATTGAGGTATGTAAGCAAAAAATATTCTTATCACACAAAAATGACATAAATGATCAAATCTGTGACCTTAATCTGAGGTCAACAGCAGTATCCAGACAATGTTAACTAGTCCCATGCAACTTAGAAGTAAACGTAATCAAAGTTCAAAATTGAAATATAAGCAAAAGTAGTGAAAATTAAAAAGAAAGATAAAAAAACCCGTAAAACTTCACTGCAAAAGTTTAAGTGACAGCAGCCTTGACCTCAGGCCACATGCATGGATAGGAATGGTGCAGAATAAATCCAACTTATATCATTATTACCAAACTTATATCATTAATCCAACTTATATCATTATTACCAAATATAAACCAAAGTCAATAAAGGGGTTGGATAACAAGTGATCTTAAATCGCTTAGCGCAGAACTTTAAAACAAATGTTAACTGTACGGATGGACAGACACACCCGACGAAAACTATATATTTGTCGACATCGTTCGTATGCCGGGGGTATAAAACTTGAATGCGAACTCACAACATAGAGGACAGTTCATATAGAATATTTCGAATTCATGACAAAAAACTACCGTATTTGTTGAATTAGTTGGGCAGATGGTGTTGAGCAAACAGTACAAACTCAATATCAGTATAATCAGGGTCTTTTCTCTTTGCCATACTGTTTGCATGTTTTGGACGTATTTTTGCATTGTAAAACCAAACCCTCTCATTTTACCGTAGTACCAATTACCGTAATTTAGAATGTTTATGTTAGCTATGGTCTAAAAATGGTAAGTAGGAAGGGTCAAGTCGGGTCAATTCGGCGGCTGGTAAATTCGGCCAGTGACATTGATAACTTTAAATGTCAGTTGTTTGGAATTAAAACAAAGTTAACTTGGCAGACAGAGAAAATCCTGATGAGAATGCTCATTATGAGCCGTCTCATCTGGATTTTCACTGTTTGCAATGGCATGTCCGAATTTACCCGCTGTCCGAAGGTACCCGGCTCGACCCTACCTATAGGTTTTTAACAATGCTGCCCTTTTCTATTTAATGAATTTTAGTTGCCAAATTTATTTTGCGGGGTCTGATCTTGATCTACACTCGCTGTCCATGTTTTTGTGGGGCGCTTGGCATTAGTTGTTCATTATTCTTAAAAAACATCTTTTACCCGTATGATTTCATGGGCATCTAAATTACAGCTTGTAGTTCCAAATTTTGTGTTCCTGCGACGATTATTCCACTAGGCACACAACGTTGAATGAGCATTGAATCGACGTTGAATAAACGCCAGGACTCTTCGTTGATTCAATGTTTATTCAACCGTGTATGCCTGCTGGAATATATGTCCACTGATCTGTGCGTTAGAAGGTGTGTTTCTACACCCTCGTCACTGGATCAGCTTGCAAAAATAAATAAATAATAAGAAAGAAATAAAAACACGAGCAATCTGAGTGGTTCAATAAGTTTTTCAGTGTGTACAGTCGAATCTAACATTCTTTCATCAAATGCTCCAAAAATTTGATTTATTAATGGTCTATGTTCATTTCATAAAATTTCTCTTAAACTAAAATTTCTTCTTAGATCCTTTAGACAAATACATTAAAATTCTGGAAATAAATCCTTTGGAAGCCAGAACACACCGTGAAAGATGCAGAAACAGGGGCCATATTTATAAAACGACTTAAGTGGTTGCTATGCTGTTGTTAAGGCTTAATTTCTATGAAGGAGGTTCCCTACAACTATGAAACTTGCTCTGGAGGAACAGTCTTTTCAGACTGTTCCTCCTGAGCAAATTTCATAGTTGTAGGGAATCTCCTTCATAGAAATGCTGCCTTAGCAACAGCATAGCAACCACTTAAGTCGTTTTATAAATATGGCCCCAGGAAATAAGTTTTAAACAATAACACTCTTTCAGCGTAGTATTTTCAATGATTTGAATTTTGATCTACTTTTCTCCCAGGTCATAAGTATCACACAGTTTTATCAAAGGGTTCAAATGGGCAGCATGAACTAATCGTTTCTCTCATAGACTTCTATAGTGACCCCTACTGACTTTGACAGTGTGCCACCCTTTATACAATGTTGCTTCACTATCCAGATTTACCCTAATTTCAAGCTAAAATGTGAATCAACAAGATAAAATAGGGAAAACACCACCTTACCCAGCATGTTTTGACACTTACAGGATATTGACATCCAACTACCACTATCCCGCAGAAAAGGGCAAAAGATTTGCTAAAAATCACCAGTCGTCAATTTTAGGTCTGCAGACTGAATCACAAATGCTTATTTCTTTACAATATCCATAATATCAAACAAAACTGATTTCTACATTTCACTAAAACATCACTTTCAACCTCATCAGCATTAATAACCAATCAAAGAGCACCATATGACAATTATAGTCCCGAGCTTCCCTGCACCTTTTTGAATTTCGCGCTTTCCTGGCCGAATTGGTTCCCGGTGCCCTATAGTGCCACCCCAAATATTTGGAAAACAATACATTTTGCTTGAATTCAAACTTCAAACTATCTTCAAGACAGTTTTCAAGTTTTGCATAAGCTTCTTATGACCGGTTTTCCAGGAACAGTGCGCTAAAGTTGTTGCATCCTGTTTCCCAGAAAGCAGTCGTGAAACCTAGTTTCTGAAGAAAAAAAAAACGATCACTTTACCTAATGCTGGGAAATATACCCTTGCACTCAACTATTTTTCTTTTCATGTGAAACTTCAAGCTGTCCAGCGTCTAAAATAAATAAAAACATGTAGAAAATAGCAATTTTGAGACTAAACACCCATTCTTGGAGTTGTACCCCCAAATTTAGAAGAAATATATGCCAAATTCCTCATGCATGACTGGACAGGTAACACAAAATTTACAGGTACTTTGGCTCGACGCTTGTTGCCTGAGGAAAGGTATAGGTAAATCCGCTGACTGAAGGTAGAATTATCGATAATCTATCAGTGGTCAATGGGAAAATATCTACACTCATCGATTAGGACTATTTGACGGAAATGACACGATTAATTCCCTTGACTTGACAGCAAATTATATCTTGGTATGCATAAGTGAGCAGCATCATAATAAAGTGCACCTCATGGTATGCGCGAGCAAAAAAATACTTGAATCAGCCCTCGCATCAACATAATCCTAAACTAGTCTTCCATATTAGATTAAACCCCATAAATTCCAGTGAGTACATGTAGGCTCTGATAAGACCGCACATGGATTTACCGCCTAACACTCATGGGATGCTGCTCAAGTGTTTTGAAAACATAAGAATACAAATGAAATTTGATGTTAATTAACATAGCAATTGCAGAGAGAGAGAGAGAAAAAAAAAGAAAGAAAGAGAGGGGTATACAGCCAGACAGAGAAAGAGAAGCAGAGGGCAAGTTTTAGCAAGGTTTGACAAGATGCCAGATTTTCTGTATCAAATCAATAGAACACGTGCTCGGGTATTTGGTCATCTGGCCACCTACTGTAGTTATTCTATAAAATGTACAAATAGTAATAAATGTTATTAAAAGGTCTAATTAAAACTTTTTTTGTATCATGTATGTATTTGTGTACAGCTTCAAACAGTTCAGAATTAATCTCCTTGGTTAGTGCAGTATTACCATACAAAAGAACTTCCGAAGTAACATGACAATATTGAGAAATTGACTGACATCGCTGACAGTAGATGAAAAAATGTTCAGCATTTTCGATGCTGCCAACGGCAGAGGGGAGTATCAGTTAAGCGTTTCAAAAACAGATCGCGCTTTAAAGCACTACATTTCGTGCGTAGTCTTGTATGAAGAATTTGCAGTTTCCTATTACCTGAATAAAAGTACTTTGGAATAGCGATATTTGCCGCATTTAGATTGTGCTTGAAAGACTGAGCGGAATCATTATTTCTGATATCCAAAGGTAGATTGTTCCATTCTCTTATTACCGATGGAAGAAATGACGAATGGTATCGAGAGGTACGAGCAGGGATTGTTTGAATATCATTAGCATCACGTCTCACGTATAGATTATATGTAGAACCATGACCAATAGAAGGTGAAACCAGTGATGATAGGTATAAAGGGGATATATAAAAATTCATTTTATAAAATAGCGTAAGTTTATGTATGTTTCCTGCTTCTTATTTCGAGAGTACCCCAGCCAATTTCCTTATACTAAAAGACTTAAGATCATAGCTGTAACTCTTGCAAGACTAAATAATATTTTACTTAAAAGTGTCCGTATTCATCTATCTCCTCATGTGGCAGACACCCGCATATGAATAAATTACGTGCCGAACTATGATTCAACTGAAAATCTCACAGACACGCTGGCTAGATGCGACAATTGAAAAGTACGATAACAAAATACGTATTATGTTTTGAATGAGTTACCGCCCTTGATTCACATTTTTGTAGTAAAAAGAGTGCGGAAATTAGATCTATTTTGCTTATTTCTCTGTGTTCCAAAACAGCAGCTGAAGATTTCCCACTTATATCAGGGAGTGTTATAGAAAGTTATTATTATTATTATTATTATTATGATATCTTCCTGAAAGTTGCAACTTTGTGCTTAAGATATCAAGCAGGTGTCACGGGGGGAAGGGGGTCGGGGTCAAGAGGCTCGAACCAGCTAGGGGCTCTTCAGTCTGATTTTCAAGACAGGTATGTCTACTATCATGTAAATTACAGGCCGTCGCCATAATTATACCCCTGACATACGAAGGATGTCAGGGGGTATATAGTTTTTGTCATTCCGTCCGTTCGTCTGTTCGTCCGTTCTTTTGTCCGTTCGTTCGTTCGTCCGTCCGTCCGTTCGTCAACTTTACGTCAAAGTTTTGCGTTAAACCTTTTTTGGTTGCCCATATCTCTGTAACTCCACATCAGATTATTTTCATATTTGGTTTATGATATCTCTTTAGCATTGCCTTTGGTGTAAACTATCTTAGCCCCTGGGCCATACAAAAGAACTTCCGAAGTAACATGACAATATTGAGAAATTGACTGACATCGCTGACAGTAGATGAAAAAATGTTCAGCATTTTCGATGCTGCCAACGGCAGAGGGGAGTATCAGTTAAGCGTTTCAAAAACAGATCGCGCTTTAAAGCACTACATTTCGTGCGTAGTCTTGTATGAAGAATTTGCAGTTTCCTATTACCTGAATAAAAGTACTTTGGAATAGCGATATTTGCCGCATTTAGATTGTGCTTGAAAGACTGAGCGGAATCATTATTTCTGATATCCAAAGGTAGATTGTTCCATTCTCTTATTACCGATGGAAGAAATGACGAATGGTATCGAGAGGTACGAGCAGGGATTGTTTGAATATCATTAGCATCACGTCTCACGTATAGATTATATGTAGAACCATGACCAATAGAAGGTGAAACCAGTGATGATAGGTATAAAGGGGATATATAAAAATTCATTTTATAAAATAGCGTAAGTTTATGTATGTTTCCTGCTTCTTATTTCGAGAGTACCCCAGCCAATTTCCTTATACTAAAGACTTAAGATCATAGCTGTAACTCTTGCAAGACTAAATAATATTTTACTTAAAAGTGTCCGTATTCATCTATCTCCTCATGTGGCAGACACCCGCATATGAATAAATTACGTGCCGAACTATGATTCAACTGAAAATCTCACAGACACGCTGGCTAGATGCGACAATTGAAAAGTACGATAACAAAATACGTATTATGTTTTGAATGAGTTACCGCCCTTGATTCACATTTTTGTAGTAAAAAGAGTGCGGAAATTAGATCTATTTTGCTTATTTCTCTGTGTTCCAAAACAGCAGCTGAAGATTTCCCACTTATATCAGGGAGTGTTATAGAAAGTTATTATTATTATTATTATTATTATGATATCTTCCTGAAAGTTGCAACTTTGTGCTTAAGATATCAAGCAGGTGTCACGGGGGGAAGGGGGTCGGGGTCAAGAGGCTCGAACCAGCTAGGGGCTCTTCAGTCTGATTTTCAAGACAGGTATGTCTACTATCATGTAAATTACAGGCCGTCGCCATAATTATACCCCTGACATACGAAGGATGTCAGGGGGTATATAGTTTTTGTCATTCCGTCCGTTCGTCTGTTCGTCCGTTCTTTTGTCCGTTCGTTCGTTCGTCCGTCCGTCCGTTCGTCAACTTTACGTCAAAGTTTTGCGTTAAACCTTTTTTGGTTGCCCATATCTCTGTAACTCCACATCAGATTATTTTCATATTTGGTTTATGATATCTCTTTAGCATTGCCTTTGGTGTAAACTATCTTAGCCCCTGGGCCAGGCCCCAGGGTGGGGCCAGGGGTCAGTAATTAGGACTTAGGCATTTTCATTATGTCAAAGTTTTGCGTAAAACCTTTTTTGATTGCCCATATCTCTGTAACTACACATCACATTCTTTTCATATCTCTATAGCATTGCCTTTGATGTAAACAATCTTAGCTGCCCCTGGGCCAGGCCCCAGGGTGGGGCAGGGGTCAGTAATTAGGACTTAGGCATTTTCATTATGTCAAAGTTTTGCGTTAAACCTTTTTGATTGCTTATGTCTCGGTAACTGCATTTAAGATTTCTTCTATATTTGGTTCATGATATCTCTGTAGCAGTACTTTCGATCTGGACTTCCTAAGCTGCAGGGTCAGGCTCATGGGTGGGGCCTGGGGTCAATAACTAGGACTTAGCCATTTGTTGTATATACAATTTTGGGTTATTGTTCTAATATACTTGAATACAGCCTAATGATACATGACTAGGTTTATTTCATACTAGCTTATACATATGGATGCTGCTGCTGACATAAGGTCAAGGTCACAAACATTTAAATTTTGTACATGTATAACATTTGAATTGTAGTTTTGTGATAAAGTATGCTTTCATTAGGGGGTGGCACTGGTCGGGGGTATATGTGAGCCCCTGCTCACTTGCTCTAGTTACTTTTTTTGGCTGAAAAAAGCTCTACTGAACGTCACGTTATATAGTGTGCTGTTGTCATCGGACGTATATTTGGGGTTAAATAATGTATGTAGTTCCTGTCACGCACCGCGGGTTCTCATACCAAATAACCAAGACGAGACTCGAAATATATTTAATTTATAAAAAAAAATATATTTAGATGATTTACATGTCAAGTTACATGAAAGATATGTACAGGTCAACGATACAATGGCAAATGCCCTGAAATAGAAAACAAGCAAACATAGGATGGCTGGATTGAATACCTAGTTACTCCACATTGCTAACAGACCAAAATGGCGCTCATGGCATGACAATGCTTTTCTACCCAAATCACTTTCATTTGACCAATAAAGTCACTTTAGTGAGCGTTAGTGAGCGTTATGATTGTGTGTTACTATATAGCACTATGCTTAACACTGTACGCCTAGCATCGCTATTCTTCTTGTACAGGTAAAGGGACAGAGGGGATGGTAGACGGCAAGAAAAAGCATTATGAAAAGGGAGGTTTGCTAAGAAATATAGGGAAAATAAATATAACAAAGACAAAGAACTTCTAATTTTTTATTTTACCCTATGACACTATTCCAAAAATAGATAATCTGAACGTAGAAGCGGTCTAATACTAAATACATCGGCAAGTCCGAACTAATTAGATATACAGACATGGACCTGAAAATAGAGAGTGATAAGGTGCTCGCGAGTAGTAAGCGTTATCAGTCTATTATGATACACCCACTATGACTGCGTATCTAAAGGACAAGTCAATGACAATGAAAGTGTATGGCGGCCCGTTTGGGATTTTACCCATGTAATGCAGACATCATTCCAAATACAGTCATCTCTATTAATAAATACAGATATCTGTATTTTTTGTAATTTCAGATATCTGTAATTGAAATAGACATATCTATAACTCTAATGCAGATATATGTATTTGAAATATAAATATGTCTATTTTCGATATTATAGGCATCTGCATCTCAATTAGAGATATCTGCATTTCAAATACAGATATATGCATTTAACTTTCGGTTAGAGATATCTCTAATTAAGCTGAAATTTAGATATCTGCATTTAAAATACAGATATCTCTACTTTAAATGCAGATATCTGTATTTGAAATGCAGATATCTGAATTTCTAAACTAAATACAGATATCTGCATTTTAAATACAGATATTTGCATTTTAATAACAGATGTCTGTGTTTATGGTTGAAATACAGACATCTCTATTTACTTCACGTATGGGAAACTGAGACCTCTCGCCGATTTTTACATACGCACGGTTGAGCGTGTGGTATATATACCTTAATGTAATCATCAAATTTCTCAGTAATATTAAGGTTACTAGTATTCGGACAGAGCCATATCTCTGCATTCTTCAGTCATTCTGGGCAGACCCAGGGTTGCAGAATGCAAGCCTACCAGTAATCAGATTACTGAATGTAGGTTTCTCTAACCTGCACATTGACTTTCCATGGACAGTCCAGGTTGGGGGTTGGACGAGAGGTGGGCTTGCTCAATTTAATGTCCTGATCCAAAGGACGACCCACTGTTGTCATCCCTGCAAATGACAAAGGAAAGCGTGTTCGAATTCCAGTCATTTTACTCGCCTATGTTAGGGATCGAACTCGGTACCTCTAGCACTTGAGGCCATTGCACAAACCACTGAGTTATCCTGCTTTCTTCTAAATCAGAAGATGTTAAATTAGTATCATCCTTATTATTTGTATAATTTTGCTTTTTTGTCAGTCCACATTATCATAGGTTTTTTGCTCCATTTTTATCAGGTCTAAAGTATCATTCGGTTGTATCATATTTTTCAATAGTACATCACTGGAGTAGTTGATAAAGGGTAAGAAATAAGCTTTAAGTTTTTTTTAAATAAAGCCTCTTGAGAACAACATCAAACATGCATACAACATTGAAACAACGTTGAATCATTGTTGATTCAACGTTGTTTCAGTGATGTGTGCGTGCTGGGAATCTGCTTTATAGCCTGTACGCAACAGTCAAGACTTTGGTCAGCCTACACATGCGTGCAGTAAGAAAAGAAACTTCGTTTTCACTATATAACTTCATAATTATTCATAACATATTCAAAACCCTAGATTTCTGGTAAGACTGCACAGGCATCGCCAACAATAACTCCGCCGGCAGATATTAGAAAACTTTTCCGCGGTCGAAAAAAAATGAAACAACGGACCAAAATGTTTTTAATTTACTTCTTCAAAAATTATGCCAAATAACGCAGAATTAAAATGTGCACATAATCCCATAAGCGCCTTAAAATAATTCTTTCATTTAATCATACAATCATTGTTGGAACACAGAAAAGATCATTTCAACACTGGCATTTCCGTAGAAACAAATAGGAGGTTCTTTATGTCTAAAAAAGACCGATTTATCAGAAAAAGAAAATATTGAAAAAATGTTCTTTAAAAAGCTGAAGAATTTTTCTTTTAAAAGCTATTAGCGCCTTAACGATAAAACAAGAAATATATAATGGTTAATATATATTAGTTCCCCATTAGCGCTAATGCAAAAAAAATCATCGGTTGTTCGGGTAGTCAAAAATCCATTGTTGCATATGTGTAGGGGCTGGTCTGAGTCCTGATTGTATACCTATCAATGATGCACCCTTTGAACTGCCTGTTTTTTGGCCCTCTGATACAGAAAGCCATATCAAACTGACGTTTTCTGAATCCGTATCACTATCCCTTAAAACGAGGCTATGTCTGAGTTCCAATTTCAAACCCTCGACGCAAGCGTCTCGGGTGGTCCGATAGAATTAGCTCATCCTCTCGACGTGATACATTACGCCAGATCAAGTTACTATTATAGTCTTACTATACTAACAAATAACAACAATATATAGAATATGCACTGAGTGAGTGTTTAATGATCTACACATAGGTTGTAAGACACCAGATACAGTATGAGGATGAAGTATAAGGCTCAGGCTAGATGTCAGAAACTACACGACCAAATTCTACATCAAAATCTCGAAATTCTATATATCTCAAAATAGCAAAATGTATATGCGATATGTAGTTATATAAGATCGGAGTAACATAGCCGGTCACGAAAAAAAAAACAGTTTTGACTGGAAAACGTGTGTCCATTTGCCAATGCTAAGCACCCCTTTTATGAAATGTTGGACCGCATTTTACTTTTTTCGGGTACGGCCGCATTTCACTTTTATCGGGTACGATCCGACGATCTCGCTAGAACTGACCAACGACTTTTTCCAGCCCTTGCTTTCCATAAGCCATGACAGAACATTATTTTAATTGGCTGAAACACCTCATACCACTGTCCACCTGGTTAGTCACCTCACTGACCACCTTGTTATCGTTTATCATAACGTAAAAGACAATAATTTTCAGCTATACTTCGAAATGCTGAAAATTTCTAGTAAATTAATGTGTATTTAATGTTTGCATATGCCAAGGCCAACCTACATGTCATGACTCAGGGTTATATCTCATTTTTCAAGCAGTTCAACAATTAAAAAGCATTCGGTATATTTACCTGTGTATGGTTAAGACCTTTTCATATTTGTAGATATGGGCAGATTTCTAAGATATTGGTCCGAAATTGTGGGACGACAGTAGTCTAATCAGAGTCTTTACTGACAATGAAAATTCAGCCTTTTTGTCCTCGCATTCCCTCTAGACATCAAGAAATGTCACGCTCTCCTTTGAAGCGTCTGGTATCCGAATAAAGTCGGTTTATTAGGCAACGGAATGGGAATTGAGGTAGCGTCTAGGAAGTCAAGGGATATTTTTTATATTGTTTAAGTCCCATGTGAAGCTTGCCGAGCATGAGACTAAAATGATGTAAAAAGCGAGCCTGAGATTTCCTGGTCATCGTTGATTATTTTTCTGAATCATTAATACTAATATATTGAACGCATGTTTTTCCCCGGTCTATATAACATATACTTCAAGCTAACCTTTACCCTTTTTAGAGGGTGGTTGAGGTCGGGCGATGGTGCTGGGTAATTTTTAGTGCCTGGGCGTTCTACTAATTTGGATTATAGTAGGGCAAGGGCCTACTGTGCTTGCGGTAGGTGCGGGTGGGGGTTTTCTGAATATCATTTCTCTCGCTATCATATCTCATTTCCTTCTCCCCCTCTATGAGACACGGCTGGATATAGACTGAAATACTGTATCAAGGAGCCGTTTAACCCAAAACAACCAACCAAATCAAGCTAATTTATATCGTTAATTTCACCTTGCACTTACATGTTTCATTTTAACTGGCAACAGCTCTGGCGGTCAGAAATATATTCGGCATGCGATTTCTTGCATCCCAGATAAGGATATCCGTATTATTGCCAGTGATAGAAATTCTTATCTGACCCTGGTTATCTGACCCGTGGGTAGGATCAATAAAACAAGTTTTCGCGTGACTTCGGTTTGCATTGGTTGTATTGAACGTGGCGTAACTTCGTCGCTAGCTGACGTCATAACAACGTAAGAAATCACAACAGTTGTCAAAATGGCGGACGTCGCAACGCAATGTCTAGAGGACTCTTTGATGTAATTAAAGCTTCAGCTCTTAAAGATATGCAAGAAAAAGAATCTACCACGAGTATGAGGTACGGATAAACAAACCTGTCCCTCGGGTCACTGTTTGGCATCACTCAGCAAGCCTCGTGATGCTAAACAGTGACCCTTGGGACAAATTTGTCTATCCGTACCTCACACTCATGGTAGATTCTTATACTACATGGCCGGTGGATTGGTTTGAGATTAAACTGTTTCAAGACTTGGCTGTACTAATCAAAAAAGATTGTCGGATTGAAACACTTTTTCGAGCCTTGGCTTGAGAGAGCAGGCTAAAACGAATAAATCCCAGACATGTGTAGAAAGGTATATTCGTATGAATAGCTCCAGTAGTTCAGTGGGTTAAGCGCTGGCCTACTGACCTAGCGGATCCGGGTTTGATCCCCGCTTGAGGCGAGAATTTTTTCCAACCATAAACGGGGTTCCATTGCAAACATCCTTTCATTATTACCCTCCCATTGCCCTGATATGACTGAAACACTGTTGAAAAGGACGGTTTAGCCGCAAGTCATCCATCCATCCAATGGGTGTGGAAAAAAAGACCAAGAGATTCTTTGAGACAGGAAGTGAAATTAAATTATATAAATTTTGAAAAAAAACAGTGGTTTAAAAACCAGTGGCTGAAATCAGCATAATATAAATGAGCCGCAACATGAGAAAACCAACAAAGAGGTTGCGTCCAGCGCAGACTCAGATCAGCCTGGGCATCCATCAAGTCTGAACAGACTCTTCGCTAAGCGCTTAAAAGGTAGCTAAAGGTCTAAGCTACCTCCATGCAGACAGCGAAGACTCGGATCACACTGGGCGGAAGCCCAGGCTGATCTGAGTCTGCGCTGGGCGCACAACTACTTTGTGGTTTTGTCGTGTCGCGGCTCAAATGTACCTTCACCAAATTTAGTGTCAATGATGCACAAATTGTGTCAGTGTGTTAAAACTCATCAGTATCGCTTAACGTCAAAAATTTGATAAAAAAAATGATTGGCGGATTTCAATAGGCAATGGACATTCCTCTCCAAACCGCTCTCACTGCCGCCGTCTCATAAACCTCCTCAGATCACAAACTGGGAGCACATTTGATGTGAGTCTTCGCTGTGCTAAGCACCTTGTCTCATTATGCATTCCTTTACAAAAACAGGTGACGTCATTTCATGTCAAAGAGTAGTAATATATACCATATGGTGTAAGTTACGGATAGACAAATCCAATCCAATGGTCGTCCCTCTTATGGGGTGTATATTTCTCAACTTATAAGATTTGCATGAGTGTGTAGTCATGTAGATGACTTTAATGCTCGTAATAAATGTTTAACTGCTAAACTTCTTCAACAGGGCTATGATAAACGTAAAAGATGTGCTGCCAAAAAATCTAACACTTCTCTTAATGATTTATCAACAACATTATTGAAACATGGCCGACATGCTATGCTTTCAATTCTTAGTTCCCTACCCATTCCAGTCTTACGCAAATTGGATATAGAGGCTAATAGGTTTTACGATAGAAATCACCAAATGTACGAAGCGGCACTTCTAACTAGATGTTATACTCAACACGCTCTCCATCCACTTATTGATTCTGAAATCAATCATAAAAGAAATTTCATTAAAATCCCTTTCAATAACAAAGGTATTGACTTTATAGATTTACCTAGTATATTTCAGGATAAATCTGTTACATCTTCCATACCTGATTATTTCCAAAATTCTGAACCACCTATTATTTGTTATAAGTATAACAAACCGATTAGAAGTATCATATTTAATTTCAATAAACTTGTGTCTGATCTTGACATCGATGCTAATACTCCTGAGTCATGAGATTGTAAAGATTCCAAATTTATTTACCCATCAGCAGGTCATGTTGTGACTGGAAAGTTGAAGATCATCCCGGATTCTAGAATTCGTAACATTGTTTCTAAGGGTCCTAAGTATAGATTCCCTTCCCATATCGATTTCAACAGATGTAGGGAAGAAATTGCATCTGCATTAAATGATTTTGGTAATCGTTGGTGTAAACGAGAGGGTGTTGAAAGTAACGCTTTAAAGAAATGGAAACTAAGTATCTTTAATATTGTGGATAAACGTATAAAGTTTTATTCACACAATACTAATCTTTTACCTCCTAAGCCTAAATCTTCCTTTAGATATTTGAAGCAGGGTATCCAGAATTTTCATAGGAAGTATGTTTTGGTTCCTGCTGAGAAGGCCGCAAACAACATTGTTGTTGTTTGTCGGATGCACTATATTAACACTTTGAAGCAGGAACTTGACGGCACCACGGCTTACGAAGAGACTTTTACAGATGAGAAGACTGTCGTTAATAGCCACTCAAATAATTTGCCTTTAAAGTTTGCTGTTAACGTTAAGGAACGCCAAGACAAACTTCCTACGATGTATTGGTTACCTAAGCTTCATAAAAAACCGTATAAAGCTAGATTCATTGCCAACTCTAGCTCTTGTACTACTACAGAATTATCTAAATTATTAACTTCTTGCCTCACTGCTGTGAAATCTCGTGTCATTTGGTACTATGAGACAGTGTATGAGAGGTCAGGGAAAAATATGTTTCGGTCTATACAAAATTCTGGTGAGGTACTTAGTAAACTGAAGTCAAGAGGCTTCCGTGCGACTAGTTTGTCCACTTATGATTTTTCTACTCTTTATACCACATTACCCCATAATTTAATAAAGGAAAAACTTGTTGATTTGATTGAGAGGGCCTTCAAAAAGTTCTCCAAAAATGAAGATACCCTTTATATTGCCTGTAACGATAAGAAAGCGTTTTTCACTTCTACTGACCGTAAAATATATAGAGGATATAGTCTTTGGTCATGTCAGAATGTATGTGACGCCTTATCATATCTCTTAGATAATATTTACATCAGATTTGGTAATAAGTTATACAGACAAATTGTTGGTATTCCGATGGGTACAAATTGTGCTCCTCTTGTGGCCGATTTGTTTTTATTTTGTTATGAAAGAGATTTCATGACTTCTCTTTCTGTTGATAATCAAGCTGATATCATTGAGGCATTCAACTCAAACTCTAGATATTTAGACGATCTTCTGAATATTGATAATCCTTATTTTGAAAGCATGGTTAACCAAATTTACCCACCTGAACTTAAATTGAATAAAGCTAATACTTCAGATACCGAGGCCCCCTTTTTGGATTTACATCTATCTATTTCTAACGGTTTTGTATCTTCTAAAATTTATGATAAACGTGATGACTTTGACTTTGATATAGTTAATTTTCCATTTTTGGATGGTGACGTTCCACGTCGTCCCTCTTATGGAGTCTATATATTTCTCAACTTATAAGATTTGCTAGAGTGTGTAGTCATGTAGATGACTTTAATGCTCGTAATAAATGTTTAACTGCTAAACTTCTTCAACAGGGCTATCGGTATCATAAGCTTAGAAAGGCTTTTTCTAAATTCTATCGCAGACACCATGAATTGGTTTCAAAATTTGATGTCGGATTAAAATTTCTTTTACACCAAGGCCTATCGGAACCAGAATTTTATGGTGACTTAGTATACAAATTCAAAAAGATTAAGGGTAGGACTGATTTTTCTGATCAATTCCGAAAAATAATATTACGTCACAAACGTATTGGCTATAATTTAAATGTTATGCGACAGTCTGCATGCTTAGTGATTAACCCAATCACGGTTGATAGCTTTGCTGCACTCTTTAATTGCACACCGGGGGATCGGTCGTCAGACTCTATGATGGCCCCGACCTAAAGCTATATATTTTAGTTGGTTGGGACCGGAGCCTTTTTGTCTGTTGCTTGGTCCACCGGGGCTCAACTGGTGACCTTCTTTTGCTTCAGATTTCCAGTGGGGTTGTTTGGCAGGACAGGGTTCTCCACCTGTCAGACGGCCCGTTGTATCTGTTGAGTCCTCGTCTTTGCTTCTTCATGGTGTTGAAATTTGATTTATGTGTTTACCGTGATGATTCATTGACGAGTTAGAGGGTTATCATGCGAACCGAACAACCAACTAAATGTTTTGTACCACTTCAGAAACTGAGGGTGAGCTTGGGCCTGTAAAATCGATTTAAGCCCCCCAGTAATTCATTACTGACCGTTCCAAGGCGGTAGTTCTGTTGTGGTTCTTTGTTGCCTGTTTTTGGTGTCAGAGTTTCTGTGATGTTTTACCTTATGTATGTTATTATTATTTTTGGTTCGGTTTGGGTTGCTGAGTGGCCACCTTTTGGGAACAAGCTGCTCACTCGGTTGGCCATATGTTCTCTGTATCTTGATTATTTGTAATCTTAGTTGTTTCCAACTATGGTTTGAGGGCTGGATTTGGATTTTGATTGTTTCAGTTCCTGGTCTTTGCATACTTTTTACTTTCATTGCCGAACAGTGATTTTCCGGGGTATGGGTTTCTTATCCGCGCCGAACACCCATAAAAGATGCATTTTCTTGCAAACCTTTTGATTAACGACGTTTTAAAGTGTATAGTTTTAGTGTTTGAGAGGTTTCTATTAAAGTTTGAAAGGGGCGGATTCTATTTACGAACGATATTCGGTTCTTTATGCGTACATCTGAATTGTCAGAAACTGATGCCACTTTGCACCCTTTTAGGCGTCAGCATTAAATGGGAACGCAACTTTTCTTATCGAAGTGGACGCGTTGACTGCACATCATTTCTGCCGGTCCTGAAAGAGTTTACGAGTGAAATCAGAACTGTCGGTATCGCGGAGACTCGCATATACATTTTCTGGGGCCGTATTCATAAAGCCAGTTAAGTCGTTGCTATGCGGTTGCTAAGGCTAAATATCTATAAAGGAGATTACCTACAACTATGAAATTTGGTCTGGAGGAACAGTCTTTGTAAGACTGTTCCTCCAGAGCAAATTTCATAGTTGTAGAGAATCTCCTTCAAAAGAATTTAGCCTTAGCAACAGCATAGCAACCACTTAAGACGTTTTCTGAATACGGCCCCTGGTGTGCAAAACAATGCAATATACCGATGGGCTATACTTAAGAATTAAAATTTGATTTTTCAGCGTTCATCGAGTGATGAAGCCAGCAGGTGGAGCTAAAATTCCTTGAAGCGCGAAGCGCTTCTTGTAGAATTTTAGCGACGACTTACAAAGACTGTTCCTCTAGAGCAAATTCATAGTTGTAGGGAATCTCCTTCAAAAGAATTTAGCCTTAGCAACAGCATAGCAACCACTTAAGTCGTTTTATGTATACGGCCCCTGGTGTGCAAAACAATGCAATATCACGATGGGCTATACTTAAGAAATAAAATTTGATTTTTCAGCGTTCATCGAGTGATGAAGCCAGTAGGCGGAGCTAAAATTCCATGAAGCGCGGAGCGCTTCTTGTAGAATTTTAGCGACGACCACTGGCTTCTTCTTCACATGATGAACGCTAAACAATCAATTTTTAATTCTTATATTTACACTTTATTTGTGAACTGTCTGTCGTATCTGTGGTAATTTGGTGAAGAATAGGCAAAATATGGCGTGTTCGGCCATATTGTTAAACAGCCGTCGCCCTGACGTAGCGTCAATCGAACGTTACAAGAACCCATCAAGACATTTGTTAACATAAGCCGTCGCTTGACGACAACGTCCCATGATCAATTGTCCTTCATCTGTGTATGAAGCGAATTGCTCTAATGGGTTCACCTATGGGAAGTCAGTGGCAAGTGTAAATATTTGTATATAGAGGATCTTACATGAGTGCTCATGTATTATTGAATTTATTAAACGAGTTTGGGAAAAAGATCAGATGTGAGGCTTTGCCGAGCATCTTATCTTTTTTCCCCAACGAGTTTAATAAATTCAATAATACAGGTGCACGAATGCAAGATTCTATTTATCATATGACGCTAAAATCGCTTTGTTATTAGCAAATTTTGCACTAAAATGTCGCGATTTCGCCATTAGAAAACGCGACGTTTTATGGACGCCGACGACTAACGTTTCGACGTAATTTAATCCACTAGTGGATAATCGTTTTAATGCATGGCTTTATTACACTCTCAGAGGCGACGTCATATGATAAATCATTTTAACTTAAAAATAAACTTTCTGCTCTGTTCATGTTTCAGATAACTATGGCTTTAACACACAATCTAGTCATTGTGGTGTTAGCTTTATGTCTAGCTTACTACACCAAGAGGGGTCAAAACAAAATGCCTTCAGTAGTGACGGAGAAACTGAATTCTTCCTACGACTATATTGTAGTTGGTGCAGGATCGGCAGGTGCAGTAGTGGCCTCCCGTCTGTCGGAAGATCCTGAAAATACTGTCTTGCTGTTGGAGGCCGGTGGGGACTATACTGAGAACGATGTTTACCATATTCCTTTCAAATCCATTGATTTACAGAAAACATCCGCAGACTGGGAATATTACACAGTGCCACAGAAACATTCATGTCAAGGAATGAAGGGTCATAGGTCCCTGTGGCCCAAGGGGAAGGTACTAGGTGGCACTAGCATTTTAAACGCAATGCAATATACACGTGGAGCCAGCCGTGACTATGACGAATGGGAAACAATGGGCTGCACAGGATGGGGTTACAAAGATGTGCTACCCTACTTCCTGAAATCGGAGGACATGACAATAGAAAGTCTAAAATCATCTAAGTATCACAGCACAGGTGGCTATCTAGCTGTTAGAGGTGGAGGCATCACTCAAATTGTAGAGAAGTTTTTGAAAGCAGGGAAAGAAATGGGATATGATATCAACGATTATAATGGAGAAATACAAGAAGGGTTTTGTGAAACTCAGATAACTGTGAGAGATGGCGTCCGCAGTAGTACTGGACTAGAATTTCTTGGAAGAGCAAACGGTCGCCCAAACTTACACGTTGGCATTAGGAGTTTTGTGACAAAGATTGATATTGATAATAATGCTGCAAATGGGGTTTATGTTATTCGAAATGAACGTAAATATTTAATAGAAGCAAAGAAAGAGGTAATAGTTTCAGCAGGGTCTATAAATTCGCCCCAACTATTAATGCTTTCTGGAATAGGACCAAAGTCTCATCTGGAAGAACTCGGCATAGCAGCTAAGGCAGATCTACCTGTTGGTAAGAATTTACAAGACCACATGTTAATGTTTGTTATGACCAGCTTTAACAATAGTGAAGGCATGACAATCCCAAAAGTAAATAGTTGGATGTCTAAACTTCAGTATAAACTGTTTCATACCGGACTACTTTCTGTTTCTGGAGTTGAAGCCACGGCGTTCTTCTGTACCTACGCAAACAAAAATAAACCGAAAGACTGCGCGGCCGACATGCAGTTCATGATTTCAGGTTACTATGCTTCACTCAATGCGTTTAACTACAGGGATGATATTGCCAAAGAAATTATGAATCAAGATGCAAATATACCGGGTTTCACCGTTTGCATCAGCTTACTAGATCCTAAAAGCGTTGGAACATTGAAATTAAAATCTAATGATCCATTCGATTACCCAATCATTGATCCACAATATCTGTCGGATAAACGCGATGTTCAAGCATATATACGTGGACTGAGGCTATGGGAAAAATATATTATGACCCCAACAATGCAAAGTCTGGGAGCAAATTTCGATAGTATGAATGTAAAATTTTGTTCTCAGCACAAGTTCCGGTCAGATGACTACTGGGAATGTATCATTCGGCATCTCGCGACCACAATTTACCACCCAGCAGGAACATGTAAAATGGGAAGTATTGATGATAAAACTGCAGTGGTTGATCCTCAGCTGAGAGTGAAAGGGATAAAGAACTTGAGAGTTGCAGATGCGTCTATTATGCCAAATATCATATCAGGAAACACTAATGCTCCTGTAATAATGATTGCAGATAAGGCTGCCGATATTATACGTGGTAAAGACACAGTGGCGCAGTTTAAAAATATGATATAGACTAACCTAGGTATAATGGACTATTTGCCACAGAGATAGTTTATAATAAAATATAGCCAAACAAAACACAGTGTGATCGTTTAAGATAGAAAGATCATGAATAACTCTTTTTTTCATTTGTTAAAACAGAACAAAGTTATGGTTCATGATAAAATTAGTCAACTCTGAAGCTGTCTAGGTAAAATATACACTAACAATGTCTATCGTAAAGATCCTAAGCGTTCTGTACAAACAGTGGTAACCGAGATCAGATGCTCCTTAGGAACCAGTCTGATAAGGTTCTACACAGTTGCCATTCCATGTGCACCGTTTAGGCATTACTCCATGGTAGAACCGGAATAACAGGGGAATAAATAGTAGGGCAAGGACTGGCTGTGCTTTCAGCAAGTACAGAAAGGGGATTGTCTGGGGTTTTTTTGTTTGTTTGTTTAGCTCACCTGAGCAGAAGGCTCCGGGGGAGCTTTTAGTATGACCAGGCTCCGTCGTCCGTCCGTCCGTCAACAATTTCAAACGACTCCTCTGAAACCGCTGAGCCGATTATAACTAAATTTCATACGTAGCCTCCTTCGATCTTAGGAATGAAAAATTGTTCAAACGGTCCTGATCACATGACCAAGATGGTCGCCACGCCCATAAATGGTCAAAACCTAAAAAAAATCTGCTTTTCTAGAACAAATAGGCCGATGGCCTTGAAACTTGGTATGTAGCATTGGGGACGCGAGTGCTACCAAGATTGTTCATATTGTGACCTTGGGTTGACCTTGATCTGTTAACGGTAAGGTCAAACTTTCTTCCTCGTGCCTTTATATGGCAAAATGCTAGAAAATAAGATCTCTTGGAAACTATTGAAGATTTTGGGCTAAAAATTGGTAACTTCAGTCATCTTAATGAGTACATGAAGATTTATGAGTAGAAGAAGTCGAGGTCATTCTTTAATCTTTGACCCAGAACTCTCATATTTTGACAATTTCAAACAATCTCCTCAAAAGACGCTGGGCAAATTGAAACCAAGTTTCATAAGGAGACTCCAGGGGTCGAGGGAACGAAAATTTATTCATACGGTCGAGGTCACATGACCAACATGCTCGCCACGCCCATATATGGTAAAAAAAACTTTTAAAATCTTCTTCTCCAGAACCAACTGACCGATGGCCTTGAAACTTGGTATGTAGCATTGGATACTCGAGTACTATCAAGATTATTCAAATTATGACCTTGGGTTGATCCTGACTTTTTTGCGGCAATGTCAAATATGGGATAATGCTAAAACATCAGATTTCATGGAAAGTTTTGAAGATTTAGGCCTAGAAATTGGTATATTGAGTCATCTTAATGAGTACATGAAGATTTGAGTACAAGAGGTCAAGGCCATTCTTTGACCCAGAACTCTCATATTTTGACAATTTCAAACAATCTCCACCAAAACAAGTAGGCTAATTGAAACGAAATTTCATTTAGAGCCTTCAGGGGTTGAGGGAATAAAAATTTGTTCAAGAGTTCCAGGTCACATGATCAACATGGCCGCCACGCCCATATATGGTAAAAACCTTTTAAAATATTCTTCTCCAGAACCAATCGACCGATGGCCTTGAAACTTGGTATGTAGCATTTGGTACTCCAGTACTATCAAGACTGTTCAAATGATGACCTTGGGTTGACCTTGACCATTTTACGGCAAGGTCAGATATGAGGAAATGCTAGAACATAAGATTTCAGATTTAGGCCTATAAATTTGTAAATACAGTCATCTTAATGCGTACATTAAGATTCATGTGTACAAGAGGTCAAGGTCGTTCTTTGACCGTTGACCCTGAATTCTCATAGTTTGACAATTTCAAGCTTTTTCTTAAAAGCCACTGAGCCAATTGTAACCAAATATCATATAGAGCCATCAGGGGTTGAGGGAATGAAAATTTCTTCAAATGGTCTGGGTCACATGATCAGCATGGCCGCATGGTAAAACAATTAAAAGTCTTCTTCTCCAGAACCAATTGACCGATGGCCTTGAAACTTGGTACGACTCATTGGAAACTCGAGTACTATCAAGATTGTTCAAATTATGACCTTGGGTGGACCTTAACCTTTTTACAGCAAGGTCGAATGTGGGAAAATGCTAGAGCATAAGATTTCATGGGAGGTTTTGAAGATTATGGCCTAAAATTGATATATACAGTCGTCTTAATGAGTTCATGAACAATTATGAGTACAAGAGGTCAAGGTTATTCTTTGACCTTTGACCCAGATTTCTCATATTTTGACATTGTCAAACATTTCCTCAAAAGACAAAGGGCCAATTGTACACACATTTCATATAGAGCCTCCAGGGGTTGATTGAACAAAAATATATTCAAACGGTCAAGGTCACATGACCAACATGGCCGCCATACCCATTTATGGTATAAACCTTTAATATTTTTCTTCTCCAGAACCAATATACCTATGGCCTTGAAAATTGGTAAGTAGCATGGAGTACTAGAGTACTACCAAGACTGTTCAAATGATGACTGTGGGTTTAACTTGACATTTTATGCGGCATGGTCAAATATGGGAAAATGCTAGAACATTAGATTTCATGGAAGGTTTAAAAGATTTTGGCCTTAGAAATGGTCTATATGGTTGTCTTAATGAGTACATGAAGATTTATGAGTACAAGAGGTCATAGTCATTCTTTGACTTTTGACCCAAGACTCATATTTTGACAATTTCAGACATAATAAAAATCCACTTTGCCAATTGCTCAGGAGAGAGATTCAGGGCCTCGTGGCCCACTTGTTTTGCTTCCTCTATCCTCGATCTCTCTTTTCCTCTTCTTTTCTCTCTCTCTCTCTCTCTCTCTCTCTCTCTCTCTCTGTGGGCGACAGCTCGATGTACAATGATATTCTCAGGGAGCCGTTAAATCAATAACAACCAACCAACCAGCCATTCATGGAATTAAATCCATCATTGCTAAACCTGCCAGTTTCTCAGATTTTGGGGATATTTTAAAACTTTAACATTGTTTTGCCAGGAAACGAAAAGGTCAAAATGTTTTTTTGTTTTTGTTTTTTTTTTTTGTTGTTGTTGTTGTTTGTTTTTCTTAATCTGTAACATACAATAAAAGTTTAACTGAAATAATATGCGTAAGCATGCCCCATCGATTAAATATATTTTTCATGAGCTTTTTCATGAAATTCAAATTTCTTGCCTTTTTAAAATGATATAAAAAAAATACTGATTATCAAAATAACTATATTTTTTGTTCCAGTTTGGTGTAACTATCCTACATTATAGATTATATGAGTTGCAGAAATGAAAGTGCATTCATATGCTAGAGATATGAATTTGAATAGAAAATGTGTGAAAAAAAAAGTATGGAGAAATACAAATAAAATGTGTTTTGTTTGTTTGTTTTTTTTTGTTGGAAACAATACGGTGATGTTTTTCTCTGATACAATTTTCTTATAGCCCTTTGGGTTATTAAGCTGGTAGAATGGTTTGGATGCGCATGCCCCGCCAATATTTCTATTTTGATCTTTCTACCGTAAATAGAATACAGTTAATTTAGGACAAAGTGGGACGATTAAAAGAATAGAAATCAGCCAGTTTAAGAAATTATTAATACAATATATGAATTGAAACACAATCAGCCTTTGAAAATAGAATAGGCCTAACGCGAATTCATTGCGCAGTGGGGCACTTCAAAATGGAATACAACGAATTCTTAGTCAGACCGTCCAAACATAAAATCTTGCGAATTAACTCAATTTATACAAACATTTTGACGGACGGACGGTGCCCCGTTACTGCAACTATGGATCCGTTCCACTGAGGTGGGGATGACCGTCTATATGAGAATTGAAATACTACTACAAACTTTTGGAACGTTTAAAAGACTAAATATTGGTTAATTCTTTACATCCTGGGACCCTTCAAAAATACAACACTGCAAATTCAAAACATTGTGGGGTCGTTAACTATAAAATTAGAGCTAGGCCCTACAATTACGTCACCAGGTAATGTGTTTTGCTACATTGGTCCATTCAGAGTTGTATCGGGTCTACGTCATGACGCGTCATGGCTACTCTTCAATGACCTGACCTTGTGGTTATGTTATACAAATGTTTTTCTCACAGAAAACATTATAATATCACATGTAATATCTTTATTAGAGCCAATAATATTATATATAGTTACAAAAAACTAAACATCAATTGGTTTGTTTTGCTTTCATATATGTTTTTTATTTGTTTTTTTTTTGTTTTTGTTTTTTTTTTGTTGTTTTTTTTTTTTCACTTGCTATTTTAGCGTCGAAAGTTCAGTTCAGTTCAATTCTCCTAACGACGTTCCCCAAGTGACTTGGAATACAGTTGAGAAAATATATAAGCATATTGATTTTTATTCTCTGGAGGGTAGTGATGCTGTCAATGACGTGCGTATGACATGCGTAAGGTGACTTCGACCTTTTGCTTCGAAGCGGCATTTTGATAATGTCAACCGATAACCTGTTGCAACCAAGAAGTAATGCTATAATAATTTCAAAGGTTTCTATTGAAGTATGATGGAAATATATGAGCAAAGAATATGATCTTATGACTAGCCTTTGACACAATTGTTTATGTCTGAGACTGTGATCTGGTCAGCAATAAAATTCAGATAAAGTCAGCTACTTGATTCCAATCTAAAAGTTATACCCAGTCACATATAGAAATATCCATTGAGGTCTGTTGGAGAAGTAAAGCGAGAGATTAAAACCATTATTATCACACAAATTTGACAAAAATGTTCAAGTCTGTGACCTTCACTTTAGGTCAGCAGCCGCAGCCAGACAATGTTGACTGGTCTCTTGCAACTCGAAGTAAATGTAATCATAGGTCAAAATTGAAGGTGGTTGGAAATATAAGCAAAAGGTGTGAAAAATTAAAAAAAAAATATATATATATATATATATAAACGTAAAACTTCAATGCAAAGGTTTAAAAGACAGCAACCTTGACATCAGGTCACATGGGAATGGTGCAGAATGAAACATTAATCCAACTTATATCATTATACCAAATATAAACCAAAGCCAATAAAGGGGTTGAATAACAAGAGATCTTATATCGCTGAGCGCAGAACTTTAATGCAAATGTTAACTATACGGATGGACAGACACACCTGACGAAATCTATAATATACTCAGCGTCAGTGAAAACGCTCCAGTCTTATAATGTCACATATTTCCTTAAATTCAATGATCATACTATATCAACATGATATAGTTATCATTTCCAACAATTTCATTACGCTCATGATGTTGATTTGCCTAAACATACGCTTTGAGTGTGTGACGTCAAATCAAGAAAAACGAAATTCCAGTATGATTTCACATGGCAGAAATTCCGCAATGACGCATTTTGCTAGAGAATAGATTGTCCATCAAATCGCCAGAGAAAAGAAATCCGGACCGCCGAAGGCCACGAAGTAACATGGGGTCTGACGTTACTATATTGTCAAATTCATCAAAAAATGGACACGCAAAACTAACGTATGGTAAATACGTATGTCACCTTTTGCGACCCAAAATGCTGAGTTCAGCGGTAGAAACTGAAATTTAGAAGTTTTGTGGGGAACGCCTCAACCATTATCCAGCCCGAGCATGACGTTACATGTATAACGTCACCCTTATTTGTCAAACCGCGTCATAATTCCATAGAGGAAAAGTGGTTTTATGTCGAGAGACCTTCCAAATAACGATTCATTTGCAATCAAGTGTCGCCAAGAGCACGGAATATGGTTTTATTACGTTTTATTTGTCATTTAATATCGACAGTATTCAAACACGTCACTTTTGACGTTACGCTCGTTAGCGCTGACTGGTTAGCGAATTTAATTTGTAAACATTCCATCCCAACACCAAAATTTAAAGATTTATTAAATTGTCTGTTACATGAATAAACCAAATATTAAACGAACATGGTGTGCCATATATCCAAACTGGTGCGTTTTCATTGACGCTGAGTATATTTGTCGACATTGTTCGTATGCCGGGGATATAAAACTTGAATACGAAATCACAACACAGAAGGACCGTTCTTATAGAATATTTCGAATTTATGACAAAAAACCTACCGTATTTGTTTAATTAGTTGGGCGAACAATACAAACTCAATATCAGTCTAATCAGGGTCTATTTTCTATGTCATTTGGACGTATTATTGCATTGTAAAACAAAACTGTTCCATTAAGAGCAATTACCGTAATTTAGACTTTTAATGCGAGCTATGATCTGAAAAAGTAAGTAGGTAGGGTCAAGTCGGGTAAATTCGGACAGCAGGTAAATTCGGACAGTGACATTGTTTCATTTATATTTCAGTTGTTTGGAATTAAAACAAAATAACTGGGCAAACAGTGAAAACCTGATGGGATTGGTCAAGATGAGCCGTCTGATCTGGTTTTACTGTTTGCAATGGTATGTCCGAATTTTATCCGCTGCTCGAAGTTACCAGATTTAACCCTATCTATAGGTTTTTAACAATGCTGCCCTTTTCTATTTACTAAATTTCAGTTTCCAGATTCATTTTGCGGGGTCTGATCTGGATCTGCACTGTCTGTCCATGTTTTAAGGGGCGCTTGGCATTAATGGTTCATTATACTCTTCTTTTTTTAAATCGTTTGCCTGTATGATTTCTTGGACGAATAGACATCTAAATTACTGCGTGTAGTTCCATATTTTACGTTCCTGGGACGAATCTCACTAGGCACACGACGTCGAATTAACATTGAATCGACGTTGAGTAAATGTCAGGACATTGACTCAACGTTGATTCAATGTTTATTTAACCATGTCTGACTGCTGGAAAATATGTCCTCTGACCAGTGTGTTTCTACACCTTCGTCACTGGATCAGCTTGCAAAAACAAATAAACAAATGAATAAATGATAACAAAGAAATGAAAACACGAGCAATCTGAGTGATTCAATAATTATTTCAGTGTGTACAGTTGAATCTAACATTCGTTTCATCAAATGCGCTAAAATTTGATTTATTAATGGTCTATGTTATTTTCATAAAATTTCTATTCAACTGAATCCTTTAGACGAATATATTAAAATTCTGGAAATAAATCCTTTGGAAGCCAGAACACACCATGAAAGATACAGAAACAGGAAATAAGTTTTTTAAATTAACAACACTCTGTTGGTGTAGTATTTTCAATGATTTGAAATTTGCTCTACTTTTCTCCCAGGTCAAAAGTATCACACAGTTTTACCATAGGGTTCAAATAGCTCATCACTATCACTAGACTAGGAAGTAAAAAGGTAAGATGTAACCTTTGAGCTGCCTTTGAGAACAAATCCGGCATGCACACATCATTGAAACAACGTTAAATCAATATTGATTTAACAATGTTTCAACGTTTTGTGCATCATAACGGCTACCATTATATCATGTATGCACATCGAAGTTTCATATCAACCTGCATTTGTGTGCAGTCTAAGAAGAGACTTCGTTTTTGCTATGTAAATTGTTCAGAATTTATGAGAAGCGGAAAGTCATTGATCAGACTGCGAGGATATGCAGGCTGATTTGCAGTTTGTTTTCTCACGCCATTACTCACTTCTCGTGGTTCAGGTATGTAATATGAATTTCTTTTTATTTCATTTTTCCAGCGGTGCAATAGTTCAGTGTTATCTGTAATAGAATATATATTTTGAGAAGAGTTTGCCTATCCACACTAAGGGACGAGTCATATATTATGAGGTGGGTTGATGGTGAGGGGGGGGGGGGGGGGAGGGGGCGGGAGGAGGGGTACATTTTCACATTTTGATATGATCCAAGATTTTTGCGACCCTCTCAGCCTCACCGGAAATTAATTTCGAACCCGCCACCACCCCGCACCCACCCCCAGACAGGTGACAAAACGGTTTATGACACCTTCATCCCCCAAACGCACACACTCCATCATTCCTTCACACACACACACACACACACACACATTGGTGCTCGACATGATTTTATAGACCATTATACGTAGCAATTCAATTAACTATCTATTTTGGAATATGAAGCGGCCAAAGTTATATGTTCATTCGTAAATGTGTTGAAGTTTAAAGTTTGAAAGACTTTAATCTGAAAAATATAGGAGGAATGGGGAGGAAGGTGAAACATTATAAAAAATTAAAAATGAAGACTGATGGAAGAATTCTAATAAATGACTCGTCCCTACTGGGCAAGTTTCGGTAATCGACCTGTCGTAATCTGACTATCAAAATATGCATCGATCAGTCAAATCAGTAAAACCTACTGACAAAAAATGCATGTGCGTTTCCGTGACAACTAGGACAAATTAGAAACGCATTTGAGGGGAGACTGTAGTCTAAGCAGTGTCGCCACTGCTTGTAACAACAATGAAAAGTCCTACTGGTATCCTTGCCACCTGATCTGTGTTCCTTGTCATATCATGAAATATTAGCATCTGATAATTGAGCCGCGACACGACAAATTCAACAAAGTGGTTGTGCGCCCAGCGCAGACGTGGATCAGCCTAAGCATCCGCCAAGTCTGATCAGACTCTTCGCTAAGCGCTAAAATGGTAGCTAAGGGTCTAAGGTACGTCCTTGCGGATAGCGAAGACTCTGATCAGTCTGGGCGGACCGCACAACCACTTCGTTGGTTTTCTCTTGTCGCGGCTCATTTATGTGTATTAAATCGTGAGACTGATCCCGGGTCAAAGAAAGCTTAGGCTATTTTTCTGATTATTTAGTCTCGTGTAAGACTTGCCTTTCCGGAGGCAAATCCTCTGAAAAGGCGCCTTAGCTTTCCTTGTCTAGGCCTCAGTGACATCACTTACTATTTTTCGCACCCAATATACTTAATAAAACAGAACAGTTATTGAAATCATGCCCACACCTTTTAAACCAGTTTCTATTAATAGTTTGATCCTGTCAAGGTCACCTTATGCATGCATGACCAACAGTGACATTTCATGTGTAGCACTGGTTGTCAGTTTCATATTCTGCATGCAATTAACATGACAGGTAGCAAAGTGATTTGTTAAAACTAATTGTGTAACATGATCAGACTGTACTAAGCAAGGACTTACAGATAGCTAGCTAAGACAGATAAATCTCAGATATCCCTGGAAATGGATTTTCTTGTCCGATGGATTAAGATTAAAGAGTTGAAAGGGGTTATTTTGGAGCATGCGGTAAGAATTTCTAACATGGGTGACGGAAAATAGTCTAATATAATTGTATCTTTATCAAATTTAGCGCAACAGATGTCATAGATCTATGCGCATTTCTGTATTTTTTCTGGTTTTGGCAAGTCCTGGGCATCCGTTTCTGACCAACACTTTTAACAAATCTATTTAGATTCACATCTGACATAAGTCTTCGTTCTTTCCCTCATGAAGTGTCCTCTTTAATAAAATTTGACATTAGATTAGGTCAGTTAGCAGTAAGGTACACTTTGCTAACGCAACTACGAATGCCATCATGTAGGATATGCAATGTGTTTTCATGGGCTTTACAAAATCTATTTTGAATTTGAAAATACTCTACTCTGAATGTTCTGCTTATGTTTCAGAAACCATGGCTTCAACACATGCTCTAGTCATTTTGGTGTTTGCCGTGTGGCTAACTTACTATAGCAAGTTGTTTCAAAATAAAATGCCTTCAGTAGTGACAGATAACCTGAATTCTACCTATGACTATATTGTAGTTGGTGCTGGCTCGGCAGGGGCTGTAGTGGCATCTCGTTTGTCAGAAGATCCTGAAAATACTGTTTTACTGTTGGAGGCTGGTGGAGACTATACAGAGACCGATGCTTATCACATTCCTTTCAAATTCTTTGATGTACAGAAGACAACAGCAGACTGGGACTATTACACGGTACCACAAGCACATTCGAATCAAGGAATGAATGAGAACCGGTCCAATTGGCCGAGAGGGAAGGTGTTAGGTGGAACTGGCATCTTCAATTCTATGTTGTATGCTCGTGGCGCTAGCCATGACTATGATGAATGGGAAGCAATGGGCTGCACAGGATGGAGTTTCAAAGATGTGCTGCCTTATTTCCTGAAATCCGAAGATATGACACTCGAAAGCCTAAAATCATCTAAGTACCACAATACAGGTGGTTATCTCGCTGTCAGCGGCGGGGGTATCACTCCAAATGCAGAGAAGTTTTTAAAAGCAGGGAAAGAGATGGGTTATGATGTAAACGACTACAATGGAGAAACACAAGAAGGCTTTTATGAAACTCAGCTTAATATAAGAAATGGCGTCCGTAGCAGTACTGCATTAGAATTTCTTGGACGAGCAAGGGGTCGTCAAAATCTACACGTTGGCACTGGGAGTTTTGTAACAAAGATTGATCTCGAAAATAACGCTGCAAAGGGGGTTTATGCAATACGTAAAGAACGTAAGAGTTTTATAGAAGCAAAGAAAGAGGTAATAGTTTCAGCAGGTTCTGTAAATTCACCTCAACTATTAATGCTTTCTGGAATTGGACCGAAGTCTCATTTAGAAAAGCTCGGCATTAAAGTTAAAGCAGATCTGCCTGTTGGTGACAATTTACAAGATCACATGTTATTACTCGCAGTTACCAGCTTTAATAATAGTGACGGCATGACAATACCAAAAGCAAATAGCTGGATGTCTGAATTTCAGTATAAGTTATTTCATACAGGATTTCTTTCTGTCACAGGATGTGAAGCTACGGCGTTCTTTTGCTCCTACGCAGATAAAAGTAAACCGAAAGACTGTGCGGCTGACATGCAGTTCATGAACTATGGTTATTATGTGTCTGACAATTTTTTTAACTTTAGGGATGATATTGCAAAAGAAATAATGAATGAAGATGCAGATATACCGGGTTTAACTATTTCCATGAGTTTACTAGATCCTAAAAGCGTAGGAACATTGAAATTAAAGTCTAAAGATCCATTCGATTACCCAATAATTGATCCACAATATCTGTCTGATAAACGAGATATTGACGCTTATATACGGGGACTGAGATTGTGGGAGAAATATATAATGACGCCTACAATGCAAAGTCTGGGGGCAAATTTTGATGGTATGAATGTTAAATTTTGTTCTCAGCACAAGTTCCGGTCTGATGCATACTGGGAATGTGTAGTTCGGCATCTCGCAGCCACTGTTTACCACCCAGCAGGAACATGTAAGATGGGAAGTATTGATGATAAAACTGCAGTGGTTGATCCTCATCTGAGAGTAAAAGGAATAAAGAACTTAAGAGTTGCAGATGCATCTATCATGCCAAATATTATATCAGGAAACACCAATGCTCCTGTAATCATGATTGCAGAGAAGGCTGCTGATATGATTCGCGGTAAAGACACAGTGGTTCAGTTTAAAAATAGAATTTAGCCAATTCTAGATACAGTGTTGTAGTTTAAAAATCGAATATATCCAATCTTAGAATTAGTGGGACAGTTTAAAAAAAGAATATAACATATCCTAGACTTAGTGGGACAGTTTAAAAATAGAATATAGCAAATCCTAGACTTAGTGGGACAGTCTAGAAAAAGAGCATAGGCAATCCTTAACATTCTGGTACAGTTTAAATGTAGAACATAGCTAATCGTAGACATAATGGGGCGGTTTAAAACTAGAATATAAGCTATCCTGGGTACAGTGGTACAATTTGCAATAGTCTATAAACCAATCCTAGACAGGGCGGTATAGTTTCAAAATAGAATATACATGTAACCGATCTTAAAAATACAGGTACAGTTTAAAAACGGAATATTACCAGTCCTAGTTTTCAGATATACTTTAACAAATTATTTCAAGACGTAGTGGGGCGACTTACAGAACATAATATAGACCATTCAATGCACAATATGATTTATGTCTTAAAGCTATCTGATTTAGCTTATTTTATCATTTCTTTCCTTTTTTCCCCTTTTATGAAACCCTTTTTCTTCTGCATACACTGTAGATTCTGATCAGATCTTTTATCTGGGTCTGTACTGTTACCTAATGTCCCTTTTACTGGGCACTAGTTATATAGAGGATCTTACATGAGTGCTCCAGTATTATTGAATTTATTAAACGAGTTGGGGAAAAAGATAAGATGCGAGGCTCTGCCGAGCATCTTATCGGTTTTCCCCCAACGATTTTAATAAATTCAATAATACAGGAGCACGAATGCAAGATTCTATTTGTCATATGACACTAAAATCGCATTTTATTAGCAAAATTCGCACTAAAACGTCACGATTTCACCATTAGAAACCCCGACGTTTTTATGGACGTCAACGTATAACGTTACGACGTAATTTGCATATTTAATCCACTAGTGGATTATCATATTTAATGCATGGCTTTATTACACTCTCAGAGGCGACGTCATATGATAAAAATGGATTAAAAGACATCATAGCTATTCAGGACAGAGTGGGGAAGTTTAGAAACACAAAACATTCTGAGAAAAAATAAAACGGACACAATGCATTTGAGACACAGTTCGCAAGTTAAAAATGAATATAGCGAATTCAAAGCATCGTGGAACCGTTCAAAATACAATTTAACGAGTTCAGTGCGAAGTCTAACCGTCCATACATAGAATCTTACTGACGTTAAAGAAACATTGGACCATTTAAATCGGAATATTGGTAATTAATGGGACCGCATTAATACAAAATACATAGTGCGCTGGTCAAAATGAAATCCAGAGTCGGGCCGCTGAAAAACAGAATATTGCTGATTATCTACATAGTTAATCCGTTGAAAAAATAAGCTATTGCAAATTCAAAACATATTGTTTTTTGTGTTTGTGTTTGTTTTTTATTGTAGTTTTTTTGTTGTTGTTGTTTTTTTTTTTTTTTGTTTTTTTTTTTTTTTTTTGGTTTTGCAAAAAATGAAGAAAAAGGGAGGAACTGTACACAAAAATTTAAATAATAATAATATAAAGATGATGCGGATTCAGAATCAATATTTAGTGGGGCCCTTTAAAAATAGAATATACCGTATTCTATGTTATTACCGCACATGCCTTCATAAATACACACTATGGACATAATTGCAAGCGTAGTTATGTTTTCTGATTTATGGCTTTGTCTGCTTGTTTACAAAAGCTGAATAGGCTATGTACATAACAATCTTTCAAGTTCATTTGCAAAATATGTTCTATAAAGCCTCTTTATCCTTTTGTGACTTATCTGATGCTTTTACCATTTAATTCTGCTCGCTCTTATACCTAGTCTTCTTCGAAGTTGGGGGCATAAAAAATGCTACGACCAAGAACTATACAACCAGATCCCAAATCCCGCCCTCATAACAATAAATGCAAGAAGAGTATTCATTAATTGAAAGGAGTTCACGAAAGCCACACATGGTAAACCGACAGTCTGGTAGCAATGTGGCCACCTCTATAGCAGCCCAATTTGCTTCCTGTTATAATTTCCTGTTATAAAAATGAAAATAGGTTAAAAAAATAAATGTTTAATGTTTTTCGTATAACACACTCAGAATGAAAAGCTTAATTATAGAGCTTTTCTCCTTAAAATTCTTTTGAGACCTTCGAGATAAATACATGCAAATTTCAGAAAATTGAATACTTTGGAATACACCCAAGTTGGTTGGTACGTTATTTTGGGTTTAACGGCCCTTTGAGACAGTTTTCCAGTTTATATCGTGTCTTCTCCTAGAGAGGGGGGGATAGAAACGAGAAATGATAGATGAGAGCAAAAATATCCAAACAACCCACCGCCCGAACCTACTGCAAGCACAGTAGGCCCTTGCCTTACTTTTATCCAAATAAAAAGGACGCCCCGGTATTGGAAGTAATATCCATTCTTGCACACCGGATAAAAAATGCCAATCTTTTCACCTGGGATAGAAAATCTTATCTTACCCTGGTGTTCTGACCCAGGACCGGAAAAAAATCACGAGCTGTCAATGCATTGGTTGTATTGGAGGTCACGTATCTGCATTTTAGATGATGACGTCACGAAGCCGGCAAAATGACGTCAGTTTATGCACGTCAGACATTGACTTAAAGAACCGAATGGTGATCGTTGAAAGCTGCGCCTTCTTTCAAAATCAAATAGAAACTTTCAAGCACTAGAATCACGCATTTTAACAATTTAAAGTTAAAACAAAACGTTGTGTGCAAGACAAAGTATCTGTCATGGGTATGAGATGCGGATAGAAAAGTCCGTCGGGATCGGAAAAAATCACGAGCTGTCAATGCATTGGTTGTCTAGGAGTTCACGTACCTGCGTCGTCAAGTGACGTTGGTATTTTAGATGATGACGTCACGAAGACGGTAAAAATGACGCCAGTTTATGCACGCCAGTCGTTGACGTAAAGAACCGAATGGTGGTCGTTGAAGCGGTGCCTTCTTTCAAAATCAAATTGAAACCCCTCAAGCACTAGAATTACGCATTTTAACAAGTTCTGAAGTTAAAACAAAACGTGGTATGCAAGAAAAAGTATCTATCGTGGGTGTGAGGTGTGGATAGAAAAATCGTCACTAGGGATCACTGTTCGGCATCACTCGGCAAGCCTAGTAGTGACCCTCGTGACGAATCCTATGGAAGCAAGAACACACCGTGAAAGATACAGAACCAGAGGAAAAGTTTTAAACAATTACACATCTTTGGCGTAATGAGTGAGTGATATGGGTTTTACGGCACACCAGCATAAAAGGCTATTTCGGGCCGAGCATGTAAAGAATATGTTTAACATACATAAGGTCTGAAAGAAAAGCACAGTATTAAAAGGAATGCAGTCAGGTATATGATAAAATATTTTAGCGTAGTACTGTCATGATTTGACATTTGCTCTTATTTTTGCCAGGTCTAAAGTATCACACAGTTTTATCATAGAGTTCAATGGCTCATCACTGGACTAGTTACTGAAAAGGTAAGATGTAGGGGAGAGTCGGGTAACTTCGGACAGCGGGTAAATACGGACAGTGCCATTTTTTCCTTCATATGTCAGTTTTCTGGAACTAAAACAAAACAGTAACTGGCCAAACAGTGAAAATCCTGATAAGACGGCTCATTTATGAACCGTCTCATCTGGATTTTCACTGTTTCATTTATGAGCCGTCTCATCTGGATTTTCACTGTTTGCAATGGTATGTCCGAATTTACCCGACTCTCCCCTAACCTTTGAGCTGTCTCTGAGACCAAATCCAGCATGCACACATCATTGAAACAACATTTAATCAATGCTGATTCACGTTGTGTCAACGTTGTAAGCATGCTGCCTCTGAGAACAAATCTAGTATGTACACAACATTGAAACTACGTTGAATCAACGCTGATCTGAATCAACGTTATTTCAACGCTGTGCGCGTGCTGAACGGCTGCTTCTATAGCATATGCAGTCAGCGAAAATTCATATTAGCCTGCACTTGCGTGCACAGTCTGATACGAGACTTTGTTTTTGTTAAATCATTATTCAGAATTCATGATCACGAGCGAAAAATCTATGATGAGACAGCGTGCGGATATGCAGGTTGATCTGAGTATGCTGTTTGAAAACGCCATGACCCACTTCTCGTGTCGTGGTTTAGGGATATATATCATAGTTTTATCATTTTCCAGCAATGCAATAGTTCAAAGTTATCTGTATTAAGAAATATATTAATATATGAAAAAGATCATATTTCAATTCTCATATCGACGTTACCCCCGCACCTCAGCGGAACGAATCCATAGCCGCAGTAACGGGGCGCCGAGCGTCCGTCCATATATGGAAAAGAGTTTCGCCAATCCGCATTAATAGTCAGGTTTGGTAAAAGACCTTTTCGAGCCACACCCAGAATGTCACTCAAAAGACACCTGATAGTATATAACTGACCAATGCAGCGGCAGCTTAGCACATGGCATAATCCCAAAAACAAAATCTTATGTGTTTAATATCCCACAGATAAGTCCGTAATATACCTTGAGGTTAATGAACAGATGCATACCTGTTTAGTACGGAAAGGTTTATTGACCTGTCGCAACCAGTCCGCGGTCAAAAAAAATATGCATTGACCGGTAAAATCAGGTAAAAATCTCGGACACACAATTGCAAGTGCGTTTTTCACCTGTTCTCACAGTAGGCACGCAATAAAAATATAACAATGTTATTTTTTTTTCGGAAATGCAATTTTTCTTTATTTCTTATATTTTAATATATACTAAAAACCATATTTCAAAATATCTGCATTCGGGGAACATTCTTTAGTCAACTTCCATACTCTCTAAAGGCCATGTGGTAAAATGAAGAAGTAATTTAACCGATCTTGAAGGTGAGTGAGTGAGTGATATGTGTTTTACGGCACATCAGCACACAAAGGCTATTTCGCGCCGAAAACGCTATAGATCTTGAAGGTCACAGAAGCTCTAACGCTGTTAATATACTGAACAAAACTAAAAACTTGACAGTTTTTATTTCTTAATTCCAGCCAACCTAGCAAATTTGTAATGTATATATAGTTTATTTCGAGTTGGACAGACGTCTGATTGCTTGAATCATGAAAACTTATTGGTAATATGTTGTTCTGTCCGGATTTTTTTAACTTATTCCTCTTTTCATAATCCAGAACAGAACTTTAATTTGCGCATGCGCAGAAGAAAGTTTTCTTATACGCAATAAACAGTATTTCGAGTACGCACAGAAAACACTTTGAACGCTTTTGTTAATTGTAATCACAACCTGAAAATAACGTTTAAAGTTTCAAAACTTTTAGATTATCTCCCTTTGAATTAAACATATAGAGATTTTTGAAATGCCATATTTTCTATACCAATGCATCTTTTTTGTTATTTTCTTCGAGATTTGTTTGATTGTCTTGCAAACTCAATGTCTTTATTACTAAATTTATTTGAAAGCCATTTCTTAAACTGTCATAAAGACTTAAATGTGTAATGGGAATCCCATTGAAACTGAATTTCTGACTTCATAATGGTTTGGAATGAGGTTTTTTGCCTGGTCCTCACAGAGTCCTAGTCGACCGTGCATCGGCATTAGTTTCACTCATGAGCTTATACAGACTGGCCTTCATAATGGAAAGGCATTTTCAACAGAATTTTTATCATTTAAGCACACTTTAACAATTTTAAATTCGCTAATTGTTTGGTTTTAGCACAGAAGACAGAAAAGCACCCTTGTGACGTTTACAATATTCTCAATTTTGCTGTATCTAAAGAATCTTGAATTTTGTGTGACTATGATATTAAAGAATGATTACTTTTTCTTAAATTAAAAGAAATTCCATGTCTCACTTTTTCTCGACTACCGTAGAATGAAAAATAGCGACTGTCAAGTTTTTATTTTTGCTAAGTATATTTTCTTTATCGGCGGAGACGTGACAATTCGACACAAACTTACTTCGTTTACTAACTTCCTTAGTAAAATTGCAAATAATGTGCTTCAGATATTGTTAAAAATACCGTCTGTGAAACATTTTAGCACATAAAATTGTTGTGCACAGTAAAACAGCTGATACTACGAAACTATCAAATCAGTAACTATTAGAATCTTAAGAAGGGCATGTACTCATGCATTAGTTGTTTCCCAAACAGGTTTAAAGCACTGACGTCTTTTTATCAGAGGCTCTTGTGTATATTTTCATACCAATGCATGTCAAAATCAAGGGAAAAAATAAGATAATGGAAAAAAGTAACACCTGTACAATGAATTTAAATTGAGCAACATAGCTTACATAATAAGTGAGTATAACAAGTAAATAAAAGATATAAAATAAAAACGTTAGTAATATTAAAATGTATTCTGTTCTTACAGAGAATACTATCAGTTGATATTTACAAGTGCACACACATGATCTTAAAGACGCAGTCAATGTCACCAAAATTTAAACCGGTCTTAAGTTTGAGTCGAAATGTCACGTCTCCGCCGATAAAGAAAAATATTAACAGCGATAGAGCTTCTGTGACCTTCAAGATCGGGTAAAAGTCGTCAAAGCATAATCAGATTTTTGGCTTGTCCCAATGATATATTCATACAACCATTGATTCAAGGGATATAGTAGATGCTTAGAATGCCGACAATATTCATACATCCATTGATTCAAGGGATATAGTAGATGCCTAGAATGCTGACAAGAGCCTGTCAGGATAGATAGATAGATAGATAGATAGATAGATAGATAGATAGATAGATAATAGTTGGACAGACAGACGGACAGACAGACAGAATGATATATACTGCCACGCGACACGGAGGCCGACACCAACATAATCCGCACTGTAACTAGTACGCCCCTCAACTCTCCACACACCTTTGGTTTGGGAAAAAAAAATGAAAAAAGAAGCAGTAAGCAGTTGCTAAGCTATGTAACCATGAATAACTACTGTCTTATTGACGTTAGCCTGGCCCCAGTCGAATCTGTATATTACTCTGGTGGTCAGAGTCGAATCTGTATATTACTCTGGTGGTTCCTTTGCAGGGGATATATTGAACATAGGGTCTGGATCTGTAGCCAGACTATATTGACGTTGTCTGCTTTGATTCTCTGACGTGGCATTATCTTAATTCAGGTGTTTGGTTACACCTTTAAGTATCCGCCACTGTTAGAAAGGGGTACAACCTATTTGTTTCCCAGAACGAGAGTTCCATCTCAGAATGGCGCCTACTCGAACAGGCAATAATTTGCTCTTAAAGGAGCAAATTCTTTTAAGAGTCGGACCTTATCTTTTCGCTTAAATGAGAGAATTTGCTCCAATGGAAGCAAAGTCTTTTAAGTGTTGAGATGCAAAAATGAAGATGCTAACTTATTTCACCTGAACGTGTTCCCATTTCCTCAATTTATGTGACCACACTTAAAATCAACAGGCTACACTGTGATTGAATATATATCACTGCATAAGAGAGGCTGGTGCCGGTGTAACGAAGTAAAGTGACCCCCATAGAATAAGACCCCCGGTCATTATTCTTTAAAGAATAGTGACTCCCCGGTCATAATTTTATGACTCCCCGGTCATAATATTATGACCCTCACACACGAAATAAATCGACCCCTCGCGAAGAATTGTGACCCCCATAGAATAACGAGCCCCGGTCATTATACTTTAAAAAAGTGACCCCCTTCCGCCGGTCATATTATTACCCCTCTACGCAAAATTAAATGACAATTCGAGTAACTGAAAAGAATGTCACCCCGTCTCACAACCCCCGCCCCTCCCCCCACGACTTTCCCAACAACCACCCCGTACAAAAATTATAAACAAATAAAGAAAGGAAAAAAAGAAAAATATTCATTTCCTTCATTGTTTGCATAAAATTTAGAGCAATTTCTATGAAATGAAAAACAAGAGGGCCATGAGGTCCTGAATCGCTCACCAGAGTAAAAAAAACAAAGATCAAAACTAATTTCATCGCTTGAATGAAGCTGATACTATATAAATCCCAAAATGCTGGATATCATATTTTCAATATCATTTGGTGTTTGGGAGAAGAAGAATTTTAAAGGTTTATAACATATGGGCATAACGGACACCTCGGTCACGGTCATGTGACCAGAACCGTTCAAACAAATTGTTGTTTCCCTGACTAGTGGAGGTTCTGTGTGACATTTTGCTTCAATCAGCCTAGTCGTTTCGTTTAACAGAGCTTCTGAAGCTGTTGAAATACGATCAAAGAATGGCCTTGACCTCTGGTACTAAAATTCTTCAAATACTCATTAAGTTGATTAGCTATACCAAAGTCTTCAAAATATATTATGACAGTTTCTCATATAAAGAAAATTTTACTTTGTTGTTAAAATGGTAGTCAAGCTCAAACCAACCTCATAATTCGAATAAATCTGATAGAACGTGTCCGGTGCTATATATAAGGTTTCAGGTCCATCAATCTTTTGGTTCCAGTGCAGAAGATTTTTAAAGATTAATTTCCATGTACCCTTATGTTCAAGCATTTTCCACATAAAAGCACGAAAAGGCTTATTCGACCTTGCCGTAAAAAAGACAAAACCATCCTAAGGTCATCACTTGAACAATGTTGATAGTACTTGAGTACCTGATGCTACATATCAAATTTCAAGGCCAGGGGTCAACTGGTTCTCACTGGATGGTCATTATTCTATGGGGAACCCACAGAATAACGACCCGGTCATTATTATACAGAAAAAGTGCCTCCTTTTCTAAAAGACAGTGCCTCCCGTTTAACCCCTCGATGATAGCTATAAAATATTAATCCCTACCTAATCGACCACTGACTGATTATTAACTACTGCAAGTTTTATTATTGGTAATACTTGTTGATGTTGTCGGGAGGAATGTATGTTTGTATGTTTGGGTTGAGAGGGAGGGGCGGTGTTATAATATTATTATGTAATGACCGCGGAGTCATAATATTATGAAGGGATAGGGGGTCACTAGTCTTTAAAAAATAATGACCGGGGGTCCTATTTTTCTGGGGATCGCGTAGATTATCTACCCCTGGTCATTGGTCATTATTCTATGAAAAATGACACCGTTCTAAACAATACTGACCCCCGTTAACCTCCTCGGTGATGGCTATAAAATATTAATCCCAAACGAATCGACCACTGATTATTAACTACTGCAAGTTTTATTATTAGTAATACTTGTTGATGTTGTTGGGAAGGATGTGTGTGTGTGTGGGGTGGGGGGGGGTTAAGGGGGCTTACAATATTATTATGTTATGACCGCAGAGTCATAATATTATGAAGGGCAGGGGGTCACTATCCTTTATAAAATAATGACCGGGGTCGTTATTCTGTGGAGAACCCATACAATAAAGACCCGACCCCGTCATTATTCTATAGAAAAAATGACTCCGTTCTAAACGATATTAACTTCCGTTAACCCCCTCGATGATGACTATAAAATATTTATCCAAACCAAATTGACCTCTAGCTGTTATTAACTACTTCAAGTTTTATTGTTGGTAATACTTGTTGATGTTGTTGCTGCTACTGCAGCTGCTGCTGCTATCGTAGCAGTAGTATTGCTTACAAATTTCTTGAAGAAAATTTGTTTTCGTACCACTCAAGAAAATTTGACGAAATCTTCACCACACACATGTCATTTCGTTTAGCATGTAAATAAATATCATTCTACTCAAGGTACTTTTCTTTAGAAACTAATGGCCGGAGTCAAATTCAAAAGAAAATCAAGTGACGGGGGTCGTTATTCTAAGCGTTCACAATTTTTCGTGAGGAGCGATTTCGCGTGCGTGCGGGCGTGCGTGCATGCGTGCGTGCGTGCGTGCGTGTGTGTATGTATGTGTTTCTAACACGGAATACATTGGCTTTATGTGGCTAACATTTGTTTCCAGTTATGTGAAAGTCTACCCACAAATGACAAAGTTTACAGGTCAGACACGACATTCTGTTTACCAGAGTCATATAGCAATGCACCATTATCTTTAAATTATCTCCGTGATCTTGACCTTCGAGTTAGGTACCTAGGACTTGCGCGCGACACATCGTCTTGACATTTATGCCAAGTTATTTTAAAATCCATCATCAAACAAGTGAGTTGTAACAGACCGGACACAACAGCCTATATGCCATTAGCATATGAAGACACCATTTCTTCATGGAGATTCATAATATTATAACCGAGGTGGGGGTCACTATTTTCTAATGAAAACTGACCGGGGAGTCACTATTTTATAGATATCATCAGGGGGGGTCATTATTTTTTAAGGGAGTCAGTATTTCACGGAAAAAGGGTCACTTTTTCTGAAGAATAATGCCAGGAGGTAGTTATTCTATTGGGGTCACTTTACTTCGTTACACCGGCTTAGTTTTCATAAAGCTTGCGATTGGTCTTATACCTTATGCAGTAATGTTCATGCAAATTCAGAAAGTTTTGGTTTAAACAATATTTATTCTTTCAAAAATATACATTCTGAATAAATATACAATATAAACAAAGAGGATCTGAACGGAAGCTCTAAGCTTATAGAGTCCATTTCCTCGCAAACAATACAACAACATGCAATATGCACAACATGACGTAATTTAGGTATATCATTTAAACATTTGTTACTGTAAAAACAACAAAGTCATACTCTCATAAGAAGAAGAATAGAAAACTAAGAAGTTGATTCAAGTAATAAGATGTTATCCTACATTTGATTAAGCTACAATAGTTTTTTATGTAATAGCTAGGGATAGGAGATACGGCAGACAGAATAAGAAGAAAGTACAGTGCATATCACTATCGGTGCCCAACGACCCACCCTCCCAAGTAGTGTATAACATTTCTTTAATCAGTAACAAGTCATTTCACTATTGTCTTCCCAGCCTTTTTCTGAAATAATAATTATAGTAGTAATAACAATAGTAATAATAATTGCATTATAAGCGAAACGATTTGAACAAAACTGTTAAGTTTTCTTTTTACATACTTAAAAAAGGGTGCCTGGTGTCACAATAATGGCAATCAGACAATCGACAATAAGCAACGATAAAACTGTGTGTACCGGAAGTAGCAAGTTTTTAAAAAAGAAATACGTAAAGACAAGAATACTATTTGCTGTGTTTTTATTTGGCATAACTTCAACAGCAGTTCTGGAACAAAGGCAAAAACGTAGCTTACATAACGTAGCTCACATCATACAATATAATTGTGCATACTTCAATAAAGAAAATAGCAAGTCGAAAGTTTTTAATAGTTTTGCACTCCATCTGTCAGCATATCGATTATGAATGTAACAATTTCCCCCATTCATCTGTAGATTATTCAAAATTGCGGTAACGTAGCTTACATCCTTATCCATTCTGTTGAACGTGTAGTTTTCAGAGAAAAAAATCTTCATATTTTAAGCTGTCAATGCATCCATATAGTGGTTATCGAATTTGACAGCCATAAATGATTATCTTAAAGATTTATCTGGAAGCGGAACACTTATTTATTGCTTGCTAATTATTCAGTATCATGCGGATAACGTAGCTTACATACATTTTACCAACAATGCAGATGAAAAAAATGCTTTTCCCAGGGAAATGTGATTTATAACACGGTATTTCAGATTTGCACATAAACATATTCTGTTCACATTAGAAGCATCCATTTATTACATTTTACATATTCTTTTGCGGAAAAGGGGATGTAGTTGTTTGTACCATTCAGAACGACATGTGTTTTATGCCATTTTTAGCCTCTTTAAGCATCGAGAATGGAAAAAGTTGTCAATGTGATGCTTTAATTCACAACTGAAAATGAAAAACACATCTAGGGGCTGGAATGAAAGTATATTTAAGTTATGTGAAATGTATTTAATAGTAGTTTTGGCTATAAGACATCGAATATTAGGACTTGATTGTCTATTCTGAGAACAGGCGTTTTGTGACAACAGTTTCTTTTGATTTTTTGATAATTCGAAAGGCGGAGCGATAAGCGTATTGACGTAAGATCAATTGGGGAACGACTTCAATTTAATCAGTGTCTACAATGCTTATGACAACAAATGAAAATTTGGTCTTTGTATCCTTGCTGCCTTAACATAAGAAATGAGCACGAGAAAACCAACAAAGTGGTTGGGCGCCCACCGCAGACTCAGATCAGCCTGGCCATCTGCCCAGTCTGACCAGTGTTCTTTCTATGCGCTTGAAGGGTAGCTAAGGGTCTAAGCTAGCTTCATGCAGACAGCGAATACTCTGATCAGACTGGGCGGATGTCAAGGCTGATCTGAGTCTGCGCTGGGCGCATAACCACTTTGTTGGTTTTCTCGTGTCGCGGCTCAAATCTCACTTTCTGCATTGAAACGTCTGATATGTGTAATAATCATGCCAGGCTTTTTGTCCTTTTTCCCATTATTTAGTCCCATGCAAGACTTGCCGAGCAAGAGACAAATCCTCTGAAACTGAAAATGCGCCTGAAATTTCCTTGTAGAGGCCTCAACGCCATCGCTGATTTTTGTCTCACCCATTATACATAAAAAAAACAGAACTTCTATTGAATTCATGACGTTTTTAGCTCGCCTGAACGAAAGTTCAGGAAGAGCTATTATTGTCACCACGGCGTCGGCGTCCGCGTCCGCGTCAGCGTCCGCGTCGGCGTCCGGATTGGATGTTTTGGTTAAAGTTTTTTAAAGACCTATATCTCCCTAACCCATGGATGGATTCTTTTGATACTTGCACTGTAGTTAGATATTGGTCCAAAGTTTAACACGGTACCACCCCCACCCCACTCCTTGACCTTGATGGCAAGGTCATGGACTTAGAAAATTGGGAGTTTTTTGGGACTGGATGTTTTGGTTAAAGTTTTCTAAAGCCCAGTATCTCCTTAACCCATGGATGGATTCCTTTGATACTTGCATTGTAGTTAGATATTGGTCTGAAGTTTTCCAAGGTACTACCCCCACCCCCCACCCCCACCCCCCTCAGTGACCTTGATGTCAAGGTCATGGACTTAGAAAATTGTCTTTTTATTGATTGGATGTTTTGGTTAAAGTTTTTTAATGACACATATCTCCTGAAACCATAGATGAATTCTTTTTATATTTGCACTGTAGTTAGATATTAGTCCAAAGTTTTACAGAGTACTACCCCAGCCCTGCTCGGTGACCTTGATGTCAAGGTCAGGGACTTAGGAAATTTGGTCTTTATTAAAGTTTTCTAATTGCGTACTGATTCATAATGCTTGGCAGAGATTTAGTTTACACTTGAACTGATGTTAGACACTTTTTTGAGTTTTTACAAAACACTATATACTTACCCGACTGGATGACCTTGATGTCAAGGTCATGGACTTTGAGTTTTGTCTTAAAAATTTTGATTAGTTTTATATTAATGAAGACATAATTTCACAGTGCCACAATGGACTCAGTTGATACTATTACTTGGACTGATGTTAGATAACGGTTAAAGGCTTTGATACATCCTAGCCCTGCCCTCCTCCCCCCTACCCCTTAGTTCTTTGACCTCAAGCTGATGGACTTTGAAATTTCATATGGATTTTTTTTTTATTTTAAGACATTTCTGAGATAGCTTTTGTTTATAAATGTGTTGTCATTATGGACATGCTTGCCTGAAGTTTTATACATAGTAGTCCACACCACCATAGCGACTGTGTGATGGGCAAGCACTTATTCAGGCGAGCTATGCTGTCAGGCGACAGCTCTTGTTATCCAGGCCTTTACTATATACTCGTATACTATTCAAGCTTAAGTTTTTGTGAAACGTTTTGTCCTGTTAATTTCAATTGTGCATGCATTTTACATGACTGGAAGCCAGGAATCAACAGTGACATTCAATGCACAGAACTGGCCTCGAGGTTATAAAACTTTTTTCATGCTCAACTCAGCTGAGCATGAAATTTTCTCTGCTGATAAATATGAAAATGACAACTGCTGTTGGCATTTTCATATTGATAGGCAGAGAAAATTTTATACTCAGCTAAACTGAGCAAGTAAACAACTGTACTTATTAATAACTTGTTATTTATTATCAGGTAAAATTTCATGCTCAGCTGAGTTGAGCATGAATAAAGTTTTATAACCTCGGGGCCTGGTTATCAGTTCCATATTTTGCAAACAATTAACATGACAGGTAGCAAAGTGATTTGAGCCGCGACACGAGAAAACCAACAATGTGGTTGTGCGCCCAGCGCAGACTCAGATCAACCTGGACATCCGCCTAGTTTGATCAGACTCTTCGCTAAGTGCTTAAAGGGTAGTTTAGAGTCTAAGCTATCTCCATGCGGACAGCGAAGACTCTGATCAGTCTGGGCGGATGCCCAGGCTGATATGAGTCTGCGCTGGGCGCATATCCACTTTGTTGGTTTTCTCGCGTCGCGGCTCATTTGTCGAAATTAACTATGTAACATGATAGGGCTGTGATTGCGACATCTCCTCAGCAAGCTAAGACAGATGAATCTCAGACATCTCTAGAAAAGCTATTCTTGTCGGATCAATGAGGTTTTAAAATAGTGTCAAGAAAGATTTCACTGGAGCATGAAACGTGAATTTCTAACACAGGCGACAGAATATAGTCTTCGCCATATTTAGTGCTAAAGATGTGCGTTTCTGTATTTAACTTCTTCAGTATCGACAAACCCAAGAAGTTTGTATTAAGAAAGTGAAGTTATATATATGCCTTTTGCTTACTGTCAAATCCTGTTACTTTTGAAATTGTATTGTAGTATATGTACGTAATTTATACATATACTACAATACAATTTCAAAAGTAACAGGATTTGACAGTAAGCAAATGCTCATATGAATTTTGCTTACAGTCAAATCCTGTAACTTTTGAAATTGTATTGTAGTATACTGAATGTATGTAATTTATAGTTAATAAAATATCGCTTAAACTAAGAAAGTGACGGCAGATCTTGGAAGGCAATGGACCTCGTCTCTGACCAACAATAAGTTTTAACAAATATATTTAGATTCACATTGATATGTCTTCGTTGTACATGCGAGCATTTTCCCTCATTTAAGTTCCTCTATGATAAAATTTAGATCATGTCAGTTAGCAGGTATACTTTGCAAATGCGACCGCCAATACCACCATACAAGATATGAAATGTCCCCATGTCTTTTATACCCATTTTGAATTTTGAAATCAGCTCTACTCTATTTTGTTCATATTTCAGAAACCATGGCTTCAAGACAAGCTCTAGTCATTGTAGTGTTTGCTGTGTGGCTAGCTTACTACAGCAAGTTGTTTCAAAACAAAATGCCTTCAGTTGTGACGGAGAAACTGAATTCTTCCTACGACTATATTGTAGTTGGTGCAGGGTCGGCAGGTGCAGTGGTGGCATCACGTCTGTCAGAAGATCCTGAAAACACCGTTTTGCTTTTAGAGGCAGGAGGGGACTATACTGAGAACGATGTTTACCATATTCCCTTCAAATTCTTTGATCTACAGAAGACTTCTGCAGACTGGGAATATTACACTGTGCCACAAAAACATTCGTGTCAAGGAATGAAAGAGAATCTGTCCTTGTGGCCCAGGGGGAAGGTGCTAGGAGGCACTAGCGTATTTAACGGGTTGCAGTATACACGTGGGGCCAGTCGTGATTATGACGAATGGGAAACAATGGGCTGCACAGGATGGGGTTACAAAGATGTGCTACCTTATTTCCTGAAATCGGAGGACATGAAAATTGAAAGTCTAAAATCATCTAAGTACCACAGCACAGGTGGCTTGCTCGCTGTTAGTGGTGGTGGCATCACTCCAAATGCAGAGAAGTTTTTGAAAGCCGGGAAAGAAATGGGATATGATATCAACGATTATAATGGAGAAATACAGGAAGGGTTTTGTGAAACTCAGATTACTGTGAGAGATGGCGTCCGCAGTAGTACTGGATTAGAATTTCTTGGAAGAGCAAAGGGTCGCCCAAACCTACACGTTGGCATTAAGAGTTTTGTGACAAAGATCGATATTGATAATAATGCTGCAAAGGGAGTTTATGCTATCCGTAATGAACGTAAATACTTAATAGAAGCAAAGAAAGAGGTAATAGTTTCAGCAGGGTCTATAAATTCGCCCCAACTATTAATGCTTTCTGGAATAGGACCGAAGTCTCATCTGGAAGAACTCGGCATAGAAGTTAAGGCCGATCTTCCTGTTGGGGAGAATTTACAAGATCACATGATCCTGTTTGTTATGACCAGCTTTAACAATAGTGAAGGCATGACAATCCCAAAAGTAAACAGTTGGATGTCTGAGCTTCAGTATAAATTGTTTAATACTGGACTACTTTCTGTTTCTGGAGTTGAAGCCACAGCGTTCTTTTGTTCCTACGCAGACAAAAATAAACCGAAGGACTGCGCGGCCGACATGCAGTTCATGAATTTTGGTTACTATGCGTCAGACAATGTGTTTAACTACAGGGATGATATTGCCAAAGAAATTATGAATCAAGATGTAAATATACCGGGTTTTACCGTTTCCATGAGCTTACTGGATCCTAAAAGCGTTGGAACATTGAAATTAAAATCTAATGATCCATTCGATTACCCAATTATTGATCCACAATATCTGTCTGATAAACGGGATGTTGACGCATATATACGAGGGCTGAGATTGTGGGAGAAATATATAATGACGCCAACAATGCGAAGTCTGGGAGCAAATTTTGATGGTATGAATGTAAAATTTTGTTCTCAGCACAAGTTCCGGTCTGATGCATACTGGGAATGCATCATTCGGCATCTCGCGACCACAATTTACCACCCAGCAGGAACTTGTAAGATGGGAAGTATCAATGATAAAACTGCAGTGGTTGATCCTCGGCTGAGAGTAATAGGAATAAAGAACTTAAGAGTTGCAGATGCGTCTGTTATGCCCAATGTTATATCAGGAAACACTAACGCTCCTGTGATAATGATTGCAGAGAAAGCTGTCGATATGATTCGTGGTAAAGACACAGTGGCACAATTCAAAAATAGAATATAGTCGGAAAGTTTAAAAAAAGAGTACAGCCAGTTCAGTAAATTATCAATACAATATATGAATTCGAAACACAGGGAGTGGGTCATTGAAATAGAATATAGCGAAATCGTTGCACAATAGGACTGTTCAAGATAGAATATAACGAATTCAGTGCATAGTCGGACCGTCCAAACTTAAACTCTTCCTAGCAAGCATGGCTAAATGGGTCCCATATGGGCAGAACCTTGGCATCATGCCCAAATAAGACCGATGTTGGTCCCATATAGGAAATTTAGCCCATGTGGGACCCACAAAGGGCCAGTATTGGTCATTTTATTTTCTAAACATATACAATTTTGTCCTGGTGAAAGGAAAATGTTTATGAAGGGTGCTATTTGTTTTTCCTATATACTGTTTCTCTTTACAAGAAAGTTTAAGTGGTTATTTATGGACCTTTATATCCAATCATTATCAAACAGGTCCCGTATTGGTAAACCCACCTTTTGCCCACATTTTATCAGAAAAATATCTAGTAAATTTTTAATTACAATCAATATACTCATTCAGTTACAAAACTGAAAATAAATTCAATCAAATTCGAGACTTTTTTCATCATTTGCATCTTTTTTGTTGGTCATTTACATCTTGTATCTTACAAATGCGCCACCAAACTAAAAACCTACCGGAAATAATATTTTCCTGCAATAAGTTTACCCATATAGAATGGAGTTGGACGGACGCACGGCGCCAAGTGTGTGCAACTATGGTTACGTACCGTTGAGCCACTTGGGTAACGTCGATAAGAGAATTGAACAGAACACAGAACAGAACTGGAGTTAACAACTCAAATAATCTACCACAAATCGCTCAGTGAGTGCTGATGGGATATTTCATTTGTGCATTTCTGCACATTTGACATCTTCTACGTCTTCTTGGAAGAATATTCAGTAACATTAAAATATCCGAGTTAAATCAGCAATCTATGTACAAAGCGGGCTGGACATGGGCAAAATCTGGGACGGGACCCGTATGGTTTCCATCTGTGACCCATGCCCATGTAGGTCCCACATGGATCACTGTTGCAAATCCCATCTCAGTCCCATATAGGACCCACACAGAATCCCATATGAGGCCCTTGTGGGTCCCATATTTTTTGCTGGCTCGGTTGCGACTTTACACAAACATTTGGACCGTATAAAAGCTGAAAATGTTGAATTCAGTATCATGGTACCCTTCGAAAATGGAATAGTGCAAACTCAAAACACATTGGGGTCTTTCAGCTATTGAATTAGAGCAAATGAGCAGGGACTCCGATCATTGCCATCGCCCGCTGAAGCCAAACTAAATACAAAATTAACCACAAAAACTGCTTGAGTATCTATTTAAACTCATAAACTAAAGTATAAGTTAAAGTGACATACCAAACCGTCTCTTTAATGTTACAATATACGAACAATCTTGACACAACACATAAACATCCCACTGGGCACACAATGTTGAATCAACCATGAATCAACTTTGATTCAACGTCACGACGTTGAATCAAGGTTTACTCAAGGTTGAATCAACCATGAATCAACCTTGATTCAACGTCGTTGACTCAATGATGATTCAACCTTGTGTGCCTGCTTGGACATAATTCGAGTTTCAAAGTTTGTGACCGCGACCTTTACTTCGATAATCTGTTGCAAGCTGGAAGTAATGGTATAGAATACCAAAGGTTTCTACAGAAGGATAAGACTGGCTCTAATCCCAGTGTTTTATAAATGTTTATTTCTGGCCACCAGAACTAAAAGAGCCACATTAAGACCATTTTGTATCATTTTGAATAAATATAAACGCCAGGCTACTGAAGGATTTTGGAGATATAATTTGTTCCAATCTAAAAGTATACTCAATTTCATATTAAAGTATCCATTGGGGTCTGTTGGAGATAAAAGAAAGAAAATTTTGAACCGCGACATGAGAAAGTCAACAATGTGGTTGTGCGCCCAGCGCATACTCAGATCAGCATGGGCATCCGCCCAGTCTTGTCAGAGTCTTCACTGTCCGCATGGAGGTAGCTTAGACCTTAGCTACTCTTTAAAGCGCTTAGCGAAGGGTCTGATTAGACTGGGTCGGTGCCCAGGCTTATCTGAGTCTGCGCTGGGCGCACAACCACATTGTTGGTTTTGTTGTGTGGAGGCTCAAATGTCTCGAACCCAGGACCGCTAGATCAGCAGGCCAGTGCTTAAACCTACTGAACTACCGGAGCTCCTTACACACTTTTGGCGTATTGAGTGGGTGAGGGGTTTTACGGCACGCCAGCATAGAAAAGGCTATTTTTGCGCCCAAAACGCTATAAAAGAATACATGTATGTTTAATATGGATAAGGTCAGAAATAAAAAGGTGTAAAATATTTTGGCGCAGTACTCTCATGATTTAATTTTTGCTCTACTTTTCTCCCAGGTCTGAAGTATAACCCACTTTTTTCATAGAGTTCAAATAGTTCATCACTGGAGTAGCTAATTAGAAAGGTAAGGTGTATCTTTGAACTTTTTCTGAGAACAAATTCAGCATGCACACAACTTAGAAATAACTTTGAATCAACACCGATTCAGAATCAACACTGATTCAACGTTTTTTCAATGTTGTGTTCATCCTAACAGGCTGTCTTCATAGCATATGTGCACAGATTAATATCAGCCTGCACTTGCGCGCAGTCGAATAACAGACTTCGTTTTCGCTGTAAAGTTTTTCGTACATGTAATTCATGAGAAGCGGAAAATGTCTGATGAGATTGCGCGGGAATGCCGGTTGATCTGTGTCTCTACAATTTGCAAACGCTTTGACCCACTTCTCCTGTCGTGAGTCAGATGTATATCAATTTTTTTTCAGTTTTGCTCCGTTCAAGGTTATACTTGTAATAAAGAGATAAAGAAGTATGGACAATTTTCCGTATGAGCAGGTATCGGTATTTGTGGGACAACTGTAAGGGACGATTCATTTATTATCAAGTGGGGCCGGGTACATTTTCATATGGTTCACCATTTTTGTTCGATCCCAACCCCCTCTCTCCCCCCTCCCCCCCCCCCCCAAAGTCTCACCAGAATTATTTTCCGACCCCCCCCCCCCCTCCGATAGGTGACAAAAATTTAATGACCCCACACCCATCCCCCCATCCCAGCTAGCCTTCAAACACACACACACACACACACACACACACACACACACACACACACACACACAGTATTACCTATTTTATGTCCGACTGACCTCAATCAAAACCTTTATGAAACACAAAGAACATTTTTTTATTCTAACAGGTTGATTAATCATGATTTGTTTAAACTTTGCATTTCTTGCACTTTCTCTCTGCTTATGGCCATCCAGCCGGGCCGCGTAGCGCAATCGGTAGGGCACCAGACCCATAAGACAGAGGTCCTGGGTTCGAAACCCGGTCTGGCCACATACTTTCGTTTCTCCTTCCGCTGATTCAAGAAGGGCAGTTGTCAGTTACTGGCAAAAGTATGTGCACTTAGTACTGGTTAACGGCTTAGGAGGTCTAAGCCTGCCCAGGAATAGTGTGGTTAGGTTAACTGACCGTCCCGACATGACCATTGCTGTTTACCTTGGACGTTAAACAATCAATTAATCAATCAATCAATATGGCCATCCATGAATTCGTTGTCGAATGCTTAATAATTCTAACTGTTAATTGCGGGGTGGGGATCTGAGGGCGCAGTTCCCACAAGCCATAGTAGTTTTGCAGATGAAAAGGCACCTGGAGAGCTGATGTCACAAACACAGGCATTAAATTTAATTGAGAACAAAATCATCTACTCGACATGATTTTGTAGACACTTTCATACTGTTCTTTTCCAGCAAATCAATGAAAAAAATCTGTTTTTGGATATGAAGCTGCCCAAGTTTTATGTGTATTTTCCATAAATATCTTTTAAATTTTGAATTAAAAGAAAAGAGTCTGAAACTTTAGAAGTTATGGGGGGTCTTGGGCAAAGCCCCCACGAAGCTGAGATTGATGGAAGAATTCTGACCCCCCCCCCACCCCCACCATATGCCTAATAAAATATATGACCCCTCCTCCTCCGAGGCTTATTGATTTCCGACCCCCTCTCCCCGCAGTACATCATCAAAGATAATTCTGCCCCCCCCCTACTCCCCCCCCCCAATGTACCCCATACCCCCTTACTTGATAATAAATGACTTTTCACTTTCTCCATTGAAGCGTCTGATATGTGTGTTAAATCAACAGGTTGAGGCCGAGTCAAGGAGAGTTCAGGCTATTGTTTCTGATTATTTAGTCTCATGCAAGACTTGCCCGGCATGAGAAGAATCCTCTGAAAACGCGCCTGAGATTTCTTTGTCGGCCTCAACGCCATCACTTATTATTTACCTCACCCATTAAGCCTGTGCTTAATAAAACAGAACTTCTTTTTGAATTTATGACTTTTTTGTTCAGACCATTACCAGGTGGCTGATACTTCTTCAAAAAGAAGTAAGAAAATGACAGGAAACCAGGTGATCATCGACCTTGATTTCTTTATATACAATACAAGCTAAGTTTCTGTAATAGTTTTGTCCTGTTAATTTGACCGTGTGCATGCATTTTACATGACTGGAAGCTCGGAATTGATAGTGAATTTTCATGCATAACACTGATTGTTAATGTCATAGTCTGCATGCATCTAAACTTGACAGACAACAAAGTGATTTGTTGAAATTAACTGTGTTACTAAGCTATGATTGACAGCTTGATACATGTCTTCAGAGAGTGAAGATAAATGTCTTGAAATGGACATTATTGCATCCCAGATAAGGATATCAATGTTTTTGTTAGGGACAGAAATTCTTATCTTACCCTGGTTATCTGACCCGTGGGTAGGATGAAAAAAAGAAAGTTTTCGCGTGACTTCGATTTGCATTGGTTGTATTGGACGTCACGAAACTCCGTCGCTAGCTGACGTCATAAAAATGTCAGAAATCACAAAAGTTGTCAAAATGGCGGACGTCGCAACGCAGTGTCTAGAGGAATCTTTGATGTAATTAAAGCTTCAGCACTTAAAGGTATGCAAGAAAAAGAATCTATCATGAGTGTGAGGTACGGATAGACAAATCTGACCCTCGGGTCACTGTTTGGCATCACCCGGCAAGTATCGTGATGCTAAACAGTGACCCTTGGGACAGATTTGTCTATCCATAGCCTACCTCACACTCATGATGTATTCTTATATTCTTGTCCAATGAGCGAGGTCTTGGCAGACATGGACATCCGTCTCTTAGCAACACACATTATTAACAAATATTTTTAGATTCACATGTGTTATGAGTATTCATTGTGCCTGTGACCACTTTCTGCCATGTTGCATTCTCTATGATAAAATTTGTCATCAGTTTGTGTCAGTTAGCAGTTAGGTATACCGCCAATGTATTATATAAGATATGCAATGTTGTGAATGTCCCCATGTCTGTATACCCATTTCGAATTTGGAAATAAACTCTTCCCTGTTCTATTCATATTTCAGAAATCATGGCTTCAAGACAAGCTCTAGTCATTGTGGTGTTTGCTGTGTGGCTAGCTTACTACAGCAAGTTGTTTCAAAACAAAATGCCTTCAGTTGTGACGGAGAAACTGAATTCTTCCTACGACTATATTGTAGTTGGTGCAGGATCGGCAGGTGCAGTGGTGGCCTCTCGTCTGTCAGAAGATCCTGAAAACACGGTTTTGCTGTTGGAGGCAGGAGGGGACTATACTGAGAGAGACATATACCATATTCCTTTTAAATTCTTTGATCTACAGAAGACATCTGCAGACTGGGAATATTACACTGTGCCACAGAAACTTTCGTGTCAAGGAATGAAGGAGAAGCGTTCCATGTGGCCTAGAGGGAAGGTGTTAGGGGGCACAAGTGTCTTCAATTCCATGCAATATACACGTGGAGCCAGCCGTGACTATGACGAATGGGAGACAATGGGCTGTACAGGATGGAGTTACAAAGATGTATTGCCTTACTTCCTGAAATCGGAGGACATGACAATAGAAAGTCTAAAAACGTCTAAGTACCACAGCACCGGTGGTTATCTCGCTGTTAGTGGCGGAGGTATCACTCCAAACGCAGAAAGGTTTCTGAAAGCGGGGAAAGAGATGGGATATGAACTCAATGATTATAATGGAGAAATACAGGAAGGGTTTTGTGAAACTCATATAACTGTGAGAGATGGCGTCCGTAGCAGTACTGGATTAGAATTTCTTGGAAGAGCAAGGGGTCGCCCAAACCTACATGTCGGCATAGAGAGTTTTGTAACAAAGATTGATATTGATAACAATGCTGCAAAGGGAGTTAATGTTATCCGTAAGGAACGTAAACATTTTATAGAAGCAAAGAAAGAAGTAATAGTTTCAGCAGGGTCTGTTAATTCACCTCAGCTGTTGATGCTTTCTGGAATAGGACCGAAGTCTCATCTGGAAGAACTCGGCATAGATGTTAAAGCGGATCTTCCTGTTGGTGAGAATTTACAAGATCACATGTTAATGTTTGTGATGACTAGCTTTAATAATAGCGAAGGCATGACAATACCAAAAGTCTACAGCTGGATGTCTGAACTTCAGTATAAACTGTTTCATACCGGACTTCTGTCTGTCACAGGGTGTGAAGCCACGGCATTCTTTTGTTCCTACGCAGACAAAAATAAACCGAAGGACTGTGCGGCCGACATGCAGTTCATGGATTTTGGTTATTATGCGTCTGACAATACGTTTAACTACAGGGATGACATTGCCAAAGAATTTATGAACCAGGATCCAAATGTACCTGGATTTTCTATTTCCATGAGCTTACTGGATCCTAAGAGCGTAGGAACATTGAAGTTAAAATCTAATGATCCATTCGATTACCCAATCATCGATCCACAATATCTGTCTGATAAACGGGACGTTGACGCATATATACGGGGGCTGAGATTGTGGGAGAAATATATAATGACGCCTACAATGCAAAGTCTGGGAGCAAATTTTGATGGTATGAATGTAAAATTTTGTTCTCAGCACAAGTTTCGGTCAGACGAATACTGGGAATGTGTAACTCGACATCTCGCGACTACAGTTTACCACCCAGCTGGAACCTGTAAAATGGGAAGTATTAATGATAAAACAGCAGTGGTAGACCCTCAGCTGAGAGTGAAAGGGATAAAGAACTTAAGAGTTGCAGATGCGTCTATTATGCCCAATGTTATATCAGGAAACACCAATGCCCCTGTGATAATGATTGGAGAGAAAGCTGCCGATATGATTCGTAGTAAAGACACAGTGGCGCAGTTTAGAAATAGAATATAACCAGATATTTTAAAATAGAATGCAGCCAATCCTGGGCACAGCGGTACAGTTTAAATGTAAACTAACGACTCCTGGACATAGAGGGTCAATCTGAACATAAAACATAGCCAACTCTAAACATAGTGACACAGTTTAAAATAGAATGCATGTATAGCAAATTCAAGACATTTTGTAATCGTTTGAAAACAATGAAGCCAGTTCAGGGAATAACGTGGTAATTTGAAAAATTTGAATCAGGCGGTTCTAAATACTGTTTGGTTGTTTTGTGTAAAATTGAATACAGCCCATTCAAAATATCGTGCACCGTGCGTCGTTTAGAAGTAAATTATACTAGTCCAGGATATAGTGACACAGTTAAGAAATAGAATATATCCAATTCAAAATCGCAATGGAACCGTTTAACCCCTTTATAATAACCAAGTCTTATAAAATGAATTGAGAACTGTAGATGGTGACATATGTTTAAGGGAATGGATAATCTAAAAATATATACATGATGACATGGGAAACGGATTTTACCTCATAAAATCAGCATGATAGAAACTGTATAAGATGTCCCCCTTACCCTATGTTTACAAGAGAAGTGTTTATTTCTCAGGGTAACGAAACCGAACCAACAAAGGGCGGTAAATGGTTTATAACGGCAGGAGATTTAATTGTATCCGCTGGCAGTTACCATCTATTTATATGTACTTATTTTACATAATTGAGCCGCGACACAACAAACCAACAATGAGGCTGTGCGCCCAGCGCAGACTCAGATCAGTCTGGGCATCCGTCCAGCCTGATCAGAGTCTTCGCTGTCCGCATGGAGGTAGCGCAGATCCTTAGCTACCCTTTAAGCGCTTAGCGACGAGTCTAATCGGACTGGACGGATGCCCAGGCTGATCTGAGTCTGCGCTGGGCGCACAACCACATTGTTGTTTTTTTCGTGTCGCGGCTGATATATAGGACACACACTTTCAAGGCAACAACTCTGCCATTTTCACGTTTGCTTCCCTTCTCGGTAGGGGTCAGCTCTTAAAGGCAGGAAGTTGCCCCCAGAATAAGCAAAAATAAATCTTTTCTTTAAGAGTACACCCTTGTCAATTGGTTTTGTCATTGAAGCTTTAAAACAGGAAGTCACAAAAGCTGGGCCCCTTTCAAAACAAATGACTGGAAAGTATGACTGTGTATCCGTACACCTTCACGTGCCAGCCCACTGGGCACTCAAAGTTGAATCAACCTTGATTCAACATTGATTCAACGTCACGACGTTGAATCAAGGTTGATTCAATGTTGATTCAACCTTGTGTGTCTACTGGGAGGATACATCTAAAGAAGGTAACACTCTAAATTCAATGGGTTTGTTTCTCTATACTGAAATTCCACTCTGGTTGGTACAATGATTTCTTTGTATTTGATGGGAGCTCCTCTTAAGGAATGCACTTTCATACTGTATGCATGGTATGGGATCAAAGTCTTCCCTAAATCGGAACACCTCGGCCAATTCCGTGAATCAGAGTTAATGAGTCTTCCATCTGAGAGTCTGAGAGAATAGTTTGAGCATAGTCGGAATGTGTGCATGGGTAAACGCGAGCAAATCCAAGGTATACCTCATAGTTGGAATGTGTACATGGGTAAACACGAGCAAATCCAAGGTATACCTCATAGTCGGAATGTGTACATGGGTAAACACGCGCAAATCCAAGGTATACCTCATAGTCGGAATGTGTACATGGGTAAACACGAGCAAATCCAAGGTATACCTCATTGTCGGAATGTGTAAATGGGTAAATACGAGCAAATTCGATGTATTTCTCGGACTGCTCGAAGATTATAATAGAAGGCGGCACTCAGTGGCATGTGGTGGCTGTCATATGACTATAATGTTCATGCTTTGTGTGTTATAGCATCGGTAAACGGGTACATGGGTAAACACGAGCAAATCCAAGGTATACCTCATAGTCGGAATGTGTACATGGGTAAACACGAGCAAATCCGAGGTATACCTCATAGTCGGAATGTGTACATTATTTTTCGGACTACTCGAAGATTATATATATAAGGCGGCACTCAGTGGCATGTGTGGGCTGTCATATGACTATAATGTTCATGCTTTGTGTGTTATAGCATCGTTTTCACAGATCCAAATAGATAAATAAAACTGAAGTTTGCTTCCTATAGTCAACTGTCTATAAGTCTTTTCCCCCGCCACGTTCCTTAGCTACACTGCCAAAGTCAGTCCCCTAGCTATCAGTGGAACAGGTATATTTATTAAAGGTAGGTTCCTGGCCTAGCGATAACAATTATGTTCACAAAATAATTTTGTCTTTTTCTGGGAAGTATTGAATTCTCTTATTTTTCTGAAACTGTTGCTACTGAGAAAATCGTCAGATATTTTAAAAAAAATAGTTGTTTTCCCTTTGGTTTATTTTATTTTGTTGGAATTCCAGTTCTAAAAATAAATATGTATATATGTCTACAAGTCCGCAGTTTCTGATGCCATTTGCCAACGAATAATTTTCTCTTGCCCTGAGCTCTTCCAGAGGTCCTGGCATGGCGGATGACTATCCCAAAATGCAATGCAGCATGACGTCAGCTACGTTACCTATTTTTGGCGCGAACTAAAAATAGCGCTAACTGGTGTGCGAAGCAGAGTTAGGAAATCCCTTGCGAAACGACTTTTCTACGATTTTTTGATTTACACTTTTTAGTGAAACTTATTCATTTCCTCTTTATAAGTGCTTTCCAACAACTTGGATAAAAAATCATCAAAATTATGATGCATTCCAAAGTAGAGGAACCTACCTTTAAGACTGCCAGAATGAGATTTTACACAGTTCATGCTCACAGTAAGTTACTCTCTGAGAGAAAATGTTTTCTTGCAAGACTAGATCTTGAGACATAAAAGGACATTAAAATATACTACCGGACCCGGAGACAATCCTCATAGGAGCGTCTCGGGGTCCGGTACCGAGACTCAGCGTCTCCGAGTCCGGTACCGGACCCCGAGACGGTGCCAAAGTAAAACGGTACCGGTGACTAGTGTAATCTTGGGCCACGGTTGTCGAACCAACAGCCATATTCCAGGTCAAGGCGGATGTTTTGAAAGGGAGAGGGAAAACGACAACAGGCCGCGCATGATTTTTAATTGCGCATGCGTCGGTCAGTTACTTTTAATAGACATTGGTAAATCCATTTTTAGTTATAAATAGAGTTCGGAAAATCCAATAATAATTGTATAGCGCTGCACTAAAACAATGGCTTATCTAGCATGTTAAAGCTCTCTGCAAACACTAATTAAGTAGATTTATATATTTATCATTTATTTATATATTTATTTATTTATTTTTATTTATTTATTTATTTATTTTTAATTCTTTCTTTTTCCCTAATTAGATTAAAAATGAGCAAAATGAGCAAAGTTCACTGGGCACGACGATATAATGTTCTACTATTGTAAGCGTTTGCTGTAGGGGCGATGGAATTTAGAGACCCTTCGTATCAACAAAAATGTCGGCCAGTTTGATATATTTACCTGTAGATCTAATAAACAAACAATTGACATTGTTTATTATGTTTCATTGGCCCTTTTACTGTATGCAAGTATTAGGGACGAGTCATTTATTGTCAGGTCGGGGGCCGGGTACATTCAGGAGGGTATGTGTGTGTGTGTTTGGGGGGGGGAGGGGGATTTTATTGGTGATCTACTGGGAGTGTGTGGAGGGATAGGGGGGATAGGGGGGGCTTGCATAATTTCTTTTTTGAATAAAGACAAATGGAAAAAAAATCCATTTGTCTTAATTTAAAAAAAATGTTCAAGACTCCCCATTACACCTACACTTTCAAATTAATTCTATTCTTTCAAATTTAAGATTTAAAAAACGCTTACAAAGAAGAAAATACTAGGGTCGCTCTATTCCCCCTCTCCCACTCCCCCCTCTCCCCCCCATCCCCCCCCCCAAAAAATAAACAAAACAAAAACAAACAAAAAAAACATTGATGTGTAAGTAGGAAAATATACAATGAATGGTCTTACAAACATGTCGATCAGCGGATATGTTCTCTAGTAAATTTAACGCCTGCGTTTGTGACGGTTCCTTGTCATCAGTAAAAAAAACGCTATGGAATCTGGGGACTAAGCCCAACAACACACTTAATGTTATTATCAGTTTTATAGAGCATTCAGCATCAGTTTCTTGGTGGACATTTGCAGAAAAAAATAACGAACTATTAATCGGTATATATAATTAACATGTACCAATGAGAGAAATTTCTTTGTATTTTGTGCCCAAAAGTTTGATTGTGGTCTGTCTATTAAAAAGGTTCTTGAGGTCTGTCTTACATTAGGGTTGTAGGGGTTTTGGGCGGGAAGGGGGGGGTGGATGGGTCATAAACTTTTTGTCACCTATCTGGAGCGGGGGGTGAAAACCAAATATAATGAAACTGGTAGGTAGCATGATTTCCTGTATAGCAAATAGGGACATTGATGCAGCTGCTGTTATAATTTCATGATTACAGCTGGAGCACGATCTTCTTTACCCTGACATCAGCTACAGCTTGGTCTCTGTCAGTGTTAACTACAGCACACTGCAGCACGCTCTCTATTTGTCATAAAGGACCAAAACAACAGCTGGATATGGCCTCTGTTAAGTATATAGGAAATCATGTTCCACATGTTGTCATGAGAGTATAACAACAGCTGGAGCATGGTCTCTGTTAAGTATATAGGAACTCATGATCCACCTGTTGTCATGAGATTATAACAACAGCCGGAGCATGGTCTTTGTTAAGATTATAGGAAATCATGCTCCACCTGTTGTCATGAGAGTATAACAACAGCTGGAGCATGCTCTCTGTTAAGTGAATAGGAAATCATGCGCCACTTGTTGTCATGAGAGTTTAAAAACAGCTGCAGCATGGACTTTGTTGAGTATATAGAAAATCCTGCTCCACCTGTTGTCATGAGAGTACAGCAACAGCTGTAGAATGCTCGCTCTTATTTGTATAGGAAATCCTGCTCCAGCTGTTGTCATGAGAGTATAACAACAGCTGGAGCATGGTCTCTGTTAAGTGAATAGGAAATCATGCGCCACTTGTTGTCATGAGAGTATAACAACATCTGGAGCATGATCTCTGTTAAGTACATATATGGGTAATCATGCTCCACCTGTTGTCATGAGATTATAACAACAGCTGGAGCATGGTCTCTGTTAAGTGAATAGGAAATCATGCGCCACCTGTTGTCATGAGAGAATTACAACATCTGGAGCATGGCCTCTGTTAAGTATATAGATAATCATGCTCCACCTGTTGTTATGGAAGCATAACAACATCTGGAGCATGGTCTCTGTTAAGTATATAGAAAATCCTGCTCCACCTGTTGTCATGAGAGTATAGCAACAACTGGAGCATGGTCTCTCTAATGTATATAGGAAATCGTGCTCCACCTGTTGTCATGAGAGTATTACAACAGCTGGAGCATGGTCTCTGTTAAGTATATAGGAAATCATGCACCACCTGTTGTCATGAGAGTATAACAACATATGCAGCATGGTCTCTGTTACGTATATAGGTAATCATGCTCCACCTGTTGTTATGGGAGTATAACAACAGCTGGAGCATGGTCTCTGTTAAGTATATAGGAAATCGTGCTTCACCTGTTGTCATGAGAATATAACAACCGCTGGAGCATGGTCTTTGTAAAGTATATAGGAAATTTTCATCTCCTGTTGTCATGATTGTAGAACAACAGCTGGAGCATGGTCTCTGTTAAGTATATAGGAAATCCTGCTCCACCTATTGTTATGAGAGTATAGCAAATGCTGGAGCATGGTCCCTGTTAAGTATATAGGAAATCCTACACTACCTATTGTCATGAGTGTATAACAACAGCTGAAGCATGTCCTCTGTTTAGTATATACGAAATCATGCTCGTCCTGTTGTCACGAGAGTATAATAACAGCTTGAGCGTGGTCTCTGTTAAGCATATAGGAAATCATGCTCCATTTGTTGTCAGGTGAGAATAACAACAGCTGGAGCATGGTCTTTGTGAAGAATATAGGAAATCATGCTCCACCTGTTGTCATGAGAGAATAACAACAGCTGGAGCATGCTCTCTGTTAAGTGAATAGGAAATCATGCGCCACTTGTTGTCATGAGAGTTTAACAACAGCTGGAGCATGGACTTTGTTAATTATATAGAAAATCCTGCTCCACCTGTCGCACGAGAGAACAGCAACAGCTGGAGCATGCTTGCTCTTATTTGTATAGGAAATCCTGCTCATGGAAATTCTGCTCAGGAAATCATGCGTCACCTGTTCTCATGAGAGAATTACAACATCTGGAGCATGGCCTCTGTTAAGTACATAGATAATCATGCTCCATCTGTTGTTATGGGAGCATTACAACATCTGGAGCATGGTCTCTGTTAAGTATATAGAAAATCCTACTCCACCTGTTGTCATGAGAGTATAGCAACAACTGGAGCATGGTCTCTCTTATGTATATAGGAAATCGTGCTCCACCTGTTGTCATGAGAGTATAACAACAGCTCGAGCATGGTCTCTGTTAAGTATACAGAAAATCATGCACCACCTGTTGTCATGAGAGTATAACAACATCTGCAGCATGGCCTCTGTTAAGTATATAGGTAATCATGCTCCACCTGTTGTCATGAGAGTATAACAACATCTGGAGCATGGTCTCTGTTTAGTTTATAAAAATCCTGCTCCACCTATTGTCATGAGAATATAACAACAGCTGGAGCATGGTCTCTGTTAAGTATATAGGAAATCTTGCTCCATCTGTTGTCATGAGAGTATAGCAACAACTGGAGCATGGTCTCTGTTAAGTATATAGGAAACCATGCTCCACCTGTTGTCATGAGAGTATAACAACATCTGGAACTTGGTCTCTGTTAAGTATATAGGAAATCCTGCTCCACCAGTTGTCATGAGAATATAACAACAACTGGAGCATGGTATCAGTAAGGTATATAGGAATCTTGCTCCACCTGTTGTCATGAGAGTTAAACAACAGCTGGAGCATTGTCTTTGTTAAGTATATTGGAAATCATGCTCCACCTGGTGCCATGAGTGTATAACAACACCTGGAGCATGGTCTTTGTTAAGTGAATAGGAAATCATTCACCACCTGTTGTCATGAGAGTATAACAACAGCCGGAGCATGGTCTCTGTTAAGTATATAGGAATCTTGCTCCACCTGTTGTCATGAGAGTATAACAACATCTGGAGCATGGTCTCTGTTTAGTTTATAAAAATCCTGCTCCACCTATTGTCATGAGAATATAACAACAGCTGGAGCATGGTCTCTGTTAAGTATATAGGAAATCTTGCTCCATCTGTTGTCATGAGAGTATAGCAACAACTGGAGCATGGTCTCTGTTAAGTATATAGGAAACCATGCTCCACCTGTTGTCATGAGAGTATAACAACATCTGGAACTTGGTCTCTGTTAAGTATATAGGAAATCCTGCTCCACCAGTTGTCATGAGAATATAACAACAACTGGAGCATGGTATCAGTAAGGTATATAGGAATCTTGCTCCACCTGTTGTCATGAGAGTTAAGCAACAGCTGGAGCATTGTCTTTGTTAAGTATATTGGAAATCATGCTCCACCTGGTGCCATGAGAGTATAACAACACCTGGAGCATGGTCTTCGTTAAGTGAATAGGAAATCATTCACCACCTGTTGTCATGAGAGTATAACAACAGCCGGAGCATGGTCTCTGTTAAGTATATAGGAATCTTGCTCCACCTGTTGTCATGACAGTTTAACAACAGCTGGAGCATGGCCTTTGTTAAGTATATTGGAAATCATGCTCCACCTTTTGTCTTGAGAGTATAACAACACCTGGAGCATGGTCTTTGTTAAGTGAATAGGAAATCATTCGCCACCTGTTGTCATGAGAGTATAACAACAACTGGCGCATGGTATCAGTTAGGTATATAGGAATCTTGCTCCTCCTGCTCTCTGTTAAGTATCTATAGGAATTCGTGCTCCACCTGTTGTCATGAGAGTATAACAATAGCTGGAGCATGGTCTTTGTTAAGTGAATAGGAAATCATTCGCCACCTGTTGTCACGAGAGTATAACAACAGCTTGAGCATGGTCTCTGTTAAGTATATAGGAATCTTGCTCCACCTGTTGTCATGAGAGTATAACACAGCTGGAGCATGGTCTGTGTTAAGTATATAAAGGAAATCATGCGTCACCTGTTGTCATGAGACTACAAAAACAGCTGGAGCATGGTCTCTGTTAAGTTTATAGGATATCATGCTCCACCTGTTGTCATGAGAGTATAACAACATCTGGAGCATGGTCTCTGTTAAGTATATAGGAAATCATGCTCCACCTGTTGTCATGAGAGTATAACAACAGCAGGAGCATGGTCTTTGTTAAGTGAATAGGAAATCATGCGCCACCTGTTGTCATGAGAGAATAACAACATCTGGAGCATGGCCTCTGTTAAGTATATAGGAAATCATGCTCCACCTGTTGTCATGAGAGTATAACAACATGTGGAGCATGGTCTTTCTTAAGTAAATAGGACATAATGCTCCACCTATTGTCATGAGACTATAACAACAGCTGGAGCATGGTCTCTGTTAAGAATATAGGAAACCATGCTCCACCTGTTGTCATGAGAGTATAACAACAGCTGGAGCATGGTCGTTGTTAAGTATATAGGTAATCCTGCTCCTCCTTTTGTCATGAGATTATAACCCTTCATATCTGGGCACAGGATATTAAAATGAGAGCTCATCTCTCCTCTTTCCGCTTGCCTCTGCATCCAAAACTATAGCTTCAGCCATATCCGCATAACACTTGCTTTTGTTGTATATAGATACTCTTATAATCTGAAGACAACAGTTGTATCTCGTAGTAGCAGCGGTTCTTCAAAGAGAATCTATATTAAGAACCTAGGTATTTTGGTGAATGTGCTTTCATTCCACAACTGCTGATTCTAGGGTAATTGCCAGTGGAATGACCCTTGAGTTTGAAATCCAAGACTCCTACATCTTCGATTGGTTAAACATATTTTATTTTGTAACAGTACAATCATACATGTATATATAAGATGAAAACATTTAAAGAACCAGAACTGAATCCAAATTTAATTAAATCATTCTCTAACTTTTAACTAGTCATAATGTGTGAGCAATGCCTGCAGCATGGTGTCTATAAGTTAAATATAGGAACCCATGCTCTACCTGTTGTCCTAAAAGTAGAACAACAGCTGGAGCATGATCTCAGCAATAACTAGAGGAAAGCCTACTCTGCTTTTTTTCACGAGAAGAAACCAACAGCTGGAGTATGCTATCTGCTAGTGCTAAAAGAAACCGTGCTCCACCTGTTGTCATGAACGTAGAACAACAGCTTGAACATGGTCTCTGCTATAACTATAGGAAACCATATTCGGCCTGTTGTCAGGAGAGAATAACAACAGGTGGATCATGGTATATACTAGTACTATAGCAAACCATACTTCACCTGTTGTCATGAAAATAGAACAACAACTGGAGCATTGTGTGTGTTTTAACTTAAGGAAAACATGTTCCACCTGTTGTCAATCGGGAATAACAACAGGTGGCGCATGGCACTTCTAGTATTATAGGAAATCATGCTCCACCTGTTGTCATGAAAGAATAACAACAGTTGGAGCATGGTATCTTCTAGTATTATAGGAAATCATGCTCCACCTGTTGTCATGAAAGAAGAACAACAGCTAGAGCATGGTATCTGCTAGTATGATATGAAACCATGCTCCACCTGTTGTCATGCAAGAAGAACAACAGCTGTATCATGGTCTTTGCTATAACTATAGGAAACCATGTTCTGCTTGTTGTCATGAAATAATAACAACAGCTGGAGCATGGTATCTGATAGTATTATAGCAAACCATGCACAACCTGTTGTAATGAAAGTAGAACAACAACTGGAACTTGGTGGGTGCTATGAATATAGGAAAACATGTTCCACCCGTTGCAACTAGGAAATAACAGCAGCTGGGAATGGTATCTTCTAGTATTATAAGAATCCATGCTCCATTTGTTGTCAGAAATGTCGAAGAAAAGTCGAGCATCGTTTCTCCTAAAACTATAGGAAAACATGCTACGCATGTTGTCATGAGAAAACAACAACAGCCGGAGCTTAGTATCTGCTTTCACTATCAGAAAGCATGCTCCATATGTTGTCATGAAAGTAGAAATTCAGCCTGAGCATGGTCTGTGCTATAACTACAGGAAACCATATTCTGCCTGTTGTCACGAGAGAATAACAACAGTTGGAGTATGATATCTGCTAGAACTATAGGAAACCCTGCTCCGCCAGTTGTCATGAAAGTAGAACAACAACTGGAGCATTGTGTCTGCTAATACCTATGAAAACATATCCCGCTTGTTGTCATGAAAGGAGAACAACAGCTGGAGCATTGTGGCCGCTCGTACTCTAGGTTGCCATGCTCCACCTGTTGTCATGAAAGTAGAACAACAGCTGGAGCATGGTCTCTGCTGTAACTGTAGACAACACGCTCCGCCTGTTGTCATGAGATAATAACAATAGCTGGCGCAAAGAATCTGCTAGAAAAAAGGAAATTCATGCTCCACCTTTTGTCATGAAAGTAGAACAACGACTGAAGCAGGGCCCCTGCTGTTACTATAGGAAACCATGTTCTGCCTGTTCTAACGAGAGAATAGCAACAACTGGAGCATGATATCTGCTAGTGCAATAGAAAATCATGATCCATCTGTTGTCATGAAAGTAGAACAGCAGCTGGAGCATGGTCTCTGCTATAACTATAGAAGACAGGCTCCGCCTGTTGTCATGAGATAATAACAACAGTTGGCACAAGGAATCTGCTATAACTCTTAGAATTCATGCTCCACCTGTTGTCATGAAATTAGAACAACAGCTGGAATATGGTCTCTGCTAACACGATAGGAAACCATGTTGTGCCTGTTGTCACGAGAGAATAACAACTGCTGGAGCATGGTATCTCCTAGTGCTATAGGAAACCATGCTCCACCTGTTGTCATGAAAGTAGACAATAGCTGGAACGTTTTAACTACTGTGACAAACGGAAACCAAGCTCCGACTGTTGTCACGAGAGAAAATCAAGAGCTGGAACATGGTAACAAAAGCTGGCGCAAGGAATCTGCTATTATGATGGGAATTCATGCTCAACCTGTTGTCATGAAATTAGAACAACAACTGAAGCTTGGTCCCGGCTATATAACTATAGGAAACTATGTTCTGCCTGTTGTCACGAGAGGATAACAACAGCTGCAGCATGAAATCTGCTAGTACAATAAATAATCATGCTCCACCTGTTGTCATGAAAGTAGAACAACATCTAAAGCATGGTCTCTGCTATAACTGTTGGACATCATGCTCCGCTTACTGTAACGAGAGAATAACAAAAGCTGGAGCATGGTCTCTGCCATAACTATAGCACATTATGCTCGGCTTGTTTTAACGATAGAATAACAACATCTTGAGCAAGATATCTGCTAGTACAAAAGAAAATCATGCTCCACCTGTTGTCATGAAAGTATAACAACAACTAAAGCATGGTCTCTGCTATAACTGTTGGACATCATGCTCCGCTTTTGTAACGAGAGAATAACAAAAGCTGGAGCATGGTCTCTGCTATAACTATAGGCATTATGCTCCGCTTGTTGTAACGAGAGAATAACAACAGCCGTATCATGGTCTTTGCTAGTTCTATAAAAAATCATGCTCCACCTGTTGTCATGAAAGTAGAACAACAGCTTGAATATGGTCTCTGCTAACACGACAGGAAACCAGGTTCTACCTGTTGTCACGAGAGAATAACAACCGCTGGAACATAATATCTACTAGTACTATAGGAACACCAGCTGGAGCATGGTAGCTGCTATACATGTTGGTCATCATGCTCTGCTTGTTGTAACGAGAGAATAACAACAGATGGAGCATGGTCTCTGCTATAACTATAGGACATCATGCTCCGCTTGTTGTAACGAAAGAATAACAAAAGCTGAAGCATGGTCTCTGCTAGTGCTTTGGAAAATCATGCTCCACCTGTTGTCATGAAAGTAGAACAACAACTGAAGCTCTGCATGAAATTAGAACAACAGCTGGAATATGGCCTCTGCTAACACGACAGGAAACCAGGTTCTGTCTGTTGTCACGAGAGAATAACAACCGCTGGAACATAATATCTACTAGTACTATAGGAACACCAGCTGGAGCATGGTAGCTGCTATACATGTTGGTCATCATGCTCTGCTTGTTGTAACGAGAGAATAACAACAGATGGAGCATGGTTTCTGCTATAACTATAGGACATCATGCTCCGCTTGTTGTAACGAAAGAATAACAAAAGCTGAAGCATGGTCTCTGCCAGTGCTATGGAAAATCATCCTCCACCTGTTGTCATGAAAGTAGAACAACAACTGAAGCATGGTCCCTGCTATAACTATAGGAAACCATGTTCTGCCTGCTTTCACAAGCGAATAGTACCAGCTGGAGCATGGTCTCTGCTAGTACTATAGAAAATCATGCTCCACCTGTTGTCATGAAAGTAGAACAACAACAGCTGGTGCATGGTCTCTGCTATAACTATAGAAGACAGTTTTCGCCTGTTGTCATGAGATAATAACAACAGCTGGCGCAAGAAATCCGCTATTTATTTGGGAATTCATGCTCCACCTGTTGTCATGAAAGTAGAACAACAACTGAAGCATGGTTCCTGCTAAAACTATAGGAAACCATGCTCTGCCTGTTGTCACGAGAGAATAACAACAGCTGGAGCAAGGTATCTGCAAGTACAATAGGAAACCATGCTCCAATTGTTGTCATGAAAGTAGAACAACAGCCGGAGCATGGTCTCTGCTACAACTATAGGAAAACATGCTCCGCCTGTTGTCATGAAAGTAGAGCTATAACTGGAGCATGTTCTCCTCTGTAACAAACGGAAACCATGCTCCACCTGTTGTCACGAGGGAATAACAATAGCTAAAACATGGTATCTCCTAGTACCCTAGATCTCGTCAAATATAAAATCTACTCATGCAAAAAACGCTTCTAGGGGAGCAACTTCTTATCTTCAATGTTTTACCCCAATAACAGTGGCAGAATAGATTCCTCTGGACGTGTACCCATTCCCGTTAAGATTCAGATCCTTCTGAGAAAAGACATACATGTGTCTTGGCCATGGCCATGGAAGTTATGGGGATTCATATGAAAGACGGTGTAGACGCAAATAGATATAATCACTAGAATACAATATGGGTACTTTCATATCACATCATAGTAGAACTGAAGTTTTAGGTCAGAGGGTTAAGCGCTGGCCTGTTAAACTGGCTCTCGGGGTTCGAATCCCACTGAGGCGGCATTATTTTAAACCGTAAACGGGATTCCATTGCACACAACCATTCATATTATTACATTCCCGTCGGGTCGATATGACTGAAATAGTGTTGTTAGGTCCATCCATATCACATCCTATACTCGTATATGCCTTGGACCAGTGATACTGGTGTTGGGCGGATGCTCTGTAGTAAGAAAATCTATTGAGATTGTTCGGATAAGTAAAACGTCGATATGACGTCGGTGCAATGTTGATACGACGTTTTGTCTGGGTGGGTTTAAGGTGCATAGGTACACCGTAATGGTTTTCTGCCTGTTTTGAAAAAAGGGGGAACAACTTTTGTGACGTCCAGTTTGCTGACCTGCGTGACTAAGCCCTTCCTAATAAGGTTTACCTCAAAGAAATGAAATGAAAAGTTGACTCCAAATGAGAAAGGGGGCCAAAAATAAATAATGGCAGAGTAGTTTCCCCTGGAAGTTTACACAGTTACAATGAGTATGGAGACACATTTATGTTTTTCACCATTTTTAAAGCTCAGACATGCTGACTTCTTTGACGTAAAACATCAAAAAGTGGATTTGACTGTAGTATCAAAAAGAAGGGATGTTTCTCATAATTTGTGATGAAATACCTCTTCAAAAGGCAGAAAACGGCAACTCAGTGAGAGGTATGCAAGATTAGGCGACCAGACTCTATACCTGCAACCGTATGTTTCTATGATAAACAAACCCATTTTATTGGCCACCTCAAGCGCTGACACCATTTTAAAATGCGGACTGAGTCTGGTATCAGCGTGCATATCATTCCCTCAAACAGACGCAATAGGTGTAGCATGTTTTCCTTTATTCTTAACAATGACCATGCTCCAGTTGTTGTTATACTCTCATGACAACAGGAGGAGCATGATTTCCTATATACTTAACAGAGACCGTGCTCCAGCTGTTTGAATCATTCATGACAACAAGTAGAGCATGATTTTCTATATACTTAACAGAGACCATGCTCCAGCTGTTGTTATAGTCTCATAACAACAGGTGGAGCATGATTTCCAATTTATGTAACAGAGACCATGCTCCAGCTGTTGTTATACTCTCATGACAACAGGTGAAGCATGGTTTCCTATATTCTTAACAGAGACCATGCTCCAGCTGTTGTTATAGTCTCATGACAACAGGTGGAGCATTATGTCCTATTTACTTAAGAAAGACCATGCTCCACCTGTTGTTATACTCTCATGACAACAGCTGGAGCATGATTTCCTATATTCTTAACGGAAACCATGCTCCCGCTGTTTTATACCCTCATGACAACAGGTGGGGCGTGATTTCCTATATATACTTAACAGAGACCATGCTGGAGCTGTTGGTATTCTCTCATGACAACAAGTGGAGCATGATTTCCTATATACATAACAGAGACCATGCTCCAGCTGTTGTTATACTCTCATGACAACAGGTGGAGAATGGTTTCCTATATTCATGACGGAGACCATGCTCCAGCAAATGTTATACATTCATGAAAACAGGTGGTGCATAATTTTCTTTTTACTTAACAGACACCATGCTTCAGCTGTTGTTATAGCCTCCGGACAACGGGTGGAGCACGATTTCCTATTTACTTAACAGAGATCATGCTCCAGCTGTTGTTATACTCTCATGACAACAGGAGGAGCATGATTTCCTATATACTTAACAGAGACCGTGCTCCAGCTGTTTGAATAATTCATGACAACAAGTAGAGCATGATTTTCTATATACTTAACAGAGACCATGCTCCAGCTGTTGTTATAGTCTCATGAGAACAGGTGGCGCATGATTTCCTATATACTTAACGGAGACCGTGCGCCAGCTGTTAGTTTACTCTCGTGACAACAAGGGGAGCACGATTTCCTATATACTTAACAGAGACCATGCTTCAGCTGTTGTTATAGTCTCATAACAACAGGTGGAGCATGATACCCAATTTATGTAACAGAGACCATGCTCCAGCTGTTGTTATACTCTCATGACAACAGGTGAAGCATGGTTTCCTATATTCTTAACAGAGACCATGCTCCAGCTGTTATAGTCTCATGACAACAGGTGGAGCATTATGTCCTATTTACTTAAGAAAGACCATGCTCCACCTGTTGTTATACTCTCATGACAACAGCTGGAGCATGATTTCCTATATTCTTAACAGAAACCATGCTCCCGCTGTTTTTATACCCTCATGACAACAGGTGGGGCGTGATTTCCTATATATACTTAACAGAGACCATGCTGGAACTGTTGGTATTCTCTCATGACAACAAGTGGAGCATGATTTCCTATATACATAACAGAGATCATGCTCCAGCTGTTGTTATACTCTCATGACAACAGGTGGAGAATGGTTTCCTATATTCATGACGGAGACCATGCTCCAGCAAATGTTATACACTCATGAAAACAGGTGGTGCATAATTTTCTTTTTACTTAACAGACACCATGCTTCAGCTATTGTTATGTTGCTCTGAAATGCAACCCTAGTATTTTCTTCTTCGAAAGCGTTTTTCAATCTTAAATTTGGAAGAACAGAACTAATTTGAAAGTGTAAGTGTAATGAGGAGTCTTGAACATTTTTTCTTAGATTAAGACAATTTTTTTATTTGTCTTTATTTAAAGAAGAAATTATGCACTGCTCCCCCTTCCCCTCTCCCCCCCCCCCCCCCCCACGCACTCCACCCCTCCCCTCCCAGTAGATCACCAATAAAATTCCCACCCCACCCCCACCCCCCACCAACATACCCTCTTGAATGTACCCGGTCCCCGACCTGATAATAAATGACTCGTCCCTAATACTTGCATACGGTAAAACGGCCAATGAAACATATCAAACAAAGTGAATTGTTTGTTTATTAGATCTACAGGTAAATATATCGAACTGGCCAACAACTTCGAAAAAAGATGAACATGTTTCGGGTTCAAATTCTTCAACGATAGTTTTGCGTGATCCGCACACAGCCATAAAAGCTGTCTGTTTTAATTGAATACTGTTTCTAAATTGTCTATTATGCAGCGACTTAAAAATAGATCGATCGATATGTGCTATATTTAAACGAGCTATTAATAGTATATGGTTGAGCATGCGCATTGCCAGATCATGCGCGGCCTGTTGTCGTGTTCCCTCTCCCGTTTTGAAAGGACCGTTTTGAAAACAGCTTAACCATAGGCACCTGAATACAGAAATTCAGAATCCAGCGTTATAGTAAGTAATACTGCTTCAGTATCCTGGGCTCATGTGTTATCGATACCTTAATAAAGTATCCCGGTCTATAAGCAACACAGCAAAGTCAACATATATTTGTGTTGTATGCGTGAAACTTCGCCTTTTCCTTCTTTATTCTTGGTGAAAACACGCCATTTTCCGCGCCGACTGTTTTGCTACTTGACACAGAAACATGACCTTGGAAATTGACCAATGAAATAGTGCGTCATATGCTATCGATACTCATTTGCATATCTAAATTGACACGCACTGTGTAGTGTAACAAAAAAATCTGCGGTGGGGTATTAAAATCATTCATTCTCGTGACGAAAATCGTCTGTTACTTTCTTCTTTGTTTTTGTAAGCTCACATTACCCATTAATGAAAAAGGTATGTTACAAAACTTGCTAAAATGGATACTGCTACAAATTTATTGAGAGCATGGTGTTGAAAATCATTCGTTTTTTAGAAACAGGTAGACGCCCCATACTGTCTAGAACATGCAGTTCACACCTGGAACACTCTACAATAAATATACATTGAATTTAAATTGTAATAAAATCTAAGTAGCTTTTCAGCAGCAATAACAGGTGTAAGCTAAAAACATGAAAAAAATCAAATTCCCTATATTGTATGATAAGGACCTATGGTACGTTTGCACTTCCGTACTTTTGAAATCCAACACAGTCACTCGCTGCAGCCTGTTCTATTTATAGCCCCATAGAGTAAATAAACAAACAGAAAAGCGTCCATAGTTGCAGAAATTTCAAAGGTGGGATTTTCAATGAATTTATGGCCAAGAAATATGGATATAAGTGAAAATGAACAAATTACATGTTGTATTGTAAGTACAGTGATCTTGCTTTGATTCTAAGCATGTTTATTTGATTTTTTCACTGAGTTGGCGGCAAAGCTTCAGTCTACAGGATCAAAGGTCAACGTGACCAAATGACGTAATATCTATGAAAATCTCGCGACCTAAAGGAAGGTATCGAAAACATATGAGTGGCGATAATGTATGACGTCACGATATTACTTACTATTTATAACGCTGGATTCTGAATTTCTGTAATCAGGTGCCTATGAGCTTAACAGGTGATAGCAACGGCGAAAACGTGGTGAATTCTTATAGAATTGGTAATTCTTAGATAGCCTGTGTAGTTGTCAAGCACAATGAGAGGTCCAAGATAACATCTGGGTATGTTTTTGTTGGGTTCACCACTTTTCTGAAAGGAAGTGTCTCCGGGTACGGTACCGTATCCCTAGACCCTGGGTCTCCAGGTACGGAACCGTATCCCGAGACTCTGGGTCTCCGGGTACGGAACCGTACCTGGAGACAGTCCTATGAGGATTGGTTCCGGGTACGGCAGTAAGTTTTTAATACTATGTATTAAGTAGTTTTATCCATTTAATATATACTTAATCCAGCAATGAAATTACTCTTTGTAAAAATTTTATAAAGTCGCCATCTTGCTAGGAAAAATGATAACGTAAGTCAGTCATTTGCGTTATTTTGACTGATGTACATGTATATAAACTGCGAAAAAAACGGCCGAGTCTTCTTATTTGATCGCCCGCTAATTGCTCGCCGACATTGATTTCTGAAGAGTGCAATTATAATCTGTACAAACAGGCTTTCACATTTATTAAAACATATCGTTTAATAATTCTGCGATAAGCAATGTAGAGCCAAAATAGACACCTAAAACGCATGGCCGAGGATATCGGCACGACCGTCCTGCCGATAAGAATCCTTATCGGCAAGACGGTCGTGCGGATAAGAATCCTTATCCGCACGACGGCGATCAGATATACCATTACAGGTACTATGGTCTTTCTTACAATGGTTTCATACAACACCGTGTCAGCATTTCATATGGAGGATGTTAAATAACTTAAAAAATGGTATAAAAGCATCTTTTGACCATCTTTTAGTTGTTAATCCGTCTGAGAACCGGCACCCAAATTTACCGTTTACGGGAGCAATCTTATTTTGGGCATATTCCAGTTTGATGTGCACAAGTTATATCGTTTATACATATGTATGTAAAAACGTATTCAGTCAGAGCAGAGTGACAATATGAGTTAGCACTGAAAAATTGGTTGTATTACCAATTTTTAATCTAAAGAAATTTTATTTTGCTTATATATGTACAAATCCTGAGAATTAAAAAAAAAAATAAATAAACAACAACAACAACTAATAAGTGCAACCCAACAATTGTTATATCTGACAGTATTTATCAGACAAGTAGAACAACTGACCTTGACCGATAAGTTATTAAAAGAAAGTTAGGCTTGATTTGTCAGACAAACTGTCTTTAACTTGTCGGTCAAGATCAATGATTTATTTCAGTTGTCGGGCAAGGGCAAAGATTTTTGACTCATTTTATATCAATTAAATCTGCTACAATAAATTTGATTTTGTTCGATAATACACTTACTTTATGTAATGCTATTTATTAATCGGTTTCGACATTTTCCTAAAAGGGTTTTTTAGTCTAGATTTCTTTCAGTAATTTGTCAGTCAATATCAAAGATTAATTTCTATTGCTAATTCAAATCAATGGTTTGTTTCAACACATTTTATATTGGTAGCACATATTATAAACTGATAAATTTAAATGTTTGGAATGAGACCGAATTAGGCTGTAAACAAAATATTGACAAAAACTTTGCTGGAAAAAAAAATCTGACACAAGTAGGTCACAATCAAATACTTTTTCCTGATTTAGCTTGTCTGTCAAGGTCAAAAATTGTTTGAAATAACTTTATGTCAGTTATAAAAATAAACTATTAATTGGCAAATGTTTTATGGGATAAATATATTTTTTATCAAAAAAAAAAAAAAAAAAAAAAAATGCCAAGAGGAGTCTTGAACCTGGATCGCAGGTTTACAAGGCCGCGCACACTGCCACTGCACTAATGCCACTGATGACATCGCTGTGATAATCTGAATTACTTAATGTCAAATGTTCAATATACAGCTGTTGTCATACCCACATCGGACTGTGTTTTAACTGTTATAAAAATATTTTACATGTTAACCTGATCATCTGACCCGATAAAAAGTATTCAGCAACTGATGTTGAAATGTATATAATTCGCATTTACGCAATTATTAATCGGCTCTATGTCCGTCAGTCAAAAGTCTTCCATGATGAAATATAAGAAAATAATTGAAATTAACATTGTGTGTTGTGACTCAGATACTTAAGAACAATTATTTACAATCAGAAATGAAATAATATTATTATACGGTAATAATAATAATTCTCAGAACGATTGCAACTTTGTCTTTTGAATATCTGACCGCCGTCGTGCGGATAAGGATTCTTATCGGCACGACCGTCTTGCGGATAAGAATTCTTATCGGCAAGACCGTCGTGCCGATAAGGATTCTTATTCGCAAGACGGTCGTGCCGATAGTCACTCCCAAAATGCATTCAGCGTTCTTGAATATGCCTTTCAGGGAAATGAAATTCTGTCATCAAACGGTTTAAACACATTATGTCATGTGCGCCAAGTAAAGTTCTCCAAGTGTTGTTGACCATCTCAATCGAAATGGCAGTGAGAATTTAATTGTGTGCTTATGAAGTGTATTATCACTTCAACAGATATCTCATTGACGGAATCAGGACAACTCGGACCAAAGACAACTCGCCCCACAAAAATCTCGGCCCAGGACAACCCGTCTCATATTTGTTTTTAACTTACCACAAGTCAACTCGTCCCATATCATAAACTTGCCAAAAGTCAACTCGCATCAAATTTAAAAAAAAAAAACTCGGCCGAGATTTTATATCATGAGTATCTTGCTCTCTTGTATTTTTTTAAATGTCACTGAAAATCTACCGTCTAACCAGGGAATTGTAAGAGAAGGAATAACAACAGAACCTACTTCAAAAGTACCATCATCGTTACCGACTCTTTATCACCTAATTGCAATAAATTGATAAGTACTTGTGAAAATTGCGCAAGATTACTGTCCTGCCGGTTATCCGATACTGAAACCGTCTAACCGAGCATGCGCAACTGGCTGTGATCTTCATTTAATAACTCATGTATATAGAGGATATTTGAATTTTTCAGTGTAAGATCGATTTTTATTTCACCGAAAGGACACCTAAAGCAGTATTTTTACGAGTTGCGAAGCGTTCAGACTGAAATTAAACTCGATCTTACACTGAAATAGTCAAATTTTCTGTTTCTTTAAATAATCAATGCTTTAAAATTGCAACAATTCAGTTAATTCAAAGGCGTCAGCCATCATGACAGAGACACGACCTTTTCTATAGCCGTTTTGCGTCAAATTGGTGTTTCCAACTTGCTTTCTTGGTCGTAAGCAAAGTTTGCAAGTGAAAAATAGATATACAAAGAAATACAAATAATATTTCGTTCCATATTTGACATTTGTGACTTTTTCATGGGCTTGTGAGAAGTTTGCGCTCTTGTTTCCCTTTTTCAAGGAGGCGATTTCTATAATATTCGCAGCGTATGAGAAAAAGGAAAATGGTGTATGCCCGGAGAAGCCTTCGATCAGCCTCCCATGAGCTATCTAGTTAGAAGAGAGTATGCTTTCCGCCTAAGAAATGCTTGGTCCTCAGCTGCACAACGCGCACAGCGAAGACTGAACTCAGTGACTGGACCGATGAAAGGGTGATCTTAAGTCTTCGCTGGACGCATGGTCAATTTCTTATTCTCTGAAATTTGGTGTCTTATGAAGTTAAAATTTGAAAGTTACATATTTACGCTTTCAAATTAGTCTTATGTGTTGATATTACGAGAAGCAAAAGACAAACACTATGGAAATATTCCCAAATTGCAAAACATTGCGCATTGTTCCGCATTTTAGTAAGAATTGACGAACGCCTACGAAATTTCTGGTAAACTATATCAAACTGCAGTATTCCTGCTATACTCTTATGATTTATTTAATGAGTCAATTGCTTAGACGTTAAACTGACTACTGAAAAATCGTTTTAACTTAAGGTCTAACCTTATAAATTGCTCACATAGCGCATGGCCCAATCTGATACTTTGACCTCATAGGATGACTATATGAACTTGAAAATGGCCCAAAATCCCAGAGGTTTAATCCCTTGTTGATTTACCTTCAACTTAAGGTCGACCCTGACCCTGACCCTAATGCTGATTAAGAGACCGCTTCTTAAGCCCCGTACCCACTATGTGTATGTGTATCCTACCATAAGGCATGAAATTTCATTCCTTTTCTTTCTTTTTTTTCATACCTTGAAATTTGCCTTATTCGATAATGACCGGTCATCATTAACTCATATTTTTTCAATGTTCGCATCGGTGCGCACTCCGGACATTTAGACAGTATATACCCTTACATGTTTTATTCTCATATGAACTTGACTTTATTTTCCAGACTTCGGGGAAGGCCTTTAAAATTTAATATAAAAATTGCGTAAATTCACTTTTTAATAGGAGACGAAATATTTTGAAACGCTGTAAGTTAACTATTTGTGGTCCGATTTGGATGATTGAAAAACCGCATGACTCTGCTTTACACGCCACACTTAACTGTGATTACGCGCACTTTACCTAATTTGTTCTAATTTATAAAATTAAGAAAATTAACAAGTGCCTCACTCGATAAATTACTGAGACTGCGATAAGAATCGGCTCTTTGTCTAGGTGTGTCGGTAACGATGATGGGGTACAATGTTATCAAATTGATTAGCACCTCTCCGAGTAGTCTCCATATAGATTCTACAGGACTTAATTGGTGCTAATTGGTCCAATCAGTCTGTTGTTATTCCTTCTCTTACAATTCCCTGGTCTAACAGTCACTGACACACAACTTGAAGGGATTTATGGTAATTACGAGTGTCTTTGTAAATTTGGTTTTAGATCCCCCCAACCCACCACTCCAAAGAAAAAATGTTAATCACTAATGTTACAGACAGACATTTAATTGATTTAATTGCACCTCAGCGGAACGTATCCATAGCCGCAGTACCGGGGCATTATTCTTCCGTCCGTTGAATAAAAACTGTGTGTGTATTTCAATTCTCGTAACGACATATCCCACGCACCTCAGCGCAACATATCCATAACCGCGGTAACGGGGCGCCGTTCGTCCATCCATGAATAAATGTTACTCATTGTTGAATTTATTATTAGATTTAATTTGGACAAAACAGGTGTGAAAAACAACAATTATTGGTGTGAAATCGAAAGTGTCATGTTATTTTTTATGCAAAATAAACACATTGTTTTGAACGCATTATCATAAATTATTTTTCCTAGCAAGATGGGGACTTAATAAATTTTTTACAAGGAGTAATTTCACTTCGTAAACAAACCTACCTGACATACACTATGGATTTCACTTAAGGTACCGGCGAGTACCGGCGTTTAAACTCGCTCTCACAACCGGAAGAGACTTTTTACCTACGCACCGCTGTGCGGTGTCTACTTCCGGAATCCCACTTGACGTGTCACTTTCACTTTTCGGCGAATTGAAGTCGGACGTGTTTTTGAGCTCTCAGAGATTTGTCATCGTTTATTTTTCCGTCAGTTAGTTAGAGAAACATCTCATCTTTATGGCTGGCGCTCAGTTGCGGGCTGCGCCTAATTTACCGGCGCCAGAACACGGTTCTGAAGACGGAGAAGTTTTGTCAGGAAATGAAGATGTTCATCCACCCGTGGACAAACCACGCTCGGTGGAAGGTCATGGCACGCCAAAAAGCAAAGCAAAAAGGCGTTCTAAATATGACATTCTAGAAGAAGGCTGGAACAAAAAGTTTAATGATTTGACATCTAAGGTAGACTTGTTGTTGAATCGTTCTTTACCCACGCCACAAAGGCGTCGTCACGTGGAATCGGTTTATTCAGATTCTAGTTCTGATGATAATATTCCTGATAAACAAGATGATGTTTTGTCAATTAGTGCCAGTGGCAAATTTTCAGATTCTGAGGAAAATTTAACTCAGGCTGATGAAAACAACAATGAGACAAATAAGAATTTGTCAGAATCTACAAAGAGATGTTTGTATGATATTTTTGGTGATGATGCAGTTGTAAAGAAGTCTGTTAAAAAAGTCGGAATTTCAATTGATCAGTCACAGAAGGATGTTCTTGAGTCTAGTTATAGAACAAAAGAGCCAAATTTTTTGACTGCTTTTTCGGAAGACAATTTTGATCTTTTTCCGGTCAATGAAGAGACTGAAAAATATTTGGAAGTTCCGTCTTTAGATACTTTAGTTGATAGTTGTTTGGTCAAACGACATGGTACAAAGGCTTCATTTGCAAAGGCTAAACATAAGACTTTGTTTTCACAGCCATGTAAAATGATTGAAAAGGTGGCCTATAAAGGACAGCAGTCAGCACGTTTGGGTATTATTATGCAATTATACATTCAACAAGCCTTGGGTAATATTGTTGAACATTTTCAGTCTGATAATTTTGACAAAGATGAAGGGCTAGAGCAGGTCAAAAATGTTTTTTCTATGACAACAAAGTGTCTGGATCAAATTGGGAGAGCAGGTGCTTTTCACCATATTATTCGCAGATCTGCTGCTATGAGTGACACTGCTTTATATGAACTTGATGATGCATTAGAGTTTTCCAACTTACCCTTATCTGGTGAGGGTGTTTTTGGTTCTGGACTTGAAAATTTGTTGAAGGTCAGAAAGGAAAAGAAGAAGCAGTTGGAAGATCTTGTCCCTGAATTTAAGAGGAAATCATTCAAGCGAAAATCGGAAAGTCCGAATAGATCAGGTGTTGACATTAAACGTCCACATTTCGATAAGGCACCTGTGCAGAGCTCCTCATATGTTAGCAATGCTAAGTCAAAAGATTGGGAAAATTTTCGTATCCCAAGACTACCACGTGAGCAGAGGTCACAAAGTCAGCAAGACTCCCGCAGGCACAATAACAGATCCAGTGGTACTAGGTCCTTCTCCTACTCTAACAGGAAATATGGACATGGAAAGCCAGCTTCTAAATGACAATGTAAGTATAGTGGCACGGTGTCCAGAGATACCTGTGGGAGGTCGCTTGTCACATTTTTTGACAGATTGGGAATCTATAACTTCAGACAGATGGGTTCTAGATTTGATTCAAGAAGGTTACAAACTGGAATTCATTCAGAAACCACCTTTTCGAGGCATAAAAGAGACGGTGGTTCCTGTCTGTCAAAAGGCTTCAATAGCAAAAGAAATAGATTGTCTTTTAAACAAAAATGCAATAGAAAGAGTGCCGAAAAAGGATGCAATGAAAGGTTTTTACAGTACACTCTTTCTGGTTCCAAAGAAAAATGGGGAAATGCGGCCTGTGATAAATTTGCGACCTCTCAACAGATATTTAGTCAAAAAGCATTTCAAAATGGACACAATGACAAAAGTGTTACAGTTAGTAGAAAAAGGAGACTGGTCAATAACTCTCGATCTGTCAGATGCATACTTCCATCTGAAAATTTTCAGGCCTCATCGGAAATATCTCAGATTCAGTTTTCAGGGCAGTGCATTCCAATTTCGAGCCCTAAATTTTGGCCCAACGGTAGCTCCAAGAGTATTCTCAAAAGTGACCTCAGTAGTTGCAGCTCATTTGAGAAAACAAAGCATACGTCTTGCGACATATCTAGACGATTGGCTTGTTCTAAATCAGATCAAGAGAATGTTATGGCAAGATCGACTTATTGTCCTTCGTCTCCTATTTCGGCTAGGTTTTATTGTAAACAAAAAGAAGTCAAGCCTAGTTCCCAGTCAGGATCTAACATATATAGGAGGACATTTTCTGTTGGCAAAAGGTCTAGTTTTTCCAACCCAAGAACGAGTTCAAGGGCTGAGAGCAGCAGCCCTTCAGCTCCTTCAGGGTCAGAACACTGCATACCATTATCTGGTTCTATTGGGAAAGATAGCGTCCTGTCTGGAACTAATTCCAAATGCCAGACTGTTCATGAGACCAATCCAGTTACATCTATTACAAAATTGGAGTCCAGTAAGAATGACTATGGCTTATCGGATACCTGTTACACCATCGCTCAAGCCACATTTGAGATGGTGGTTACAGGAAGCCAATATTCTACAGGGTCGATCTGTTCAGCTAACACAGTTTACAGAAACTGTGACAACAGATGCGAGTCAGAAATATGGCTGGGGTGGTCACATGAACAGTCTCACAGTACAAGGTCGATGGTCAAACCTGCAAAAGTTGCAACATATCAATTGTCTGGAAATGGAGGCAGTATATCTGACGATGAAATATTTTCTGCCGAACCTCTCCAACAAGAATGTATTGATTCAAACAGACAATACAACAGTGGCTCAATATCTCAATCGCCAAGGGGGGACAAAGTCTTTGGAGTTATGTCATCTGACCTGGAAACTGTGGTCTCTAGCTCTAGAGAACAATATTTGTCTCAAAGCAGTTCACATAGCAGGCAGGAAAAATCTTTTGGCAGATTTTTTGTCCAGGGAGTCAATCAAACAGACAGAATGGTCCCTGAACAAATCAGTTGTGGAAGGAATATTTTGCCATTGGGGTCACCCATTGATGGATCTGTTTGCCACTTTTCAGAACAAGAAAACTCAGCTGTTTTGTTCATGGATGATTCATCAGCAAGCTTTTGCAATAGATGCAATGGCAATCTCATGGCAGAACATGTTTGCCTATGCATTCCCTCCGATACATATGATTTCCAGGGTGTTGCAGCATATGAAACAGTTCTATTGCAAGATAATTCTGATAGCGCCACACTGGCCGAGGCAATATTGGTTTCCAACAATGTTGAAAATGTTGATAGATTTTCCAGTGAAGCTGCCACTCTGGAAGAATCTGTTATCCCAGGGGAAGGGTCAGATTTTACACCCAGATCCCCAGTCGCTAAGTCTGACGGCATGGCTGCTGTCGACAGACATTTCTCTACAAAGGGATTTTCAGAAAGAACTAGAAAACTATTGGCATCATCATGGAGAAAGGGCACAAAAAAAGACTATAATTCAAAATTCAAACAGTTCAGCAGCTGGTGTGTTGAACGGAATGTTGATCCCTTTCAAGCATCTTTGAATGATTGTGCTGACTTTCTGACATCCCTTTTTGAGAAAGGTCTGAAATACAGAACTATAAATGGTTATAGGTCAATGTTGTCGTCAATTTTACCACCTATTGACAACTGCCCAATTGGGCAACACTCTTACATTATTCGTCTATTGAAGGGGGTTTTTAATGAAAGACCTCCAGTCAAATGTTTGATTCCTAATTGGGATTTATCTCTCGTTTTAGCTTGCCTTAAAGAAGCTCCATTCGAACCTTTGAAAGATGCTTCATTTAAACATCTGACATGGAAGACCTGTTTTCTGGTAGCTATTACAACATTCCGCAGATGCAGTGATATTCAATCACTACAGATTGCTGAGGACAAGATGAAGGTTGGTGATAGAGGTATAACTTTCATTCGGACTGGTCTGGCTAAGCAGGATCGTCCAAATCATGATGGCAGTCATATATTTGTTCCATCTTATCAAGAAGACAAGTACTTGGATCCAAGACGGTGTCTAATACAGTATATCAAAAAGACAAAAAAATATAGGAAACAGGATGATCAGAATGCTGTAAAGTTGTTTTTGGCTACTAGGAAACCGCATCATGCTATTTCTGACAAACTATTTCCAAGTGGATAGTCAATTTAATCAAATTAGTGTATAAGTTGAAAAAGAAGTCTTTAGAGAATAAGAAAATTCAAGGGCATTCAACCAGAAGTGTAGGTCCTTCATGGGCTATGTTCAAAGGAGCATCTCTCAGACATGTAATGGAGTCAGCAGACTGGTCTACTGAGACCACTTTCATCAAACACTATTTGAAATCAGTTAAGACACCCGTTTTAGAGGTGTAAGTCACTCATCGGCGAGTTGCGTTGATAAATTAAGCCTGTTATAAGGCTATATGTACATTTTGCATTGTATTTGGCAGTGATACTGCCAGGATTCCATTATGGAGAAGATGAGATAGTTCTGGCAGGTGATGCCGGAAGATGTTACTTCAGGGTAAATATGGTACATTGTAAGTGGGAACATTTGTGATTCAGCATATATGGGTTTTTAAAGCTGTATATAGAGATCTTTTATTAGAACTCAACCCAGAAGAATGGTTGATGAAGCTGTGAATATCCTTTGTATAACGGAAACCACAGAATTGCACCTGAAATAGGGTGAGTAAATTTTTTCTGTATTTGCATACATGTTTTTAGGAGGGATATAAGGACATTTGAATAACCCTCCTCCATTGTACTGCTTGTTAATCTGGATTAATCCATAGTGTATGTCAGGTAGGTTTGTTTACGAAGTGAAATTGGAAAATTTGTTATCAAATTGGAATTTTACGAGTAAACAATACCTACCTGACATACAACTCACCCACCCACCTTCCCCACTTATTCTTCATGTCCTTCCTGGCGACTTCAATTCGCCGAAAAGGGAAGTGACACGTCAAGTGGGATTCCGGAAGTAGACACCGCACAGCGGTGCGTAGGTAAAAAGTCTCTTCCGGTTGTGAGAGCGAGTTTAAACGCCGGTACTCGCCGGTACCTTAAGTGAAATCCATAGTGTATGTCAGGTAGGTATTGTTTACTCGTAAAATTCCAATTTGATAACAAATTTTCCAATTTTATTGCTGGATTTAGCCTACTATATTTTAAATGGGTAAAACTACTTAATACATAGTATTGAAAACTTACTGCCGTACCCGGAGCCAATCCTCATAGGACTGTCTCCAGGTACGGTTCTGTACCCGGAGACCCAGAGTCTCGGGGTACGGTTCCGTACCTGGAGACCCAGGGTCTAGGGATACGGTACCGTACCCGGAGACACTTCCTTTCTGAAAAATGTACCACAAGTTTGTATCATAAAAGTTACCAGTGATCGCCAGGGTACCGTAAATCGTGGTTTACTTCTCGGTCAACAACCCAGAGAATAAAACAGTCATACATTATATAGTGAAGTATTTTGGATTTGTCAGGTAAGAAGTAAGGGGACCATCACCCCAAAAGCGAGGTCAGAAATGCCCGATACTGGTGAAGTTTCAGAATCAATTATATACTATGTCCAAGGACAATCATTCACCAGGAATGTAGATGAAGGACAGCAAAGGAAGCAAACTCCGCAACTTCAATGAGCATTCTTATCAAAATCCACTAGGCAGACATCTCGACAAGGGTTAGATCATTGCCCATCTTTTTACTTAAAGTTTGTGCCCTCGCAACATCGGACGTTCCAAATCAAATAAAAGAAACCCTGATGTGAGTGTTATGTAAAATGTCCAACGTGTATTTATACTGTACATATCTATATTGGCTTACACTCTTGAAGTGGGCTGGACAGCCAGCTTGAAGCTGTCCAGCCTCTGGAGGATCTAGGGAGTTGTTTCCATGGAATCACAATTTGTGGAAAGAACAAATGTTGATATATATTCAATTTACAGTGATACGGAATGAACCGGATACAATCATCATACCTGGGGGATCTTGGTGGAAGATACATGTACGTCACTGGCACAGCAACAAGGCTGTAAACAACTTTGTTCAGAGCTGCAACGATTCACCCAACGACCGATTCGATTTCGATTTCAGACACCTCAATTCGATTAATTCGATTCGATTCATGATTGATTTTATGCTACCTTAATTCATCATGTTTATAACCTTATTTTGTTATATTTACACTTCTATTTATCTTTGGGTGCATCTTTGAGCACAGGTTTCTGCAAGTCATCGTTAGACGCCATTTTGATAACCCTACCGATAAGGAAACGAAACACCCGTATTGGTTGGATGACCTAATTATTACTGACCAATCGTACGTTACGTTATAAACAGCGTTATAATATTAAGAGCGGGTCTAAAACACGGACTTCCGTTTTAATTGAGGGCACATGCGGGGGATTGTGAATCGAATCGAAATTAGTGGAGTTGTTATCGGAATTGAATCGGCCCTTGTGAACCGGATTTTCGATGCATCGAAGTGAATCGTTGCACCTCTAATGAGTACTAGGTCAGAAGCTCTAAGTGCGTCTTCTAAGGTCGGCCAGTTAAGCTGTTCTAGCATGGAAGTGACACTTGCGGGACTTTGATTATTTAGCACAAAACGAGCTGCGTTTCTCTGAACTTGAACTTCTAAACCAGACAGAGCAGGAACAGGGAAACGAAACATGGAACAAGATATTGAACAGGCAAGAAAACAAGACAGGGAACATGCAAAGGAACAAGACTGGACAGGTTGTTGTTGTTGTTTTATTGTTTTATGTCGATGGTAAACAGCTATGGTCATGTTGGGATGGTCAGTTACCCTAATCACACTATTCCTTGGCAGGCTTAGACCTAAGCGGTTAACGAGTACTAGGTGCACATACTTTTGCCAGTAACTGACAACTGCCCTTTTTGAATCAGCAGAATAGAAAGGAAAGTACATGTACATGTATGTGGCCAGACTGGGTAGAACAGGTACAGGGGAACAAAACCTGGAATGTGCAGAGGAACAAGACAGGAATAAGGGACCGTAACACGGAACAAGATGTGGAGCAGACAAGAAAACAAGACACAGAACATGCAAGGGAACATGCACAAGAACAAGTCAAAACAAGAACAGGGAACAAAACATGGAACAGACAAAGGCGAAAATCGTGATGGAACAGGAATTTAACATAACACTGGAAGAGAAAAAAATACACTGTTTTTCTGATCTGTTGAAGGAGATGTCCATTATTTCACATGAGTTCCATTTCAGTTCACTGTTCCATTCACTGTTCCCTTCCCTGTTCATTCTGTTCCCCCCCCCCCCCACCCCCCTCCATTTATTTAATGAATGAATTTCATTTTTCTGATGTTTATCAAAGTATAAACTACATTGGGTGGCGTGCAAAGTAAGTGAACCCCAAAGGGGTTCATGTAAACTTTGCTAGCGACCCAATGTAGTTTATACTTTCAATAAAACACAAGAAAAATTAAGTTCATTGCTTATATTTACATTCTTTTATATCTGTTATTTGACCACAAATTAGCGTTTGGGCTACGGTTGAAGCAGAAAAACACTTGTACACAGTTTTTCTACTTAAAGCCGAACTGCGTCAGTGGCGTAACAACAACGTCATTACGTCACCTACGTAATGGATAATGTAACTATTTTCTTATAATGTGGGTATAATTGTCCCAAGATTTTCATAAAAAATACCTTTAACTGGAGCTGTCATACCCTATATAGGCTGTAAGCAGAGAAAAAAAAAAAAACAGCACAACTTTATCAAGATTAAAATTTATGAATGCTTATCGTGATCTTGATTTTATGATATGGATGGCAATTACCCAAGTCATTGCCGCCTTAAAACACAATGATATGAATCATTTATTCCCGTATATCATAATTATGGATGTAAATTTTGGGACACCTAACATTTACCAAAATTTGTACCAAGTTGATTTTACAATCTGATGCCATGTCAGTTTATTTTTTTGCAAAATGGCGAACAGTGCAGATCCTGATCAGACTGCTCCTGAAGGAGCAGTCTGATCAGGGTCTACACTGTTTGCTGATGCTCTGCAGACCCAATATTTAGGGTCTTAGAGGTACTGATTTAAAAGAGGCCTTTATTGCTTTGTTACGTGTTAAAAATACTTGCTGACGTGTGAAGTATTTTAATTTATGGTATGTCAGATTGTGAACCACAGTCCAGATATGAGTAGATTTTGATAAGTTTACAGCATAAAGTCTCTCAAAAAAATAACATATATTTAAACTGTAATATGTGTATAGTCAGAAATGTTAGTTTACAGGATTACTGGCCATTCCAGAAAGTATAGTTTATGTCTGGCCTCCAGCTAACAGAGGAATGACATAGGTATTTTCTGGCAGTGGCTGTGTAAATGTTTCCATGTTATAAGCCCTATGAAAGGTATAGGCACCTTTTTGTTGGTAATGGTTGTTTGATTGTTTGGGGTTTAGCGACCCTTTGAGACAGTATTTCAGTCTATATCAAGCCATCTTCCAGAGTGAGGGAGAAAGAAGAAAGAAATGATAGATGAGAGAAAAAAATGTCGAAACAACCCCCACCCGCACCTACTGCACGCACAGTAGGCCCTTGCCCTACTATTATCCAAATCTGTAGGACGGCCTGGCACTGGATGTTATATGCAGCACCATCTCCCCACCCAACCACTCCCACCTTTTTGTTACAGTACACGACAGGTGAGAGTCACATAGCAGTTTGTGGAATTTGTGTCCCTTATTCAGGGATTATGAAATGAAATTCAACCAAAATGCTAATATTCACAAATGTATCCAATGAAAAAACATGATTACATTACTCTAGTCATATTCATGGCCAATCCAATGTAACTGAGCCTCGAGAACCAAAAAAGTGGTTGTGTGCCCAGCACAGACGCTGATCAGCCTGGGCATCCGCCAGTCAGATCAGACTCTTTGCCAAGTGCTTAAAGGGTAGCTAAGGGTCTAAGCTACCTCCATGCGGACAGCTAAGGCTCTAATCAGACTGGGCAGATGCCCAGGCTGATCAGAGTCTTCCCTAGGCGCACAACCACTTTGTTGATTTTCTCATGTTGAGGCTCTGATAAATAACAGCAAGTTGTAGAGCAAATGGATTTTTGAATGTTATCATAAGCTGGAGACCTCTCAAGTGGTCTGTCCTTATTTTGAACCAAAATAGTAGGACAGAGGTGTTTGAGTGAACATTGCAGACCCAGATCAGACTGTCCCAGAAGGAGCAGTCTGATCTGGGTATGCATTGCTTGTAGTTCACCCACCACATTTTTGACACATGTTAGCAGAATCAGCTTGTTCTAATTTAAGAAAAATTACATGTATTTTGTTAAAAGTCTGCCGAATGTTGATAGGTATATGGTATGGGGATGAAAGTGATTTGTATGCTTCTCCCCTAAATGTATCTGCTGGCATACCATATATGAGCCTCGACGCGAGAATACCAACAAAGTGGTTGTGCGCCCAGCGCAGACTCATATCAGCCTGGACATCCGCCCAGTCTGATCAGAGTCTTCACTGCCTGCATGGAGGTAGCTTAGACCCCTAGCTAACCTTTAAGTGCTTAGCAAAGAGTCTGATCAGACTTGTCTGATGCTTAGGCTGATATGAGTCTCCGCTGGGCACACAACCACTTTGTTGATTTTCTCGTGTCGCGGCTCATATATTTAGCTATAAGATGGGATTTTCATAACCAAAACAATCTCAAAGATCTAGATCTATCTTGTACATGTAAGATGGATCTAGATCTTTGGAATTGTTTTGGAAAGGAAAACCCCTTTTTTTGTAGCTAAATTTCTGAGTCTGATTTGCCGCATTTGGGGTAATTTTTAAAGGATGAACTCCCATCTTATAACCAAATAAATATGGTATGCAGTCTGATCAGAGTCTTCCCTGGTTGCATCATGCAACATTCAAATGCACTTACAAATATAATGCGACGTCTGATTGGATAAAGTCAAAAATTTGCGACAATATATTCTGCGATGTACTGTCACAAGCAAACCCGACGTCATTATAAAACGTCGCTTCTCATTGGCTGACGTTTGGTTTTAAGCTTCTGCATGAAAGTGCTTCCAATGGGTGCAAAGAAATACACTTTGAAAGTTGAAATGTGAAAAAGTGCATTAGAATGGGGATAACTGTATTGTAAATTGTCGTTTGGGGAGGTAAATTGTCGGTTTTATGGTCGCAAATTCTGTTTTACGGCTCCGCTAGCGCGTCGCTGTAAAACGAAATTTCCGACCATAAAACCTACAATTTACCTCTCCAAATGACAATTTTGAATACAGTTACCCCCTAAATGTGTGAATCTTGAAAAGTTTGTATGGCGGAAAACAAAGTCCTTTTGTCCGACTGATGAGTCAGCAAAATTGGAGTATTTAGCGCATATCCCATCAAGCCCATTTTCTCTTGGTCAGGCTCATATTAAGTAAACAAATTGATTGGTTGTTGAAACACTTGACCGCGGCTCGTTATTTCATTGTAACTAACAAATAAGGAATTTGTCATGTTGAAGTGGCCAGATGTACTTGTTATTACATAAAAGCTAGGGCAGGCAAAAGCCAAACTTGCCAGAAATATTGGGATGCTTCTGTTCTTTCATTAAATGAAAACTGGGCACTGCTCCTTCAGATTTGGATGAGGCCGATTGCCTTTGCATGGTATGTTTTGTAACACTTATAAATGTTGGCAAACAGTTTGGACCCTGATCAGACTGATCAGAGTCCACACTGTTTGCATAGATAGTCTGTCTGAAGAATCAGGGTAAATACTTTGTTAAACAAGAATAATGAAATATTGAACTTAAAATGAGAAGTTATTGAATCATGAAAATGAATTTGGCCCATAGTTTGTCTCAAATTTGGTTAAGTTCTAAATGTCCCCTCCATACATAATGCTATTTTGAGGTCTGTGGTCATTAGCCTAAATAACTGAGATTTGATAAAGTATGCAAGATGAGACCACTAATTTGTCTTCCCATTTCATCTAAACTGGTTTGAAGTTTTATTTCATGCAAGATACAGACACAACTTTTATATAGTAAAGTTCTTGTTTATTTCTTCTTAAAACATAGAATTGATTGGATGAAAATGAGTTAAGACCTGAACATCTTTAAGGAAATGGCTTCAAGATTAAGTGAGATTTTGTCTCATTCAGGTTTGGAATACAAGTGGTTGGACTGAGTGCTCAGGAATATTGTTCAGGGACCCAGACTTCCAAAAGCTGCAATTTTACATAGGCAAATTATTCGAAAATTCAGGAGCCCAGCCCAAAATTTTGGGGCCATGGACAGCAGCGCCACTATTAATCTTTATCCATGGTGATGTTTCGCTTTCCACATGTAAATTTAAGCAGAATTTTGATACAAATCTGACAGTGCTAAGGTGGTGTGTGATTTGGGCAAAATTTTAAACCTAGTAACACATTTCATTTATACTAGAAAAGAGCCCGCGCAAGCGCGGAAATATTTCATGATGGTCAAGTTTATATAAAAAAAGCGAGTTTTAATTTTTCAATGTAAATGGCCTTAGGCCCAGGTGAAGATATGACCTTTACCATGAATACTCACTAAAGCTTCATTTACCTAATTAGTTGTCTGCATCTACAAACTTTCAGGTAGCAGACTGCATTGTTTCTAAAAAACAACTTTTTTCACCTTTTCCTATAGAAAAACCTAAGTGACTCAAAAGTTGACCTTGCCGTAAAACAGATCACGGTCATCCCAGGGTCATCATTTATATAAATTTTGTTGAGCTTTTGAGTCCTTGATGCGACATGCTAAGTTTCAAGATCAAAGGATTTGTGGTTCTGGGGGAGAATTGGTTGATTTGATGCTTAACGTCCACGGTAAACAGCTAAGGTCATGTCGGGACGGTCAGTTAACCTGACCACACTATTCCTGGGCAGGCTTAGACCTCCTAAGCGGTTAACCAGTACTAAGTGCACATACTTTCGCCAGTAACTGACAACTGCCCTTCTTGAATCAGCGGAAGGAGAAACGAAAGTATGTGGCCAGACCGGGTTTCAAACCCAGGACCTCTGACTTATGAGTCAGGTGCCCTACCGATTGCGCTACGCGGCCCGGCGTGGTTCTGGGGGAGAAGATTTTTGAAATTTTTTACCATAATAAATGTTTGCCATCTTGGTTATGTGACCTGTCCTGGGTATTTTTTTTCTGGAAAAATTGGGTCCTGGAACGTTTTGGGGGAAAATATTCAAGCCCTCTGAAGACTAAAGGCTTATTTAGCTTCGTTGAATCATTGAACTTGATTTGTCTGCTTCGCAGGAAAAAATGCCCTTTCTTACCTGGCGCATGTGTGTTAACCTTAGACATTTTTAATTTTTGTCTTTTCGAAAGTTCAGTTCAGTTTGAATTCTCCTAACGACGTTCCCCAAGTGGCTCTGCGGTACGTAACCATAGCCGCACACACTTGGCGCCGTGTGTCCGTACAACTTTTCGAAAGACCATGTGCATTCTTCATTGGGCGAGTTCGACTGGCTACTCGTATTGACTATCGTTCTGGAAGAAAATGGGTCGTTTCGAGCCAGGGCCGTCGGGACTATGGCCATTTAGTTCTTCATCCGTTTAGACATATGAGCAAAAATACAAAAATAAATCGTTATTTATGGGGAATGACGTACTTTCATGGGTCGGATTTTTGCATTAGAACCTGCTGAATTTGGACTTGCTAAGCAGCGCGCCGATATAACGACGCAGAACCGAAACGACCGGATTAATTTAAAACGTGTATTCGAGTGCACGATAATTTCACTCGAACGCACCCATTGTTGACAAAAAAAATCGACCAATAGTCGAAGTTTCTAGAAAAATACTTGGGAGAATTTAAAATGAAAGACGAATTTAATTCTCAAATTCTTTAAATCTACGTGAAACTAAAACACACGCTAACCGAAATTATCAATGATAGCAATATGCGAAAGAACCAGTATAGAAATTACGCTTGAAAATGCCACCAATTTTGCAGTTTATGCGTTACTTCGATTATTTAGTATTATAGATATACATTGATGGTATGTTAAGGAAACTATAAATCAAAAATTTGTATTTTTAGGACTGGAAAATTATAGCTTTACATTTTAAATCCAAACCTTTGAAAGAATCAAACTACCAAAATTATTGGTCTAGCCATACATTATACATTTATCAGTAGGTTTTCATTAACTGCCCATAATATATCAGGATAAATCTTTAACTTTACCGTTGATTATTGGAATTCAATTACCAACATATTTGGGTGGTTAGATATTCTTATAATACAAATACATGGTCAAAGGAATTTATTATAAAATTACTGTTAAATTTTACATAATCAAAGGTTGACGTGGGGGTATTGGGATTTAAATGTATTCCTGGGGTGATTTTTTTGCCAGTTAAATTATTTAGCTGTAAAATTTCTTAACATTTTTAAATTTTTACCTACACTATTTGGACATTCTCAAATCTGAACAGCTTCATATCAGATTGCTATTTCACCATAAACACGGTAAAATGCCAAAACTGAAAATAGCTGACTTTGCAAACAGTGTAGATCCAGATAAATCAGAAGGTCATTACTGCTTCATCTAAATATACACTGCCCTCAAGTCTTTGAATTCTCGGTATGGTATAGCTTGGACAAAACATCCTTTGAAAAATTTGAAGACATTAATTATGTCATCTACTTTTTGGTGCTTTAATGCTCCTGCATGTATGTTACTATAGTCTCTGTAGTCTCTTACCGTAGTCTTGGTATTTTTACAGAGTCAGCTATCCACAGTTTCTACCTGATGGAAGAATATTAAGTGAAGAGTTATTCTGTGTACAGTTGACGACATTATGGTTTGGTTTCACAGTCAGGAAGATGTTAGATTAATCAGCACATACAACCAAAATCAGATATATGTGCATAAACAGGCAAAATGTAAGAAAAAAATTTGTTTTACACATTAGGCTAGATAATGTGTTTAGTACACAGTTAACAAAATCTGGCTATGAAGCCTCACATATGACAGTAATCCGGAGTTCTAGATAGGAGGGAGTATTCATGATAATTAGGGATAAATTTTTTTTTTTATTAATTCTCTATAAAAACATGTTGTGACCCCTCATCTGTACCGTCTCGATGAGACGGTTCAGATGAGGGGTCACAACATATGGTTTCAATGAAAAATAAGAAAAATTATCTCTAATTATCATCAAATACTCCCTCTTATCTAGTGCTCTGTTAAATCTTACACTAGCTGTCCAGCTCTCAGACCCTTCATTGATTCTTGTCTTGCCTAGGACTATTAGAAACCAGACATAAGTAGTACTTTTCCGATGTTGATGGCAGTGGTGGTAACTTCCCATCAGAATTTGTGGTAAGCTCTGTTTTGTGACACTGCACAATATTTACACTTGCCACTGACTTCCCATAGGTGAACCCTTTAGAGCAACTCAGGCTTCATACACCGACGAAGGCCAATTGATCATGTGACGTCATCAAGCGAGGTCTTATGTATACAAACATCTTGATTGGTTCTTGTAATGTTCGATTGATGCCATGTCAGGGCGACGGCTGTTTAACGTTATTGCTGAACACGTCGTCACGTACTTTTCGTAGGTCCATATTTTGCCTATTCTACACTAAATTACCACGAAAATGGCACAGAGAGGTTCACAAATAAAGTGTAAATGTAAGAATAAAAATTTGATTTTTCAGCGTTCATCGTGTGAAGAAGCCAGTGGTCGTCGCTAAAATTCTAAAAGAAGTGCTTTGCGCTTCATGGAATTTTAGCTCCGCCCACTGGCTTCATCACACGATGAACGCTGAAAAATCAAATTTCAATTCTTAAGACAAGCGCGACACCACATTCTGTGGAATTCTTGTTGTACTGCACTGCAGAGGGTTGTTCTTAGCTCATTGGTTAAGGAAAGTACAAAAAGTGGCAGTTCTTGTAAAAAACGTTTGCCTGTTCTTCTTGATTAACAGTAAGATTTCGTAACTTAAATTCACAATGTTTGCTTATCCCTATTATTATCTATCAAGATTTCCGTTTGAGACAATAATATACGGTAGTTTGCAAATTCTAAACTTAGGTGACAGAACGGCAAACACACACAAATAATATCAGTAATTATGTTAAAGTTTGAATTCACTTTGTTTCTGATCTGATCAGTGTAATAATGTTGAATTAACATGAAATTCATTCCAGAATATTTTTTTTTCATGTAAACCAACCATACAAAGTTCTCTAAAGTATTCGGAAAAAAACGAACAAACGAAAAAACACACACGTACAAAAAAAAAAAAAAATACAAAAATATTATAAACAAAGCCATGAAAACAAAAACAAAATGGAACGCTGCATTAAAAACAAAGAGGAATAATATCGCTTTTCTTTCGAACAATTACAACATTGTATTGATCAATACCTCGCTATTAAGTTATCAATAGAGGGTGCTTTGTATTACCTTTACATATGATTACTGTTCGGCAAACATTGATTTTAAACATGGCATTTATCAACAGAGCTCAAGATTTGTGTAATGTTTGGGAGAAATAATTTTTTTCTAAATTTTTTTACTTAAAAATGAACTGTATGTTGTACTTGCCTCACTGAGTTGTACCTTCTCATTAAATGAGGAAATTCTGATAAGGTGGTACTTGTATTTATGAGGATAGATAAGAATACTGTATTAATCCTGATAAGCGTTCTAGGGGCTTTGCATTTTATGAAAGCGGGGTGGGGGTATAAATTTAGAGCCTAAAGTGAAGTAAATCAGCCAGTGCCAAATACCTCTAATAAACAGTATGAAGGTGAATGGGTATATTTTCAGAGGAAGCAACTCTACTGCCTGTATTTTTTGCCTCCTTTCTCAGTAGGGGGGAGGTCAACTTTTAAAGGAAAGAATTTGCTCCTATAAGGAGCAAATTCTTTCCTTTAAGATTAGACTCCATTTCAAAGAGCTACCTCATCCAGAGAAGCAATCAGGCGTTAATGCAAATTAATGTAACATTATTTTAGGAAAAGAAGCAGGGGGCTTTTATTAAAGCAGGGGCATTTATTAGAATTAATATGGTTTGTAACTAATTTCGAAGATTGGAGAGAACAGACCGCATCTACCCATCTCTCTTTTATACACTGACAATGGTTTTAAATTAAAATAAAATATGTATAAAGTTGAATCATAGTTTGTGGTTCTTGTACATGCAAATGACTTTTTTGTGTATTACTTTTATATATGATATGTGTTTTAAAGAAATATTATATTGTATAAATTAATATGTCAAAGGTAAACTATGTATAATGGCTATGTATATTCTTCTTTAATATATTAATTAGAGAATAATTCTATTTTTTATGCCCCCGCCATTTAAAATGGGGGGGCATATAGTATTTATGCCCCCGCCATTTAAAATGGGGGGGCATATAGTATCACCCCTGTCCGTGCGTACGTACGTACGTAGCGTACATAGCGTACGTACGAAATGGTTTCCGTTCAATATCTTTTGAAAGCATAGGTATATTGAATTCATATTTCATACACAGCTATATAATCATAAAATACAGGTCAAGTTTGATGTTGGGTAAAATCCGGCTATTATTGTGGGAGTTATGGCCCTTTTTCGACTTCTGTTTCTATGAAAAAATGGTTTCAGTTCAATATCTTTTGAAAGCATTGGTGTATTGAATTCATATTTTATACACAGCTATATAATCATAAAATACAGGTCAAGTTCGATGTTGGGTAAAATCCGGCTATTATTGTTGGAGTTATGGCCCTTTTTCGACTTCTGTTTCTATGAAGAAATGGTTTCCGTTCGATATCTTTTGAAAGCATAGGTGTATTGAATTCATATTTTAGACACAGCTATATAATCATAAAATACAGGTCAAGTTCGATGTTGGGTAAAATCCCGCTATTATTGTTGGAGTTATGGCCCTTTTTCTACTTCTGTTTCTATGAAGAAATGGTTTCCGTTCGATATCTTTTGAAAGCATAGGTGTATTGAATTCATATTTCATACACAGCTATATAATCATAAAATACAGGTCAAGTTAGATGTTGGGCAAAATCCATCAATAACTGTGGGAGTTATGGCCCTATTTGGACTTTATTTTGTATGAAAAAATGGTTTCCGTTTGATATCTTTTGAAAACATTGGTGTATTGAATTCATATTTTATACACAGGTATATAATCATAAAATACAGGTCAAGTTTGATGTTGTGCAAAATCCGTCAATTATTGTGGGAGTTATGGCCCTTTTTCAACTTTATTTTTTATGAGGAATTGTTTTCCGTTCGATATCTTTTAAAAGCATTGGTGTATTGAATTCATATTTTATACACAGGTATATAATCATAAAATACAGGTCAAGTTCGATGTTGGGCAAATCCGTCGATTATTGTGGGAGTTATGGCCCTTTTTCGACTTCATTTTGTATGAAAAACTGGTTTCCGTTCATTATCTTTTGAAAGCATTGGTGTATTGAATTCATATTTTATACACAGGTATATAATCATAAAATACAGGTCAAGTTCAATGTTAGGTAAAAATCAGTCAATTATTGTGGGAGTTTAAATGGCCCTTTTTCGACTTCATTTCATACAATAATGGTGTCTGTTTGTTAGTTTTTGAAAAGTTACTTGTTTCCGGGCTATTTCTTTTGGAAAGTTGCATGGCATCCATTTCTGCGATAAAATACAGAATATCATCACATATCAGTCATGACACCCCCACCTCCAAGCCCCCCCCCCCCCTCCCCCCCCTCCCAATGTGCTTCTCTTGATCCAAGAAGCACAATACATCTGCCCAAGGAAAACAATAAAACATGTACCACAGAAGTGTGCCTTTGTGAACCTAGTTATGCTACAAGTGCCTTTACCTTAAACAAGGCGCCATCTTACTTAGGGCACTAGGCGGGGGCATCCGTGTCGTATGGACACATTTCTAGTTATTGAATATATGAATATAGACATGTACATATACGTAAAACTTTGGTTACCCCCAAAAGTTATTATAAGTGGAGGGCTCATATTTTCAATAACCCTCAAGTTTAAACAAGTTTTAAAAGTATCGGCATACACCTCCTCTGATAGTATAGTTCTTTTCATAAAGGGCGCTAAAGCTTTGAATGGTTATTGGATCAGGTTGATATTTTATAATAACTCACTCAGTGTTGATATTTTGAATATTTCACTGACGTATTTCGGCAGCCCAGATTAATTGTGCTAATTCATTTGTTAATTGGATTATGTGTGGAATATAATTGAATTTTTTTCCAAGATTTTGTTTAATTCATATTGGATTTACTTTCATAGGTTTGTAAAAATATTAAGTCATCCTGAAAAATAGTTTTATAATTAAATGCTAGTAATATACATGTAGTCAACTCTCAATATCTCAAACACTGATGTCTCAAAGTATTCTGTTACATATATATATTGTATATATCAAAAATGTAGTTTGGGCGAATTTTCTGTTTCTTTTTGTGCATTTCAACTCCTGTTTTCTCAAATTACTGATATCACAAAGTAAATTTTCTGGTCCCAGAAAATTTATTTTGAGATGTCAGTAGTTTGAGATTAACTTCGGCCTTGAGTTATCAAGCGTTGCAATGACTATTATTTCAGTACTGAAGGTTAGGGCTGGGACGGGTAGAGATTTTGTACCCGGGTACCCAAGTCGCTTTTACCCGCAGATACCCGGGTACATGTTTCCATAGCATTTTCAGCATATCCACACTTAGGAAACATATGTTTAGTTCAAATAATAAGGAAGATATTTGACATTTGCACATGTGTGCATCAGAAAAGATTGAAAATGTAGAAATCTCCCTCTTATAATAAGCAGACCAGATTGGAAATATATGACTGCATGTTTAACAAGACAGCCACTTTCAGCTTTGCTGTATTTGCTAGGAATTCTATTGAATCAAATATTCATACATTACTTAATAATAAGCTCCAGGTAACGGGTAGTAAATTTGTTCGCGGGTAATTGGTCTACCTGACCCGAACTCAGGTACCCAGGTAGGCGTCCCAGCCCTACTGAAGGTAAAGTGGATTTATGCTGATAACTCCGACAGCTTTTGTCTTTTCACCTTAACCCTTAATGCGCCAAAAAGCAGACAACAAAATTACGTCTGCAGAATTTCAAAAAATGTTTTGTCCAAGTGATATCATATTGAGAATTCGAACTCTACAGGGCAAACAGTTTAGATTCAGATGAGGTGGCTCATTATGAGCCACCTCATCTGGATCTACACTGTTTGCAAATTTTACTATTTTAATTTTTGGCGCTTTAAGGGTTAAAGGACTGAACTTGTGGCCTCACTTTCTTAGTGGAATTTTCACAGGGCTGCAGCTGTATCAGTTATAAACAAGAAGACTTCTCAAAGAGGTTATTAGTGGGGACAATGCAAATGTAAAAATACAGCTCATTTCCCCTGCTATCCCCCACCCTGCCACGGGTGGGTGGGCTGTAGTTACAAAGGACTGGTGCATTACCATTACATCACAATTAATGTCATACACACGCATGTTGTAGTCATTTCAATACAAATTTTGTTCTTTAATATGAATTTCATTTAGAAATTTCGAACAATTTTTATTTGTGAAGGACCTAGTCGGAAGAGAAAGTGGCTTACAAAGCCAATAGGGTTTATCGATGTACAGTCAAACCTCGATAATTCGAACTGACAGGGACCTCACTACTTCATTCGAATTATCCGTAGTTCGAATTTTCGAATTTGGCCGTTCTCGTTTATTTCCGTACATTTCCGGAATTCGTTATTACGGAAGGTTTCAGACAGTCCGATATTTATTTCTCTTTTCTTACTGACGTTCATGGATTTACAAATCAATGAAAACAAAACCAGAACGTGGAATAATTAATATTACCTACCAACATCCATGATCATTTAATGTCGCGAGACCACCCCTCGTGTTTGGCACCGGTACATGTGTATTGTTCGAAAACAACAAAGTGCCGAATATTTTCCTTGCTCTGCAAATCATCTGTCTATGACAATGCTGCGCCGGCGAAGATCAAAGCCAGACTGAGCGGAAACAAGCTAGCCGCTTAAATTAAGGGTAACTTGTTTTTATGTCGGACTTAACCGTACTTTCACTTCCCGTTTATGTTTCCGAGAACTGGGCTACTTTCGTTTTCAGAAAAAACGACTCGACCGGTCATCTGAGCCGAGTCAGGGGAAAGGTTCCTCAGTCATTCGGACTCAATGTATTTGGGAACAACGAATACTCAAACCAGCCTGTCAGTCTGCGCAATGTAGCTAGAAACTCTGTTTAGTGCCGTGTGCAAATCGTATGATCCGTGCGCAAACAGTACGAAACCCAAAGTTCGGATGCGCATGCTAGTCCGATAGTCCGAGCCTTTGCTGGTTACAAAAGCCATCACATTTAGCTTTTAGATTTACAAACTTCAAACGAGATACATGTAATCCCTGTCAATTATGCAATTAGACAGACATCTTTTGCTCAACAGTAATTAATGGTTAGTGGTCGTGAAGCGATAATACCTGTATACAGGTGGCAGTGATGACCTGAGGCTGTAAATATTTATCTCATCGATGACAATAGATGTATTTTTCCGGCACGAAATTGGAGCATGAATTTTGATTTCGAATAATAGAGGGGTATTTATAATGAAATTACTCCATCGGGACCTAGTTTTTCTTTCGAAAAATCCGATTTTTCGAATAATCGAAATTCGAATTTGCAGAAGTGTTTTTGCGTAGAATTAATGGGCTTACGATCGGGACCGTGTTTCAACTTTGAAAAATCCAGTAGTTTCGAAAAATCGGCGTTCGAACTACCGAGATTCGACTGTATGAACTTCTCTGTGCATATGCTGTTATTTTCTTTTTTTTGGCCATACAGTTACTCTGAAACTGAATAAAGGGCTGCAGTTTGTGTCACATTTCAAACGTCGGATGACACTTGGCCAAAGGCCTCTTATTGTACATGTAAATTGCAATGCCCCAGGAGCATTTATCAGAAGAAATACTGTAGAAGAAATGCTGTGGTATTCAAGTTATAAGTGCCATATTAAAGAACCCCATTGTGTTATATTTATAAGAGGAAGTATAAATTATATGAAACAATAATTTGTCTGAACTTCACACCACATACATACATATGTGAACAGATTTGAGCTGCTCTGTTCGGTCATTATACAAATTTTTTTTGATTTGTTTTAGTGTATGAAGAATTGCTATTTGAGCCACAACACGACAATACCAAATAAAGTGGCATGTGCACCCAGCAAAGACTCAGATCAGCCTTGGCATCTGCCCAGTCTGATCAGAGTCTTTGCTGTGTGCTTAAAAGGTAGCTGAGGGTGTAATCTACCTCCATGCTGACAGCAAAGACTCTTATCAGACTGGGGGATGTCCAGGCTGATCTGAGTCTTTGCTGGGCGCACACGCCTCTTTGTTGGTTTTGTTGTGTCACGGCTCATATAATGCAAGGTTTGTACCAGTATGAATGATACAGTATTCTTAACCCTTAAAGCGCCAAAAATTAAAATTGTTGAATTGGCAAACAGTGTAGATACAGATGAGGTGGCTCATAATGAGCCACCTCATCTGAATCTACACTGTTTGCCTTCAAGTGTTTGAGTTCTCAATATGACATTGCTTGGACGAGACATTTTTTGAAATTCTGCAGACGTAATTTTGTCGCCTGCTTTTTGGCGCATTAAGGGTTAAAACAGACTGGCAACTACTGTATCATTACTGGTGATACATTGATTAGCTCTAGATCTGTTTACATTCCAACAAAACGGTGGATTTTAAATTTTTAAAGGCTGTGTATATATTATGGATTAACTTGAGAATGGATTAATACAGATTAGCTAGGTATAATATAAATATTCTTTAAAAATCTGATATTAAGGTCTATGTGTAAATGGCCATGTTTTTCCTCCATTTCATCTTGCCTCTGACCAGCAGAAGTGAGAATTAGGTATTACTCCAGGGGTCAGCCTAGGGTTCTCAGACAGGGAGAAGTTTTGCGACATCATCTGAATTTCAGGGAGAAGTTTTACCCCAAATTTTCGGTTTTGTATATATGTTCTATACATTATGACTTCTCCCACAACTCAAAATATGGGGAAGTCAGTGAGCTTAGGGAAACTGTTTCTTCTTCTCCCTCTAGGCTGACCCCTGTACTCATACTATTCCAGTGTCATTATTAGCTTCAGCAGCAAATCCTTTGCTTCAAGTTTTCTGGACTAGCTCTGTTTTGTGGCAATAAGCAGACAGGAGACTGAGGAGAGACAGCACATTCATGATGATTCCGTGGGATTCTTGCTTCAGAGGGCCGGGCCGCGTAACGCAGTCTGTATGGCACCTGACTTATGTAAGTCAGAGGTCCTGGGTTCAATACCCGGTCTGCTTCCGCTGATTCAAAAAGGGCAGTTGTCAGTTACTGGCAAAAATATGTGGACTTAGTACTGGTTAACCGCTTAGGAGGTCTAAGCCTGCCCAGGAATAGTGTGGTTAGGTTAACTGACCATCCCCACATGACCATAGCTGTTTATCGTGGACGTAGAACAACAAATCAATCAATCAGTCATTCAGTTGATACAAAGAGGAACAAATTTTGTCACTTCCTGTTTGCTTCCCTGGATGAACAGAACCTTTTGATATGGGGTTTACTCTTGAAGGAAAGAATTTGCTCCTATGGGAGCAAATTCTTTCCTTAAAGAGTTGACCCCATTGTTAAGGCATCAAAGATAGAAATGTTAAGACTTGTGTTACCAGAACATGTGCCTGTTTTGGACAAACACACTGCGCCAAGTGTGTGCAACTATGGTTACGCACCGCTGAGCCACTTGGGGAACGTCGTTAGGAGAATTGAACTGAAGTGTGCCCATTTACCTTAAAATTAAAGTGAATACTGTGTGTGGCCAAGAGGTCAACCCTCTGGAATCAAAATCATGAGGTCACAGGTTCGAATGGGTGGATGGATGACTTGATTTTACGTCCTTTTCTTAACAGTATTTCAGTCATTTCAGGATGATGGGTGGGTGATAATGAAAGACTGTTTGCAGTGGAACCCTGTATACGATTGAAAAGTTTCCTGCCTACAGCAAGACTCAAACTCGGGACCACTAGATCAACAGGCCAGGGCTGAACCTACTGAGCTACCTGGGCTCTTCACAGGTTCAAGTCTGCCAAACTTTGTGAATGTTCTTCAGTCTACAGTGTCTCGTCCTCATAGTGTCATCAGTTTCTCTATTAGCTTGAAATGATGGATGGATGACATGTAGTTTTAAGTCCTTTTTACAATATTTCAGTCATATTAGGATGATGTGTGGATGATAATGAAAGGCTGTGTGCAATGGAACCCTGATAACAGTGGGAAAGATTTCCGGCTCCAGCGTGCCTCGAACCCTAGACCACTAGATCCCTGGATCACCCACTGAGATACCAAGATACCCCACCAGCTTGAAATGAGGGAAATACTATTAGAAAGGCAGAGAAACCCCAAATATCCATTTACAGTGAGTGAGCAAACTTGGGGCTAAGCACACCATCAACGTAGGCAATAACAATGACTTTCTTTAATTCAAGTAAACCTTTTTTTCCATGCTAAATGGTTTGTTGTTTGTCTGTAACATTGGAACTAAAAGTATAGACAGTAAATGAGAGCTTAAAGCAGAATGAGGGTGGGGGAATGACATTCTCACAATGATTTTGACTGTAAGGCCTTTTTTCAAATTTCTCAAAAAAAGGGGGGGGGGGGTGCACCCTATCCAAAAAAATGGGAGTCTGTAAGTCAAAAACAGTATATACTAGTAAGAGTTAATTGACAGCCTTTGAGCATATTTATAATCAAAATTAATATAATAGTTGACAGGTGACATTATATATTGAATAAATAAAACACCCCTGGTGTAATACAACAGAACGAGCACAAAAGAGGACTTTTGTGGTTTACAATAAAAACTCTGTATATTGGGACAGTTAGGTCTGAGCAAATATTGCAAACCCAGATCAGACTGCTCCTCAAGGAGCAGTGTGATCAGGGTTTACAATATTTGCCATCCCATTTGGATTTTTGGACACATTACTGCACTGTAAAACCAAACTGTTCCAATTTTAGGACAATTATGGTAATTTTTTTTTGGTGTCCCAATATTTAGAATTTTTACGGTACAATAAAAGAACAAGCAGCTCTTCCTTGACATTTTTTCGCATATTTGCACATTCCCTAAAATCTGTTTAATCAAAGTTAGTTAAAAAGACGTAAGCGCCAGTCTACTATTCCATGATGCATGTAAATTTAATCTTACTTAGTTACATTGTTAAAATGATAAATGCTTGGATAAGCAAAATTCAGACTGAAAGATTTTTGGCTGGATTAATTACCTAATTATTACTTCATTTGGACTGATTATCTGGCCTACCGGATTTACCATAAACACAGGCTAATGCCACATTCAATTATAAAATTAGGAAGCTGTAAAAAGGGTTTTTGCTTCCAAAATAATCCCAGTGATGTAGATCTTTGAGAGTCACCGTTCCCCAAAACACAATTACTTTAAATATGTATGCATCCGTCTATTAACTGTAAACGTAAAAGTCACATGTTTATTATGGGATATTGAACACATGCGGCTTTGTTTGTGGGAATATGTCAAATGCTAAATTTTCCTTGCATTGGCCAGAAACACAATGTCAGCTGACTGCTGATTGACATTCTGTGTGTGGCTCGGAACTATTAATTGCTTTTGAGAGAAGAAAATCTTTTAACTGTATAAAAATGGTACCACTGAGTTTCTGTATGTATGTTGTCAACCAAGCCATGTCAGTTGCCATACATGTAAAAGTGGTTGTCGACCAAGACTGTCTCCACAGTATCAGCTTGTTCAACCATCACTAACAGTAGTAGCATTTATCAAGATACTGTATAAATTCTAATAAATGCCTCTGCTCTAATAAATGCCCCCTACCTCTTTCCCGAAAATAATGTAAATATTCTGTTGCATGAATTCCTATTTGCTTCACAGGATAAGGTAGCTCCTGGAGGAGCAAATTCTTCCATTAAGAGTAGACCCCAACTAAAAATGAAGGGAGGCAAAAAGGAGTAGAATTGCTTCCTTTGAAGAGACTATCACCTTTTATTGCGTTTAAGAGGTATTTTGGCAGTGGCTGATGTACTACACTTTAGACTCCCCGCTTTCACAAAATGCAACCCCCTGGGTGTTTAATAGGATTAATACGGTGGATATGCTGCTGATGGAATTCTCAGCTAACGGTGACATCACATAGTGCACAGAACCACATTGCCTGATACATTTGTATATCCCTTGTGGCAAGTGTTCAGATTTTTAGCTCACCTGAGCCAGAGGCTCCGGGGGAGCTTATAGGATGGTAAGGCTCCGTCATCCGTCGTCGTCCGTCCGTCGTCCGTCCGTCGTCCGTCCACAATTTCAAACGACTTCTCCTCTGAAACCGCTGGGCCAATGGTAACCAAATTTCATATGTGGCCTCCAGAGGAAGGGGGAACGAAAAATTGTTCAAATGGTCTTGGTCACATGACCAACATGGCCGCCATGCCCATATATGGTAAAAACCTTTAAAAATCTTCTTCTCCAGAACCAATGGGCCAATGGCCTCGAAACTTAGTGTGTAGCATTGAGTACGCGAGTACTACCAAGATTGTTCAAATTATGACCTTGGGTTGACCTTGACCTTTTTTATGGTAAGGTCAAATTTGCTTCCTTGTGCTTTTATATGGCAAAATGCTAGAACTTAAGATATCTTGGAAACTGTTGAATATTTTAGGCTAAAAATTGGTATCTACAGTCATCTTAATGAGTACATGAAGATTTATGAGTATAAGAGGTCAACGTCATTCTTTGACCTTTGACCCAGGACTCTGATATTTAGACAATTTCAAACAATCTCCTCAAAAGCCACTGGACCATTTGTAACCAAATTTCATATGTGGCCTCCAGAGGAAGGGGGAATGAAAATTATTCAAATGGTCTTGGTCACATGACCAACATGGCCGCCACGTCCATATATGGTAAAAACCTTTAAAAATCTTCTTCTCCAGAACCAATGGACCAATGGCCTTGAAACTTGGCATGTAGCATTGGGTACTTGAGTACTACCAAGATTGTTCAAATTATGACCTTAGGTTGACCTTGACCTTTTTGATGGCAAGGTCAAATAAAGGAAAATGCTAGAAAATAAGATTTCTTGGAAAGCTTTGAAGATTATGGCCTAAAAATTGGTATACACAGTCATCTTATTGAGTACATGAAGATTTGTGAGTACAAGAGGTCAAGGTCATTGTTTGACCTTTGACCCAGAACTCTCATATTTTTACAATTTCAAACAATCTCCTCAAAAACCACTGGACCAGTTGTAACCAAATTTCATATAGAGGTTTCAGATGTTGAAGGAATGAAATTTTGTTAAAACGGCCTAGGTCACATGCTAACATGGCCGCCACACCCATATATGGTAAAAACCTTTAAAAATCTTCTTCTCTAGAACCAATTGACCGATGGCCTTGAAACTGAGTATGTAGCATTGGGTACTCCAGTACTATCAAGATTGTTCAAAATGATGACCTTGGGTTGACCTTGAATATTTTACGGCAAGGTCAAATATGGGAAAATGCTAGAAAATAAGATTTCATGAAAAGTTTTGAAGATTTAGGCCTAAAAATTGGTAAATACAGTTATCTTTATGAGTACAAGAGGTCATGGTCATTCTTTGACTTTTGACCCAAGACTCATAGTTTGACAATTTCAGACATAAGAAAAAGCCACTTTGCCAATTGCTCGGGTGAGCGATTCAGGGCCTCATGGCCCTCTTGTCTAAGTTTGCCTCTCTTCTCATTCAGGAAAAAAATTTGCTTCCAAAGGTGCAAGGTTTTATCGAAGAGTAGACCCTTTGCACTGATGACCATCAGCTTACAGGGAAGCCATTTTAAACCCCTAAATTTGTCAGCCTTGGTAAAAATGGCTGAGAATCATGTAAGAGTATCCATATAATATGAGCCACAACAATAGAAAACCAAGAAAGTTGTGTGCCCAGCGCGGACTCAGATCAGCCAGGGCATCAGCTTAGTATGATAAGACACTTTGCTTAGCTCTTAAAGGATAGCTAAGGGTCTAAGCTGTCTCCATGCGGACAGCGAGGACTCTGATCAGACTGGGCGGATGCCAAGGCTGATCTGAGTCTGCGCTGGGCACACAACCACTTTGTTGGTATTCTCACGTCGCAGCTCATATGTAAAATCTTGGGTTGACCCAATCTGGAATGCCCATTGTCAATTTGTCTAATCATCGTGCCCTATTTAGAATGGAGGGCAGCCTTTCCAATATGTTGATTTTCTATTTGAATTTTTATATTGAACTGTTTTGCTGAGCAAATATTTAATTTTTTATGTGGGCTGATCTTTACACCTGTGAATGGCCAGATAATTAACGGGTGAATTTGTAAATTATTCAGCGACAATAAATAAGTGAACGGTAGCACATGAAAAAGAATCTTAACCCGTGTGTATACTGCATGGGTAAATACTTTAATCAGCTGCACACCCGCTCAGGCTGACTAGTCTGTACAGTGACTTGGTATATGTTCACAGAGCTCTAGATAAGAGGGGGTATCTGGTGATAATTAGGGATAATTTTTGTTAATTCTGCATAAAATCATATGTTGTGACCCCTTATCTGAACCGTTTCATCGAGACGGTTCAGATGAGTGCTCACAACATATGGTTTCGATGAGAAATAAGAAAAATTATCCTTAATTATCATCAAATACTCCTTCTTATCTAGAGCTCTGTATTCAGTTGAAGCAACTCTGTCATTTTCATTTTGTCACAGGAGCGGTGGATAGTGTAGTGGATAACACACTGAGCTACCAATACTTGGGTCGCAAGATCAGTCCCCCGCTTTTCCGGTCTTTCGGATGAGACTTTAAACCAAGGTCCCATCTCCAGGGGACATGAAACCGGAGTTCACTCACTCCCTTACTCACTTTTCTTGTCGCTTCTGCTTTAGTGAGGTGAGATATAGGCGTCCGGTTTTCCGTCCGTCATTCCGTCCGTCCGTCAGTCCGTTCACATTTACGTCAACCCTGGCGTTAAGATTTGTACAGTTAATTTCTCCAAAAGTACTGCTGCCATGGTTCTCAAATTTTATATGGAGCATGATCAGACTACAGGACTTCAAATTACAGAAATTCAGCCTGGTCAAGAATTCAAGATGGCCGCTGTTACTAAAAATAGCAAAACAACAAAATTAACATTATCACTAGATATATTTGGCTGAAACTTTGCATGGCTGATCAACAGGAACTTCTATTTGAAATTTATGAAAATGAAAAAAATCTGTAGTGGAATTAGGTCACAGTAACCTACTTTTAGTTTACGAATCTGAATTTTGCTTGAATGCCGATAAATCGATAAACACTGAGTGGATTTTGCTCAGATCTAGTCAGAGTGATTCTTGAAAGGAGTTTTTCTCTTTTTTTTTCACATTCATGGGAATGTACCATCCAAGATGGCCACCATTGTCGTTACTAAAAATAGCAAAAACATGAAAACGACTATATTTCAGGAACCCCTAAATGGATTTGGACCAATTTTGTGTCAAGATGATCCTTGCATATAGCTATTTCGGTTTTTGGCAAATTGGCCATCCAAGATGGCTGCCATCCACCGTTACTAAAGATAGCGCAAACATGAAAATGGCAGTACCTTCAGAACCACTGGGTAGATTTTGACAAAATTTAGTCAGAATAATGCCTAAATCTATTACGTTTTAATTTCATTTTCAATTTTTGCTTTCACATTCTTCTCTACATGATCTCTGCTACTGTGGAAATGCAATGCAGGTGCGACATAGCATTCTGCGGAATTCTTGTGTCTCTTTTCGCAGTGAAGGAAAGAAACTACTCCTGAGTAAATTCTCTCCTTTTAGGGTAGGCCCCATTCTTCAACATCTACATTATCCAGGAAAATAAAGAAGAAGTAACAAGAATTGTTGCCTTTTGTCAAAATAGCAGAAGAGTATGGCAGTGTATAATTGATTCACCTTAACAGGAAAGACACTAAATAGACTGTGCAGATGCCAAGGCAATGCTGGTCTGGGTCTCTTCTGTGTTTGCATATGTTAAAGGGTACCTTTTTATGCAACCCCAATTAGATGCATATTGAAAAAAAAAAATCGAAATCTTACCAAGATTGAACAATTCATAATTTCTATTTGAAACTTTCATAAATAATTTGAAACTTCAGTTTGAACTGCCCTTGAGTGTAGGCCCCTTTTTCAAGGAAACAGACATGTATTTTCATTTGGTTTTTGTTGCTTAAGGGTTAAACCAAAGAGTTTTGCTCACACAATCTTGCCTGACCAAGGGCGTAGCTACCTGTACGCAAATACGCAGATGCGTATTGAAATTTTGTCAAACTGACAAAATTTCAACACGCACCTGCATTATGCATGCTGAAATTTTGTAAATAGCACAATTTTTCAGTACCAAATGCGAACAGACATGACACTTTAAAATACTTGAAAGGCTATTCCCTTACATTTCCCCTTAGTTAACGAGTGTGAAATGATTTTGCGTATCATTTAACTATCCCTAGCTACCCCCCTGCTGACTGTATGAGGCAAGCCTAATAAGTATGATTATTTCTGAAAAAAAAAAAAAATTGCACCAAAATATTCTTACTTTAGCTTTATCATTGAAAATATAAAAGATCAAAGTAAAGTTAAGCACAGAATGAGAGAAGTACTGTCATGGGCAATTGATTAAACCCTTAAGATTTCATAGTGGATTATTTAAATTGATTATTGATAAAACTTTCCCAATACATTTTGATGTAAAATGTGTAAGGGTGAATACAATAAAATTTTCATTGAAGTTATATCATTAGTAGAGTTAGATGAGGCTGCTTGTTATGAGCCACCACATGTGCACTTCTGCTGTTCACAAATTCAACAGTTTTATCTCACCTTTATGAATGTACAGAAAGAGCTAATTTGCACTACCGTCGGCGTTGGCGTCAGCTGCATCAGCAAAATGTTAAATTTACGTTACTTAGAGGGTCTTACATGATCTTACTTAGTGCTCATGTATTGAATTTATTAAACGAGTTGGGGAAAAAGATAAAATGCGAGGCAATGCCCCTCTTTGGTCAAATGCAACGCCCCCCTCCCCCCCCCCCCCCCCCCCAAATGTAACACCCCAGGGGGCGTTTAATAGGATTGATATGGTATGTTTTTCTGGAGTACCATAATGTTCTGCTACTGGCATTACCCTGGGTGTGAATCGATTTGCAGACTTTAAAAGTCATTTACAGTGGGCCATGGCACTCGATAAATGATCTGTTTGGTTGAATTGGCTATTATACTTGTCTGATATGCATATCTGAATGCATATAAATTAGATTTTGATATATGAAATAATTTCTGAAAGACGGCCAATCATCAATAATTTAATCTCATTAAAGCTGATCAAGCAAGTTCCAATTTATAAAGAATTCTAGTTGACGTGTTTTGTGACTTTATTTTAGCGCAAGTCAAGATAAATTTTGGGGAATGAAAATTTGACATATTTTCTTGTTCCTATACAACTGTACATTGTGGTTATTTAGTAGAGTTGCATAATACCGTTCTATCTGGTGAGGTCTGAAAATGTATGTTATGTCAAGGAAAATATTTTTCACAACCAAAATATTGAGACTTTTAGGGCTCTGATTAATCTCTTTCTGTTTTGAAGATTTAAAGTTGCATATACCGTGCTATCTTGGTTCATGTGAGGTCTGAAAATGTATGTTATGTCAAGGAAAATATTTTTCACAACCAAAATATTGAGACTTTTGGGGCTCTGATTAATCTCTTTTTGTTTTTAAGATTTAATGGAGCAGTTTGTCCAAAATCCCGCAGTTTGTCCATTGACTCCAGTTTGAAGTCTTACCAACACATTGGTCATATAAAGACGGGACCTTGGTTTAAAGTGTCATCTGAACGAACAACAACTGGAATGCCATTGAAAGGAATTACACAATGTCCCGTCCGCCCCCCCCCCCCTCCCCCCCCCCCCCCCCCCCCACACACACACACACACAACACACACACACTCCAGGGCTTCTACTTGAAGCAATGCTATAGTTTCCTCAAATACCTATAAATCTCTTTAAAATTATATACATTGTCAAAATCAATAGCTATTATTCCTTTAGAACTGTATGTTTAATGATGGAGGATAATATTCCTGTTTCTCATTACATAATGCCTTTTCAGGCAGTTATAATGACAAGCTGCAACATTTGTTTTGAAGCAGTCAGGTTTTATTTTAGAATTATTGTCAAATCCTACCCTTATCTGGGGTTCTGCGGGGTTTATACAGTACTGGTGAAACATTTAAATTGGTTTTAAGTTATTGGTTTTGACAAGTGTTATGATTTAAGAAGAGATTTAAATGTATTATGTCACCTATTTATTCTGTGGTGTTAGCAACTTGCTATTGATTGCAATTACTACTTGCATTGGGCTGCCCCTCTTTATCATTGTGACCAACTTTCCTTTGATAATGCTCCTCTCTCATTTAGGCAGGAGCAGCCGTAGTATAGTGGATAAGTCGCAAGACTACAAATTTAGAGGTTATAGGTTCAATGCCAGGTTTCTCCGGTCTTTCAGATGAAACTTTAAATCGAGTTCCCACCTCTGTGTGACCTATACATGTATATGATTTAGTGAGACAAAACTCAAGTTCACTCTCTCATTAGGTGAGGCTGATCATTTTTGGGTTAATTCTCTGGACCTATAATTCAGATGTCACAGGTTCAAGTCCTGCCAAGATTGTGATTTTTCTTTCTCTGGCCTCAGGATTTTTGCATTATAATTATCATCTCATCCATTCTCAAATTACCTGAATCAACTAAAATATTTTTTTATCATATGACGTCGCATCTGAGAGTTTAATAAAGCCATGCATTAAAAACAATAATCCACTAGTGGATTAAATATGCAAATTACGTCGTAACGTTATACATTGACGGCCATTAAAACATCGCATTTTCTAATGGCGAAATCGTGACGTTTTAGTGCAAATTTTGCTAATAAAATGTGATTTTAGTGTCATATGATAAATAGAATCTTGCATTCGTGCTCCTATATTATTGAATTTATTAAACTCGTTGGGGAAAACCGATAAGATGCTCGGCAAAGTCTCGCATCTTATCTTTTTCCCCAACCCGTTTAATAAATTCAATAATGCATGAACACTCATGTAAGATCCTCTATGTAAAGCTATAAGGTCCAAAATCATTTGTTCATCCATCCCATTACAGTAGCTGCATTGTCCAGATATGCAGGGGAATAATAATTAGGGTATATGGCTAAAGTTTTACGCTGTTTTCTACTTCTATTTTCAGCTGTTTGGAGTAAAAATGACCGGCTGCGCTACAACCTATATAAAATGACTTAGGTCTTCTGTGAAGAGCACCTACAAACTAAATCATGGAATTTGGCTAGCTTTATTGAAGCTAAGGTACGAGACTGAAATTTCAACCAAGAAACATGACCAGCGGGCTGATTGAACCAAAGAGTTAGTCAAATAAACAGATTGCATAATGGCAGATGTGCTTCCAGAGAGATATAAAGTAAGCAGACTACATCATACTAATACCTTGAATCACAATACAGCAAAGCCATCTAGTCAGCGTAAACATGACACGGCCAGAGCATCTAGTGACGCTCGTCATAAACCAGGTAGTCACAGGTCAGCTGGCAAATTGGTTGCCAACCATGATTTAGTTGGAATTGGGAAAACCAAAGGAAAATCAAAAGATCTTGAAAGGATGTATGATTTTATTCATGGAGAAAATCTTTTTCCACTTCAAACAGAGTCTGAAAGATCATCATATTCTAAAAGAAAGTCACTGTCAGAAAGAAAAGGGAGAGACTTTATTCATTTGGAAGCACAGGCAGAAACAGAGATCAAAATTAAAATACCAGTTATTCGTGAACCTAGGCTTAAAGTTCAAAATCAGGAAAGAGTTCCACCTTTAAAAGATGTGAAAAGGAGATTAGATTTTGGTGAAAATGATCAAATCTTTACTTCTGATAAAGAAGCAAATGGTCTTGATTTTACTGATAAATTAGCAGCTTTAAGGTCTCTTATTGGTACTGGTTTGAAAAATTCTCAACATACTGGTGGTAAGGATGGTGGCAATAGAGTAAGTGAGTCTGCTGGTAATCAGTTAATTCATCCAGTCAATAAACAGTTATCTCAGAAAGGAGCATATCTCACAAGAAATGATTCTTTGAAGGAAAATGGAAATATTATTGAGATGTCATCAAAAAGAAAGAAGAAAAGAGATGAAGCAAAGATTGCTAAAACAGATGTAGAAGTAGCCAAAGTAAGTGAAAGAGAAAGTGATACTAAAATTACAGAGGATAGGTTGTCAGCGTTAACAGTAGATCTGCATGCCTTGAAAGATAGACTGTATGAAAAGAGAAGACAAAAAGTTGCAGAGTGTAATAATAATAATGAAGTAGATAGATATTTGGACAAATTTACCATAAAAAGTCAGAGAGCAGCTGAAAACAGAAATGGTATTGCAGAATTAGTCCCTGACTTTGAAGTTGGAGATGCTTTAGATCACATAAGTCCTGATAGAAAAGTCATAGAAAGCACAAAAAAGTTTAAGTCAGAAAGAAGAATGCTTAACAAAGATATACCAAGCTCAAAACTAGGTCATAAAGAAATCCAGACAGATGTTTTGAATCAGTCTGTAAGAAGTATTCAGAGTAATGTTCCATTTTATGAACCTTATAGCTCTGGTTTTGGAGAAGTAGTGAAACGGCCACTCACTACTGCCTCATTGTCAATTAAAAAACAGTTTGTGTCAAATGATAACATAAATAACAGAAAAGGTGGAATAAGTGAAGGAGTTAATTTAGGTAAAAGTACTGAAAGTTCTAGTCATATAAATGAAAAACAAACTAATGTCAATAGTTTTGTTGGAACAAGTTTGACTCCTGAGAAAGATAAACAGAAACATGTAAAAAAGGAGTTAGGAAAGTATCAAGAAAGATTAGATGTTGAAAACCAAAATGAAAACTGTGTTCTGAAAGAGAAACCCATAGAAAGAAAGATAGGTTCTGAACAATTAAGGAGCGAAAAGGAGAAGAAAATTAAAGCATATCAGCATCTGAAGGGAAATCTTAGAGCAAAAGACAAAGATGGTATAAATGTTCATGGTGAGAACAGAAAAGTGTCCAGTTATGCTGCGGTCCACAAATTAGATTTAGAAGATGACTTCTTTGATAAGGACTTTACAAAACGAATAATTGAAAACACAAATAAAACTGAAAGGAAAGTCAGAGAGTGGATTAAAAATCAAGAAAAGCATGAACACTTTTTGCCAACAGATTCAGGACCAATGACACTGGATGAACTAAGTGTTTCTCCTTCTGCAGAATCAAAAGATAAAATACAGCAACCTATTTCTAGTCCTGCTGACAGTTGTGACAGAATTCCAGTGAAATTAGAAAAGTGGGAAAATGAATCGGAACAATTCAACAAGAATACAAAGAAAGTTGATAAATTAGCTGGATGTTTGCCAAATGCAAATTTAGAATTGAATAGAGAATCTCACACTAATGGCAGTAAAAAGTCTGCTGCACTGGAATCAGGATTCCCTGTAAAAGGTACTGCTCCCATGAAAGGAAGTCTGCAACATCAACAGTCATTTGAGTCTTTGGATGATGACTCTCAGTAAGTACCAAAGTCAATTAGGGGATAACTAAATTGGCATTTGGGGAGGTAAATCATCGGTTTTATGGTCGGAAATTTCGTTTTACGGTGACGCGCCAGCGGAGCCGTAAAACGCAATTTGCGACCATAAAACCGATGATTTACCTCCCCAAAGGACAATTTTCAATACAGTTATCCCCATTCTAATGCACTTTCCACATTTTCACCTTTCATAATGTACTAGTTTGCACCTATGTCAAGGACTGTCAGCAACGTTAAACCAGACGTCAGCCAATGAGAAACGATGTTACTTAATGACGTCGGGTTTGCGACAGTATATTGCAGAATATACTGTCGCAAATTTTTGACGTTATCCAATCAGACATCACGTTATATTTGTAAGTGCATTATAATGTTGTTTCATTAACATACTGTATAGCACTTATTTTTTTACCAAAGTTTATTGCCATATTCAGTATCATATGATGTATGAAATATTCCATTCAATTTCATTGAAAACTTATTTTCGATGAAAACAAGGTGATGTCATATGGCAATATCTTGAAGATGCAACTCTTAAATGGTTTCCAACATAGTTTCAGGCTAAATAGGTTCAGGGTGAAATATTTGGATTAACAGTCAAATTAACAGGAACATTCTAAAGTCTGATTCATACTAGTAAATAGTTCTGGCTCTTTATTCTTAAAGCACAAAAAAAAACACATAACAAAAGAGGCAGTAGATTTTGAGCTGTCTCTTTTGTTTTGGATCTTTGCTCTTAGCAAATTCAACTATTTTGGTTTCCGGCACTTTGTCTTAAGGATAGGAGCTCTGTTTTGATTTGCCCTTTGTAACTTGAGAAAAAGTTCCAGCTGACCACTGTTAATGCCTTTGAGATCTAGTTAAAAGGGTTTCACAGTGAAATTCTGAAGCACATAATACCAACAGATGAACTTTGTAATGATAAGTGCTATCTAGTACTTTTTCCTTTGTTGTTAATGTGTAGTTTAGATTATATCTTTTGTATACTCTGATGACTAACAATTTGTAAGTGAATCTGTGTAACATTTGTTTGGTGGTCCTTGTCACATGTACTACTTACTTGACTGCATTTACATGCCTGTGTATGTACCATACTATCAAATGTTGAGCACTGTTATATCAAGATTGTCACCTTTACGTAGATCTGTTCAGATTCATTGCAAAACATAGTATTTTTATGGCAGACACTATTGGAAATCTTTCATACAGTGTATTGCCTGAATTATCAAAATCTTAAGTTAACCATTTTAACATTTTTGCAAGCTCAGCATGCTCATCATTTTATTTCATAATTTTATTTTACATGTTAAGATTGATTTTAGAGTCTACTCAAATGTTTTTTTCTGCAAAGATCCAGAACTGATTTTTTCATCTTCAGCTTGGGTATAGTCAATTATATTACAAACATTCACACTAACAGAATGGCAAACAGAGTAGAGGTAGATGAGTTAAATTATTTTTTTGTTAAATTGTGACATTGTCATAGAAATACCGTGTACGCGGTAATTTTCGCGGGTTCAAATTTTTGCAGTTAAGGGTCAAAAACATAAATATAAATTTCAGGATTTTCAATTTTCGCGGTTAGCAACATGCTCGAAAAGCAAAACTATTTCTTTTTCACTTGAGTCAGTTCTTTCATTAACCTGCGGCAGGGCTGCCGCAGGTTAATGAAAGAACTGGCTCAAATGAAAAGTACCAGCAACTACTGAAGCAAACACAAACAAAATATATGAACACTGTGTCTACAGAAGACATTTTGTAAGAAACAGGAAATTATTCGCGATTTTAATATTCACGGTTTCTAAGTGACCACGAAATACTATGAAAAATGGAACACTTGCGAAAATTATCCTCAGTGATTTCTTGTCCTCAGCACTATCAACATCATCACTAAAGTCAACTAAAATGTGACTTTCTAAAAACTTACACAGTTCTTAATATAAAATAGAGGCATCACAGTAATTTAACATCAGAAACATACAATTATTTTTCAGGAATAATTTTTAAGGTGCTTATTAGTATAAGTTTCCTGATGGTGGCTTCTATGATTTTCAGATGATCAGTTTTTCTGTTAAATTAGGAAATGGCAATGTCTTTTTTTTAACCATTACACTGGGTGGGAGCGTACAGTACAAGTGACCGGTTGTCCCGATCTGTATAGTGGACGCATCTTTGTCCCAATATGTCGGGTAAGTTTCAAAATTGTTTATTTTTGTGTTTTAAAATCATTGAGTGTAGGTAGAACAGCTTGTTCGACAAGCCTTAATGCAGAGCTTTTCGACATGTCACCTTAATTTTCTGTAAATTGTTATGATATGCTTTATTTTCACATTTAATTTGAGAAAATCACTACTCTACTCTCGATTTCGAAATCTGCGCCGGTACCATTTCTTCAAATTTTGCCATCAATTCTATATGAAACAACCGTGTTTTCTTTAGAAATATTTTATGGTGTATTTAGGTTCAGGATTAATTAATCTTGTTAGATATCATGCTAGGTAAGGGCAATTATTTTCAAAGAAAACAAAAGAGGGGTCAAACACTATTCTGTATCGTGGGTCGTAAAACCGATTGACAGTGAGACATCCCATACAGTCAGAAAACTTTGGGGATGCTCAGCTTTGCTTGTCTTGTGGATTCGTCCAGTACTTAAAGGATACTTATCATGGGTAAATCTCTTAATAGATCATTAATCTATCTTAAAAAGGGACTAACTAACATTTTTTTCGAATTAAAACGCTAACTCGGCCGATTTTCTGGTTACACGTGACGTGATCTGATTACAAACACCAGTGATTTGCAGATGAAAATACGAATTTAGAGCAAAGAAAGCAACATCTAGCCATCTCCAAAGATGATCATAATGGAAAACATAAATAGAGAAAACACTCTTACCAAGTGGTTTACATCCAAACAATAAAAGAAAACACATTTCACATAAACATACCCTGAAGGTCACAACAACGGACAAAGATTTGCCCACTATACACATCGGACAACGGTGCACATGTACTGTACGCTCCCAACCAGTGATTATAAGTTTTATAAATTCCGTTCAGTGGTTACTTAGTTATGGTTCCGGAAAGACGGACAGAACTCTGTAATCATAGCAGTCTGATTTTCATGTTTGTTTTGCTTGATCAGTGCATTTGGCAAGCGAAAAAGAAGTTCTGAAGGGCTTGCTTCATTTCATAGTATTTTCACATATATTTGTTTATCTGTAGGAAATTTCAGGAAAAGTTAATTCGAAAGAAGAGGTATAGCTAACTTGCACAGCGTGGTAGAGTTTGAGTTTCAGTGTGGTTTTGGTTTGGAAAAGTATATAGCTGAAGTCATATGCAATGCTTAATGGTTGCAGCATTACTGAGCCATTGTTTCAGAAATTAGCATGTTGCCAGTTCAAACAAAAGTTTCAAAGAAAATCTTTTTTTTTTTTTATAAATAATATGAAGTGATAACCAGGGGCGTAACTAGGGGCAATTTCATAATACGCACAACCATGTTTTATTCTCTACTTCTTGAAGGGAAAGCTAGTATTTCAGCCACTTTGGTAATTGGTATTGAAATCTTGTCTAATTCATAAATTTTCAGCATGCAAATATGCAGGTGCGTTTTGAAATTTTGTCAATTTTGACAAAATTTCAATACACACTTGCGTATTTGCCCTATAGGTAGCTACGCCCTTGATAACAACACGTGTTAATGCTAGTTTAAAACAAAGATAACTTAGCTTTAGACAAGAGCCCTGGTAGCTCATTGGGTTAAGCACTGGTCTACTTATCTAGCAATCCAAAATTGGATTCCATCTGGAGGCAGAAATCTTCTCAACTATAAACAGGGTTTTATCACTCACAACCTTTCAGTATCACCCTCCCATCATCCTGATATGAAGGAATACTGTTAAAAAGAATGTAAAATTGCAAGTCATCCATCCATTCTAAACTGTAGAAAAGTTGCAAACAAAATTTTATTTTATGAATAGGAGGTCAAGGCGCAGTTATTAAGAAATATGTTTATGTATTTAGGTATGTATGTGTCTCATTTTCATAGAGTAGATATATGTTGTTGGTATACAAATATATTGCTACTCTACTGTCCGTTGTTTATAAATGTTTTGGGTTGGTATAAGCAGATTGAACTTTCCAAGAAGTAGCCTGCCCAAATGATCTTTAATATATTTGCTTAGTATTTGAATTGATGCTAGTTGATCATTAGTTCTCATGCACCATATCATATGTGAACTTTGATGCACTTGCATTTTGGCTTTGGAATTTGCTACTCACAGAACATACAATGTACTGGTAGCTAGATGCTTACAGGAGCTCAGTGGTATGGCAATATTTTTGATGTGCTGACACAACATTGTAGGAGCTTCAAATAAAGAGAATGTTTGATAGTAATTCTGAGAAAATTATGTCCCCCCACCAAAGGTGAGGGGGGACATATTGTTTTCAGTGCGGATCCCGGGCGTCGGCGTCGGCGTCAGCGTCGGCGTCGGCGTCAGCGTCGGCGTGACAGATTTCTTGCGCACGCGATATCTCTTGAACCATTGGATGGAATTTCACCAAACTTGCATGGATACATCATTGGGACAAGTTTAAGAGCTGATTAGATTTTGGTGACCTTGACCTCATTTTCAAGGTCACTGGAGGACTTAGATGACACTTTCTTGTACCCACTATATCTCCTGAACCAATGGATGGAATTTCACCAAACTGGCATGGATACATCATTGGGACAAGTTTAAGAGGTGATTAGGTTTTGTTGACCTTGACCTCATTTTCAAGGTCACTGGAGGACTTACATGACAATTTCTTGTACCAGTGATATCTCTTGAAGTAATGGATGGAATTTCACCAAACTGCTATGGATACATCATTGGGACAAGTTTATGTGGTGATTAGATTTTGGTGACCTTGACCTCATTTTTAAGGTCACTGGAGGACTTAGATGTCAGCTTCTTGTACCCACTATATCTCCTGACCCAATGAATGGAATTTCACCAAACTTGCATGGATACATCATTGGGACAAGTTATATAGCTGATTTGGTTTGGGTGACCTTGACCTTATTTTGAAGGTCACTGGAGGACTTACATGACATTTTCTTGTACCTACTATATCTCTTGAGCCAATGGATGGAAATTCACCAAACTTGCATGGATACATCATTGGGACAAGTTTAAGAGCTGATTAGATTTTGGTGACCTTGACCTCATTTTCAAGGTCACAGGAGGACTTACATGACAATATCTTGTACCCATTATATCTCCTGAACCAATAAAAGGAATTTCACCAAACTGGCATAGATATATCGTTGCGACAAGTTTAAGAGCTGGTCAGATTTTGGTGACCTTGACCTCATATTCAAGGTCACTGGAGAACTTAGATGACAATTTCTTGTACCCACCATATCTCCTGAACCAATGGATGGAATTTCGCCAAACTTGCATGGCTACATCATTGGGACATGTTTAAGAGCTGATTAGATTTTGGTGACCTTGACCTCATTTTCAAGGTCACTGGAGGACATAGATGACAATTTCTTGTACCAGTGATATCTCTTAAACCAATGGATGGAAATTCACTGAACATGCATGGATACATCATTCGGACAAGTTTAAGAGATGAGTTTATTTTGGTGACCTTGACCTCATTTTCAAGGTCATAGTCATCTATGTAGGATATCTTTAAAACCAGTGGATGGATTTTCTCCAAACTTGCCTAGATATTTTACTCGTTCAAGCTTTTTATTCATTAGAGGGGATGGGAAATGGGCTGGTGGGGGGACATCAGTTTTTCTCTGAAAAACATTTCTAGTTTCCTTTCCAATCATCATCAGTAGAATATTTTGTGGTCCATAGTGAATTTCACATGATTATTATCAAATACATTACCTATGTGATTTCTTAAAATCTACTTTCCTATCTCCAGCCTACATGCATGTATGTTACTTCTGTTGGAAAAAATCATAGCTGCCAAGGAAACCATAACAATTTGTTCAACGAAAAAGAGAGATTCGGCATCTTGGTTTTAAATTGAAGTGGCTATTGACAACCAGCTGTCAATAGGGAATGTTTGCTATCAACAGCCAGTTGTCAATAGCTTACATTTGCTACTGACTACCAGTTGTCAGTAGCAGCCGCTATTTTAAATTGCATATTACAGGACAGTGCATGCTGTTGTATACCAATAGTTTTAAGTCATAATGTAGATGTAAAGCAGTCGAAATGTTGTATTTGTCAAGCATGTATGGATGAAAATGGAACTCAGAGTATCAAGAACATCAAAGCCATGGTTAAACTGCTTTAATTCATGGAATCAATGCTCCAGATAAGAGGGGGCATCAGGGATAATTTGGGGACAATTTTCCATTTTTCTCCATTAAAACATATACATGTAATATATTGTGACCCCTCATTCTAAGAACCATCTCCCAGAGATGGTTTTGTTGAGAAATAAGAAAAATTATCTTTGAATTATCCTTAATACCTCTTCTTATCTGGAGCTCTGATTGATTTAGCTTTTGTCAAACATAGTTTCAAATAGCTATGGCTCTTCATAGACTGCATTACTGCATTGTTTCAATGATTATCAAGAAGTGATACAAAGCTGGTGAATGCACATTGTTTCCTGCAAAACATAAGTTAGCTAAGTTGTTTTATAACTTTATATTCCCTTCAAACTATCTGGATGGGTTTTATAATGCTCAAAAAAAAAGAAAGGTTTGAATTGAATTGGGATTAAGTGACAAATTATAGATTGTGCTATGTATTTACAATTTGATTTTAACCCATTCCATTTGGGATACCCCTTTAGGGGTATCTGGGCAAACAGTTTGGATCCAGATCAGGCCCCACAAACATGGGGCTTGGTCTGAGATCCAAACTGTTTGCTGCCTAGACATCATTTCTACAAGAGTTAGTTACACCAATATTGTCAATATATTCTTGATTTTTGATGCAGACGACAATTTCAGCAGATGACAGAAAACATCCAGAATGCAATGGGTTAAGATTTATCTGGATATTTTATGCATCATGATCACTGATGGTTTATTTTCTTCTGTCTACTTAGATCATCAATATTCAGCCTGCCATTCTCAATAAAGTCAGGAGAATCAGTGTCATCAACAGTACAGGCTGTGAAGCTACTACGTAAACTCTACAATGTTGATGTTGAAAAGAGACAGGCCTTGGTGCTTAAGGTAAACCAGAATTTTAGAAGTAGGAAGTTTCTATTCTAACATGAGGTTAACGTTTTCCCCATTGAATGTAGAGGAAGCTGCATCATGTGAAACTTTATAATAATGTATGATTTATCTAAGTCTTTGGGATTGTTTTGGAAGAGAAAATCCTGTTTCACAGACAAACTGCACAATACCAGTTTACCTAACGTATTTGACCTAATTTGCGCACATGCACCATGGTAATTGATGAGGCATCTGACTGTAACCCCACATATTTTTAGTGGTTTATCCCTTTTATGCTAATTTACAAGAGCTGAAAAATGCTTCAGAATGTTTCATTTTTCAATTGTAAAACTTCTCTGTCTTAATTTTCTATGAACATAAGCAGCTGTTCTCTTATGATTAACTTTTAAATTTGTTTCCTTTAATACATAATAATTCATTGAAATTTGCTCTTCTAAGGAAGAAAACTTACTACAAGTATTTGCCACCATTTTGAAAAAGTTAAGAGCACAGGGCACTAAAAGGGTCCATTATGGTATTTTGGGTAATTTTGGAAGGATAAACTGCCGTCTTATAACTGGATAAATACATCCTGACAAATGTCAGCCCAGACCTTGCACATTATATGTACCCTGCTAAAGTTACATAGAGGATCTTACATGTGTGCACATGTATTATTGAATTTATTAAACGAGTTGGGGAAAAAGATAAGCCACGCATCTTATCGGTTTTCCTCAACAAGTTTAATAAATTCAGTAAAACAGGAGCACAAATGCAGGATTCTATTTACCATATGACACTAGAATGTTTTCATTTTTAGCTCGCCTGAACGAAAGTTCAGGAAGAGCTATTATTGTCACCACGGCGTCGGCGTCCGCGTCCGCGTCAGCGTCAGCGTCGGCGTCCGGATTGGATGTTTTGGTTAAAGTTTTTTAAAGACCTATATCTCCCTAACCCATGGATGGATTCTTTTGATACTTGCACTGTAGTTAGATATTGGTCCAAAGTTTAACATGGTACCACCCCCACCCCACTCCTTGACCTTGATGTCAAGGTCATGGACTTAGAAAATTGGGAGTTTTTTGGGACTGGATGTTTTGGTTAAAGTTTTCTAAAGCCCAGTATCTCCTTAACCCATGGATGGATTCCTTTGATACTTGCACTGTAGTTAGATATTGGTCTAAAGTTTTCCAAGGTACTACCCCCACCCCCCTCAGTGACCTTGATGTCAAGGTCATGGACTTAGAAAATTGTCTTTTTATTGATTGGATGTTTTGGTTAAAGTTTTTTAATGACACATATCTCCTGAAACCATAGATGAATTCTTTTTATATTTGCACTGTAGTTAGATATTAGTCCAAAGTTTTACAGAGTACTACCCCAGCCCTGCTCGTTGACCTTGATGTCAAGGTCAGGGACTTAGGAAATTTGGTCTTTATTAAAGTTTTCTAATTGCGTACTGATTCATAATGCTTGGCAGAGATTTAGTTTACACTTGAACTGATGTTAGACTCTTTTTTGAGTTTTTACAAAACACTATATACTTATCCGACTGGATGACCTTGATGTCAAGGTCATGGACTTTGAGCTTTGTCTTAAAGATTTTGATTAGTTTTATATTAATGAAGACATAATTTCACAGTGCCACAATGGACTCAGTTGATACTAATACTTAGACTGATGTTAGATAACGGTTAAAGGCTTTGATACATCCTAGCCCTGCCCTCCCCCCCCTACCCCTTAGTTCTTTGACCTAAAGCTCATGGACTTTGAAATATCCTGTGGATTTTTTTTTTTATTTTAAGACATTTCTGAGATAGCTTTTGTTTATAAATGTGTTGTCATTATGGACATGCTTGCCTGAAGTTTTATACATCGCAGTCCACACCACCATAGCGACTGTGTGATGGGCAAGCACCTATTCAGGTGAGCTATGCTGTCAGGCGACAGCTCTTGTTAATGCGTGGCTTTATTACATTCCCAGATGCCACGTCATATGATAAAAAAATATCTGTTATCCTGGATTTACAGTAAAAGAAATGCATTCTTTATGTGATGAATTTTGATTGATACTTATTACAGGCGAGATGTTTTCGACGTTGGTTGAACAATGTCCTCCACATGAAGGCACAGAACTATCGCATACAGGAGGCAGCACGAGTCAGTCCCATCAGCTATGGTGTTATGCTGAGAAAGTAAGCATATACATAAGTCGCAGCACATCAAAACCAACAAAATGGCATATGCACCCAGTGAAGACTGCCCAGGCTGATCTGAGTCTTTGCTGGGCATAAATCCCACTTTGTTGGTTTTCTCATATTGAGTGTAAAGGGCTTACAAATCATGCAAAAGTGAAAGACAATTTGCTAGAATTGCACCAGGTAGAAATGTCTTTCCAAGCCAAATGTGCAAAATCGTAACTAAATTTATGCCCAGCTGTTTGTCTGTGAAACATAAACAATATACGTTTGATATTGACTTTGCAAAATCCACCAGCAGTCAGTGAGACAGACTTGTTGCTGGTTTGGGGCTAGTGTGTCTGTTAGTTTTACAGGCAACTGTTTGCGTGTCCATCCATTTGTCTATGGACATAATCCATGCTCTCTCCGAGTTGCCCTTAGCCTGAGCTTCATGAAACTTCATCAGTTAACTAGAATATAGGCCTGTTTATCTTAGCAGCTGTTGCCTTCAAGAGTATTTTGTCAGTATGGGCATGAACTATGTAAAATGTTTGCAAATGATGAATGCCGGTATTTTGGTCCTTTTGGATACCAATTCATTAATGCTGCATAATAAATTTTGCATCTATTCACAGAGGTGAAATCTGCTACCGATCTTACATTTTGGAGCGGTTCTTCAACAGATGGAAGTCAGCTTTTGCTCATGTCAAACTTCAGAAGGCAGTCAAAGCCCTACAGAGAAAGCACATGCTACAAAAGGGCATGAATGCCTTCAAATGGGCAATTAACCGATCCAAACTGAGGCAGGGTATACTGCAAGACAGGATCAATGGGATTCTCTTGTCAGCAAGCTTTGTGAAGGTATGAAACCAAACCTGGTGGAACCAAGATAATTCTTAAAGAACCTACCTAATGTTTCCCTCGTACTGTGCTGTAATTTTCTTAAATTATAATGAGTAAGTTAATATTTGTTTTAACATTACTTCTATGGCAGTGTCTGAACACAAAAACTTACCTAAATTAATCTTTGAATTAAAATTACTGTCTTATGAAAAAGTGATAACTGGTATTCCTGTACAAAGAGATATTGTGTAATCAGTCAACCCTCTTTATAACAGGATTCATTACAACAGCAAAATTCTTTATAACCTCATCTTGATATGCATAGAGTGGCTGTACTGTTCAAAATTGTATTCATTATAATGGCAGATTTAGTTTAATTCAAAATGTTTGCGAATTATTGCCGTCATTGTAATGAGGGTCCACTGTAATTAGGATAAAACTGTTATTTCAAAAAGGGTATTTGACAAAAAATAATGCAGAATTTATTACCATATTTATTCAGCTTAAAAACGGTGTTTTACTTTCTCCACAATGACGCCAAATATCTAAATCAGACGTATAAAATTCTGCTTTGAGATTGGTATTACCCTTCTTAAACAATCTCAGAAATCTAGATCCATCTTATAAGATGGATCTAGATTTTTGGGATTGTTTTGGAATGGTAAAGCCTCAACTTATAAGCGAAGAGCTATGGTATGCAACATTTTCTGTTGTTTCCTTTTAAACAGTGGAAGACGAGAGCAGAAGAAAATCGTAGATGTCGCCTGCAGATGGCCTTCGCTAGGTGGAAGCAATTCACCAAAGAAGCACAAAAGTAAGTCATGCTGTCAAATGCTAGAACATTTTCATGATGCCCTTCCTACCATTTCTCTTTTAAAATAAAAAAGAAATAGATTGTGGGGTTTAACAGCCATTTTGACAGTATTTCAGTCATATTGAGCCAGTAGAGGGTGATGAATGGCTGTATGCAGTCGAATCCCATTTACAATTGAAAAGAATTCCACTTCTAGCAGGATTTGAACCCAAACTGCTAGTTTAGCTGGCTGGTGCTTAACCCACTGAACTAAGGGGCTCCTGTGAAAGAAAAGGACAAGGTTGTATGAAAAGATGTTTCATCCATTATTATGATATAGCGTGTGTAAATAGATAATGATAGCTTGTTTATAATCTTGACTGATATTAATTGAGTGCTGATATGCTCCAGAGATTTAAGTCCCGTAAAATATACATGCTGTTTTAAACCATGATTTGGTATGGGCTAAACTTGTTTACAACTCTTTGACATACAAAATACTTTCATCCATTTAACTGTTGGAACAGTTACAAAACAGTATATATGAGATCAGCCACCTGCAAGGTTTTCTCCGATTCGAGTGTTTTTCCTTCTATTTTTTCAGGAAAAATCAAAAGTAAATACAGTTTTATTGTCAGAGTGTGTTTTGTGAGAAATGTTTATTCAGAGAAGTTTTCATTCTAATATTGTCTCAGAAATGGCTTGTTTGTTGTGAAAAGAAAGCTTTTTTCATTGTTTTCTATCAATTGTCCATTTCATAGTGCAATCATGATTATAGACAATCTGTTTGAAGGTCTTCTTGACAGAATAAGAAATGTCCATGTGCATGGATCCTCTTTTGTGATTATTGCTATACAGATGTTTTATGAACAGTATTGGATGTTTCTATAAACAGATTGTATTTTCTTAGTACAGTTTATCATCTCTATTTATTTTCGTTATTTTCTTTTCAAGATTTTATCTTTTCATGATTATTGGGTGGAAAATGGTACTAAAGATTGATCTTCATATTAGATGAAAATGAGCCGCGACACGAGAAAACCAACAATGTGGTTGTGCGCCCAGGGTAGACTCAGATCAGACTGGGAATCCGCCCAGTTTACTCAGTCTCTTCTTTATGTGCTCAAAGGGTAGCTTAGGGTCTAAGCTACCTCCATGCGGTCAGCGAAGGCTCTGATCAGACTGGGCGGATGCCCAGGCTGATCTGAGTCTGCGCTGGCCGCACAACCACATTGTTGGTTTTGTCGTGTCGCGGCTCAAATAATGATAATTACTTAGAAATGTTCTTAAGAAGTTTAGGTGCTTTTATATGTGAATAATTCTGATGGGAGATATGTTCTTAAGAAGTTTAGGAGCTTTTATATGTGAATTATTATGAAACAAAGCAATAAAAATAAAATACTTATATTCTTACCAGCATGGACATAGCTCAGGCCACACCTATTCAAAGGTAAAACTATGTTGATTGGTTGATTTTAACATGGTTTACATATATTGTTCGGGATAATGTTGCAAATATAGACATTGATTTGAAAATGAGACAGTGATGCAATGGAAAAGCAAATGTTGGAAAAGAGCGGTTCCAAATATAAATAAGAGCACAATTACATAAAATATACAGTGCATATAATACTGGATAAGGTTGCACAGTTCAGAGTTACATTTAGGAGAGACACCTTTGATGTTATGTGGCTGTCATCTGCATTACTAGGGGAATGTAGTGTCTTGACACAGAGTGACATTGATACGAAACAGAGTTCTTGTTTCTTAATAAACACTAAATTTGTGGTGCACCTAGGGCTGACTTTCAGAGTAGCCACAGCATGAATTTTTAGAGAAGAAAAAGAACAGCAATGTTTGAACTATATTGTATCTTCAGAAGCTCTCCTGGGCCCGAGGTTATAAAACTTTTTTCATGCTCAACTCAGCTGAGCATGAAATTTTCTCCGCTGATAAATATCAAAATGCCAACTGATGTTGGCATTTTCATATTCATAAGCAGAGAAAATTCATACTCAGCTAAACTGAGCAAGAAAACAACTGTACTTATCAGTAATTTGCTATTTATTCGGTGGTAAAATTTCATGCTCAGCTGAGTTGAGCATAAAAAATGTTTTATAACCTCAGGGCCAGTTCTGTAACTCTGAGTTTAACACACCAGCAGGATAGTGGTTTTAGCATGATTAGGTGTACTTCACAATGAAGGGTATAAAGCACAACACAGACAGTGATTGAACTGATAAAAGCAGAGATAAAAAAAAAGGTAAAGGTATCCGATAGCCTAGTAGTGTAGAGGCAGTGGGGGCTAGAAGCCCACTGTGTCTTTGGCTATGCATAAAGTGTAGCCCATCCCTCTCCTTTTGCTGCCTTATCCTTCCCAGATTCAAAGCACCTAGGTATCCATTTACTGCTGGGTTGACAGAGAGAGTTTTCCAGTCGTCAGATGGCAAAGCCTCGGCCCAGTCCCACGACCTACCGGCGACTTTACGCACCATAACCGAGCATCTCTAACTACTCAGCCATTGGGCCTCTCTAAAGCAGAGATGTATGAATGAACAACATATAAAATGCAAATTTAATATGAGTTAAGTTTGTGAGGAGTTCAAGAATATATGGCTCAAATTTTAAAAAATTTTATAGTAAATTTTGCTCTGGTACCATAGTAAATATCAAACATTACAGGTTTTTAGAAAGGTAGATATATATATATATATATATATATATATATATATATATATATTATTCATTGTTATGGTCTGAAGGGGAAGAAAACCTAAATTTTGGTTTACTGGTCACTATTCAGAATGGCTCATCAGAAATTAATCATCATAACAATTTAACAAGGTGTTATATAACAATGTATCACTGTGCTGTCAAAAAGGTTACAGATTTTTAGACATTTTACATGTTTCTAACTGGGTAAAGGTGGCAAATACCAACGTGTCTAATAACCTGGTCCAGTGGTTATAAAACTTGAGTACATTCTCAAACTCAAAATAAAGTGATTGGCTGCTTCCGAGCACATGCTCAGAAGCAGCCAATCAGTGTGCTTTATTTTGAGTTTGAGATTGTTCTCAAGTTTTATAACCTCGAACCCTGGGTTACTTTGTTAGAGAACTGAATCTTATTTAGGTGTTTTCATGTTTGAATATTAATGTGCGGTAAAACTTAGTAGGTAGTTACATGAAATTTGAAGGGATCACTGAAACAGCTTGGTTATAAGTTAAAATCACAAAAAAGCAGACATCCAAACTAACTTCCATCTGCAAAATTTAAAAAAAGTTTCAACCAAGCTATATTGTAATGAGAATTCAAGGAGTACAGAGCAAACAGTGTAGATCCAGATGAGGTGGCTCATAATGAGCCACCTCATCTGGATCTACACTGTTTGCAAATTCAGCTATTTTCACTTTCAGCACTTTGAATGGTAATAGTATATTTGATGGAAGTAATTTATGTTCCATATTGTGCTTTGAATAGTGACATTGTTACTAAGCTTTACTGAAATAAATGTTATGGTGAAGGTTTGTAACTGCACACTTGAAACCGAATATAGACAGACATAATTTGTTACTTAAGAAATAATTTTTCCTTACCCGTGAATTATTGCAGATTAACACATGTTGTTGGAGGGCAGATCACGAAATATTAATTCAAGACAGCCGCAGGCCTGAGTGGATTAATATTTGTATCTGCCTAACAACACGTGTGTTAATCTGTGATAATTTACCGGTAAGGAAAAATTATTTTGAGTCTAACATTATATACAATCAAGTTGCATGGATATTGTGACATTTTCTAATGGACTCTTTTGAGGCGGATGTCGCCGGAAGTTAAATATTTATGTCCGATGTCATCAAGGCGCAAAATGTGCACGCCGAGCATCAACAACGCGATTTATCACAAATTTTCACATGGCGCCGCTTCCTTTAGGCTCAATGGGGAAAGCGTTAACGTCATGTTAGAATTACACATGATTGCTGTTAAGATTTTAGAATTTGTATATATATACATATGTACATCTAAATTATTAAACTTAGAGACAAAACTTCAGTGCAGGCTAAAAAAACAATGATGTATTTAGTTTGACATTTCCATAGTTTTCAGATTGAACAGTAAGCATAATCAAATCATGCCTTAGGGAAAGGTGTTTTAAGTAATAAGCAATAGACATAATTCCACGTTTGATTCTTCATCAGGATCACTGAAAAAATAAATAGAGGATCTTACCCGAGTGATCACTTCATATGTAATTTATGAAACTAGTCTTTGGCGAGGTTCATAAATTTCATATGCAGTGACCATGAGTGTAAGATTCTGTTTATCATATGACCCTTTAAAATGGGATCTTATTGCCTTCAAAATGAACATTATTTCAATACAAAGCATTGTTGACATGGACATTGTCAGTGAAGAACGGGTATGGGCCAAAGTGTTATTACATGTGTCATACAATTTTTATGACACAACATTATCCACTGTCAGCGACGTCATTATTAATCAGTTTCTGCACATGGTGACAAAATGCAAGTACATGGTAATTTACAGAATGTGTCAGACAGAAAGCATGACATAAGTCCATATTATGGTCAGAGAAAGGGATTTTTGGATAGAAAAGCACATATAAAGACAACTTTCGATATCTGAAAGTGGAAGTTTATCCCAAACTACTGATATCTTAAAGTAAATTTTCTGGTCCCTGAAAATTTACTTGATTCAGTAGGTTGAGATAATGTGAGTTGAAATATACATAAAAATAGAAAATGTGTCTAGGATTATGGATTTTAAGACACCTTTTCCTATAGATTTTTAGTTCATACATTTCAGATTATTTTTGAAATCAGTATAAATTATTTCGTTGTCACAGATAATGTTCCTATCTTTGTCACATGAGCCACTCCATGAAAAAAAAGTTGTTGGGCATGTATGAGCTGAGAAGCCTCAGATCAGCCTGTGCAGTCTTGACATACCTGCTACTTACATAGAGGATTGTTGTTGTTCTAATTCTTGTAATGGTGGTCTTCAAGAAGCTTAGGGGAACACATACGTTGCTGCACCTCCTGGCACTGAGTCTGTCCATATATAGAGTTCAACACAGGGTATAATCGATTCCGCCAATTTTCGCTTCCTGCAGAGACTGTACATCATATTTGGCTTCCGTCGAGACTGTCCGCGAACTCTTGCGTCCTGCCGAGACTTCTGTACATGATAAATGGCTTCCTGCAGAGACTGTCCGCGTGATTCTGCTTCCTGCCGAGGCTCTCGGCAGGAAGCAGAATCACGCGGACAGTATCGGCAGGAAGTCATTTTACGAGGACAGTAGTCTCTGCAGGAAGCAAGAGTTCGCGGACAGTCTCGGCGGAAGCCAAATATGATGTACAGTCTCTGCAGGAAGCGAAAATTAGTGGAATCGATTATACCCTGTGTTCAAGAGAATCTTAAAAGGGTGGTCATTTTATATGAAATGAAATTTGCATCAAATTGCCATGAGTTAAAGATTCTGTGGATTGTACGAAGGGAGTCCAAATAGTGCACTTGAAGCTACCCATCACTATCACCTGACCGGACCCATGCACTGACGAGGTGTGGCTCATGTACATATTTGTGGTTGTATTGACCAGTTTTATTAGAATTGTTTATGTTTAGTATTCAGACAAACTTTCAAGTTAGCGAAAAGATTGTTTCAGTGTTTATGATTATTTGCAGATATCTTATGTCCAGTACATGTACCAATGTTGTTATCAAAAAAGATCATTTAAAAAGTATTGGATATTTCAATGGTCTCTCACATGTGAAAGTGAGAAAAAAAAGTAAAGTGATACTTATTGTTAGAATTATCTGTGTAACAGTCTTTGTTATCTTAATGGGCATTACTTTAATTTGATTTAAAGTTAGAATGAAATAGGCCATTGTATTTCAGATGGTCTGATTTTGTGTCTTTATGCCCTGCTTTAGTAAGCAAATCTGGCCCCAAGGTTATAAAACTTTTTTCGTGCTCAACTCAGCTGAGCATGAAATTTTCTCTGCTGATGAATATGCAAATGCCAACATACGTTAGCATTTTCATATTCATAAGCAGAGAAAATTTTATACTCAGCTAAACTGAGCAAGAAAACAACTGTACTTATCAGTAATTTGCTATTTATTAGCAGGTAAAATTTCATGCTCAGCTGAGTTCAGCATGAAAACAGTTTTGTTCCCTGTCTGCTAGCCTATCAGTTCATCAGTCAGTATTTATGTCACCCATATTGCTTACGTCAGGGGTGATATAGCCTGTTGCAGAATTGTTGTCAAAGAGTACATGTAATAATGAGATAGACATTTGTTAACATGTTTTGGAAACAGGAAACTGTCAATCTATCACAAATTTCAAAAAATGTTTCATCCAAGCTCCAAGTCATAATGAGCCACCTCATCTGCATCTACACTGTTTGCAAATTCAGCTGTTTTCACTTTCAGCGCTTTGAGTATTAATAGTCTATTTGATGAAAGTAATTTATGTTCCATGTGGTGTTTTGTGACCTTGCCATTTTACAGCAGTGTACATGTATTTTTCTTTGGTAAAAAAAAAAAAAAAAAAACGATGAAAATATAAAGAAACGGATACATCTGTAAATGCTTATAACATACTGTATTCGGTTATAATTAAAATCTTTAAGAGTTCCTTCAAGAGCAGAGAACACATTCAAAAGAAGGAACATTGGCCATACTTCGAAATTTCAGCTACTTAAGCTTTTTCTCATCTAGAATAATCCCAATTTGCTAACTATGTGTTGTGTAAATTGATACAAGATGGTTCTTTCCCATTCCAAAACAAACACAAAAAGATGTAGTTCTTGATTTTTGGGACTGTTTAGGTAGGCAAAAAGCCCTGTCTTATCAACAAAGAAATACAGCATTTTATTATTGTGTAATTCAGGATGTGTATGCTACGCAATCAGACAAACCAGAAACTGAAACAACGAGTGTTCCTGATCTGGTGTCAGAGGTTTGAGATGAGACAGAAACAACACAAGGCTGATGCACATTTCAGGTAGGTCAAGCTGTTCTATGGACTGATCCAGAGTGGTGGTTGGGTTTGACTAAATCCTTTTATATGCTAAATCCCTGTATCAGTGTAAATTTATTTCATTTTTGTGAGGAATCTTGAGGAAAGCTAGATAAAATATGTGATTATTCTCAAAATATATACATTATCCTTGCATTTATTGGAAAGCCCTATGGTAAACCATTAGCACGTAATGTAGTTTATACTTCAGTAACTACATCAGTTCATGCGACGTTACATGACACTAAGTGACATCAAAATAAACCATGTTTCTCCAATCTGATCGGACGTATGTGACATTATGATGTTGACGCTGTTAGTAGAAAAACTGGGTATAAATGTTTTTTGGTTCAACTGTAACCCTAACAAAAATATCTGGTGACAATTAATAGATAGAAAAGAATGTAAATATAAGCAATGAACTTAATTTTTCTGGAGTTTAGCAAAGTATAAACTACATTGGGTTGCTAGCAAAGTTTACATGAACCCCAAAGGGGTTCACTTACTTTGCGTGCGACCCAGTTTAGTTTATACTTTGATAATCACCAGAAAAATGTTCACCATGGTTCTCTTCAATCTGATTGGACATAGGCATCATTATGACATTGTTGACACTATTCCGCTGTTAGTAGAAAAAACTGCGTACAAATGTTTTCCTGCTTCAACTGTAGCCCTAATGCCAATTTGTGGTCAATTAATAGATAGAAAAGAATGTAAATATAAGCAATGAACTTAATTTTTCTGGTGTTTATTATAGTTTAAACTACATTTGGTCGCTAGCAAAGTTACATGAACCCTGTTGCTGGCAAAGTTACATAAACCCCTTTTGGGGTGACATACTTTGCATGTGACCCAATGTAGTTTATACTTCAATTAACACCAGAAAAATGAAATTCATTCCTTAAATATGCTTACACTTACTGACTTACTTACTATCCTACCCTACCATGGCTGAAATTCTTTTAAGAGTAGATGCCGTTTTGGAAGGTTTTTGCTGTCCAGGGAAGCAAACAGGAAGTCACAACAGTTGTTGCACATTATAAAGATGGTGGAAAAAATATGGATGTGTGTCTATGCTTCTTAAATGTTTGTAATATTGTTTGGTTTTTGACTACAGAATGGTTCTGGTGTCTCATGGCTTGGCATCATGGAGACAGTTCACTGTGATAACCAAAGAAAAGAAACTGAGAGTGAAACTGGCAGTGTAAGTTTTCTTTTACACGGCTTGTCTGTACAGGCATTGGCAAATTACATTGAATTGTGCTGTCAGAAATCACTTTTTTCCAAATGTGAGGATAATTGAGTTTAATTTTTGATACGGCTGTCTACATTTATAATGTATTCTAATGCACTTATGTATGTAACGCGACGTCTGATTGGATAACATCAAAAATTTGTGACAGTATATTCTACGATATACTGTCGCAAACCCGACATCATTAAAAAACGTCGCTTCCCATTGGCTGACGTTTGGTTTTACGCAGCTGAAAGCACTTGCTGTGTGTACAAAGCAGTACACTTTGAAAGGTGAAAATGTGAAAAAGTGCATTAGAATGGGGATAACTATATTTAAAATAGTCATTTGGGGAGGTAAATCATCGGTTTTATGGTTGCAAATTCCGTTTTACGGCTCGGCTGGCACGTCGCCGTAAAACGTAATTTCCGACCATAAAACCGACGATTTACCTCCCCAAATGACAATTTTGAATACAGTTATCCCCTAATTGGTTACTCCCGCAATCTTTCTGTGATACTTAATAGTGGTACATGTATGAAAGGCAAGAAGTGAAAGTTCAGTTTTTGTATTAACACTTTTTCTTTTATTCTTTTCAATGAATTATAGAGATTTCTCGGTGAAACTGAAACTGATAATCTCACTGTTTCAAACAGTGAAATTATCACTTTAGATTTCACTGTTTCAAAACATAGGATTTTTGTTAAATAGTCCCATTTATTTGTTGATTAATTGGCTAAACCTTATCCGGCTTTACAGCCATGTTTATCTCTATGTCTAGCTGGACATCATTAGAACATTGTAATATCCAATCAGATCATTCAATTATCTTGTCAGTTTGATGTCACGACACTCTGGCAAGTACCATTCAACTGCAAATGATTACATGTACAGTTGCTCCAGCAAGTAGTTTCATTTAAAGAAACTTAAGAAAGTCATAGGCAAGTATAGATATAGATGTACATGTAGTTGAAATTAAGAGATTGTACAAAAATATTCAGATCAACATTTGATATTTCAGAGTACAGTATGAGAGCAAACTTCAAAGAAGAACATTCACTTTGATGAAAATAGAACTGGAGAAATACAGGAAAGCTAAGCTCAGTCATAGGTAAGTACAAAATACACTCTGTGGAATAAAAAAATATCATATTGTACCATAAAAATTAAAACAAATGAAACACCCAAAATAATTACTGTAATTGTCCTTAAAGCAGAACAGGTTGGTTTTGCAATGCAGGTGGAATGGCCAACAGTATATCTGGGTCTGCGCTGTTTGCTCATACCTGTCTGTCTCAGTACTTAGGAGTTTTATATTGGTAGATTTTAATTATTATTCCAGATTTGCAGCATTTTAAATGCATATGTGTCAAGTCATGTTTAATATACAAAATCTCCCAGTAAAATGCCTATACAGAGGTCAGTTCTTATAAGATTTAAAAAGCTCATCATTTCTCCATCAAAATATTTTATTTCAAGATTTCTTAACAGATACACTAAGACTTTCAAGCAGTGTATATATCAGTGTAGACTTAGCTCTCGATTTGTCCAAGAAAATCAAGAGCTTTTTTGTCAGTTACATGGAAGTGTTTATAAATAAGTGTATCAGCAATGCTTGTTCTTATGTGAAGGCTTCAGTTTTGTCAGTTTTGCAGCCGTTTTGACTGATTCCATACCTGAAAAGCATGGGTTATGGTTCTTTAATGTTGCAGTTGTTATGATCAGCCATCAGGCTAGAATGAATTTGTGTTATTGTTTTCCATCACACTTCATCTTTCCATCCTATGGTGGCATCTTATAGTTAATATTCAAATACCCTAATGTTCTTAAATATTGAGCACCTAAAATTGGTTTAAGCGGTCCTAATACCTATTAAAAGCATATTAGGGTATGCTATGATTTACCATACCTTCATTTCATTTGAACTGAACAGTTAACCATCATGAATGAGCATGAAAGATATCTAGTAGCCTTTATACATATAAACCATAATGATGTTGTTGCTGCTCATTAGAACAGGCAAACTGAGGGATCAAAACTGAACACATTTATGCAGGAATAATGGAATACCATATTAGATATAGTTACTGCACATGTCCCTATAAGCGCACATCATGGTAATTTTTTGGCATATGGCTATATATTTTTAATACTTTATCCCTTTGCTTGCTAGTTTACAAGAGCTGAAAAATGCTACAGAATCTTTCATTTGTAAAGCTTTTCTTTTATGCTTAACCTTTAAATTTGTTTCCTTGAATATGTAACAAATTGTTGAAATGTGCGCTTATAAGAAAGAAAATTTACTGCAAGTATTTACCGCCATTTTGAAAAAATTAAAAGCATAGGGCACTAAAAGGGTTGATTATGGTATGTTTTATTGAGAAAGAGGCATTTTTTGTAAAGAGCTGAATTTCTGTTTTCAACAGGACAACCCAACTTAAACAAGCCCTGAGAGCCTGGAAGGCTGGGTCCAACATCAGCAAGGGAGAGAGAGAGAATGATTTCAGGGTGGCTGTTGTATACTGGTCAAGGACTACACTGAGATCACACTTTGTGGCATGGAGAGATGAATTGTTGAATAAAACGGCTTGCAGAATGTCAGATAGGCTCATTACAAAGTGAGTACTGTGTCATCATGTTTGATGGAACTTGATTTACATTTGAATGGATTTCTGCCTCCAGCGGGAAATTGAACCTGCGACCACTAGATCAGGCGAGAGCTTAACACACTGGATTGAACCCAGGATGGCTAGATCAGACCAGCCCTTAACCCATTGAATTGAACCTTGGATAGCTAGATCAGGCCAGTGCTTAACCCATTGAATTGAACCAGGCATGGCTAGATCAGGCCAGCACTTAACCCACTGAAGAATTGAACCCAGGATTGCTAGATCAGGCCAGCACTTAACCAGTTGAATTGAACCTTGTATGGCTAGATCAGGCCAGTGCTTAACCTATTGAATTGACCTGGGATGGCTAGATCAGGCCATCGCTTATCCAGTTGAAATGAACCTTGTATGGCTAGATCAGGCCAGCACTTAACCTATTGAATTGAACCTTGGATGGCTTGATCAGGCCAGTGCTTAACCCGTTGAATTGAGCCTTGGATGGCTAGATCAGGCCAGCGCTTAACTCATTGAATTGAACCTTGGATGGCTAGATCAGGCCAGCACTTAACTCATTGACTTGAACCTTGGATGGCTAGATCAGGCCAGCACTTAACCCATTGAACTATTGATGCTCATATATTGTAAGTACAGTCTGAATCATATAATGATATATAAAAAAACATTCACACAAGAAAAGATACAATTGACTCATGTTACCTTAGACAATAGTTCCTTGAAGGACTTGCATGTATCGTTGTTATATTGTGATACTTTTGTATGAGTTTCCTATGGAAGTTTTAAATTTCAAACCCATTTATCTCAAACTAATATTCTAAAGCAAATATTCTGGTTTCTTGGACATGAAAATTTTACTTGTAGACTGTGTCTCAGAGTCGTGCTGAAAAAGACCCTTCTGTATAAACACTAACCGTAAGTAATGGAATTCCCAATCAAATTTAACAGATGCTGATGTTCTGAAAGCTCCAAAGTATGTTTATTTCAGTTTCGTGAGCTTATAACTCACTGCAATATTTCATTGACAGTGTTTAAATAGTTCTTTCATGTACAATATTTCAGACATACCTTCAGTACCTGGACCTACAGATACCAACAGCTGATACGGCAACGAGAAGCTGTTGACTCTTACGTCAGACAAAAGATAATGTTCCAAACCTTGAAACAGTGGTGCTACTCCGTCGCTGTCCAGAAAAGAAGGAGAGCAATTGCCGTGGAGTGCATTGAGAATGTGCTTCAGAGACATACTCTTAATGTGTGGCATGCCTATACTGTGTATCAGAAAGATTTGAGGTAAGGTTTTATTCACATTCAAAAAAAGAAGAATTTGATATTGTCGAACCTGTGAACAAAGGACAGGCATGGTAAAAAACAAAATTGGCCATTGTTTACAGGTGGCCGTTGTTAAAGATTCAATCATTTCACGATTTTGAATGCCTGACAGATAAATGTAAACTTCGTCACAGAATTTTTTCGCACACTTTTGTTTGCAGGCAAGAGTTGATATTTTCCCGCGTTTTTTGCATGTGCGCGAAATCAATATTCAAAGGGCATATATACCATTAATAAATTTCCGAAATATTATTGTTGCTATAGGTTTAAACTCTGTAATAATTTGTTTCTAAAATACACATATCGGTAAAAAGACTTTTGCTTTCACGGTTGGCGCACATGACCTTTCGGCGATACGTTTGCTTGACTAATTTAATCAGTTACAGATAATTAATTATCGGTTGACTGAGCATACTGTATAAGACATGATTAGCTGAATAAAACTGACCTTAATCACCTTATAGAAATTAACACTAACAGAATCAAATGCACTATGCACTATTAAATTGCGTAGAATACACTTTGTTACATAAATTATACTGCACCTGAAAATCAATCCGTCTAGTGCTAAAAATAGCTTAGGCAATTACACAAACACATGTGTGTGAAAGTGAAACTGTATTTTGACACAAGGACTGGCCATTATTCGGAGAAATTAGCGCGTCTCAGGATGGATTGGGTTGACCGTTGACTGTAGTTGGCAGTGGACCGCTATACCCAGGTAATTTAACCAGGAAATTAGACGAGAGGAATTCCAACCGACCATTGTTTACAGGAGACCGTTATTCTGAAGTGACCATACATGTAAGCACAGTTTTGACTGTATATGTATTTGCAACATTTGGGGCTGGTTGTTCAAAGAACCATAAGCTTGACAATGTCATTAGTTTTCATTTAGTTTTCTGGCTTATATGAAAAGTATGCTAAAATAATTAATTCACTGGAAAAATTTGAGCTTAGAATCTTTTACTTCATGTCTTTTTATTTGTAAAAACTTCTTTTTTTTCTTTTTTTTCTTGTTGTCTTCTTTTTGCATGCAATAGAACTGAATATGTAATCCCTTGTTAACTAATTGTTATGAACAAGTTTCCTTTTTCTTTGTAGAAAACGTCTTCAGTTCAACATACGCAAGAAGCATCTTCAGATGGAGAAGAAATATCTAGCAATCTGGCAGTCTCACTTCAAGAAAAAGCTGGATGAGCAGCAAGCTTTCCAGCTGTGGTCCAACTCCTGTGCCAGGAAAGCAGCGGACAAATGGCTGTTGATGTGTCATAAGAGAAGCTTGGAATGTCTTCTTGTTGATACAGAGCCATTGCGGCAGCTGAACGCCCAGAAAGGTAACTATAATCAGACTTAATTCCTTTATGCTCCATATATATAGAAACCCCTTATTCATGACCTTGAAATCTTTATATTATGCATATGGAGAGGATACAGTAATTTTAATACCCTCGCCATATGTAGTATTTTAAGGGGTATATATAGTTTTTGTCATTTCATTCATTTGTCCATTTGTTCATTTGTCCATCTGTCCGTCTGTTAACTTTACGTCAAGTTTTGGGTTGAACCTTTTTGTAATTGCTCATATTTCTATAACCATGTATCGATTCTTTTCATACTTGGTTCATGGTATCTCTGTAGCATTACCTTTGATATGAGCTATATAAGACCCTGGGTGGGACCCAGTAGCTCAGTAGGTTGAGACCTGCCTGCTGACCTAGTGATTCTAGGTTCGGGACCCACTGGAGGCAGGAGTCTTTTCAATTGTAAATGGTGTTCCATTGCACACAGCCTTTCATGATCACCCTTCCATGATCCTGATAATCATCACTGAAATACTGCTTCAGAGGATGTAAACTCGCAAGTCATCCACCCATCCATGGAACCAGGGGCCAATGATTAGGACATAGGCATTTTCATTATGTCAAAGTTTTGCATTAAACCTTTTTGATTGCTCATATCTCTGTAACTGCATTGCAGATATCCTCCATATTTGATTCACGATATCTTTTGATATGGACCTCAGGTCAGGCTTATGATTGGGGCTATTACCTATGAACAAAACTGGGCTGTTCTAAGAAGCATTTAACCCTTCAGTGAAATTGCTCAATTTCTGCATTACTGTTAGTGGAAAATATTAAACAAAAGCATCCAAAAATTTGGATTTTCTGTTTTCTGTTTTGTATAGATATGGGAATAGGAATCATTTGGACATTCAAACATTTGATAGAACTTCCATCGTTTTTGTGAACATAAGCAAACCTCCTTTTGCACTTGGAAGCAAATGGACTATACATATATAACATATGCATTAAATTTTTATGTTAAATGTTTGGTTTCATTAGGTGGTGACACTGGTTTGGGGTATATATGAGCCCCCATTATAAATTATGCTGCTATGTAAGTTATACTTATTCATACAATAAAACTAAACAGTATTGAAGATTAGACATTGTTGCTCTAATAGATGTAGTGTCATTAACAGTACTCATTTTTCAATGAAATACTGCTTATTTATCATATGACGTCGCAACTGAGAGTGTAATAAAGCCATGCATTAAAAAAGGATAATCCACTAGTGGATTAAATATGCAAATGACGCCGTAACGTTATGTGTTGACGTCCATAAAACGTCCCGTTTTCCAATGGCGTAATCGTGACGTTTTAGTGCAAAATTTGCTAATAAAATGCAATTTTAGTGTCATATGATAAATAGAATCTTGCATTCGTGCTCCTGTATTATTGAATTTATTAAACTTGTTGGTGAAAACGATAAGATGCTCGGCATAGCCTCGCATCTTATCTTTTTCCTCAACTCGTTTAATAAATTCAATAATACATGCGCACTCATGTAGGATCCTCTATTTAGATAATTAAAGTTGTTTTTTTTTATTCAATTTTTAAATCTTATATTGCTTTATCAGAGGTGTTTTTAGAAATATGAGCCTCTCAAATGGTCCAGAAGGAAGACTTAAACATTCTGTATAAGCTCTTGATCTGTTTGTTCTAGTCTGGAGAATTCTTAAAAGTTCTACAATAATTATTTCATGGTATTAGGTAAGACATGGGTTTGTCAAAAGCAATATAGGTGTAATGCCTGTTTCCTGAGTCTTAGCCTGTTGCACTTAAATGCTTTTATTAAATTTAGAGCATTTTGGTTTTATTCCCAGCTGTATTTAAGAAGTGGAAGGCAGCACTGGGACAGATTGAGGCAGAGAAACAAGAAGCGGCTGAAATACGCACCATTCTAGATCATTCACAGTTACGGCAATGTTATGATAAATGGAAGGCTGCAACACAACAGCTGCTTACCATTAAGCCAATGGTTTCCAGATACAGGAAAAATTTAGTCACTGTGTAAGTTTAGCTCTTCCAGTTTAACTCTTCCATTATTTCGTTTATCAAATTTCTGTATATTCTATTTGGAAAATTAGCGTATGAATACATCAGCAGGATTTATCAGTGTTTATACTTCTATCTGGATATGCTGTCACCCGATCATTTGTTTTGAAACTGCACAGAAAATAGACTGTTGAAATTGTAAGTGCATTTGTGCAAGAGTGAGAGACTTCAGCTATCCACCATCTACATTGGCAGACAGTTTTTAAAATTCAGGGCTGAATATTGGCTAGGTGGAAGATGAGGCAAGAAGAGGAAAGGAGACTGTAGACAGTTCTGGGATAATTTTACCACAGGATTTATTGGTACTAGTTTTGTTGTTTCATTAACAGGTGCCTGGAGAATTGGCTGAACCTTGTTAAACACAAGCAGCAGTGTAAGAGAAGTAAAGAGCAGTTTCAGAAAGAACAACTGCGCAAGAAATTCAGTGCCTGGAGGTATGGAGTTATTGTAGGGTTTTTCATATATATGAGCCGCAACACGAGAAATCCAACAAAGTGGTTGAGTGCCCAGCGCAGACTCAGATCAGCCTGGGCATCCGCCCAGTCTGATCAGAGACTTCCCTGTCTGCATGGAGGAAGCTTAGACCCTTATCTACCTTTCAAGCACTTAGCAAAGAGTCTGATCAGCCTGGACATATTCCCAGGCTGATCTGAGTCTGCTGGGTGCACAGCCACTGTGTTGGTTTTCTCATGTCGCGGCTCAATTATTATAAGTTGTACCTCCAGAAAATAGGCTTCTGAGTATGCTACCTACCACATACTAATATTGCTGAATAAACCTATATAAAGTACGAATTCATGAAACAATTAAGCCATCAGATATAAGTTACCTGACGCTGGGATTGGTAGCTAACATTGTAGGTAGTGTGTCATCATTTTGCCATCATCAAGATGGCTGCTTCTCTGGAAATACTAGGCTCAACTGCCAATATAGGGATCAAACATGGTTTTTCGTGCATTAACGTTTGCAAACTTTAATGCAAAGGAAAAATCACTATTATTGCATAAATTCAACTACAATGCTATAAAAATAACGAAAATGTTGGCACACTATTTTTCGGCCTCATCACATTACCTTGCTGATTCCAACACGCACTATGCATGACTATAAAAATCCTCATTTCAGGCCATGGTCAGCTACTGTGAATTTTTGTGCAACCTTTAGCAGCATTTCACAAGTCATAATCAGGTTCATCAAAGTTTTCACTCTTTCGTTTTGACAATATCCGAATTTGCATAGCTCTTCCGTTAAAGTCTCAAATAGATATCTTCAACTGCAGTCTTGTCGCTGGTTTCTGTACTAACAGAGTATTGCCCTGCAACTTGCATTCGAAAAGTCGCTAAGGTGGTCATTATCGGCGTGTGAAAACCCATGATTTATACATGGTTTTGTGTTCGTTTAAACATGCCTATTGATAGCGTGTGACACCGATATTTATGCAATAATATAGGGTTCAAACATGGTTTTTCATGCTTTAACATTTGCCAGGTCCTGAGATAGCTGTTTAAAATTGAGGCTGAAGCAATAGCAATAGTAGTAAAATACAAAAGTCAATTGGTGTTAAAATTGATTTATATCATGCTCAAATGTATTCATTCATGAGTCTTGTATGCATTTAGATCCTTATTAATATACTACTAATGTTGTACAATTTTACACAGGCGGCATTATTTTGCTCATCAAAAAGAGAAGGATTTGAACAAGAAACTTGAGACAGACCAGGCCAGACGTTGCCTGCAGGGATGGAGATCTGTGATCCAACGTAAACATCTCGCTAAACAGTTCCATGACAAACAGCTAGTTCAGAGCTCATTCTACTTCTGGAATACCCTAACTGTGAGACAGTTACGACAGAAACACATGGAGAAATTAGAATATGTAAATATTTTTAGCATTTGCAAGAAGTACAATATAATCAGAATTTAAAAAATTCTTGGTTTTCACCGCTAGAATTTTCTTGTGCTGCAACACGAGAAAACCAACAAAGTGGTTGTGCGTCCAGCACAGACTCAGATCAGCCTGGGCTTCTGCCCAGTCTGATCAGACTCTTTGCTAAGCGCTTAAACGGTAGCTGAGGGTCTAAGCTACCTCCATGCGGACAGCGAAGACACTGATCAGACGAGGCAGATGCCCAGGCTGATCCGAGTCTTCGCTGTGCTCACAATCACTTTGTTGGTTTTCTCGTGGCATTACTCAGTCTTCTCTTCAGTTCTTGAATGGTCTGTAGTAGGATGTATTATGGGACTTGTCATTAGAAAATCAGTGAGGAAGAATGATAAGTCATTGTTCTGCATGCTCTGACTAGCATTCACACAGCAGTAGGATAGTCAGGGTATGCCCATATTTTGAAATGAGAACCAGACAAGTCATTTGTACAGGCTAAGATGTACATACACAAAGATGCCATATGCATATAAAAGGATTTTCATAGTTGGGTATGTGTAGTTGTTTACTAAAGAGCCTTCTGTAAGAGAATTTGATGCTAATTCTGAATTAATAACTGTCAGTTGTCCAAGAAAATGTATCTTGTGCCCCCTCACAAAGCCAGTTTGAAACAACAGTTTCAAAATATTTTCATTTGAGAGAAAATAATTATATACTTCTTTTAATTTGTAAAAGTGAGTGGCTGACAAGCTCCAGTCTTATTCATGAATATGCAACCAAGCGGATAGCTCAAAGCATTTGCATGTAACGGCCAGGACTCCACACAACCATGTTCATGAATAAGACTGGAGCTTGTCAGCCACTCACTTTTACATTTATGTCTCCTCCCGTTCCAGTACTTATTCATGAACATGCAACCAAGCGGATAGCTCAAAGCATTTGCATGTAACGGCCAGGACTCCACACAACGATCCGCCATTTTTAATCTCCTAAAAACAGGAAATAAACACACTGAACCAAGCGTCACGCTCAACAGTAAGAAAATGGCAGATAGCAACGTCACCGGGGGCCGGTCGACGTCGCCATACACGCCTACAATGGCAGATAGCAACGCCACCGGCCCCCGGGGGCCGGCGAGAGGCGCAAAACATGCCCACCGGCCCTCGAGGGCCGGTACAACAATGGCCGTCCACGCAGGCGCAATGGCGCCAAAAGGGCCGGTAAACCGGCCCCCCGATATGGTATATAAACAACGCAAAAACACAGCTCGCCAGAATCGTGACAATCCTCTGAAGAAATCCATATTATTGGAAGAAACTAGTTAGGAAAATTGCGAAAGAAAGCCATGAACCAGCATGAGCAAAACCGAGGAGCGCCTGGCCCATGTCGTCAGTCACAATCCTCTAGCGTTTATGCTACTTCTTTTAATTTGACCTGTGTTAAAATCTCCAGTTTTGTTTGTTTTACAGGAAACAGAAATGTCTATAAAGCGGGAGTATTTTGATCGCTGGCATCAGAAGTTGTACACGCAACAAACACATGCTGAGGAAGTGGTTGCCTTGTTACAGCAACAACAGGCTGATAACAGTGTCAGGCAAATGTTTAATTTCTGGAGAAGACATTTCAGAGCTACCCTGGTGGCCAGGTTGGTTAGTTTTGAAATGATTGATATTTAAACGGAGCCTGAGCACATTTAAACAGAGCCTGGGTCTGAGGTTATAAAACTTGAGTATAATCTCAAATTCAAAATAAAGCACACTGATTGGCCGCTTCCGAGCATGTGCTCGGAAGCAGCCAATCAGTGTGCTTTATTTTGAGTTTGAGAATGTGCTCAAGTTTTATAACCTCTGGGCCTGAGCATATGAGTTTCTACTTATCTTTCCCCAGCCTCTAATCTATCATATCTCCCGATCATCATAAAGGTAAATTTATACATTTTTAGGGGAAGCATTTATGCAATCTTTACCTCCCTTGCTAATAAGTGTCAACCCTCAAAAAGAATTTGCTCCCATAGAAGCAAAGAACATGTCTTAGAAGCAAATTCTTCCCTATTAGAGTAGATCTGTTTGAGTCGGGGTATGGGGCGGTACAGGGAAGCCAATACAACCCCCCAAAATTGTCTGCCATGGAAAAAAATGGCCGAAAAAACATGGAAATGTTTTCGTTCACAAGCAGATCCTATTTCAAGTATTTTGTTATCCCAACAATTACCGAAAGCAATTCTGTTCACTTTCTACGCAGAAATGAAAGTCAAAGACTTGCTACAATGGAAAAATGAGAGATTGGGTTAAGCTGGGACGGCTAAGAGGCTAGTGTGTCTGAATACATTTGAAGTTAATTTCAGTATTCTTAAGTTTCTTGTATTCTGATCATTTCAGAGAAAACGAGAAGATACGGGTCCGCCGTCTTGCCAGACAAGCTCTGCAGGAGTGGCACACAATTACCCATAGTTCTTTCGAAGAGGCAGTGGAGAGATTTGCTGTTGCCATTGGGCTCCAGCAGGGTACCAGTGATGCTAATTATAGTGCTGAGGGAGATGGTCGGGAGAATGCTGACATGCTAGAAGGTATAACATACTGTATGTACTGTAAAGGTTTGGTGACCTTACTGTGTATTCATTTGGCTACAAGACTGGGATCACCCCCCCCCCCCCCCCCCTTAACCCACTTCCAAAACAACCCCAAAAATGTAGATCCATCTTACAAGATGGATCTAGATTTCTTGAGGTTCCTTTCCTTTCCAAGGGGAAAACCTCATCTTACATCAGAATTACTTACAACTGATTCAGATAATATTGGGCCATTTTGTCCATCTTGTAGCCAAATAAATAGGTACCGTATTTACTCAACTATAAGACAGGTTTTTTTCTCTCTATAAAGTACCTTACATACCCTAAAAATTCTTAATATTGGGATGCTAAGAATAATTACCAATATTGTCCTAAAATCGGAACAGTTTGGTTTTAAAGTGCAGTGATGTGCCTAAAAAATGCAAATGGGATGACAAATAGTGTAAACCCTTATCAGACTGCTCCTCAGTCTGATCTGGGTTTGCACTAATTGCTTAGACCTAACTGTCCCAATATATAGAATTTTTACGGTAAATCAGTGGCTTATGATTTAGCTGTTAGGTAGGTTTTTCTCTGCCATAACATTTAAAAACTCTAGATCATCTAGTCTTATAACATGTCTGCACGTGCAGATGAGACTGTTTCTAAAGGGCCGGCTCCGTTTGCTACTGAATCAATATTATGTCAGAAATAACCAAATATAATTTAATACATAATAACATATAATATGATTTAATGACCACAATGTAACACACAGTTTGATTGGCTAATTCTGTGTCACATGCTGGTCAATATTATACAATTATTGACCTTTGTTGAGGTGAATATCACAATATATTGACTGGCACGTGATGATGAATCAGCCAATGAAATTGTGTGTTACATCGTGGTCATGTAATAAAGTAACATATTGACAGTCATGAGTGAAAGTATCAAAATCCTGAAATCAATGGTTTATAATCCTGAAATGAGGAGTTTTCCTATACTTTGTATAGGGACAGTTGGCCTTAAAAATCCTGAATTCAGGACTAATCCTGAAAACTTTCACCCATGAAATGACTGATCAGTCAGTCAATATTTGTTTGTGCCAATTCCGATTGTATGTTCATGACATTGTGAGATAATACCATGTGGTATGGTCATATATCAAAGAAAACCAAATTTAGAATTATCATATATTACATCTATTGACCTTTGTTGAGGTGAATATGCAGTTTTACTTACCTGTAAATGTAACAATTGACCCACATGATAATATGTAGTTAACAGGACAACAAAAATGCATATTCACCTCAACAAAGGTCAATAATAAACTATTGCAAAATGTTCTATGTTCACAAAAGGAAAAGAGGAGCACACAGAACATAAAGTCTCTTAGATTGAACAAGGGAATAAATAATTAACCATTATCTCTTGTTTAGATACAGATGAGCTGGAGAAGTTGACCTTTGAACCTATGAACCCTGTTCTTGCCATGACACAGAGTCCACCGAGGAGATCTAGAACACCTAGGACACCAAGGACACCCAGACATGCTTCATCTTGTGCTACACCACTCAGAAGGTCTGTTCTTTGTAGAAAGGGTTCTACAATACTATATTTATTTGGCTGTTACACAGAGTTTTTCCCCCTACATGTACAAAACAACCCAAAAACCTAGATTTACTGACAAGATAAATCTACATTCTTGGAACATTTTTGAAAGGATAAAAATGCCTTATAACAGAATTAACACAGGTGATTCTCATACTTAGAAGAAAATGCCAGTTTTATAGCTGAATAAATATGAGCTGCGACACGAGAAACCCAACAAAGTGGTTGTGTGCCCAGCGCAGTCTCAGATCAGCCTGGGCATCCGCCCAGTATGATCAGAGCCTTCGCTGTCCACATGGAGGTAGCTTAGACCCTTAGGTAGCGTTTGAGCTCTTAATGAAGAGTCTGATCAAACTGGGTGGATGCCCAGGCTGATCTGAGTCTGCGCTCGGTGCACAACCACATTGTTGGTTTGTCGTGTTGCGGCTTAGTTATGGTACTCCTCAGGTTTGACACAGTCAGGGAAAATTATCTGGCAAATGATTTTTTTTCCAAGTCAGGAAAAAGTCAGGGAATTTTGTGGTTAGTTAGCGAAATTTGGAAAGGATTTGAAAAGTCAGGGATTTAAAAATTAATAGCTACGGCAGTCTTTAGAAAATACATGTATGCTTATTCTGCTCAAAGGGAAAGGATGTTCTTTCTAGAGAGATAGTCCAGCACATCTCCCTTCTCATTGGGGGCTACTCTTAAAGGAAAGAATTTTCTCCTGGGGAGCAAATTCTTTTAGAGTAGTCCCAATTCCAAAGTTATATGGTCAGGGCTGCTGAAGTAAAGAGTAAAATGGACTTTTGGGTCAGTAAAAAGGGTATGGAAAACTGAAAAATGGCAGGGAAAAATCAACGAAGTGTCAGGGAAGTTTGAAACAGAGTATAAGTGGCAATCCAGTTTCAGATTTAGGGTGTTGGAGAACAAAAAGTGAGTATGTGATGATAGGGGTGGGAATATCAAAATAAAAATTTATTTGGAGATATTTGTCTGTGGAAATTGGTCTTGCATTAAACTTAAAATAGTTACTCTATAAACATTTAGAGCTTATTTGTCACAGAAAATTGACATAATGCATTTTTGCAAATTGTGAGGGACAGAAAAAAGGAGAAAAGCATATTGAAGATGGCCCATTTTTTGATACATATGGTGAATTGATTTAATATTTAATAACTCTTTATCATGCACATGCGATTGGAAAAGCTTTAGTGAAAGTTGAAAGTACTGAAAACAGTCATATTTTAAGATTTAATGGCTACAAGTTCCTTTGAAATAGAATTTGCACTGATCATATGCTCACAGGTTGAGATTGCTTTTCAACAGGTTGTTTTCACCAACCCTAAGTCACCAAAGCCTTGCTCAGTCTATGGAGTTTGAGTCCGCCAACATGCTGAGTTCAAGTTTCCTTGATGCCAAGTTTGAGATGGAACATGCTGTTAAAACAGAGAGTAGAAGGGTAAGATTACAGTTGAACTATTTAGTAGTTGCTATAATAACCTTGTTTTGGGATAAAAGTGCGTAAGCAAATATTTATAAATAATGGAGGAATAACTTCCTCTTTTAAGTCCTTTTTTAACAGTATTTCAGTCATACCAGGACAATGGGAGGGTGATAACAAAGGATTTGTGCAGTGGAACCCCATTTTAGGTTGAAAAGATTTAAAGATTTTCACCTCTAGCGGAATATGAACCTGAGACTTCTACGTCAGCAGCCAGCATTTAACCAACTTGGCTACCAGGGCTCCTGGCAAAAGGTGTAGAATTAGCTTAGACTGCTGACTGAAGTGTCTGCTGTGTATAATTTTCTAACTGAATGTTAAGGACAAATTGCTGATGAGTGCACATGAATTTGTTATGCATTTTAACTCCTGGCCAAGACATTTTTGGCTCTTGGCCAAGAAGCACACAGCAAAACTTAAGTTTGCAAAATTTCAGAAAATGTTTCATCTAAGCTTTATCATGTTGAGAATTCAAAGACTAGAGAGCAATCAGTGTAGATTCAGATGAGGTGGCTCATGTTGAGCCACCTCATCTGGAACCACACTGTTTGCACATTCAACCTTCTTGTTTTTGGCACTTTAGTGTTAAGAAATTTATAGTCATTGATCAATGTATTCCAATATTTAGAGTATTGACAGTTTATTTATGGATCAGAATCTTGGCATTTATAACAGAATCCATCCATAGATTATCTTTTTTGGGTTTGCACAAAAAAAGAAAGAATATACAGTTACAGAAATATTGAGTTAAATTTTCATATTCCATGATTTATTTAAGATTTTGATCTGTGATGTTTTCAAAAAGCTAAGTTTATAGAAAGTCATGTGAGCCTTTGTTATTAAATTTTTCAGAAACCTTGTTCACCCATGTATTTCTTTTATGTTTTCATTATTTAGTTGTTTTTGTTTTTCCAAAAGCTTGAGGTTGTTTAATTGTCTTTTTTTTGTAGGAAATAGTTGTCACAGTGGTGTCAAGACTACGCCATTGGCCGCTGAGCATCATGTTTGACCAATGGAAAGAGTTCACTGCTCGGCAACAGGAATTCAAGTCTCTGACAACTCAGATGATCAGTATCCAGGAGAAGCTTGTGACAAGACAATGCTTCAACACATGGATCAAAACATTCCATGAAATGAAACTGGCTAAACAGCATTATGTAAGTATGCTTCGGCATCTTCTGTTATAATTGTAGGCATAAATTTTGAAGGTGATTCTGTTGGGAAATAATTGGAGTTGAAGAAATTCTCAAAAAGTTATCATGAAATGAAATTTCATATAGCTGACAACAAAGAGCTGGAAAGATTAAAGAAAATGTTAAGAGATGAAAAATTTAGAAAGATAGAAAAAAATATCATTGAAATGAAGAAAATGTTCGAGGATTAAAAAGAAAATTAAGGTGAAAAAGGGTTAATTTAAAAACACAAAGGTAATAGAGTCAGAAAGCAGTACAAAGAAAATGTAAAAGAGGGTACAAGATACAGTTATAGACTAGACAATAAATGATAAGAACTTATCAACCCATTGCATTCTGGGTATTTCTTGTTGTCTGCTGAAATTGTAGTCTGCATCAAAAATCTAGAATTTTTTGACAATATTGGTCTAACTAACTCTTGTAGAAATGATGTCTAGGTAGCAAACAGTATGGATCTCTGATCAGGACCCACGTTTGTAGGGCTTGATCTGGATCCAAACTGTTTGCCCATTTATCCCTAAAGGGGTATGGAATGGGTTAAGAATGTTTTACGATATATTTTAGGACCAAGTATTGCAGCATAAAGCCATACTAAGCCTGGTCTTGTACAGGAATTCTCGGAAGGAGAAGAAACATCTGACTGCTGTGGCTAAAGCTCACTATACTCTACATGTCTACACTAAGGTCTTCCCAATGTGGTCTGTAAAGGTAAGGAATTACATCAGTGACATTGTAGTCTACTTCCTTTCTTGTCTTTTTTTCTGTTGAGGATAGAAAAAAAGATAAGCTGTGACATAACAAATCCAACAAAGTGGTTGTGCGCCCAGCACAGAGTCAAATCAGCCTGGGCATCCGCCCAGTTTGATTAGCTTCTCTGCTATGTGCTAAAAGGGTAGCTAAGGGTCTAAGCTACCTCCATGCGGACAGCAAAATCTCTGATCAGACTTGGCGGATGCCCAGGCTGATCTGAGTCTGCGCTTAGGGCACAACCACTTTGTTGGTTTGTCATGTCGCGGCTCAATTTTATGTTTTTGAGAGAGAGGGAGAAGAAGGAAATGAAACGAAAACTTTTGTCTCAACTTATAATGGAAAAGTTATACTTAGATAAAGGCTTAAGAAAATGCTTTTTTCGAAAAAAAAATACAATTCCAGAAGTTCTCTTGGCGGCGCTTATATTCCATTGTCTCCAGCAGACACCAAAAAAATAAAAAAGATTAAAAGCATTCCACGACTTGGTAAAAAGGTTACAAAAATGTGTTTCGATAAAAGGGGAATACTTTGAAGGTTTGTAATAGACACATTTTTCATAAAACATTCCAGTTAAGAAATCCATCCTTAATTACAGCTTTTTGCAGCGTTCTCGTAAAACTCTTCTGAAATTCCTTTTCTGGCAAAAGTTGTGACAGTTTCTCTTGTATGAAATTCAGTTTCATGTTTTAACAGTTTATACAATTAGGGGATAACTGTATTGAAAATTGTAATTTGGGGAGGTAAATCGTCGATTTTATGGTTGTAATTTTCGTTTTACAGCGATGCGCCATTGGAGCCGTAATTTGCAAATTTGCAATTTGCGACAATAAAACCGACAATTTACCTCCCCAAAGGACAACTTTCAATACAGTTATCCCCATTCTAATGCACTTTTTCACAATTTCACCTTCCAAAGTGTACTACTTTGCACCCATGGCAAGTGCTTTCAGCAACGTAAAACCAGACGGCAGCCAATCAGAAGAGACGTTTTATGATGTCGGATTTACGACAGTATATCGCAGGATATACTGCAGCAAATTTTTGACGTTATCCAATCAGATGTCGGGTTAATTCATAACTGCATTAGAATGTGCTGTTTACATTGTGCCTAATATTTTAGTCATGACATTGTTTGATTTCATGCAGGCTCAAGAAAAGCATCAACGAGAGCGCATAATTAACCTATGGACCAACATCACACCTGAGGAACAAGAACTGATCCCTAGGGAGCGATCATTTAAGTACCAGCTAAACAGGAAGTCCCTTCTGCAAGTCTTTGGGAAGTGGAAGTCCCTGTATTGTAAAATTACAAAACTGAAGAAAGTATACCATAAAATTCTTAAGCAAAGGTTTGTATCAGTTTTAGTTCATTTACCATATTTATGCTATTGAATAGGCCAGGGGCTTTGCATTTTGGCCAGAGGAGGGCATTATTAAGAGCCTAAAGTGTAGTAGATTAGTCCCTTCTAAATATCTCTAATAAGTATACTTTCAGAGGAAGCAGCTCTACTATTTTTGCCTCCTTTCTCAGTAGGGGTCAACTCTTAAAGGAAAGGATTTGCTCATATAGGAGCAACGTCTTTCCTTTAAGAGTAGACCCCATTTCAATGAGCTACCTTATCCAGAGCAGCAAACAGGAATACATGCCAGTTAATATAACATTATTTTTTGGAAAAAAGGCAGGGGTCATTTTTGTCGCACCTGCTTTAGAAGGTGCGATATAGGCGTCCGGTTTTCCGTCCGTCCGTCCTTCCGTTCACAATTTACGTCGACCCTAGCATTTTAGTCCATTCAAATGACTTATCCTCTGAAACCACTGCATCCATGGCTCTCAAATTTCACATGCAGCATGATCAGACTGCAGGGCTTCAGAATGGTAAAATTCAGGCGGGTCGAGAATCCAAGATGGCTGCCGTTACTAAAAATAGCAAAACCATTAAAATCAACTTTTTCTCCAGAATCACTTGGTATATTTGGCTGAAATTTTGTATGAGGCATAAGTGGGGCCTTGGTATTCAGAATTATCAAAACGAAAAAAATCTGTAGCGGAATTAGGTCACAGTGACCTTACGTCGACCCTAGAATTATTTACGTCCACCCTAGCAAATGACTTTTTCTCAGAAACCACTGCATCCATGGTTCTCAAATTTCATATGCAGTATGATCAGACTGCAGGGTTTCAGAATGGTAAAATTCTGGCGGGTCGAGAATCCAAGATGGTCGCTGTTACTAAAAATAGCAAAACCAATAAAATCAAGTTTTTCTCCAGAACCACTTTGTATATTTGGCTGAAATTTTGTATGAAGCATAAGTTGGACCTTGGTATTCAGAGTTGTCAAAATGAAAAGCATTTGTAGCGGAATTAGGTCACAGTGACCTAACCGCGACCCTAGAAAAAATTACGTCGACCCTAGTATTTTAGTCCATTCAGATGACTTATTCTCTGAAACCACTGCATCCATGGTTCCCAAATTTCACATGCAGCATGATCAGACTGCAGGGCTTCAGAATGATAAAATTAGGATGGGTTGAGAATCAAAGATGGCAGTCCTTACTAAAAATAGCAAAACCAATAAAATCAACTTTTTTTCCAGAACCACTTGGTATGTTCATTGAGTTCTTCATGTGAAGGCACACAGCAGGTGCGGCATAGCATTCCGCGGAATTCTTGTTTAGAGCAGGGGCATTAACTTGGGTTTAATACGGTATACATGTACTGTTAAATATGACTTCTTCATATGACCGAAACCGGTCGACAATTAAACATCCTGTGATAACAGTCCGTTGTTGGTTGTTTATTCTGTTTATTCTCTCCTATGGTTTGATTTATCATCGACAGAACCAAATCCCTTCGGGATCCAACCCTCAGCGGAAAAACAATCTGTCTACATGATGGGGTTCGGACGGATATAGAAGTTGACAACGTTCCGTCCAGTATCCCTCTTGTGGGATCCTCCGATCTAGCTGTTATCCGCTTTTGTAAAGTGGAATTAGCGTGACTGCGTCAAAATGAGTTCACAAGAAGATAAACATGAAGAATACGAGATTGCCGCTACTCCATCAGCTTCCGTTTCCTTGACACCACTTCCGCGTCCAAGGTACTAGGAGTCACCGCATCCCAGAGAAATATACCGTAATCTCTAGACAAGCAATCAGTTTGAGAAGAGAAACATTGGAACTTTATAGAACTCACTTATTTTAACAATTAAATTCCTAGAATAGACTTTTTGCCGTTATCCTTTGGGTTCAGCAAAAGAAGGATCAGACGAAGACGAAAATTCCAGAAAAGAAATCACAAAAAGTCAAACTGTTAGAGAGAACTGTTAATTGTATTTAGCGATATCCATATATTCAACTACCCGCCAGACGTAGATACACAGATGATTACATGACACGGTCCAATACATGAGGAGTTGATCTTCCGACATAGTGACCTATACAGTATGTCACAAAAGTATCAAAGAAACAGAAACGAACCGATGCATAAGCTGTGAATGCTAACATTTTATAAGCCGAATGGTATACTTAGCTGGCTATCACCTTCACCGTAGATCGTCACTCTTATTTATAATTATTTTCATCTTTAACAGTAACTCTGGAGAAAAGAACTTCTGTATAACGATTGCAAAGACTTCTGAGTTCCATTAATGTTAGCAGCTACTTTCGTTTTCCATAGAGGTCATATAGAAAGCCATAACTATTTTTAGAACAATTAAGATCACGTGACGTTATTTATCCGTTTTTCACTACTTCAGTGAGCAATTTGAGTCTATCGAACGTCTTGAAGAAGGTCATTGTGTGACCGAAACCGGTCGACAATTAAACATCCTGTGATAACAGTCCGTTGTTGGTTGTTTATTCTGTTTATTCTCTCCTATGGTTTGATTTATCATCGACAGAACCAAATCCCTTCGGGATCCAACCCTCAGCGGAAAAACAATCTGTCTACATGATGGGGTTCGGACGGACATAGAAGTTGACAACGTTCCGTCCAGTATCCCTCTTGTGGGATCCTCCGATCTAGCTGTTATCCGCTTTTGTAAAGTGGAATTAGCGTGACTGCGTCAAAATGAGTTCACAAGAAGATAAACATGAAGAATACGAGATGGCCGCTACTCCATCAGCTTCCGTTTCCTTGACACCACTTCCACGTCCAAGGTACTAGGAGTCACCGCATCCCAGAGAAATATACTGTAATCTCTAGACAAGCAATCAGGTTGAGAAGAGAAACATTGGAACTTTATAGAACTCACTTATTTTAACAATTAAATTCCTAGAATAGACTTTTTGCCGTTATCCTTTGGGTTCAGCAAAAGAAGGATCAGACGAAGACAAAAATTCCAGAAAAGAAATCACAAAAAGTCAAACTGTTAGAGAGAACTGTTAATTGTATTTAGCGATATCCATATATTCAACTACCCGCCAGACGTAGATACACAGATGATTACATGACACGGTCCAATACATGAGGAGTTGATCTTCCGACATAGTGACCTTGACAGTATGTCACAAAAGTATCAAAGAAACAGAAACGAACCGATGCATAAGCTATGAATGCTAACATTTTATAAGCCGAATGGTATACTTAGCTGGCTATCACCTTCACCGTAGATCGTCACTCTTATTTATAATTATTTTCATCTTTAACAGTAACTCTGGAGAAAAGAACTTCTGTATAACGATTGCAAAGACTTCTGAGTTCCATTAATGTTAGCAGCTACTTTCGTTTTCCATAGAGGTCATATAGAAAGCCATAACTATTTTTAGAACAATTAAGATCACGTGACGTTATTTATCCGTTTTTCACTACTTCAGTGAGCAATTTGAGTCTATCGAACGTCTTGAAGAAGGTCATTGTGTGACCGAAACCGGTCGACAATTAAACATCCTGTGATAACAGTCCGTTGTTGGTTGTTTATTCTGTTTATTCTCTCCTATGGTTTGATTCTTCATATGATGTTTTGCACACCAGATCAGACATTTTGGAATATTTAAATCCTCTGCTGGTTGAAGAAGAATAGTACTGATTCTGTTACTGCTTAAAAATTTGTCATTTGTATTTCAAAGAAGAAAAAAGTCCCAAATTTCAGGGTGTGCAGTGCACATGCTGTTGGATTTTGTTCTTGCATGGAACTAACTGAGCCAAGCCATAAGCATTACTTTTCCATCAGCTTTGGCAGTGTAAACTTTTGTTGAGTTTTCTTGTTAAGCTCTCTGTTTTGTGACATTGTACAGAGAGACGAGACACAGCCATTTGCAAATTTCTTGTTTATATGAGACATTATATAAAGCTCTGCTTAACTCTATGCTATATCTTTCTACAGAACTTTTGGTCCATGGTGTACCTGGGCTACTGAGAGGCATGATAGACACATGAAGAGTGAAGAATTCCGACGTAGAAGAATTACAACGCTGGTATGTGATATTACCTCTGATTTCCTTTTTGTCGCACCTGCTTTAGCAAGGTGCGATATAGGCGTCCGGTTTTCCGTCCATCATTCCGTCTGTCCGTCAGTCCGTTCACATTTACGTCAACCCTGGCGTTAAAAGTTTATTTCTCCGAAACCACCACAGTCATGGTTCTCAAATTTCATATGAAGCATGATCAGACTACACAGCTTCAGATTACAGAAATTCAGCGTGGTCGAGAATTCAAGATGGCCGCTGTTACTAAAAATAGCAAAATAGCATAATTAACATTTTCGCTAGAAGCTTTGGGTATATTCGGCTGAAACTTTGTATGGAACATCAACAGGACCTTCTTCTTGAAAATTATGGAAATGAAAAAAATCTGTAGCGGAATTAGGTCACAGTGACCTACTTTTGGTTACGAGTCTCAAATTTGCTTGAATGCTGATAAATCGATAAACTTGAGTGGATGTTGCTCAATTTTAATCAAAATGATTCTTGAAAGGAGTTTTTATTTTTTTCACATTTATGGGAATGTACCATCCAAGATGGCCGCCACTATCGTTACTAAAAATAGCAAAAACATGAAAATGACTATATTTTAGGAACCCCTGAATGGATTTGGACCAATTTTGTGTCAAAATGATCCTTGCATGCAGCTTTTTCGGTTTTTGGCAAATTGGCTATCCAAGATGGCTGCCATCCACTGTTACTAAAAATAGCACAACATGAAAATGGCAGTACCTTACGAACCATTGGGCGGATTTTGACAATATTTGTGTCAGAATAATGCCTGAAACTATTTCTTTTCTTTTAATTTTCAATTTTTGCTTTCATTTTCTTCTCAACATGATCTCTGCTACATGTACTGTGGGAATGCAATGCAGGTGCGACATAGCATTCCGCGGAATTCTTGTTAATATAACACAGCTGTAGACAAGGGATGGAGGGATATTTAGGCGTAATTTTCTGGGAGAGTTTCTGAAGATATATTATATTCCCTGGATGGAACTCCCCTGCTGAGATGGTTCTAAAGAGAAAAAGCATATGAGCCACAACACAAGAAAACCAACAAAGTAGTTGTGCACCCAGTACAGACTCAGATCAGCCTTGGCATCTGAGTCTGCGCTGGGCGCACAACCACTTTGTTGGTTTTCTTGTGTTGCGGCACATGTATTTAAGCCCTTTGGCTGATATGGTCAAGGTAGGATAGAATATCTGCAACATGGCCCAAGCTCTTGATGTTCAGCTTACATCAAGCTGAACATCAAGAGTTTGGACCAAGTTGCAGCCATTCTGTCCAATATGTTGATACATCTTGTACCTTGGTCCTTAGCTTTTACTGTTCCATGCCATCCAATGAAGAATCCAATAACCATTACAGCCCGAGATTGTTAACAATTTCTTCTTTAATAGGGGGCAAAATTAAAGGCACACAGTCATATTGACAACACTCATTCCACCAATAACATGAATGTGTGAGAAAATTGGATCATGGGAGTAGTGTTTAAAACAGTAAACAATACAGCTTATGTCTGCAACTGTTGGGGAACGTCGTTACAAGAATTGAAACAGAACAGAACAGAACTCATGTCTGCACATTGACACCTTTTAATAGCATATTTGAGCTTAGCATTGCAGAAAAAACAAACCACTGAGTCTTACATAAGGTCAGGATCTATGTTCTTGAGTAAACTGGACCTAGCAGCCACAATTTCTGATGATATGGGTCAAGGGTTGTGTTTGAACAGGATATGCAAAATGGCAGTCATAATCTATTTATCATACTTTTTGCTTTGGTAAAAAAGAATGCAAATAAAGAAAAAGGAATTGGTGGTTTATATATTTTATCAGTCTAATAAATTGTTGTGTTGCAGGTATTTAAGACATGGTGTATAAGATACACACAGAAGACAGAAGTTGCCAGACGTTATGAAGAAACCTGGCATAACTACCTAGGTCTGATCCTCATTTCCTGGAGTAGATGGGCAAAAGGTATATGAGACTTGACACAAGAAAATCAACAAAGTGGTTGTGCGCCAAACGTAGACTCACAGCAGCCTGGGCATCCCACCAGTGGGATCAGACTCTTAGCTAAGCACTTAAAGGGTAGCTAAGGGTCTAAGCTACCTCCATGCGGAAAGCGAGACTGATCAGACTGGGTGGATGCCCAAGCTGATCTGAGTCTGCGCTAGGCACACAGCCTCATTGTTGGTTTTGTCGTGTCGCAGCTCAAAAAAAGTTTTCTTGGGCAAATATTTAAAGTATGCTTTTGATTTTAAATTATTCAAATGACATTAAAAATAGATTTTCTTTTGAAACTGTTCATGTTTCAGAAAAGAATCAACTACATGGTACATATTAATCAGGTCTATATTAATGCCTGTCAAAGCCCTGCTTTGCAGTTTTGATTATCTACCTGTATCTATTACAATACAGTCATGTGTTAAAAGTGATTGACATCTTATGGGCTTTGTTTTCTACACCATAGTCAGGACACCAATTTACATGTAGGGCCTGGACAGGTAGAGATTTTGTACCCGGGTACCAGAGTCCCTATTACCCATGGGTACCCGGGTACCCTTTACCATAGTATTTTTAGCTTATTCACAGTATATGTTTAGATCAAATAATATGCAAATGACAGCTTATATCTAACATATTATTTGATCTAAACGTATTCTGTGAATATGCTAAAAATGTTATGGTAAAGGGTACCCCGGTACCCACGGGTAATAGGGACTCGGGTACCCGGGTACAAAATCTCTACCTGTCCTGGCCCTAAATTGGTGTCCAATTGGTGTAATAGGGACACCAATTTAGGGCCAGGACAGGTAGAGATTTTGTACCCAGGTACCCGAGTCTCTATTACCCGCAGGTACCCTTTATCATAACATTTTAGCATATTCACAGTATATGTTAGATCAGATAATATTTTAGATATCTGTCATTTGCACACGTGTGCATGGGAAGAGAATGAAAACGTAGAAATGTCTCTAATATAATACACCTAAAAAGGTTTGGCATTATATAATTGCAGTTTATACAAGGGGTTCACACTAAGCCTTGCTCTATTTGCTTTGAATTTTATTGAATGGAATTTTTATACACTACATAATAATAAGCATTCGGGTAATGGGTAGTAAATATGTACCCGGGTGCGTAATTGCTTTACCCAACCTGACCTCGGGTACCTGGGTACTTGTCCCAGCCCTAGACACCATAAATGTTAAAACATACACAAGCATTTATCCACATGTTGATATACATGTATGTTTATTCAACCACAGATCAGCGAAGGAACTGCCGTCTAGCAGTTGCTGTTACCATGCGTCAGAATACAATGCTAGTGTTTGGTATGTTTAACAAATGGAAGCAGGAAACCAGAAAACAGATTAGAGTTAAACAGTGGTATGAGACGAGACTCACTGTTAGGTAAATTAGATTGTGAATACACCTCCAATTTTTTTTGCCATTTTTTCATACAATATTTTGTGCGGTTTTCTGTTTGCTGTTCTGAATCACAAAACCATTAAAAAAATGAGTCTACTTTTAAAAGGGAGAACTTGCTCCTGGAGGAGCAAGTTCTCGCCTTTAAGAGTTGACCCCTATTGAGAAGAGAGGTAAAAACGAACATGGCGCAGAGCTCCAGATAATTTTTACAGTGGTTTCAGTATTTACCAAACAGAATTTTAACCTTTTCAGTATCCTGATGAGTCCCTTCAGTATCGGTACTCCTGAGATCCAGTGGTTGTTCAGTATCTTTTTAACACACAACTGGTCTCCCAGAATGTCAGTCTACTTGTTCTTGTCCAGGGTTCTTGCTTAAAACTCTGGACAACAGGAACGACTCAGGCCGAACGGGAATAAGGCCGAAACGACCCGGGGCCGAAAGGGAATTGGGCCGAAACGACCCGTTACCGACCCTGACAGTGTTTTGCTTTCCTTTTACCACGCATCAGGGGACGATCGGCTGATCTTTGCTGGCTAGAGTTCACTAGAATTAACCACTGGCTTGCCGAAGCCAAAGTTTTCCAGCTTCGCACAACCATGTCGGGCCATTTATTGACTGTTCAGTCAAGTATTAGAGACGTTTTTTGCAACATGTTTGTTCAACGAAAGTGAAAGTACCTACGCAATCGACCGGAAAGATCATGTGCAATTTAGCGATTGGCTAACGCTCGTTAAATTCCAATACTCATGCTTGTTCCCTGTCTATTCATATAAACGACCAGTAAAAGCCGAAAAGAGAATGCTGAAAATAGGTACCATGTGCTTTCTGTTTTCGGAAAAAGGTTGACTGTGCATGCTCAGACAGCGCATGCGCTGAAGCAATGATTAGTAAATGCTAAAAATAGGTAACATTCTGGCTATTGAAAAACGGTTGACCGCACATGCTATAGCGTAAATACGTAGCACATTTGAGCTGCTTTCGTAAGCTGAGAAATGACTACCGTATTCGGTACGATTGAAATTTCAAGACACTGCGTATTTTGTCTTTTTTGGTCCGTATTATACGCAAATACGAAGCTTATCTGGCTCTCTGATGGCAGAGTTGCTTCTCCTGAAAGAGTATTGATTCACCTAAATGCTTACTTTTACATTATTGCGAAAGCCCTGTCTGATAGTAAAATTCAGGTCACATTGAAGTGCTATTAGATTTGTAAATGTTAAACAATAGTCAGTTTTTTGGAGCCCATATGTGTTTGTTCATTAGAACCATATGAGAACCATTAGAGAGGCAGTTTTAATGAGGAGCCACAACATATGTCAGAGCTCTAGATAAGAGGGAGTATTTGATGATAATTAAGGATAATTTTTCTTATTTCTCATTGAAAGTATATGTTGTGACCCCTCATCTGAACCGTCTCATCGAGATGGTTCAGATGATTTGGTTGATTTGATGCTTAACGTCCACGGTAAACAGCTAAGGTCATATCAGGACGGTCAGTTAACCTAACCACACTATTCCTGGGCAGGCTTAGACCTCCGAAGCGGTTAACCAGTACTAAGTGCACATACTTTCGCCAGTAACTGACAACTGCCCTTCTTGAATCAGCGGAAGGAGAAACGAAAGTATGTGGCCAGACTGGGTTTCGAACCCAGGACCTCTGACATATGAGTTAGGTGCCCTACCGATTGCGCTACGCAGCCCGGCTGGTTCAGATGAGGGGTCACAATACACAATCTATGTTTTTATGCAGAAACAACAAAAATCATCCCCAACTATCATCAAATACTTCATCTTATCTAGAGCTCTGTATGTTTTATGGAGAAAAGTTATCCCTTGTTTTTATGGAGAAAAGTTATCCCAGAAATTTTGTCTAATAGTCCTATTATCCAGAGGTCTAGCAATATGTTCAGAACCAACATTAAACTGTTGTATATTGTTATTGTTGCGCTTGCTAGTTACTGGCATCTGTCTCAGCGATGTTGAAAAGGTACATCTAGTTTTCTGACTAAGCTCTGTAAGTTGTATAGGCATTTTTATGTAACAGTGCTTGACAGGTAAGGCATAGTGTTCTGTGAAATTCATGTATGTAGCTGAATGACTGATGACTACTATAAGCTCTTAGCATACTCTCTGCAGACATATGTATTACTTTTCCAGTCTGGGTGGTGGCATAAAGTTTTGTTGAGTTTTCAAGTTTACCTTTGTTTTGTAACAGTATACTGACAGGGAAGACACTACATTTGGTGGAATTTTGTCAAACAGTTTCAGTTAGACCCAGATTATTTACAGTTTTATTGATTAAGCTAGGACAGCACTGTTATGCTCAGCCTGGATACACTTGACAATTCAAACATATCGCATGCATTTATTTGAATTTCATTTATACAATAAATCAGTGTCCAGTTCCACTTCTTATAGATATTTCAATTTTAAGCCTTTGTCAGTAACATTGAACTTGAGAGAGAATTACATTTTAGCAGCCACCACATTAGACGAACAGGTTCGTCTAATGTGACAACTGCTTAAATGTAATTCTCTTTCTCTGAAGGTCCATTTTGTGACAAAGGCTTTAGAGTGAGTTCAATTCAAGATTGCTTTACTTCTGGAATTAGTAGCACTATTAATGTTTTTATTCTGTCTTCCACAGAGCCCTATTAAGCTGGCAGAGTGTTGCAGCCTGGCAGAAGGAGGCTAGAGACAAACTGCTCAACTTCAGAGTTAAATCATACACAAAGCTGGTAGGTGAAGTCATAAAGTTGTATAAAATTGTTCCATTAACACATACCGGCTATTATTTATTTCCATAACTATCATATGCAGTAAGAAGAATAACAGCAGTTGATATATTTCTTACCACCAATCCTTGATAAAGCATCTCAGGTAGAACTGTTCTTCTATGAAACGTGTTTGGGGGCATGTTTTTTGAGTGATACAGATCTTGCTGGTGTCAGCATTGTCATCCTCTGGGAGACAGGCCAATATAGACTGAAATACTGTCTCAAAGAGCTGTTAAACCCAAAACAATCAACCAGTCAGCATTGTCATTGGCATGACAGTTTCTTATCTGCATGTTTCCTTTAATAATTTTTCTGCATATTACATGGGTAAATTTTCACCAGAATTACATGGTTGTGTCTTTGGCACAAGCCGAAGAGGTACATGTAATTTGCTTTTTGTAGTTATTTAAGGGTGGTCAGTAGAATATTAAAGTTTTTCTTAAAGTAACTTATCTGCACCTTGTCTCTTGAATTTACCAACAGATGTTACCTAACATGGTAGGTAATATAGTTAAGTAGAAAGCTGAGTTTAAAGAGATGTGAAACCAGCGTACAAAATTCTTAAGTATACTAACTGCATGACATTTCAGGCCAAACAGACATTTACCCACTGGCACCAGTACTACATACAGAAGCAGCTAGAACACAAGGAACACAAACGTCGTCTGCAGCAGAAGACTCTAGAAATAGCGAAAGTCTGGCGATGTAAGGCCCAGGAAACCAGAGGGGCAATATTGGAAGCTCAGATTGAGAACAGACATGTAAGTCATTATCACTGCCATTGTAAGTTTGTATACCATATTTAAGGAATGAATTTCATTTTTCTGGTGTTTATCGAAGTATAAACTACATTGGGTCACATGCAAAGTAAGTGAACTTCGATAAACACCAGAAAAATTAGGTTTATTGCTTATGTTTTCATTATTTTCTATCTATTAACTGACCACAAATTTGCATTAGGGTTACAGTTGAAGCAAAAAAACATTTATACACAGTTTTTCTGCTAACAGTGGAACAGCTTCAATGACGTCATAACTTCACCTACGTCCAATCAGATTGGAGAGAACCATGGTTAACTTTGACGTCACTTAACCTCATGTAACATCGTGTGAACCGATGTAATTATTGAAGTATAAACTACATTCTTGCACACCAGATAGAAAACGCCATTCTTTTCACCTGGGATAGAAAATCTGATCTTACCCAGGTGTTCTTACCCAGGACCGGAATAAAGCCACGAGCTATCAATGCATTGGTTGTATATGATCTCATGTACCTGGGTCGTCAAGTGACGTTGGCATTTAAGATGATGACGTCACACAGACGGCAAAAATGACGTCAGTTTATGCACGCCAGTCGTTGACGTAAAGAGCCGAATGGCGGTTGTTGAAAGCGGCGCCTTCTTTCAAAATCAAATTGAAACCTCCCAAGCACTAGAATTACGCATCTAACAAGTTCTGAAGTTAAAACAAAACGTGGCGTGCAAGAAAAAGTATCTATCATGGGTGTGAGGTGTGGATAGAAAGTCGTCACTTGGGATCACTGTTCGGCATCACTCGGCAAGCCTCGTGATGCCGAACAGTGACCCTCGTGACGGATTTCTCTATCCACACCTCACACCCATTATAGATACTTATATTACCATATAGGGCTTTCCAATAAATGCACTGAGAAAGTAAATATTCTGTTATAAGATTTTTTTTTCTTTTCCAAAACACTCTCAAAGATCAAGATCCATCTTGTGAGATGGATCTAGGTTTTTGGGATTGGTTTGGAAGCGAAAAAAAATGCAGAGTTATACAAGACTGATTTATTTATCTGCTGTAATTTTGAAAGGAGAAACCCTCGTCTACTGACCGAATAATCACGGTAACAAGGTGAAGGTTATCTCTGAAAGGGAGATTACTCTGACCAGGGAGTATTTGCTTCCCTTCCCATGGTTTACTGATGGCTGCTACCAAAGAATTTGCTCCCAGAGTAGAGCAAATTCTTTCTTCACAAGTTGCCCCAATTTTAGCTGGGAAGCAAATTAGGGAACAAATCTTTCTGCTTAGAGTGCTTTAACTTTGAGGAGTTTCCATTCTGTATAAATTATTCAATATCTGGGGCCAGTTGTTCAAAGCATCGTTAGCCTAACGAGCTCGTTAAGAGGTCAACTCGTTAAGTGTTTTGTGACTTTATAGCCAAATACACTTATATTTTATGTTGAAAATATGTGAGAAGCAATGTAAAAGCTTCTCACATTTTTACAACAAAAAATATTGGCATATTTGTGATATTTACGTTTGAAAATTTAACGTCACGTTAACTAACGACGTCATTAGTTTTGAACAACTGGGCCCTGATCAAGAACATGAGCAACAGCTGCAAAAGAAGCTATTAAAAGTAGCCAGTCTTTTGATGTAGGGCCCCAGAAACTAGAGGGCTATAAAGGCCCATAAACTAGATACCCAAAAAGAGAATTAACTTGTAAGCTTGTTAAGTTTAATGCAATTATAATTCCCATTCACATAGATTGAATTAGGTACTGTGTTAAACATGATGAAATTGGAACACCTGTAATAATTGACTGTTTTGTCCTAAAAACGGAACAGTTTAGGTTTACCATGCAGTAATGTGACCAAAAGATGCAGTGCAGATCTTGATCAGACTAAAGGTGAAGACTGGGGCCGTATTCATAAAACCACTTAAGTCGTTGCTATGCTGTTGCTAAGGCTAAATTTCTATAAAGGAGATTTTCTACAACAATGAAATTTGCTCTGGAGGAACAGTCTTTGAAAGACTTCCTCCAGAGCAAATTTCATAGTTGTAGGGAATGTCCTTCAAAGAAATTTAGCCTTAGCAACAGCATAGCAACCACTTAAGTGGTTTTATGAACACGGCCCTTGGTCCCGTTTGATACTGTTTGCTTAGACCTACCTATCCAAGTACTTAAAATTTCTACGGTAAGCTGTGTCAAGCATCTGCTTCTAAATTGTTCTCATGCAAACATGAGTTTGAGGCATATAGTATTCAAATATGGTTGTGTTTACTCATGTTTACCCATTTGACAATATCTTCTACAATGGGTGCCTCTTGTAAGAGAAAACAGAGCACTCTGCCTGCTGGATGTGGTGTTTGCCTTTCATGTGGATTGTCATGCGTTTGACTCCCGCTTGCGGCACTTGTCAGATAGATTTTTCCAATCCAACAGACCAGGAAATTGGCACCCCGTGTGTGCTCTGAGCTGAAAAAAATGGTATGTTGGTTGTCTATGAATTCATCTGTTTACAAAAATGTTGATTTTTTTTTAAAAAAAATAGGGTATATGTGTGGCCAGTACTCCAGATAAGAAGGGGTAAGAGGGAGAATTTAGGGATAATGATGCTTATTTTTCCATAAACACATATGTTGTGACTCCTCATTAGAACTGTCTCAGTGAGACGGTTCTAATGAGGGGTCACAACATGTTTTCATTGATAAATAAGAAAAGTTGTCTCTGAATTATCCCCTTGTTTTCTGGAGCTCTGTGTGGCAGTTGACGATCGCAGTGTCACAGAATGTCAGTGGTGGAGTCTGCCAAGCTGTACATGTGTACGCAAAACATGACACACACTGAGATAATGGGCCTGATATGATTTTAACCCTTAATGCGCCAAAAAGCAGAGTACAAAATTTATGTCTGCAGAAATTTTAAAAAATGTTTTGTCCAAACTATATTATATTGAGAATTCAAAGACTAAAGGACAAACAGTGTAGATCCAGATGAGGTGGCTCATGATGTGCCACCTAATCTGGATCTACACTGTTAGCAAATTCAAACATTTTTATTTTTGGCACTTTAAGGCTTAAAGTGTGGCGTCTTAAAGCAAGCACAACTGGACAAACAACAACAACGTAAGAGGTGACAGGTTTTATGGCAAGGCTCAGAGTTGGGGCATCTGTGTATTATTGACATGTTTCTACTTTAATCTTTGCAGCTGCAAGCTTTCTTCAACAGGTGGAAATCTGCCCACAACAGGAACCTTGAGAGAGAAGACCAGCTGCAGGCATACCTTGGTAACAAGAATTGTCTGTTATTACACGACTGTCTGGACACCTGGAAATCTGCTCTGATGGGGCTGCAGGCTGAGCGCATGTTTAATATGAAGTTACTGGCAGCTTATGTTGGAGAATGGACACTGGCAGCCAAAGGTAATTAACTGGCAAGTCTAATAATGAAAACTTACATGTGCCTCGACATGACAAAACCAACAAAGTGTCATGTGCACTCCGCGAAGATTCAGATCAGCCTTGGCATCCACCCAGTCTGATCAGAGTCTTCACTGAGCACTTAAAGGATAGCTAAGGGTCTAAGCTACTTCCATGCTGACAGGGAATACTCTATTCAGACTGGGCAGATGCACCAACTGATCTGAGTCATTGCTGGGCTCACATGCCACTTTATAGGTTTTGTTGTGTCGCAGCTCGCATGAATATTCCTTTGACCCTAAATACTGTAAAATCCATATAAGAAAAAAAATTCCTGTGTGAATTATCACTGATTAACACATGTTGGAGAGCAGATTGCTCCAAAATATGGCAAAAGCCATCTTGAATTTAAATTCATATCCACCCATCATCGATAATTTGCCAGTAAACAAAAGTGGCTATGATTTTGACATATTAACAAAATGAAATTGCAATTTTATTTTAGTACTACCTTGAGGTGGACATTGACAGAAGCAAAGGTATTCATCTGACATCACCAAGGCACAAAATTTGCATGCTGGGACATCCAATGTGATTTTGTTGATGCATTTAACCCATTGCATTCTGGGTATTTTTTTGTCGTCTGCTGAAATTGTCGTCTGCATCAAAAATCAAGAATAATTTGACAATATTGGTCTAACCAACTCTGGTAGAAATGATGTCTCGGCAGCCAACAGTTTGGATCTCAGATCAGGCCCCACTTTTGTGGGGCCTGATCTGGATCCAAACTGTTTGCCCAGATACCCCTAAAGGGGTATCTCGAATGGAATGGGTTAATCTTTTGAAAGGATGGATGGAATATGAACTAACTCGCACAGATATATCATTGAGAGGTGGAAAAGAACTGATTAGATTTTGGTAACATTGACCCCATTTTCAAGGTCACTGAGGGTCAAGAAGTGTTGAAAATGGCTTGTCTGCACCATATCTCCTGAAGGGATTGATGGTTTATGACCAAACAGACACAAGTGTTTAATCGGGAGGTAGAACAGAACTGATTAAATTTTGGTGACCTTGACTCTGATTTTCAAGGTCACAGGGGAACTTAACTTGGCAACATTAAGGGAAAACGATACTGATGGGAAAGGGCAGGTGGGAGGACATCTGTTTTTGTCAAAAAACATTTCTGGTTTAAAGTCAGTTTTTACAAACCCCAGAATTTTGAGTCCAACATTTTTAAAAGTGAGTCGCTTTGAGCACTGATCTGAATTTTACTTTCAGCATGTAAGCAAAGGAGAGAGAATCTAATTGGTTATCAGAAGTCACAAGAACTCCACACTCAGAAAGGTTACTTCCTATACTGGTTCAACGTTGCCAGAGCTCGCAAGTCAATCCGTGGGCACGCCAACCTCAAGATACAGCTCACGTATGACTTTATCTTTTTAAGTTAATCTCGAAGGGAGATTACTCTACATGTACTTGATTCCACTCATGAAAGTCAAACCCATGACCCCTGGTATGAAAGGCAAATACTCAGTCCATTAAGCAAGGTGCTCCACTTCAGTCTATTTGAAAGCAAAGGTAATGGGGTAGAGAGGGATTGTGGTGGTGAGGGGTAGTTACTTTTGAAGGAAATGATATGCTTCCTGATGGAAACAAATATCAGAGTCATTAGCTCTTGAGCTTTATTGTTCCAGTCACTTTTAAAGAAGCAGAATAAAAGTTTGACTCTGAATTCTATTATATGGCAAATTTTTATGGAGGTTGATTTCATGTTGAAATATACATGAAGTCAGATGCATTTATCTATCTAACTATCAATACTACAACGCCCACTCATGAGGATTACGTGCAGGACCATTTTTCCTTAAGACAGTCATTTATTTGAAAAAGGTCTTTATTTATGAGCAAAGCATCTTACAAACAATTACAAAAATATAACACAAGCAAAATTTACCAATGTTGCAGTACAGTATTGCACTGTCATTTTACTATTATTACAGAACAGTCACCATTGATGGGTTTAGCAGACTTTTGTCCCATCAGAGAATGCTTTCTAAGAGTGTTACATGAACAGCAAATCAGGCGGTCTATGATCAGTCTGCATATTATTTTTGTCTGAAAAGATAGAGTTTCATGATAATGGCCTTTACTGTTACAGTGCATTTAAAGCATGGTTAGTCTACACAAGAAGATCTATCAATCTACGACGTCTTCAGAAATCTTTCACACGTCGTAAGAATCAGAAGACTCTCCAGAATCATTGGTACATGATGAAGACCAGGTTCCACTACTGCCTAGAGCTCACTAACATGGCTGACAAGGTGATTCGAGACAAGAATGAGACATTGATGAGACAGGCACTTGGTCACTGGGAGTTTAGACTGCAGGTTTGTGTTTTTAATCACAAGTTGGGTAACTTAGGTGTAAAACATCTCCCTGCACTTCTTATAGAACTGATCATATAATTTCGTCAGGGATTATTGGATTCAGTTTGAGTCATATAGAAAATAGCATTCTGCTTAATCCAGTGCTGCTAGTGTTTCTACTGGTCTTGAACAGCCTCATACAAACCAAGTCTGCTATTTGCTTTCATAGTGTAATCCTTACTTGCAGAGGATCTGACTTTATAGTATCTACTGTAAATCATAAGCTATCAGGATCTGATAAATAATGTCTAGTAGAGAAAAAGAAAGACTGTTCGATATACTTATGCAACATTGCAGCTGTACTGTGCTCCAGATAACAAGGGGTATTACAGGGATAATTTTTCTTATGTCTCAAAACATTTTGTGACCCCTCTTTGGAACCCTCTGGGCTCACAACATGTTTTTATGGGAAATATGGAAAATTATCCCTGTTTCCCCTTGTTATCTGGAGCAGCATTGCATGAAGAATCACCTTAAGCCATGTCCTCACAGCCAATACTAAACTTGAACAGACTTCCAAGGCTCTAGATTCTTCATGCAAAAGGTGAAGATGGAGATTTTTGATACTAAGTCTGTGATCATTTCTGTAAAGATAATTTCTGTTCATTCAGTATATGAAAACTGACATTGTTGTCTCTCAGTAGAACTGTTTCAGTGAGGTAGTTCTAATAAGAGGCCCCACCAGTGCTTCAAGTAAGAAGTAAGAGTGGGTGACTGGGATAATTTTAGTAGGTTTTTAATAGGCAAATTTTTCCATATTTCTGAACAAAAATATGTTATTACCCCTAATTAGAACCTTCTCAGATAGATGATTCTAATGAGATGTCACAATTTATATTTTTATGCTGCATTGTTATTCGTTCTAAATGCTCATCCTATTTTATCTTTCTTTTGACTTCAAGTATAATAAATTCATAACCTTGTGTAACATGCATGTAACAAAACCCTACTTTCACTTTCATTTTATGTAATTACGTAACGTTAACTATACGTTCATTTACCATAGTAACTGTCCGCCATATTGGCTTCCGGTTTAAACACAATTAGACCACGTGATACAAACTTACCGTTTTATACTACTTCAGTAGCTCTGTATGTGTAATTTTTTTGTCCTGACGAAGGTCTTTGTAAGACCGAAACGCGTAGACACAAATAAAAAATGTCAACATAACCGCTGATGATTGTTGGTTCTGTTTTTCCTCCATTATTTTAATTTATATTTTTGTTGACTAATAAGAAAAATTAGTATATATTTTCGTGAAAAAAAGAAAGAAATTTATCCAAGAATTATTGTCAGAACCCCAATATCTTGGCATGATAATTATATTGCAATTTCTTTTCTAGGTTGTGATAGCTGGTGAATGTTACCATCATCTTCTAGCCAAGAGGGTAGCCAGAACATGGCGAAGGTTTGTCACTCGTAAACGAGAGGAAAGACAGCGAGAGTTGCAGCAGATGGAAAAAGCGAGAAGATTTTGTGAAAAGAAAATGTGGTATGTGTTTATTATCTTACACTATGCTCCATTTTTAGGCCTTCTTTCATATCAAAACAGCTGAGTGTGCGGTTTTCATTCCTGTGTCCTTATTGTAACCAAGGATTACCCTTTATAAAGTCAATGGGTATACTTTCAGGGCATACAATTCTCTCATTTCTATTTTTGTCTCCCAGTCTTGATGGGGCTTCAACTGCTAAAGGACAGAATTTGCTCCTATAGGAGCAAATTCTTTCTTTCAATAGTTGACCCCATTTTGAAAAGACTCCACCAGGGAAGCAAACAGGAAGTCAAAAAGTTGTCTCCCTTTAAAAAAAATGGTTGCAATGTATGGGGGTGTACCTATACATCTTAATAAACTTGATTAAGGAGAACACTTGAACTTGATTAAGGAGAACCAGAGCTGTAGATAAGAGGAAGTATTTAGTGATAATAAGGGATAATTTTTGTTAATTCTGCATAAAAACATATGTTGTGATCCCTCATCTGAACCGTCTCAAAGAGACGGTTCAGATGAGTGGTCACAACATATGGTTTCGATGAAAAATAAGAAAAATTATCCTTAATTATCATCGAATACTCCCTCTTATATCTAGAGCTCTGAGAACACTTGAAACTTGTATATTATATTTACGGTCAGAGAAAATAATCTGCTGCTTAAAATTGTGATACGGTATGCCAGCAAGCTTTCAGAAAACAACTTTACATTTCAGCAATATGGTATTTGGTGCTTGGCACAGTGAAGTGCTGGTATCTAAACAGATTCTACGCCACAAGTCAAGGATACAGGTGAAGTATGGCCGTATCTGGAAACACAAGGTGGACCTGATGTTTACAGCTAAATGCGTGGTAAGTTACTGTGTATCTTTGTTAAAAATTCTCACACATGTTTACATCATTCTGGTCTTTCTCAAAAAAGTTTTTGTCCAAACTGGATTCAGCTTAAGTTCAACCTTTTAACCCATCGCATTCTAGGTATTTTTTGTCGTCTGCTGAAATTGTCGTCTGCATCAAAAATCAAGAATATATTGACAATATTGGTCTAACTAACTCTTGGACAATATTGGTCTAACTACAGTAGGTGGACAGAAGTATTCGTCACATTGGCGGCCATCTTGGAAAGCAAAAAATAAATATTGGCTCTTTCGTGCAGTGTAACTAAAATATTTATAAAGATAGTGAACAAGCTCTTACCTCAGTATTTAGTCAGGTGTCCCTTTAATCGAATAACATTTTGAATTCTTCTGGGAAGTGACTTATAAAGGTTCTCTATGTATTCCGGTTCAATGGACTGCCAAATGAGTAGTATTTCTCTGAAGAGATCCTCGGATGTTTTGATGCCATACACACGAGCCTGCAACTTTCTCTTTATAAACAGCCAAACATTTTCAATGATATTCAAGTCCGGGGACTGTGATGGCCAGCTCATACATTTTAGTCCATTAGTAGCAGCGTAACGCTTAACAATACCGGCCCTGTGTACAGGAGCATTGTCATCCTGGAATAAATAGTTATTTCTAGGGAAGTGACGAGCTATGACAGGCCATAAATTATCCTCCAGTATGTCAATGTATTTTTGTCCATTTATATTACCATCAACTTTGGCTAAAGTCCCCACACCATGATAACTGATACATCCCCATATCATTACCTTCACAGGACATTGCTCACGTCTTTCCACTAGGTCCGGCCTCCATCCTTCCTCGGGTTTTCTCCAAACATAAATGCGATGATCCTCGCCAATACACACTTGACTTTCATCAGAAAAGATCACATGTTTCCAGAAATTTTGCACATTTCGCCACCTCTTCCCCCTGCACCAGTTAACTCTGTTTTTCCGATTGACCCTCTTTATCACTACCCTCTTCCTATACACACCTCGTCTGAATCCATGTTCCCTTAATTTCCTCTTTACCGTTTTTGTGCACACTGTCCTGTCCCTTCTCTCATTATATCTTGCAGTAATTTCAACAAGAGGTGCCCTTCTGTCTCTTTTAACAATTCTTTCTAGCTGTCTATAGTCCCGCACGCTGATCAAACATGGCCTCCCGGATCTTTTCACATTCTCTATACTTCCACTTTGTTGAATTTTTTTTATCACATAGCTAACGGTAGTCCTGGGTATATTCAATATTTTTCCGATATCAGAAATACTCCTGCCCTGCTGATGTAAATCCACCGCCACATGTTTTACCTGGGGGTCAGTTCAAACCCTTTTCGCCCCATGCTCAAAAACGCGACCTTATTGTAAACATAAACAAAAGCAGACGACAGAAGTGTATAAAAATAAACACGGGAATACCCAAACTATCTGTCAACATCCGGCGACCTTGACTACCGTTGTGTGGTTGTTGTTAAAAGACGGCACAACTTCTACTTACCGTTCGAACTCACCGCGCATCCGCCATAGTGACGAATACTTCTGTCCACCTTCTGTAACTCTTGTAGAAATGATGTCTAGGCAGCAAACAGTTTGGATCTCAGATCAGGCTCCACATGTGTGGGGCCTGATCTGAATCCAAACTGTTTGCCCAGATACCCCTAAATGGGTATCCTGAATGGAATGGGTTAAGCATAAAAAGGAGACTACAGAACACATGCAAAATTACAATAAAAAACACAAAAACTTTTCGTCCATCCTATATCATATTGAGAACTGAAAGAATAGAGAATCAGTGGTGTTAATGGAGATGAGGCAGTCATCTTGAGCAGCCTCGACTGGATCTAGGCTGTTTTTAAATCCAACTGTTTTCATTTTTGGTGCTTTAAATGCTGTGTATTGTCTAGGTTTTGAAGAAAATCTCTGCTTTTACTTTTGTGTTGCCAGAGTTTTACGAAGAAATCTAACTTCTCTAATAATGCTTAACCCTTTTTAGACTGGAAACCCATTTTGGGGACATATGCAAACAGTGCAGACCCAGTTCAGATGCCGCAGAGCGTGGCATCTGATCAGGGTCAACACTGTTTCCTTTGCTAAATATAATGAAAGCTAAAACATTCACTACATGTAGAAGCCCCTTAAAGTAGAAATGGACTCACCCAAATAATAAGGATGGACAGGTCCTCTAGTAAGTGATGGCTTAACCACTAATAGTTTACATATGGGCTGAGTTGTAAAAGACCTGTTTAAGGCTTATCTGAACTCTGGTCAAGACATGCATTTTTTCTTTTGAAATCTAGGAGCACATGCTGCCATTATGCCAGAAGTCAGTTTTCTCTTTTCTTTTTGTGTTCCTCATATATAACTTTTTTTCAGTACTGAGAATTGTAAAATATTTGCAAAAGTTCATTTTTGCAAATTCTGCATATGCCCAGTTCAAAATTAAAACAAAAAATTGTTTGAAATTTCTATGACCTACCGGTAGGGGGATTCAGCTTGAGCTTTGTGTACTAACAACTGTAGTTGATATTTGAATTTCATGAAAGGACTCGCAAAAAACTGCGATATGATATTCAGAAATTCATTCTTTTGCAGAGAATGGAACACCAGTTGTCACAGGCTTGGAACAAATGGCACATGGCCTACACAAAACGTAAGGCCATGAAAAAAGTGGAAGCTTTTGAGAGAAAACAGAGCCTAACCATGGTGTTTGTCTCATGGAGAAACCTATGCAAGAAGCGCCGAATGCGTGGTTCCATGATTCCACTTCCTGTTTCACCAGCTTTTAGTATGCCATCAGCCGGAACCAGTTCCAGTTCGACCCCTACTGAGGAAGTACTTTCATCACCAACTTTTGGATTTTCGACAAAACCGTCACAGATTCCTGCACCTTCTAACAGACGAAGCAAGCTGCCATCATACAACGGGAAAATGTCGAGTAACACTCATGATGCAGGATCTAGTACAGGTCGAAGGTCATCTGCTTTGTAGATGGAATGAATCACTGTAAAAATTCTAAAGCTGGGAGTATTAAGTAATTATTGTAATTGTCCCGAAAATGGGATACAGTCAAACTTCAGTGGCTCGAACAGGCTTGGGTCCATGAAAATCAGTTCCAGCCAAAGGTAGTTCCAGCCATTCAGGGTTAGTTTCTATATAAACTGACCTCTAAGGAGTCATAAACAAAGACCAGTCAGGCAGCACAAACAAGCCATCAGTGTTCGAGCTATTGAAGTTCTGCTGTAGTTTGGTCTGCAGCAGTACATGTATGTCCTAAAGATGCAGATGGACTAGCAAACAGTGTAGGCCCTGATCAGACTGCTTCTTAAAATGAGTAGTCTGATTCGGGTCTGTACCGTTTTCTCAGATCTATCTGCACCAATACTTAGAATTTTTACAGTGATACTGAAAATCAATTTACTATCAAAACTCCTGAGAGTGCTTTATGATAATTCTGAGATACTTTTTTTGTTGTTTCTTGATAAATGAGCCACGACACGACAAAACCAACAAAGTGACATGTTTTTCCAGCAAAGCCTCAGATCAGCCTGGGCAGCTGCCTAGTCTAATTAGTGTCTGTTGCTGTTGGCATGGAGGTTGTTTAGACCCTAAGCTACCTTTTAAGGCATGTATTCCCAGCAAAGACTCAGATCAACCTGAGCAGCTGCCCAGTCTAATTACTGTCTGTGGCTGTTGGCATTGAGGTAGCTTAGACCCTAAGCTGCCTTTTAAGTGCACAAAAAAGACTCTGATCAGATTAGGTGGATGCCCAGGCTGAGCTTAGTCTGCACGTGGAGTACCTGCAACTTGTTATCACCTTGGCTCCCATCTTCAGGATGTTTAGGGTTAAATTCTTTTTATGTGATTGGCCTGTATGCGGACAGGTCATGTTTTGATTTGTTGAGGCTTAAATGTGTATTATTCTGAGTAGTAAAGATTGTTAGTTTTTCTTGCTTTAGTGCCATAGTTTTAAGTGTAATATAAAAGGAACATATTTTTTTTTACAACATTGTATTACAAAAAAAAGCCTTTCCATGACAAAATGTGCCTTTTTGCTTGAGGAGACACAAAACAGGCTGGGGCCGTATTCATAAAGCCACTTAAGTCGTTGCTATGCTGTTGCTAAGGCTGAATATCTATAAAGGAGATTCCCTACAACTATGAAATTTGGTCTGGAGGAACAGTCTTTGTAAGACTGTTCCTCCAGAGCAAATTTCAAAGTTGTAGGGAATCTTCTTCAAAGAAATATAGCCTTAGCAACAGCATAGCAACCACTTAAGTCGTTTTATGAATACGGCTCCAGGTCAGCTTAATCAGCTTTTTACTGTATAGTTGGCTTGTGCCTTATTTCTTTGGATATAAGATGGGATTCCCAAAAAGCTGGGTCCATCTTATAATATAGACCTAGAGTTTTGAGATTGTTTGGAAGGGAAAAATCATCTAATAGCAGAATTAATACCAGTAGGCCCAATTGTTCAAAGCATCATTAGCTTAACAAAGTCATTAAAGATCCATTCTAATGCAGTTACAAATATAACGCTACGTCTGATTGGATAACGTCAAAAATTTGCGACAGTATATTCTGCGATATACTGTTGCAAACCCGACGTCATTTAGTAACGTCGCTTCTCATTGGTTGACATTTGGTTTTGCATTGCTGACAGCGCTTTAAAGGTAGGTTCCTGGGCTAGCGATAACAATTGTGTCCACAAAATAATTTCGTCTTTTTCTGAGCAGTATTGAATTCTCATATTTTTCTGAATTTGTTGCTACTGAGAAACTCGTCAGATGTTGAAGAAAAAAGTCGTTTTCCCTTTTGGTTTATTTTCTTTCGTTGGAATTCCAGTTCTAAAAATAACTATGTTTATTATGTCTATAAGTGAGCAAATTCTGATGCCATTCTCCAAAGGTCAATTTTCCCTTGCCGTGAGCTCTCCTAGAGGTCCTGGCATGGCGGATGGGATAAAACTATCCCAAAATGCATTGCAGCATGACGTCAGCCACGTTATCTATTTTTGGCGCGAACTAAAAATAGCGCTAATTGGTGTGCGAAGCAGAGTTAGGAAATCCCTTGTAAAACAACTCTTCTAATATTCTTTTGATTTACACGTTTTAGTGAATCTTATTTATTCCCTTTTATAAGTGCTTTCCAACAACTTGGATGAACAATCGTCAAAATTATGATGCATTCCAAAGTACAGGAACCTACCTTTAAATGGGTGCAAACTAGTGCATTATGAAAGAAGAAAATGTGGAAAAGTGCTTTAGAATGGGGATAACTGTATTGAAAAATGTCATTTAGGGAGGTAAATCATCAGTTTTATGATCGCAAATTGCGTTTTACGGCTCCGCTGGCGCGTCGCCATAAAACGAAATTTCCGATCATAAAACTGATGATTTACCTCCCCAAATGCTAGTGCAAATATAGTCAAGTGCGCTAATATTTTTAGACATGAAAATAAGAGATGATCATGAAGAAAGCAGACTCCAGTTAATTGAGACTTTTGACGAGTTTGTGAAGAGGTCAACGCGGTTCACAACAAACTAGGTGTTAAATACTATCAAGTGAGTATTTAAAGCGCGCACCACCAAAAAAGTACTGACAAGAAAGTATTGGGTTTTACCATTGAAGATACCATTTATCCGCGAGATACTTCAGCCCTTTAGGGCTTGGATTACAACGATATTTTTAGCCGAAAAACTAACAAAAGCTCCTCACATTTATTGGCAAAAAATGACTGTTTTTGCATAAACTGTGTTTGAAATTGTAAAGTCTCTTTAACTAACCGGTTGTTAGTTTTGAACAAGTGGGCCCTGATTCACACATTTGGCCATTTTGATGGAGAAAACACCCTGTGTTATTATTATGCATTTTGGTATCACAGATTAGAAGCATAAAACAATACAATAAGATATAAAATACACATTTAAAATACATATGGAATATCTTAAAATTTGCAAAGTTCCATGGCTTGCCAATCACTACCCAGGATGACACAAAAAAGAGAAAGTAGTGTTATGGCCAAATAAATATGGTTTCAAATGGAAGGAAAGATTCTGACCATACTGCACAGCTGGTTGGAATCTTATAGATCTCGTAGGTGCCTTTTCTTCTGTCAAAGCTCAAATATAGTTGTTTGTGTGCATATGATTAATTGATACACCTTCAGGGGAAGCAACTCTGGTATTTTTATTTTTGCCTGTCTGTTCAGTGGGGTCTACTCTTAAAGGGAAGAATTTGCTCCTGAAGGAGCAAATTCTTTCCTTTAAGAGTAGATCCCCTTTCAGGAGCAAATTCTTTCCTTTAAGAGTGGACCCCCTTTTGAAAAGGGGATGTTGCCCAGGAAAGCAAACAGGAAGTCACAGAAGTTGTTCCCCTTTGTCAAATGGTGAAACAAAAATGGTGGTGTACCCATTCACCTTGATTTTATTAATTATGAAACTGCTTTTATTTAAAATCATTGATATTCATGGTACACATAGATCTATTTTTGCTTATCTAAAGCATTACTTGATATGTTTATCTCAAAGCTGCTGTTTTCAATAGCCATTGCTCATGGACAGCGTCTTTCAAAGTTTTAGAAGAATACAAAATTAAAGTGCCAAATTTATATTATTAGATATTTTAAGTGTCTTGAAGAGGGATTAGTGCTTTGTATTATGTGCTACAAGCATGCTGCTGTGATTACTTTGTATACAATAAAAACATAAACCTTATCCTTAATTTTTTTATCAAATTAAACTTCAGAAAGTTCTGCATAAAAATGCTTTAATTTTCTGTTGGTATTTCATTTTATTGAATATTAAATTCGGTAAACTGGGACACCTCCAACCGGTACTTGGTCATCATTTTTACAAAAGGGACCAACTTTTGTGACTTCCTATTCGCTTCTCTTGAGGACAGAGGACAATGTGTTTTCTGAGGGGTCTACTCTAAAAGAAAAAAATTGGCTGCTAGAGGAGAGAATTCTTTAAGAGTTGATCCCCATTGAGAAGGCAAAATGCAGTTATATACAGCCTAACATACGAGTCTATTACGGTCTATTATCAGTAGGGTAAAGTTTACATAAGTGCCAGACTGAAAAAAGTTGTATTTGCAAGCAGCATAAATCCAGATTATGAGCCATTTCAGTTGGATCTACGGTTCGCCTTCTGTACTTTAAATTATCAATATTGTATATCTTGAAACAAATTTTTGCTGATGTTTAGTCGGCTGGTTTTTTTTTGAGGGGGGGGGGGGTGTGGGGGGGGGGGGGAGTGTATTGGCACTTTAAGAGTTAACACTTGATTTCTTCGCTCATCGTAATCATAGGTTTATCATCCATCATCATCATCAGGGGCATGGCATGCTTAGGGTGCCCTTGGGTACAGTAAAACCTATCTTAGTGGCCACCTCTATTAAGCAAGCAACCGGTATTGGTATAAGAGTCCATAAGGTATTTACAGAGTATGAAAAGCAAAAAAACACTGATCAGACTTGTCAATGTATAAGTCTGATAAGAGTGTTTGCTTTTCTTCCGCTGTAAAGACTTGTGCATCAAAGTTACAGAATATAAGGATCTGTCATGAGTGTGAGGTGTGGATAGAAAAATCCGTCACGAGGGATCACTGTTCGGCATCACTCGGCAAGCCTCGTGATGCCGAACAGTGATCCCTCGTGACGGATTTTTCTATCTGCACCTCACACCAATGATAGATACTTTTTCTTGCACACCACTTTTTGTTTTAACTTCAGAACCTCTTAAAATGCGTAATTCTAGTGCTTGAGAGGTTTAAATTTGGTTTTGAAAGAAGGCACCGTTTTCAACAACCGCCATTCGGCTCTTTACGTCAACAACTGGCGTGCATAAACTGACGTCATTTTTACCGTCTTCGTGACGTCATCATCTTAAATGCCAACGTCACTTGACTACGCAGGTACGTGAGCTCCTATACAACCAATGCATTGACAGCTCATGATTTTTTTCCGGTCCTGGGTCAGAACACCAGGGTAAGATGAGATTTTCTATCCCAGGTGAAAAGAATGGCATTTTCTATCCGGTGTGCAAGAAACATACTTACATCTGCTTTGGGCTCGTTTTGGAAGAGAAACATCTTAGTCTGATATTGGCTAAAACTCCTCGTGCCAGGATTTTTTTTTAAAATTATTCTGTGGGATTCCTACTCTTCTCAAGATGTCCCATGGACTCCTATTTTGGAAATCTTAGGGAGAGCCCTGTGATTACAAGTACAGTCAACTCTCGATACCTCGTATTCAAACTTCAGCCCAAACTACTGATATCTCAGAGTAAATTTTCTGGTACCAGAAAATTTACTTTGATATATTAATAGTTTGAGATAACAGGAGTTGAAATGTAAATAGAAATAGGAAATGTATCCTTTGATATCAGAAGATACACGTACTTTGAGAAATCAGTGTTCGAGATATCGGGAGTTGACTGTATGAACATTCAGTGTTCACAGTTGAGCCATGGACTTTACATGTATATGCATGCTATGACCCATGTAAATTATTTGCAAGTGATGCCAAATATAATAATAATCTGTGATATTGCTAGTAAGTTATTGCTATGACTAAGGTTTTATACCAGTAATAAAGACTTGAAATATTTTGATAGTTTCTTGTGTCTCCATTTTCTAACCAAAGCATCAGCATTAGTGACCATATATGTTAGTTTTCTGTGGTGAAGCAAGAATGGGAGAGCTGTCCTGTCCAGAAACAGTTTTTGTTTTATAGACTAAGGTCTTCTTTTACAGACTATCTGTTGTGTTTTTACTTTATGTCCACAGTAAGCAGCTAAGGTCAAGTCTGGACAGTCAGTTAACCTAACCACACTATTTTTGGGTAGGCTTAGACCTAAGTGGTTGACCAGTACTTTTGCCAGTAAATGACAACTGCCCTTGAAGGGCAAGAATCAATCTCGATGAAAGTTAGTGGCTGGACCTGGTATCAAACAGAGACCTCTGCTCTTGAGTCGGACGTTCTACCCACTGCGCTACGCAGCCCAGTTTACAGGCTCTGCAATGTCTGTCTGATGTAAGGCTGTATCTGGTTTTATGTGAATGGCTACACCCCCTGCTTTGGTCGCCATTTTACAAGGGGAAAACCCTTAACTGGACAGTATTTGCTTCTCTGGTAGGGGAATTCTTTCTTCAAAGGGGTTCAACTCTTGAAAGTCAATTATTTTATAGGGAACACAAATAATTTGAGCCACGACGACAAATCCAACAAAGTGGCATGTGCCCCGTGGGAACTCTGATCAGACTGGGCCCAGTCTGATCAGAGTGTTAGCTGAGCACTTAAAAGGTAGCTAAGGGTCTAAGTTGCATTCCGAGAGCAAAGACTCTGATCAGACTGGGCAGATGCCCAGGCAGATCAGAGTCTTTGCTGGGCAAGCATGCCTCTGTTGGTTTTGTCATGTCACAGCTCAAATAATTTTGGATTTCAAAAACAAAGCTGACCAAGCAATATTTTTGTTTTAAACTTTTTCTTTTAAACTCTTCAACACAAAACAATTCAATTCAAATTGGCACTTAACTATTAACAAATAATCTCAAAAAATATATCCAAGTGTTAAAATATCCTCTTAATTTCTTTCTTGAATACTAATCTACTGACATGCAAAATGAATGGAATTCATGAAAATGAAACAAAAAATATGAAATGACATAATGCAATGGTAAAAACTCCCAACTTTTAAAACAGATGTCTGAGTAAACGGTGCAGACCCTGATCAGATTGCTCATCTAGGAGCAGTAAACAGGGTTCGAGGTTATAAAACTTGAGAATAATCTCAAAATAAAGCACATTGATTGGTTGCTTCCGAGCATGTGCTCAGAAGCAGCCAATCAGTGTGCTTAATTTTGAGTTTGAGACACACTGATTGGCTGCTTCTGAGCATGTGCTCAGAAGCAGCCAATCAGTGTGCTTTATTTTGAGTTTGAGAATGTACTCAAGTTTTATAACCTCTGGGCCAGTGCAGACCTCGACCAGACTGCTCGTAGCAAAATCTGCACTGATCACTACTCTAGAGAGCATACTATCAAAGTCAGCAATGTCACACATTTAGCTAACCATTTTGATAAGTGGATTTGTCCTAACTAAAATGCATGTGTGTGGAATGCTATGTTGTACTTGCTGTTTGCTTATACAGCAAGAGCTCATAGTGAAAAGAAACCATATAATTTTGAAATGTTCACAGTCATCTGTTGAAAAATTGTGAGAAGCTTTTGCAGTGCAAAAGCTCCTCACAAGTTTAAGTCAACACAGTACTATACTTGATTTTTGGAGTACTATAACCCTAAACAAATCATTGTCAAACAACATAAAAGTTCAGAGTCAACAGAGACGAGATATAGGTCATGGGCATAAAGAAGCACATATTTCCGGGATACCAACCTAAGAACACACTTTATGCCAAATTTAATAATTTTAGATGATATAGTTTTAGACAAATGGTCTTAATGCTAGAATCAATGTAAATATGGCTGTTTGGGTGATGTAAAATTTTCAGTCAAAAATAAATGTGAACATTTAGAGAACTGGCAGCACTGAAAGTCATGCAATGAACAAGGCAAGCAAAAAAAAAAACAAAAAAAAAAACAAATACCGTTATATAAATGTAAACAAATACAGAATTTGATAATCTCAACAAATTTGACTAGAAAAATAAAATATTCAAGCATTATGAACACGATAATTATCATTATACATTCTATAATGAGATCCAACCGGATTTGATTTTCCAGGCTGGCATACAATTCAATTCGTGGAAGGGGAGGAGCCTATAATGTCCTTTAATGCATCTCAATAGATCAGTTCCTAACCAGTTCCAATATTATAATGCCATTCTGATAACTGGCATAGATTGTATATACACTTTCAGGGGAAGCAACTCTGCCATTTTCATTTTTGCTGTCCTTCCCAATAGGCGTCAATCCTTAATGGAAAGAATTTGCTCCTGTAGGAGCAAATTCTTTCCTTTAAGAGTAGACACCTTTTTACAAGGGTTTCATTGCACAGGAAAGCAAACAGGAAGTCAAAGAAGTTGTCCCCCTTTAAGGCTTTGTAAAAATGGGAGAAATATACAGAAAAAATATCCATAACATCTAAAATTAGCTTGGGGACTTCAGTCGACAACAACAAATGCTGTCCTTGAGGACCAGTGAGACCTTCAGGTCACATAATCCAGAGCTCCAGATAATAGGGGTATTTGATGATAATTGAGGGATAATTTTCTTTATTTCTCATTGAAACAATATGTTGTGACCCCTCATCTGGACTGTCTCGTCGAGACAGTTCAGATGAGGGGTCACAACATATGGTTTTATGCAGAATTAACAAAAAGTATCCCTAATTATCACCAAATACTCCCTCTTATCTAGGGCTCTGATAATCTAATAAAAATTCTAAGAAAAGCTCATTGAACTGTATCAATTAATGCATGCAAATCACTAGAACTAAATAATATCTAGGTATAAATTCATGTAAAATCAAGAAAAGTGCACCAAACAAATGACTAGACTACAGAAACTAAAACTTGGACATTTTAACAAAATTAATGCACATTTTATAAAATATCTGCATGCAAAAGAAGTATAAAATAGAATCTAATAAAATATGAGCACCTTTTTTCAAATTCAACAAAACATATCAATCTGAACATAAAATTAATCCACATATATACTGAACAAAAAAAGAAACGTAGCATCAACATTCAAAGCATTTTTTCAGAAACACTACATTCAAATTCCAAAATTTAACCAGTGCTAAAACCTTGAACCAATAAGTTTCTATTATGATTTCAATCATTACCAATGCGTATTTTATTCACGTCAGTTCATTTGAAGTCGCAGTGTAAGAAAATCAAAAGCTGATGTTTCAATGTATGTAACATTTCTTTTTTTGTTCAGTATTTGTAAAAATCATTGGCTATGATACGTATTAATAAAGGACACAAACATAAATGCTAATGCTGCAAATATCACAAATATATCAACAACATAATTCTTAGACATTTTCGTGATTATCATAAAAGATTTAAGGTGTATCGGTGCACCTAAATGTTTTTGCGCTAATTTTACAAAGGGGAAACAACTGTGACTCCCTTTTGGCTTCCCTGGACAACTAACCCCTTCCACAATGTGGTCCTCTTCCAGGATGGGCTCTACTGTACTCTTAAAAGAAAGACTCTTTAGGACTGACTCCACCGAGAAGGGAGGCAAACAAGAAACTGGTAGAGTTGCTTCTCTGTAAGTGTATCCATTCACCTCAAGCTGATATGATTGCCTGTGTCTTTGCTGAGCACCACTGCATGGCACAGTCAACATTACAGAGGTTGCAGTCCATGTATAGGTTAGAGGCTATGAAGAGAAATCTTCGCAATCAAGAACCTGAAGCGAGCGTATGCTCGCTTCAGGTTCTTAATTGCGAAGAATTCTCTTCATAGCCTAGCTCTAACCAGCTTAGTGTTTGCCCCATATAAAAATCTTATATATTGATTTCGGGTCTTCAGTAGATTTAATGGTGAAGGCGGTCTTCATGAATAAGTGACCAGTCTACACCAATAAATCTACTGAAAATTTGAAATTTCCAATGATCTGATTGGATTATTATTTGGGGCAAACCCTAATGCGTGGCATAGGTTGCAGTTAAATGCAATCTATTAAGAGTGGTGTTATCTTTTCAGTATCAAAAATAATAATAAAATAAACTGATATTTTGGTGTTTGAGTACATCTCAATGTATTTCCGCCATTTCTATAAAGGGGAACAACTGTTGTGACTTCCTGTTGGCTTCCTTGGACCGAGAAACCCTTCAAACATGAAATAATTCTTAAAGGAAAGAATTTGCCCCTCTTGCTTCTAGAGGAGCAAAGTCTTTCCTTTAAGGGTTGACCTGTATAGAGGAGGGAAGCTAAGCTCTGTCTCAAGACAAATCTACATATTTGGGCAGAGCTCTAAATAAGAGGGGTATTTGATGATAATTGAGGGATAATTTTTTTTATTTCTCATTAAAACCATATGTTATGACCCCTCATCTGAACCGTCTCTTCGAGACGGTTCAGATGAGGGGTCACAACATATGTTTCTATGTAGAAATAACAAAAATTATCCTTAATTATCATCAAATACTCCCTCTTATCTAGGGCTCTGTTTGGGGTTAGTTTAAAGGGAAAAATCCATCTGAGAGCAGAATTACACAAGACTAAATTAGATATTAGGTGGCCATTCAAGATGGAGAAAAAGCCAGTTTTATAGCCAAATTATTATGATAACTGAATATAACAGAAGCTAAAAAATTTAGCTGGAAATTTCCAGTAGATTTATCGGTGTAGACTTGTCACTTATTCATGAAGACCATCTTCACCATTAAATCTACTGAAGACCTGGGCCCAGTTGTTCAAAACTAATCATGCCGTTAGTTAACGGGACGTTAAAATTTCAAATGTTAATATCTCAAATATGCCAATATTTTTTGTTGAAAAAAATGTAAAAAGCTTTTGCATTGCAAAAGCTTTTCACATATTTTCAACAAAAAATATCAGTGTATTTGGTTATAAAGTCATATAACACTTAACGAGTTGACCTCTTAACGAGCTCTTTAGGCTAACAATGCTTTGAACAACTGGACCCTGAAATACTAAGATCAAATTGTTATCTGGGGCAAACGTTATGCTGGTTTGAGGCTACGCAGCGACATCTTGGCAATTAAGAACCCTTTGTTTGCTACGCTTGCTTCAGGTTCTTAACTGCAAAGATTTCTCTTCATAGCCTCTTACTTATACATAAAATCATATTTTGGACAATCCATAATTAATGTTTCACTGTAGAACCCATCACAAGCGCCCCATTAACATATGGTGATAAGCTTAAGTTTACTCCAAACATTTTTAGGTCTATTATTTCCATATTTACAAAATATACATTGAAATGAGATCAGTCTTGTTGAGCATATTTTCTAGTGACAAATAACTATAAACTTCCTGAACAAAATCATTGTACAAAAATATATGATAAAATTTAAACTGAATCTATTCCAAAGAAAAGTGAAAAATAAAAAGAAACATATAACATATGAGCCGCGACATGACAAAACCAACAAAGTGGTTGTGCGCCCAGCACAGACTCTGATCAGCCTGGACATGTGCCAGGTCTGATCAGACTCTTCGCTAAGCTCTTAAAGGGTAACTAAGAGTCTCAGCTACCTCCATGCGGACAGCGAAGACTCTGATCAGACTGGGCAGATGCCCAGGCTGATCTGAGTCTGCGCTGGGCGCATAGCCACTATGTTGGTTTTCTCGTGTCGTGGCTCATATAACAGTGAATTCCAAAATGAATTTGATATCTGCAAATATTTCCATGCACAAAGTATAAAAAAACAATACACAATTAATTTCCAAACTGTTAAAACACTTGTCTGAACACTTCCTAAAATGCACAAATTTCACTTCAACGCAATAACTAATAACTAAAACTACATAATAAATCAGAAGACTATGATACATTCATATCATCAAAATATTAACCGAAATGTGCGTATATATTGGAACACCCAAAAATAATGAATTTTCCATTTGGGACAAATGGAAAATTTATTACTTGAGGTGCCCCAATACTTAAGCACATTAGGGGTATATCTTCAATTCTACCCTATTTATTACTCTAAATATTCAGCCACTTCAACTTAACCACAGAATCTGAACATTTGTTTGTCGTCTCATAGGATGTTAATAAAACTTATTCTGCTGGAAACTGGTGCAGACTGAGATGAGACTGCTCCAAGTAGCAGTCTGATCTGGGTTAATTTGCACTATCTGCTAAGCAATTAGTGTTCAAATATTTAGAGTAACAAGAAATCTGTAGAATATGGTGTCTTAACTGTCTGCAAACTGTTGCAAAACAGAGCTAAGCCTGAAAACTTGATACAAAGTTTAAGTCGCCTCTAACAACATCACCAGAAAAGTAACACTTTTTTGTCTCACTTCTGTCAGTCACAGGTGGGATAAAAACAACCTGATCAACCTTCTAAATTCATGGCTTGCCTCTGGAAAAAGTAAAAGATATCCTCAAGTACTTGTTGGGTGGGACGTCTATCTTCTCCCTTCGGCATATCACTGGGACGCTGCCCCTTCCCTGGAAATCTCATATTCTCTATCCTCAGCTTTGGATAGAAACTCCTTACCCACTCCATAAACTTTTTACTCGGGAAAGGCACTTTCAGTTTCAGGTTATCCATAAAGTACATATCCTCCGTTACGTAAATATCAACGGGCTGACTGACAGATTTGGAAATCTCCGTAATCTGCTCATTTTCAAGAATAAGAAAATCAATATATTTTGAGACCAGTGTTTTAGGTGGCATTGTGGTCAAGTCTGATGGGTTCACAACATAGTATTTGTGCCGTGGAGGCCCATACCTGTTTTCTATTGGAGGTAGCTCCAAGTGAAATCCACTGAATTCTGGTTTGTTGGGACCAATGTCAGTGTCTGATAGAGACTTCAGTTTTCTTTTCTTTGGTGGAGGAACAAGTGCCTCATAGCTTGGAACTCTTGCTGGTGCGGCATGCTGGTATCCACTGCCAGGTGTCTTTTCAATAAAATCTCTGGAGGGATAGATTGAAGAGCAATCCACCGTGCTCAAGGGACGCTTTGGATGTTCAGAGACAGCTGATGAGGGACAACTTTGCTTCTGACTTGAACTTTGAGAATTACTAGTAAAATAATTGCTTGACAGATGTGACTCCATCAAAGCTCGTGGTGTAAAGGTCATTGTTGTGTTATCATGGGCCTGTGGAATAGGATGACAGTCACGGGTCTGAGGAATTGAATGACAATCCCCACCGCCCTGCAAATCTATAATACCCTTTCCTTTATACCCACTTCGTAGCTGAGATATTGGAGTATGGTTAGGTGTGGCAAGGGGATTTTCTGGCAGGAAATAGTCTGACTGTCTGGAATTCTGGGATAAGGTGTTTGGGTAATTGTTGGTACTTGGCCATGACTGATTTGATAACTGTGTGTCAAAATTACCATATGGGCTTGGAAAATCATCAGGGCTGAAGCAAATTGGCTTTCCCTGGTAGATATCTGGTGTAGAGCTTCCCTGGGGATCCCCGAAGGGAACAGTATTCGTCAGATGACCATCCGTAGCATGGGAACTTCTTTGGAAGTCATTTCTGCTATTGAGGTATTCAGCATTGTGTGGCATCTAGCAAATAAAGAATTTGAAGTTATTAAACATGTATCAAGGACTGCATGCGTTGCATGTTTTTTTCAATTATATTAAAATTGTATTTTTCTAATAATATTTCGAAAACAGATCTTTTCTAGTTAAGAAATAGATCAGCTCTAGACTAGCAATGAATTGTTGAGTAATAATTCACTTTTTGGAAGTCAGTTGTAAAGCAGATCATAGCCCGAGCGTGCAGTGCAAGTGATATGTTTACTTACAACTGACCCATAAACTGTGAGTTATTATATGCTACAGCAGAACTTTTTCAATTCTGACATACAAAAATGCTGAAAAATTATTCTTTTCTTCAAATTCTCCTAACCTATTTGTATGCCCCAGCATGATCCTGCCAATATCCTTCACTGTAACAAAGATAAATGTACATTTTTCTGATAATTCCATAGCAAAAAAGAGACATTTTACTGTCTAACATCAACACAGGGTATAATCGATTCCGCCAATTTTCGCTTCCTGCAGAGACTGTACATCATATTTGGCTTCCGCCGAGACTGTCCGCGAACTCTTGCTTCCTGCCGAGACTTCTGTACATGATAAATGGCTTCCTGCCGAGACTGTCCCCGTGATTCTGCTTCCTGCCAAGGCTCTCGGCAGGAAGCAGAGTCACGCGGACAGTCTTGGCAGGAAGCCAATCTTCGAGGAACGTAGTCTCTGCAGGAAGCAAGAGTTCGCGGACAGTCTCGGCGGAAGCCAAATAGGACAGACAGTCTCTGCAGGAAGCAAAAATTGGCGGAATCATTATACCCTGTGATCAAGGAACATCACAAAAGTTGATAGTAATTGCCACTGACATCAGCAACTAGACTCATGCCCTCAGAAACACTAAACAGTTGCAGATTAAAACATGAAAATTTTACATTTCTTTTACAGCCATGCTGTATTAGAATATATTAGTCGGCATAGGACAATGTCTTGTCTTCACTATCGTACTGGTAATGCAGTCAAATGATGAACAGTTATAGAGGATCTTAAATTTGTGGTCATTTGATTTGAAATTTATGAAACGAGCCTTCGGCGAGTTTCATAAGTTTCATATAAAATGACCACAAATTTAAGATTCTCTTAATCATATGACCCTTCAAAATGGGACTTTATCACTTTCAAAATGAGCGGTATTTCAGTAAGAAAAGCATTGTTGACACAGACACTGTCAATGACATTACGTGTACATGCCACAATATTATTACATGTGTGGTCATACAATTTTTATGACACAACGTTATCCACTGAATAACAACAACGTCATCTAATAGATAAGATAAGAGTTCCGTGGCATGTTGTTTCATTTCAAGAATTCAGTTCTCCAGATAAGAAGGGGTAACATGGATAATTAAGGTTTATTTATTTTCTTTTAATATATTTCTTCATAAAAACATACTTTGTGACCCTTTATTAGAACCTCTCACTGAAACAGTTCTGTTGAGGTGTCTAAACATATGTTTCGGTTCAGAATGAGTAAACATATGTTTCGGTTCAGAAATAAGTAAAGTTATCTCAGAGTTATGCTCACCCCTCCCCCCTCCCCCGCGCCCCCTTATCTGGAGGTCTGTAAAGATGAAATAATATGCCAGATTTGCTGGCTGTATTTTGTGATAAATGAACTTCAAATGCTAAGATTGATGCTCGGGAGGATTTCAATGACTATGAAGTCTCTGTAAAAGGTACAAAATGGTATATATGTTAATCAGAAGCATATATAGTTCATTAAAAGACACTTAAGCCCTGGTTCTTTTCATTCTTTAAAAATATTTAGTTTTAAGACAAAAATAATGAGCATGTTCTGTAACAAGCATCAACATTTGCATTTGCTGATTCCCTTGGAATGTCTTGATCTTTTCCCCTATGGGTGTGTTCAAACTTGCCCAGCAGGCACATGACGTTAAGATGATGTCATACTGACGTTGATGCGTGATATCCCATTGGCGTCAGTGCGACATCATTAAAACATCATGTACCCGCTGGGTGTACTCGGGACTAGGCAGATGCTAGAAATGCATTAACTCTTAATGCACCAAAAAGCAGACGACAATATTTACGTCTGCAGAAATTTCAAAAAAAAAGTTTTTTCCAAGCCATATCATATTGAGAATTCAAAGACTATAGAGCAAACAGTGTAAAACAGATGAGGTGGCTTATTATGAGCCACCTCATCTGGATCTACACTGTTTGCAAATTCAACAATTTTTCATTTTTGGCGCTTTAAGGGTTAAAAGCTGTATGATTTGGTATGATTATTATTTTGGGAGACGATTTATCACAGGGTATAATCGATTCCGCTAATTTTCGCTTCCTGCAGAGACTGTACATCATATTTGGCTTCTGCGGAGACTGTCCACAAACTTATGCTTCCTGCCGAGACTGCTGTACATGATAAATGGCTTCCTGCAGAGACTGTCCGCGAGATTCTGCTTCCTGCTGAGGCTCTCGGCAGGATGCAGAGTCACGCGGACAGTCTCGGCAGGAAGCAGAATCACGCTGACAGTAGTCTCTGCAGGAAGCAAGAGTTCGCCGACAGTCTCGGCAGAAGCCAAATAATACGGACAGTCTCTGCAGGAAGCGAAAATTGGCAGAATCAATTATACCCTGTGTTTATATGGGTCAATGACTTACTTCTGTATCCCTTTCGTCATACTGTATATTGCTGTGTTATATAAAGATTGTTATATCTATATTCATGTATACTGAATAAAATCTTGTTTATACTAAGTTGTATGATTCAATTTACTCTACTAAGCTAACGACCCGAGTGAGAATCTCACAGTGGGTGCCAAAGTTCTTTCCATTTGTAAAAAATATTCTGTTGCACACAGCCTTTTATTATCATCCTAACATCATCTTGACATATCATTTTACTGAAATACTGTTGAAAGGGACGTAAAAATCAATAGCACACTTCCATCATATATTACTAGCTTAGCTGCTGGTTACCTGTTGTTGCTGGTAAAGCTGTCTAGTATCTCTGGACTGCTGGTATGGTAAGCCAGGTACAAAACTGTTGTAGTCATAATCAGCAAGACGAGCTTGATCATGCAGCATCTCAGGGATCCTGAAGAAAATTAATGTTCATAAGCCTCAGTAGCTCAGTAGGTTAAGCGCTGGCCTGCTGATCTAGCGGACCCGGATTCAAGCACCCCCCCCCCCCCCCCATAAGCGAGAATCTTTTCAATTGTTCCATTCCATACAGCTTTTCATTATCACCCACCCATTGTCCTGATATGACTGAAATACTGTTAAAAAGGACGTAAAATTGCAAGCAGGGTTCGCGCTACCGCTCGCCAAAGTCGCCAAATGCGATATAATAATATTTTTGGCTCCAAAAATATTGATTTGGCGAAAACAAGTGGCGAAAAAAAAAAATATCTAAAAAAAAATCGTATGGCAAAGTTTTACGGTATCAGAGACGATCTTCACAATCATTAATCAACACCTTCCATTACCTGTTAATCTGCTCAAGTAGTCCACAGTGACAGGACACCAAGCAGACGCTTCATGCCTCAAGGGTCAATGCGTAATCATGTTATGTAAACTTGAACACACCCCATGTCTATGCATCTCATTATTTTGGATAGCTCAGGTAAACACAACATTGACACCTTCCGAGCTAATAAACTCACTGATATGTGAAAATACAGGGTTTTTATTCCTGCCGATAGTTGATTAGATAACTACATGTAGTTGATTAGATAACGGTACTAACTTGTGTAAAAGATCAAAAGAGATACCGACTGAAGGTTGACCATGTGAAAAGGCGCTTAAGCCACTTTGAATGCGCAGGCTGATCAATGTCTTCACTTGACGCAAACTCCGTGAAGTAGTTTTTTGGGACCATTTATCCAAACTTTAATAGCTTATGGTGTAAAACATACTCATATTAAAGATGTAAGTTTTGATTCATGCCTATCTTTTTATGTCAAAACAGAATTTGGACATTGTTATATATACTTAGTCTACAACAACTCTCAGTTCACTGAAACTTAACTCATTTGCTTGAAGAGGATAAAGCAAAAACTGATATCGATAGTAAGGGGGTTGTAAGGGGAGGCAACAAAGCATAACTCTCAAGTCCTAACTTTTGCAAAGCTTCTCAAGTACTAGCTTTTGCAAAGCTAGTTTCTTGGCCAGATTATCTCACAATAATAATAACTAGTTAAATAAATAGTAACTTACTTACTTACTACTTATTTATAATACTGAAAAAGGAACAGTAATAATAAACAATTAGAAATAAATAATCATAAGGATATTTAAAATGTCTTAGGCTATTTATAATGAGATAAGTTCCTACAAAAATAGAATAGGGAAAAACAGAGGGCAGTGAAAAGATTTAATTACAAGATTTAAAGGTTTTTTAGCAGTGTTTATCTCTTTCAGTTGTCAGAGTAAAATGATTATGTCATGTAATAGACTGAAACCAGTCTAAGCAACCACAGTAAACAGCAGGTTAAGAAATGAGAGTGTGGTGGGGGTGGGGGGAGATATTTTCAAAGAATTCTTAATATTGCGAAAATTTGGCTTAAGTTTAAAGAATCTGGCACAAACAATATCAATTTGGCGAAAGTGGTGGCGAAAGAAAAAAATATCCAAGCGCTAACCCTGTTGCAAGTCACCATCCATCTTAATATTGAGAGATATAGGTCTGAGCAAGTAGTGTAGACCCAAATCAGACTGTTCCTAAAGAATGGTCTTATGCCATGACTTATGTGAAATTATGTCCAGTGTCCAGTGTCCATTCTTAATTCTGTCATTGCCCCATTGACTGCATTAACATGACTTGCACAGGCCTGTTCAACCATTTATCCCTCATCTCTCATATGACTCAATGTCACTGGTAGATGAAGGCTCTGACATTGCTTCTCAGACAAATAAGGAAAAACACTGGCTGGCAATATTAAATAAAGATGCATCCGACTGTTTCAAATGAAACAGCATCAGAAGTGGCCTAAACGCCAGAATGATATCCTATACAACAACATTTGCAAACAGAAGAATAATAGAATCTATGCCTGAACCCCATCACTGATTATTTTGCTCGCCCATTATATTTCATAAAACAGAAAATTCATTGAATACCTTAACTTCTTGTTGAAACCATTCTTATAAACTTAAAGCTAATTTTCTATTAATAGTTCTGACATGTGAGTTGATTCCTCTTTGTGCATGTATTTTTCATGACCAAGATAGAAAAATCTCAGACACATCTAGAAAGGGATATTCTTGTCCAATGGGGAAAGAAAATCGTGTCTGCTAATCATATTCAAGAAATAGCCCAGAGATAACCTTCTATTATATACTGTAAATAAGTTCTACGTTCTCACAGTGAATAGGGTACAGTGAGTAGATAGGTCTGATCAAACAGTGCACACCCAGATCAGACAACTCTTAGAAAGGAGCAGTCTGATCAGGGTCTACACTATTTGCCAGTCTATCTGCATATTTCAGGCGCATAACTACACTGTTCCATTTTTAGGAAGTTCCTGTAGTTATTTTACAAGATGTCCCAATTTTTAGAATTTTTAAAGTCATACAGCACTACTAAAGAAAACATTAGCGCCATGAGTTATGACAGTTTGCATGGTTAACATGATTTTGCCATGGCACCATTTTTTCTATGATGACGAATTATCAATACAATTCACAACCAGGGCCCAGTTGTTCAAAGCATCGTTAACCTAACAAGCTGGTTAAGCGGTCAACTGGTTATTATAAGTGTTGTGTGACTTTATAACCAAACACACTGATATTTTTAATTGAAAAAATGTGAAAAGCTTTTGCAATGCAAAAGATTCTTTCATTTTTTCAACAAGAGGGCCATGGTGGCCCTGAATCGCTCACCTGAGCATTAATCAGTTCACTGGCTCTGGTGAAGATTTATAAGAGTTTTTACCATACATGGGAATGGCGGCCACCTTGGTCATGTGACCAAGATCATTTGAAGAACTTTCAATCCTTTGACCCATGTGCAGGCTCCATATGAAATTTGAGTTTAGTCTGCCCAGTGGTTTCAGAGATGTTTGAAAATGTTTATGGCTGGATGACAGAGGCAGCTAACACCAATACCGTAAGGCTCAGGTGAGCTCACAATGGCAGAGTCGCTTCTCCGAAAAGTTCCTGTTCATGTTGAGTTCCTTCTCCGAAAAGTTCCGGTTCATGTTGAGTTCCTTTGATGGATTTGAACTAGACTGAACTAAGCAAAAACAGATGATAGAATGGTAGCATCATTATCTCACTGTGGTGAACCTAATGTATTCCAAGGCATTTGTGGCTGGCATCATCGCGATGTTAGTTCTGATTCTTGCAGCATAACTTAATTTAGATTTGACCTAGTGACCTAGCTTTTGATCCAACATGACCCAGTTTCGAACCTGACCTAGATTTTATGGAGATAAACATTCTGACAAAGTTTCATGAAGATTGGATCAAAACTGTGCCCTCTAGGGTGTGCACAAAGTTTTTCTAAAATTTGACCTAGTGACCTAGTTTTTACCTGACATGAACCAGTTTCAAACTTGGCCTGGATATCGTCGGGATAAATATTCTGACAAAGATTCATGAAGATTGGATCAAAACTGTGCCCTCTAGAGTGTACACAAGGACGTTCTTATATCTGACCTAGTGACGCAGTTTTTGACGCGACATGATCTACTTTCAAACATGGCCTAAATATTAAGACAATAAACATTCTGACAAAGTTTCAAAAAGATTGGATCAAAACTGTGTCCTCTAGAGCGTACACAAGGTTTTTCTAAGATCTGACCTAGTTTTTGACCCGGCATGACCCAGTTTCAAACTTGGCCTACATATTGTGAGGATAAACATTCTGACAAAATTTCATTAGGTTTGGATCAAAACTGTGACCTCTAGAGTGTACACAAGGTTTTCCTAATATTTGACCTAGTTTTTGACCCGACATGACCCAGTTCAAACTTGGCCTGGATATTGTAAGAATAAACATTCTGACAAAGTTTCATTGAGATTGGATCAAAACTGTGCCCTCTGGAGCTTATACAAGGTTTTCCTTATATTTAACCTGGTAACCTAGTTTTTGACCCGACATGACCCAGTTTCAAACTTGATCTAGATTTCATAAAGATAAACATTCTGACAGAGTTTCATGAAGATTGGATCAAAACTGTGCCCTCTAGGGTGTACACAAAGTTTTTCTAAGATCTGACCAAGTGACCTAGTTTTTGACCCGACCTGACTCAGTTTCAAAGGGGGCTTAGATAAATGGAAAATAAACACTTTGACACAGTTTCATGAAGATTGGATCAAAACAATGCCTTCTAGTGTGTACGCAAGGTTTTTCTAAGATTTGACCTAGTGACCTAGTTTTTGTCCCGACATGACCTCCTTTCAGTCTTGGCCTAGAGTTTATGGAGATAAACATTCTGACAAAGTTTCATAAAGATTGGATCAAAAGTGTGTCCTCTAGAGCGTACACAAGGTTTTTCTATGATTTGACCTAGTTTTTGACCCGACATGACCTAGTTTCTAATTTATACTACATATAATAAGGATAAACATTCTGACAAAGTTTCATGATCTTTTGGTTGAAAACTGTGCCTTCTAGAGTGTACACAAAGTTTTTCTAAGATTTGACCTAGTGACCTAGTTTTTGACCCGACATGACCCAGTTTCAAACTTGGCCTAGAGTTTATAGAGATAAACATTCTGACAATGTTTCATAAAGCTTGGATCAAAACTGTGTCCTCTAGAGTGTACACAAGGTTTTTCTATGATTTGACCTAGTGACCTAGTTTTTTGACCCGACATGACCCAGTTTCAAATTTGTCCTAGATAATATAAGGATAAACATTCTGACAAAGCTTCATGAACTTTGGATCAAAACTGTGCCTCCTAGAGTGTACACAAGGTTTTTCTAAGATTTGACCTAGTGACCTAGTTTTTGACCCGACATGACCCACTTTTGAACTTGGCCTAGAGATTATGGAGATAAACATTCTGACAAAGTTTCATAAAGATTGGATCAAAACTGTGTCCTCCAGAGCGTACACAAGGTTTTTATATGATTTGACCTAGTGACCTAGTTTTTGACCCGAAGTGACCCAGTTTCGAACTCGTCCTAAATATTATGAGGATTAACATTCTGACAAAGTTTCATGAACTTTGGATGAAAACTGTAGGCTCTAGAGCGTACACAAGGTTTTTCTAAGATTTGACCTAGTGACCTAGTTTTTGACCCGACATGACCCAGTTTCAAACTTGGCCTAGATTTTATGGAGATAAACATTCTGACAAAGTTTCAGAAAGATTTGATCAAAACTGTGCCCGCTAGAGTGTACACAAGCAAAAGTTGACGGACGGACGTCCGTCCACACGTACGACGGACATCACGGTATCCAAAAAGCTCACCCTGAGCACTTCATGCTCAGGTGAGCTAACAAAAAACACCTGGCATAATTTAGATATCAATGTTTGAAATTACAACGAAACACTACCTAACGATGCCGTTACTTTTGAACAACTGGGCCCAGATTGTGAAATGTGAAGTATTATCATATAAATTTTACAGGAACTTTCCCTTTTAGATTTACAAAGCAGATTTACAAAGCACAATACATGCGGTGACCAAACTGCACAATGTTCACAAGCTGTTCTGATCACCTACCTATCCGAGTTTTTTCCTCCGTAATTATTTACTAGTTCTTTGGCTACCCTTTCCACGGCTAAGTGTTCTTCAGTGATGGGTGACAGAGGGCAACTGGCTTCTTGTCGCACCTGACAAATATAGAAGACACCATATTTATATGGACAGCAAAAATGTTTTATCCTTGTCTATCTGTCCATCTGTCTGGATAGACAGATACACAAGGTTAAACCATAATGACCACTGAATAGGGTAGATTGTTGTTGATTTGATGCTTAACGTCCACGGTAAACAACTAAGGTCATGTCGGGACGGTCAGATAACCTAACCACACTATTCCTGGGCAGGCTTAGACCTCCTAGGCGGTTAACCAGTACTAAGTGCACATACTTTCGCCAGTAACTGACAACTGCCCTTCTTGAATCAGCGGAAGGAGAAACGAAAGTATGTGGCCAGACCGGGATAGGGTAGAGTTGGGTATGTTCAGACAGCGGGTAAATTCGGACATACCATTGCAAACACTGAAAATCCATGTGAGACGGCTCATGATGAGCCGCCTCATCAGGATTTTCACTGTTTGTCCCATTAATTTTGTTTTAATTCCAAACAAATGACATATAATGGAAATATCACTGTCCCAACTTACCCGCTGTCCGAATTTACCCAACTTTACCCTGTCATTATCAGTGCATAAAAATACTGGTTTACCTATAGATGCAGCCTCAGTACTAATTTTAGTCAGGTGGCAACAAACAATTTCAAGGACGACCCCATGATTACTCAGAAACAATTTAAGAAGTACTAAATATGAACACTACAAAGAGTCTGGCCGATATCATGAGTCTTACCATTATGAATATTTAGATCATGGAAGTTCAGGGCTGGAAAATTTTACTCATCAGCTCGCCATGGCGAGCAGACTTTCCCTGCGTACAAGTGGACTTTTTCATGTTCGTCCTGCAGGACGAGTGCAATTTTTTCTCAATCAGTAATCATGGAAATAAAAAGATCAATTATTGTCTAAGCAGAATTGCTGGAAGATTGTGCGTTGTCTCTAATTTTAGGACAAACGGCCGCAAGTCATTCCTTGAATCCATCACCGCCTGTTTACAATAGGGTTGTCTATAGCAACGCTTTATGCCAGAACGAGGCGGACTGTGTAGCAAAATCGAAAACAGGTATCAGGAGCGTTTTTTTATGGTAAAATATACGAACCCGTCTGTATTTTTACACCTGAACAAATATGTCACAAAAATCCGATATTCATTCTTTTTTCAAGCGTAGCGAGGGCCCCAAAGGGGATGATGACAACAAGTACGGGGTTAATCATGGGGTTGGCAATAGTGAACTATATATCATGCCCGGGTAAAATCACTGACATATTGATGTAGAACAAGGAAAATTATGAAGTCAAGTGAAATTACAAAAGCACTCGTCCTACAGGACTAGCATCTACCTTTTAAAAAAATTCCAGCCCTGTGGAAGACTTGCCATTTTATGACTTTTCAACAATACTTCTGTCATATCAGGACAATTGGAGGTTAATAATAAATGGCTGTGTGCAATGGAACCCCACCTATGATTGACAAGACTTCTGTGTCCAGCTTGAATTGAATGGGGACTGCAAGCTATGAAGGCCAGGGCTTTACCTACTGAGCTACAGGGGCTACTGAGTACTGATTGATAACACATAAAAAGAACATAACACAAATGCAACATACAAAAATTAACCCAAGTTTAACAATTAGTGAAGGAGAAACAGGATAATGCCAAATACTAGATATATCAATCTAGATAGATGTTAATATTACTCAAATTTTATTTCACTAGCACAAGAAGTCAGCCACTGAGAAACAGCTATCCCAGTACCAGGACCCAGTTGTTAAAGAATGATAAATTTCCAAACATACTGTAGGCAAATACAATGCCATTTTTGCTCAAAAACTGTGAGGAGCTTTTGCACTGGAAAAGCTTTTCTTAGCTTTTTTCCAAGGTTGGCCGGGAAATACTGGTGGCGGGAATTCCCAGCGGTAATTACCGGTAATTACCGTCCTGGGAAATACTTCAAATTTGGCCAAAGTGGGAAATACTGGGAAATATGAAATTTTAGAGCTAATTTTTCTAAAAATATTCCATGATATTTCTTTAAATCTAAGTTAATAGCACAATTTTGTTATTATTTATATGCATATCATGCAAATAAGGTTGTAAATTCCAGCACTGGTCTATGCCAGAAGACAAAGCAGATGATTCTTGGTTATGTTAAAGGCTATGATTTCAAAGAAAATTGCCTTTAAAATTCTTATTTATGAAACTAATAGACTGTAAAACCCCTTCTCTGATCACTTAACAGTGGTGTTTACACATTGTATTTCAACATTGTGTTTCAATTTTGTACATTTTATCATTTAGTTCTCATACAATGTATATATAACAAACTGAGCTGCAGTTTTACTTAGACCTTTTTGCCTGGCTCAGGGGTCAGCCTAGGGTTCTCAGACAAGGAGAAGTTTTGCGACGGTTTCTGAATTTCAGGGAGAAGTTTTCCAAATTGTGGATCTTCTATATTATGCTTTATACATTCTGACTTCTCACTCAGCTCAAAATAGGGAGAAGTCAGACAGCTTAAGGAGACAATTTCTCCCACTTCTCCCTCTAGGCTGACCCTTGCTGATTTGTCACTGCTAAAGACCATAGATTTCAGCAGCTAAATTGTTTGATCATACCAAAATTTGGCAGAACCCTGTGAAGGTCTTCAAAGCTGAGCATAGATTCACAACTACTTCACAAAAAAGAGTGTGTAGTACCATACTCCAGTTTCTTGCTTGTATCCCTGAGTTGCACCTGATTACTTAAACAATGATGTGTGGACAATGTGGTCCAAAGGTTACCTGATGAAGTCCTGTAATGTCTTTTTTCCCCAAAGGCTTCTAAAGACAATATCTATCTTATTAACTATGCTTCTAATTGTAAGTATTGACCAAACACCATTGAAGGTGTGAAAAATAATGTCTTGATTCAACTGACAGGTAACAATTACTGTAGGTAGTTTTAATCTCAGTATGTTATAATAACTTATTGATAGACAGAGACAACTGTACATGCGGACTCATCTTAGGACAGTTTGTATAAGAAAATTATTTGATTGCATATGCAGATCTAGACAATATTTTATCTGTACCTTTGTTTGATGTTTAAATAAAAGGACGTTTAATTATTTTTGCTTTGCATATATAATTTTATGGCTGTATATAACAAATTTAAAACTTTCTAGGAGGAGAGAGACCAATTTCCCAGTAATTCCCGGGAATTACCAGTATTTCCCACCGTCCTGGGAAATATAAGTATTTCCCGCCTTTTTGCCAACCTTGCTTTTTTCAGCAAGAAAATACTAGTTCACTTGATTTTATTTATAATAGAAGACTTAATGAATCCTTGACTAACCACTTTGTTATGCTATCAATCCTTTAGTTTAAACACCAAACAGTGAGGCAATGTTCTGGAATAAATACAGCCGCATGACTCATCCCAAAGAGACAATTGTATACATAAAAGTCCTTTACCCAGGGCTGTGGAAATACCTGAATTTTCTACTTGTCCATAGACAAGTGAATAGATGAAATTAACTTGTCCAAACAAATATTTACTTGCCCAGAAAAAAGGCACACATGAAATAAGGAAAGAAAGATGCATAATGAATTGAAGAGTTGAACCTGACAGTTTTTGGCTAACTGTCACAAAGTTTCAAATTAAAACATATGTTGTGGGCACCTGTTAGAATTGCCTTGATGAGGCGATTCTAACAGGAACCCACAACATATGTTTTCATGAGAAAATATGAAAAATATCTCAGAATTATCCTGAAATACTTCCACTGATGACACTTTGAAATCTTGTCTCAGTGCAAGTAAAGTGAAATTTCTCACTTGTCCAGAGTAAAACGGGACAAGTTGGACAAGTCGGGCATAGTATTTCCACAGCCCTGCTTTACCCCTGTCAACTGTCCATTCATGAGTTTACCTGCATTAGCTGTCTTGGTTCCAGATCATGAGGCATGACTGCGGAATAATTTGTTCCAACCGGAATGACAGTCTCCCTGGCTACTGTCAGGGCTGGGGCTAGTCCAGACTGGCTCTCACTACCAAGTACGATTGGTTCATGAGCACCTGTCCCTGTATTCTCTTTACCATTCTCTTCCTCAGTCACTGTTCCACCTTCATATGTATTTGTCACTAGTTCCAGATTTTTAATTTGATTCCCATTAACCTCATTCACATTATTATTATTGTCCCTAATTTCATCATTAGAATCTGCTCTACTTGTTGTTTGGTAAGTTTCAGCCATAACTTCTTTATCTGACATAAGGTCCTCAGCAGGTTTACCATTTATGTTATTGTTTTGATCCATGATCTCCATTCTTTTGTCTTCAGTGTCTTCAGTCCCTTCAACCTCAGCAGTACCACTGTTCTCTGATTGTTTCATGCCGGTAATGTCTTCTGTCGCCTTTTTATCTCTCATGACAACTGAGTTCTTGCTGCTTGCAACAGCAGGCATGGTGTTAACCTGATTTTCAAGAGGTGAGTATAGATTTTCAGAAACAGGATCTTCTGTCTCTTTACTTGTTATAAATTTATCGTAGTCAATAATTTCAACAGTATCTCTTTCTATAACAACTTCTATGGCTGGTGAATTAGTAATGGATTCTGACCCATAGTCTGGTTTTTCAGTGTCTTGACCTGAAAGGATTACAAATGAGCCGCGACACGAGAAAACCAACAAAGTGGTTGTGCACCCTGCGCAGACTCGCATCAGCCCAGTCTGGTCAGACTCTTCGCTAAGCGCCTAAAGGGTACCTAAGGGTCTAAGCTACCTCCATGCAGACAGCAAAGATTCTGATCAGACTGGGAAGATGCCCAGGCTGATCTAAGTCTTCGCTGGATGCACAGGCCACTTTGTTGGTTTTGTCGTGTCACAGCTGAATATAATGCACAATCATATTATAAAGATGGTTATCGCCAGAAAAAATGTACCAGAATACTGTCATGATACCATGTTTGATCCAATTCAGAATCATGATAATGATATTTTTTATCTGATTTAAATGTGAAAATAATGCTTAGTTTATGTTTTATTTCAAATCCTGAAATTAAGTATGTTTGGTTAACACTGAACACAAAATGAAAAGCCAACTCAAAGAAGAATGTATATTGATGTAGGTCCTGAGACTGGATGAGGTGTTAATTTAAAAATATTTTTTTATTTCATGAACATGACAAAGTACAACATTTCATAATTACAAGTTTAAGGATCAGAACGAAAGCAATAATACTTTAGTTCTTTGCCCTGGGGTGTTAGCAAATGTACCTTTAGATGGGGACATTTCATGTTGCTGCTATAATAGATTTCCGCAAATTTCAATATCACTTTACATTGGAGACATACACCTTTGATAAGGCACTTGTCATGGCCAGCTGACAAGTGATTTTTTCCAACCATGCAATGGAGAATGCGGCAAATTCCTGACCATTATGGTCAAGAAATGGAAAGACGAAAAGACAGACAGAAGAAGAGATGTGAAGACAATATAAAAGTCTTAGAGTAGACAGGGATGGACTTTGCCAGCACAAACTAGGGCAGCTGACAACAGGCATAGTGGAGAAAGACTATTGAAAAGGCATGACTTGTCGTGTCTCAATGACATCACAAGGTATGTACATGGAATAAACCAGAGACTAAATCAGTAAGTATGCTCATTTTGTTTGTTATCAATTGTTTGCTGCTTTTTTTATTTTGTCTTTTCTATGTCTTAGTTTTCTTTGTTTTTCTACACACACATATTCCAGAAATTTGTCTGTCACTGACAAATTCTACAGATTACAGAAGTTCTTTCAAAGAGTCAGGGATACTGGGTAAAGGTATTTTGGTTAATACATAGCTGTCCTTACAGCAATATGAGAATTCATTTGCTACCTGAGTTTTGAGCTTGCCCGTTCACTGGTGATAGTGCTTTAGGTGTTCTCTCTCCTGAAGTCAAAGTATCATTATAATCCAACTGCTCAGAGCCACCAGAGGATCTGTTTAAAGTAAACCCATCTTTGGATGATTGAGAATTACTATATCTGTCTTCACTGCAAGTTTCTGAGGACTCTGAAAGAAAAGAGGGACTGATTAAGGTGTAAGGATACACCTTCACATTTTTCTGTCATTGTTACCATGGGAAACAACTCTGTTGACTTCCTGTTTGCTTCTCTGGATAACAAGTCTTCTAACACAGAAGCTTCTATTAAGGGTAAGCATTTGCATCTCAAGGTAGCAAATTATTTCCTTTTAGTGATATTCAGAATCACCCAATGAAAGGAGAAGTAAATTCTTTTACATAAGAATAATCTCCCCTGGGAGAAGTCCATTTCACAATAAAAATGAAAACATTTCACTAGAAGATTATTCTTACATCCCAATTCATTGGGAAATCCTCTTATTCACCTTAACACAAAATTTTGGTCAAATAATTTTTTATATCATATTAATCCTAATTAATGCCCCTACTCTAATGCTCCTTGCCTCTTTTCCAAAAATAACTTTGAACTGACTATCAATTTTACAAAAGAAAAACAACATGAATTCCTTTTTGCTTCTCTGGAGAACGTAGCTCTTCCAAATGGGCTCAACTCTTCAAGGAAAGAATTTGCTCCTAGGTGAGCAAATCCTTTCCTTTAAGAGCTGACCCCTATTGAGATGGAAGGGAAAAAATTGAAAAGTAGTTTAATTTCTTCATCTGAAAGTATACCCTTTCACCTATTTATTGTTTATAATAACAGGTATTTTCGCAGTGGCTGGTTTACTACTCTTCGGACTCTACATGATAATCCCACCACTTTCATAAATTGCAATGCCCCAAAGGTGTTTAATATGATTAATACAGTATCAGCTGGTTTTAAGGACCAGATACATGTAAACTCAGCTAGTCCTGCATAGAATTCACTGGTCCTGGACCAATGGACTAATACTTATTTTAATCCCTGATTTTATGGACCCATTGTACATAAATACCTAAATAATTTGCCTAAATATTAGGACACCTAAAAACCATTAACTTTCCATTTGGGACAAATGGAAAATTAATTGTTTTAGGTGTCCCAATACTTAAAGCACTTTAGGGTAGGCTGAGCCACAAGAAAAGATGCATAATGATATGCAAGCTGACATGGCTTAGATCAGCCTGTGCATCACTGCTGTCTGATCAAGTCTTCCCAGTTTGTCTGTCTTAAGGTGAATAGATAGACTTACTTCTCAATGGGGGTTGAATCTCGAAGGAAAGAATTTGCTCCTCAAGAGTGGCCGGGCGGCGTAGCACAATCGGTAGGGCACCTGACTCATAAGTCAGAGGTCCTGGGTTCGAAACCCGGTCTGGCCACATACTTTCGTTTCTCCTTCCGCTGATTCAAGAAGGGCAGTAGTCAGTTACTGGCGAAAGTATGTGCACTTAGTACTGGTTAACCGCTTAGGAGGTCTAAGCCTGTGGTATAGTGTGGTTAGCCTAGGTTAACTGACCGTCCCGACATGACCATAGCTGTTTACCGTGGACGTTAAGCATCAAATCAATCAATCAATCCTCAAGAGTAGACCCCTTTCTTACAAGCATTCGTTGTGCAAGGTGGATGTATGGGTGATCTGCAATGTAATCCTTTTCAACAGTATTTCAGTCATATCAGGACAATGGAAGGGTGATAATGAAAGGCTGTGTGCAGTGGAATCCCATTTATGATTGAAAAGATTTCTGCCTCCAGGAATCAGATATGCAATCTCACGACCGCTGGATCAGCAGGGCTAAATTCACTGAGCTACCAGTGCTAAAACGAATTAATTGCTAACCTAGTGTAGGCAGTACTTTATTAAAAGAAGCTAAAATGTATGTCGGATTGCCACGTACACTAACTTGCTCTATATAATGGCAAGATACGTAATTCGTATTGACCAGTTGATTGTGAATCATTGCAGCTGTCTCACAAATGTGTATATCAGCTGTTTAAAAGAATTTTCTTTATTTTTTTATAGATTAATACTTACATTTAAGTCTTTAAATCATTCTTTTCATGCTTTATAAACTGCACACTTTCGAAGGTTTCACATGTATTATATTTTGGTAAATTTCTACCACTATATATATTAATCCTAGTAAATGCCCCCTGCCTCTTTACTGAAAACAATGCTATATTATCTTGCAGGAATTCCTGTTCGCTTCTCTGGATGATTCAGTAGCTATTTGAAATGTGGTCTACTCTTAAAGGAAAGAACTTGCTCCTAGAGGAGCGTTAATTCTTTCCTTTAAGAGTTGACCCCCTACTGAGAAGGGAGGCAAAAATAGAAAGTTGCTTTTTCTGAAAGTATACTCATTCACCTTTATATGAGCCGTGACACGACAAAACCAACAATGTGGTTGTACGCCCAGCGCAGACTCAGATCAGCCTGGGCATACGCCCAGTCTGATCAGAGTCTTCGCTGTCCGCATAGAGGTAGCTTAGACCCTTAGCTACCCTTTGAGCACTTAACAATGAGTCTGACCAAACTGGGCAAATGCCCAGGCTGATCTGAGTCTGCACTGGGCGCACAACCACATTGTTGGTTTTGTCGTGTCGCGGCTCAATTATTATTCTAGAGTTATTTTGGCAGTGGCTGAGTTATCACACCTAGGGCTCTACATAAAATGCCCCCAGGGCATTTAATAAGATTAATATGGTAAATATCAAGAAGAGTGTTTGCCCAAGAATGTCAGTTCAAATATTTAAGATGGATAGTACATCTCAATTTTTTCTGCCATATTTACCAAAGGTAAACTTTTGTGACTTTCTGTTTTCTTCCAAGGATGACAGAACCTTTCCACAAAGGGGTCTTCACTAAAAGCAAAGAATTAGCTAACATGAACAAGTGCTTAACTCCACTGAAAAGAGAGGAAATTTGTCCCTTTTTGACCAGTGGACATATCCTTTTATGAGTTCCTACTAGGTTTTCTTCTTAACCACATTTTGCGTTGTTCCTTTATGTAAACACTGTAGACCCTGATCCCTGATAAGATGCCACATTCTGCAGAATCTGAACAGGGTCTGCACTATTTGCATAATGTTCCCAAAATGGGTTTCCAGTCTAAAAGGGTTATAAATAAAACCCATTCCAGTCGCGATACCCCTTTAGGGGTATCTGGGCAAACAGTTTGGATCCAGATCTATAGCCCCACAAATGTGGGGCCTGATCTCGGAGATCCAAACTGTTTGCTGCCTAGACATCATTTCTACAAGAGTTAGTTAGACCAATATTGTCAAAATATTCTTGATTTTTGTGGCAGATGTCAATTTCAGCTGACGCCAAAAATACCAAGAATGCAATGGGTTAAATGAAAATAGCTGAGCTGCTATTTCTGTAAGTGTACGAATACAAATAAGGAGCACACTTTACCTTGTGACATACTTGAATTCGCAGTGGAAATAGTCAGGTAGGAGCTGTTGAGAGAAACCCCTGATTTCTCTGCCTCCATTAACTCACCATTATCACCTGTGCCCTCAGGACATCTACTGACCATTTCATCGGACCCAGGACCATCATAATCCATCTTTTTCACCACTTTTGTCTTTTCTTTTGGATGGTCAATAATCTTTTTGTAAAATGGACTTTTAGATTTGAGATTAACATTTTCTTCTTCACCACTGTTGCTTTCTCCAGAGTGTATGGCTGGTGGACTAGCAGTTTTAGATGTCCCTGCGTTAGCATCATCAGAAGTTTGCCTCTTCTGACCACTTCTAAGTCGTCTTTTCGGAGATGGAATGGGAACTCTGGTGCATGGCTTTCTTTTCATTCTACAATATAAAATAAATGAGCCACGACACGAAAAAACCAACAAAGTGGTTGTGTGCCCAGTGCAGACTCAGATCAGCCTAGGCATCCACCCAGGCTGACCAGACTCTTCACTATGCGCTTAAAGGGTAGCTAAGGGTATAAGCTACCTCATTATGGACAGTGAAGACTCTGATAAGACTGGGTGGATGCCCAGGCTGATCTGAATCTGCGCTGAGTGCACAACCACTTTGCTGGTTTTCTCGTGTCGTGGCTCAAATCCCTGCAATACTCATGGGAATACAACCACTGCACTCACCAATGCTCTGTGGGCCTGTGTGGGGCTGTTTGAGTGTTAACCTACGTTATCCTGGCCTCCACTAGCCCTAGACTCCCACATCAGCCCATTTTTCTCTCGCATGTAAAGCTGGTAAAATTCCAATTCAGGCTTGGCTAGTACTCTGGAAACGGAACACAGATCTACGGTTTTGGTAGCATTGGTCTACCCAGTTCTCTTACTTAAGTATTTTTGGCTATTTCCGTAGTTCATCAGTTTTCAATCTCAAGATACTGATTTTGTGTTTTTCATTGTGACTCTTTGATTAAAAAATGAAATTCACTAGACAGATAACAGCATACTATTGGAAATATGTTTAAATAAAACTGTAAAGCCTGAGTGCAAAACGATACCGTAGACAAGGTAATTTTCGCGGTCACTTAGAAACCGCGAATATTAAAATCGCGAAATAATTTCCTGTTTCTTACAAAGTATCTTCTGTATAGACACAGTGTTCCTATATTTTGTTTCTGTTTGCTTCGGTAATTGCTGGTACTAAAATTCCACTTGAGCCGAACTAGCTCAAGTGAAAAAAGTAGTTTTGCTTTTCACACATGTTGCTAACCGCAAAAATTAAAAATCGCGAAAAATAATGCTTATGTTTTTTACCCTTAACTGCCAAAATTTGAACCCGTGAAAATTACCGAGTATACGGTATCTAAAACTGAATTTTTCACAATTTTCATTAAATGAGAATTAAGCGAAATTATATGAAAATTAAGCAATCCATTTTTTTAACTGCACTATACAGTTTGCTGCACTAATATATACCCCTGAATGGCCTGTGGAGCCAGAATCATAATCAGAATTGTTTACTGGTGATACATCCAGAGAACATTCATTCACAAGCACCTGTGATCAGAGAAGCTAGTCCCTAGCTCTTACAAGAGAAGTAAACTTAGTAACTGCCCAGCAGGCACATGACGTCGAAATGACGTCCTATGGATGTCGTCACGTCGCATCGACGTCAAAACGACATCATTTCGACGTTGTGTGCCCTCTGGGTGAATTTTCTGCACACTCAGCAGCAGAAATTATGATGAAATCTTATAGGGAGTTCCAATCTCTTATAGCCTGAGGGAAGAACTGGACTTGTAAATGCCCGTCCCAGCCCATACAGAAAAACTAACCTAATCCAGTTAGATTCTATAGCTAGACTCTAAGTAGAATCTAGCTAGAAATGTATGGAAATTAGGTAGCATTTTAATCCTGAAGGAAGGTACAGGTAAGTTCTCATTAGAAATTAGTGATTTTGAAAATAATGGTCTTTTCCATTTCCTTAATTGAGAAAGCTGATGAAAAAAAGCTTCCTGTACACTTTATTTATTGTCAGAGCGTGCATTGCAATGATCTTAAAAGTGGGCAAAGTTTCATTTTCATAGCTTAAATACTTATAGAATGATGGTTCAAAATAGGGTCAATTTTGTTCTGAGTGTAACAGAAAAAGTTATGTTTTAATGACATTTTTATTAAAATTGTATCTTTACCTCTTTGCACGATTAAATGGCCTCTTTGCATGATTAAAATGACTGTTTTTGAATATCAGTGTCTATTCTAGGATTGAAAAAATAGGGGGGATTTTCAACAGAGAAAGGTATCACTCACACTTGTAACTCTAAAATTTGGCTTAAACTACATAAAAACAATTGTACCTAGTATTTTAGCTATAATATAGTATCAATGAGTACACACAATGCTTTTAGATATCATTTAAATCTATTTTTATGAATAAAATAAAGAAAATAATTCCCCCTTCTGCTAAGAATTCTACGGGGAAATTATCAGAAATGTGGGTGAATCCCCGAATCCCCCTCTCTAGAATAGACACTGGTTCAATTATGTTTTATCATTTTATTAAAAGTTACATAATTCGACCTTCAGATCAACATATTATTTTGTCTTTAATTTTGATATGGCATGCATGGTGTGCACCTTAAAATATGTATACATGTATTACTTGCTTACCCAAGTACCAAAATATAGGAAAATACAGGAATTTGGGGGAAATATAGGAAGATTTTCTGAAATATAGGAAAATCTCTGAAATATAGGAAATTATAGAAAACTTGACACCCTGTCTTGTGCAGAAATCATCTGGCTGTCATGTGAATGCTGATTCAGTAGTTTTGTATCTTTTTATGTTATAAAATATCAAGGAGAGTGAACAGACCTGTCACATTTTTGACTCATTTTTTTTTAAACCACCCAAATGAAACAATCTATTCAGCTTGAAAAGAAAAAAAAAAGATGGACATTGGACAGATCAGAGAATCTACTTTGTACTGTCAGTGTCACTTATAGATACTTGCCTTGGTAAAATATTCAAAACAAGAGCTGTCGCCTGACAGCATAGCTCGCCTGAATTGGTGCTTGCCTATCAAACAGTCGCCATGGTGGTGTGGATTGCTATGCATAAAACTTCAGGCAAGCATGTCCTTAATGACAAGACATATAAGCAAAAGCTATCTCAGAAATAAGTCTTAAAATAAAATTAAAACAAGTAGCCCAAAGGGCAACAATTGCTCACCTGAGAGACATTGTAAACCTATAGGGATATTTAAGATGCTCAAGGGCAGCTAACTCCACAGTCAGTGGTCCAATCAGGCTGAAAATTAAACTCATCCAAAACATTATGTATGCCCTCATTTAATATATGCAAGTTTAAAAAGTATCCGATCAAGAGCACAATAGACAGAGCTGTCAAGGGCAGCTAACTTTGTAGTGGTTGGCCTGATCTGGCCTAAATTTGAAATTGTTTAAGATATTATGCATTTCCTCATTACCTGCAAGTTTGAAAAGGATCGGATCAGTAGAAACCAAGAAAAAGTGGTGACATTGATTTTTTGGATGCTCAGGGCAGGTACTCCATAGTCAGTGGTGGGATCTAGCCGAAATGCTAACTAATCCAAGCTTTTATGCATATCCTCATTACCTGCAAGTATGAAGAGGATCCGATGAAAAATGAAAATGTGATGACGTTGTTTTCTCCATTATAAGACTATGGGATTTTTTTCAAACGCTCAAAGGCAGCTAACTCCATAGTCTGTGCTCGAATCCGGCCAAATTTCGAACTCATCCAAGCTCTTATGTATGTCATCATTACCTGCAAGTATGATAAGGATCTAATTAAAAACCTTGATTGCAGCACCCTGAAAGTCAAACTTGCTCGAGATATTGTCATGCCCTACATTTCTGTGAATTTATTTTAAAATCCGTTGAGAAATGTAGCTGCTAGAGCGCTGACAAAGTTTTTCTAAAAATAGCCACAGCGACCTTGACCTTCGGCACAGTATCCTGAAAGCCTAACTTGCTTGAGATATTGTCATACCCTACATTTGTGTCAAGTTATTTCAAAATCCATGGAGAAATGAAGGTGCTACGGCGATGACAAAGTTTTTCTAAAAATAGCCACAGTGACCTTGACCTTGGGTACAGCACCCTGAAAGTCGAACTTGCTCGAGATATTGTCATGCCCTACATTTGTGTGAATTTATTTTAAAATCCATTGAGAAATGTAGGTGCTAGAGCGCTGACAAAGTTTTTCTACAAATAGCTACAGTGACCTTGACCTTGGGCACAGCATCCTGAAAGTCGAACTTGCTCGAGATATTGTCATGCCCTACATTTCTGTGAATTTATTTTAAAATCCGTTGAGAAATGTAGCTGCTAGAGCGCTGACAAAGTTTTTCTAAAAATAGCCACAGCGACCTTGACCTTCGGCACAGCATCCTGAAAGTCTAACTTGCTCGAGATATTGTCATACCCTACATTTGTGCCAAGTTATTTCAAAATCCATGGAGAAATGAAGGTGCTAGGGCGATGACAAAGTTTTTCTAAAAATAGCCACAGTGACCTTGACCTTGGGTACAGCACCCTGAAAGTCGAACTTGCTCGAGATATTGTCATGCCCTACATTTGTGTGAAGTTATTTTAAAATCCATTAAGAAATGTAGGTGCTAGAGCGCTGACAGCGTTTTTCTAAAAATAGCAACAGTGACCTTGACCTTGGGTGCAGCATCCTGAAAGTCGAACTTGCTCAAGATATTGTCACGCCCTACATTTGTGTGAAGTTATTTTAAAATCCGTTGAGAAATGTAGGCAATAGAGCGATGACAAAGTTTTTCTAAAAATATGTGATGACGTTTTCTCCATTATAACACTATGGGATTTTTTTCAAACGCTCAAGGGCAGCTAACTCCGTAGTCTGTGCTCGAATCTGGCCAAATTTCGAACTCATCCAAGCTCTTATGTATGTCATCATTACCTGCAAGTATGATAAGGATCTAAGCAAAAACAGTTGAGAAAACGTGATGACGCCATTTTCCCCATTATAACCCTATGGGATTTTTTTCAAACGCTCAAGGGCAGCTAACTCTGTAGTCTGTGCTCAAATCCGACCAAATTTCGAACTCATCCAAGCTCTTGTGTATGTCATCATTACCTGCAAGTGTGATAAGGATCTAATCAAAAACAGTCGAGAAAACGTGATGACGCCGTTTTCCCCATTATAACCCTATGGGGGCTATCTGTTGCCATGGAAACCAGAGTTCTGAGCTGATCGGCACCAAAACCTAAAGCAGCCTTTCCCCCACCCAAATGATGCTTCAGATAAAATTTGATTGCGATCGGCCCACTGGTCTCTGAGATATTTATGTTTGAAAGTGTTGACGCACCCACCCACGCACCCACCCACGCACGGACGGACGACGGCTCGACTCCCATCCTATAAGCTCACCTCTGAGCCTTCGGCTCAGGTGAGCTAATAAAAGAAATCCACATGAAATTACAATGTTGATGACCTTGAGGGGTTGGGGGGTGGGGGTTGCAGGGTGTATCAAAACCCTGTACCATTATCTAACATCAGTCGAAGTATTAGTATCAACTGAGTCCATCGTGGCACTGTGAAATTTTGTCTTTCAGAAATATAAAACTTTAACCAAAATCTTTAAGACAAAATTCTAAGTTGATGACCTTGACTTCAAGGTCATCCAGATGACCTTGACTTCAAGGTCATCCAGTGGGGTAAATATAAAGTGTTTTGTAAAAACTCAAAAAAGTGTCTAACATCAATTCAAGTGTAAACTAACAGAGTTCACGAAAGTCTGCCAGGTTTACAGGACCGAATCTGGTAAAATGATTAAAATGCACTTGAAAATTTTGAATATTTTTACCAGACCGAATGAACTTTTACCAGACATGTCAGGCGGTCAGACGGGGTTTCGTGAAGACTGAACTAAATCTATGCCAAGCATTATGAATCAGTATGCAACTAGAAAACTTTAATGAAAACCAAAACTTCCCAAGTCCATGACCTTGACATCAAGGTCACTGAGCGGGGTTGGGGTAGTAGTCTGTAAAACTTTGGACCAATATCTAACTACAGTGCAAATATCAAAAGAATCCATCCATGGGTTCAGGAGATATGGATCTTTAAAAACTTTAACCAAAACATCCAATCAATAAAAAGACAATTTTCTAAGTCCATGACCTTGACATCAAGGTCACTGAGAGGGGTGGGGGTAGTACCTTGGAAAACTTTGGACCAATACCTAACTACAGTGCAAGTGTCAAAGGAATCCATATATGGGTTAAGCCTTAAGGTGATATTGGACTTAAGAAAACTTTAACCAAAACATCCAGCCAAAAAAACTCCCAATTTTCTAAGTTCATGACCTTGACATCAAGGTCACTGAGTGGGGTGGGAGTGGTACCCTGTTTAACTTTACCCAATATCTAACTACAGTGTAAGTATCAACACAATCCATCCATGGGTAAGGGAGATATAGGACTTTAAAAAACTTTAACCAAAACATCCAATCCGGACACCGACGCAGACGCCTGGGTGACATTAGCTCTTCCTGAGCTTTTGTTCAGGCGAGTTAAAAATGTTGAGATTATTTGAAATAATTCTCAATTCTCACTTATGACCTCTAGAAATTAAAGAATTTTAAAGTGAAACAATATAACACTGAAAATGTCATTTTAGCCCAAAATCTCACCAAAGTCTGTTAAATGAGAGAACAAAAAATCTCATTCAAAATGCATTTCTACTATGGATAGTACCAAACGTTCTCACTGAGAATGAAGAATTTCTCATGAAAAATGGCTACATGAAAAAGCTGTTGGTAGCTTGGAAGGACCTCTAATGACGGTGAGGTGAGAGATATTTTCTCTCATAGAACTCAGAGCCAGTTCTGTTCTGTTCTGTTGTAGAAATTCTGCCTTCTTAGGCACACCCTTCCAGAGGTTGGTAAAACAATATGTTGGATACAAGTTAAAATAGTTCCACGATGATTTTAAGAATAAAATATCCAGCACCATAGATCCGTCACCAGAAACAGTTTATATACATAAAGTCATAACCACAATGTAGATAGGACCTAACCCTCGCCAGAAAATATCAATACAGTATTATTCCTGCATTTATACATCACTAGGAAGGCTTATGAGATTTTCTACCTTTAATTCTATAATAATTGCAACAAACTGTCAATGAGCAGGTGACTAAGTAACATGATATAACATTAATTTTCTAGAAATGCCCAACCTATTCACTCTAACAAGTGTTCCCAGCTATGGATCAAATTTTCATACTTTTCAACCCTAAAAAGGTAAAAAGGGCTCCATTGCAGTCTTTCATTGTCAACCTTCTTTTGGAAAACAGAAATACTGTTGAAAAGGCAAACCATATCTCATCCACCCAGCTAATTTCTCATGCACTTCTAAAACGCGGTGGCTCAGTGGTTAGTGCACTTGACTCTGAAGCCAGAGGTCGTGGGTTCGAGCCCCGCCCGAGGCGAAATCTTCCTATGTCCGAACGCGTTTTTCTAGCATCATTTGCAGGGATGATGCTAACAAGTGTGCCGTCCTTCGGATCGGGACGTTAACTGGAGGCCCCCTGTGCAGGGAGAGTCATCCCATGTGCAGGTTAAAGATCCCTACTATAGCTACATGGCTATACATAGGCTTTCATCCTGCAACACCGGAGTGTACATATGTACACCGTCTGTGTCCCCTTGGGGGGTTAAGGCGTAAATGGAAGAAAGAAAGAAAGAAAGAAAAACTGCATAACTAAAGGCTAGAGTAGACCAGAAAACTTCGGACGAAACATTTTCGGCCGAATCAGGACCCAATCAAAGCGACGCAAGAAAATTCATTTGTTTCCAGTTTATGGATAAAGCAATCTTAAAGAAAGTGTGAGTAAAGTAAATCTTATGAGCAAAACAGATCTTGCAAATAAAAATGCAAGTAAAATTGCGTTACATTCTAAATTATTCAAAGGTTTCCAAACTCGAGGCGTCTGCAATTTACAGAAACGGCATGCACATTCGGCAGATATTCGAGTAGGCGATGCCTGCCCGGATAGTCTATTCTTTCTTTCTTTCTTCGTATACTGCTACACCCTCTCTCGAGGATTATGAGCAGGTGTACGATGTACAACTCCAGTTTCTATTCTATTCCTTTCTTTCTTTCTTTCTATCTTTACTGTCCTCGGTCAACTTTGACCATGATGACAGGTTTCTGGTGTGGCGCATAAGTTGTCACAAAAAAATAAATAAATAAATGAATTTGTGACAAAGCCACCAGCAGATTAAAACTATTTACAAGAAGTCCTCAGGGGCAGGCATTCCATGCCTAACCCCTGCTCTACCCTAGGATATTAAATTTTGGCCTTAAACCCATCAACTGTCTCCGAAGAGACATCTTCGGTTGTAAGGCCATTCCAAGTTGCAATTGTCCTGGGGAAAAAAAGAATTCTAAAAACCGTCCGTGTAAGCATTTGGACGGTGGTACTGGAATGGGTGGGACCTAGTTCTCCTGCTCCCTTCACCGACCTCAGATAGGTACTTATTCTTATCTACAATGGCAAGATTATTATGAATTTTGTAGAATAGAGACAGAGAAGCCTGCTGTCGTCTTTCCTGCAGGTCTGGCCATTGGAGTTCTTCTAACATTTCTCCCACATGGCTTTGATTGCGCCAGCGCCTACAGGTCCAACGGGCAGCAGTCCTCTGTACTTTTTCTATTCTGTTAATATCAACTTGGTGATGGGGCATCCAAACTGGCGCTGCATATTCTAATTTGGGCCGGACCAGAGTTTTATATGCAGCAGCCTTGATTTCCTTCGATGCAAAAGTCAAGTTTCTACGAAGGAAACCCAAAGTCTTAGTAGCCTTACTGGTAATTTCATTGATGTGCTGACCCCACTCGAGGTCATCTGTAATTTCAACTCCTAAATATTTGGATGATGATAATTCTCTAGGACTTGGTTATGCAATGTATAACCATGGATTATTTGCTTTGGAGGGGGTGCCTAGTCACCCTCATAGAGTGACATTTGTCAACATTAAATTTCATGAGCCATGCCTCTCCCAAAGTGCCAATTTATCTAAATCATCTTGGAGTATCTGTTGGTCTTCGGACCGTCTAATATTTCTATAGAATACACAGTCATCAGCAAAAAGGCGGACTGCGGAGCTTATATTGTCTGGCAGGTCATTAATAAAGATTAAGAACAGGATGGGCCCTAAAACAGAACCCTGAGGGGACACCAGACAACACGGGGAGAGGGTCTGAACAGACACCATCCAGAACAACTTTTTGTGTCCTTCCAGATAGCCAGGCAGAGATCCACCGGAGGATATCATTTCGGATACCATAATACTCCAGTTTATAAATCAATCGTCTATGGGGGACCTTATCAAAAGCCTTGGCAAAGTCCATAATAATGAGGTCTGTTTGTTTGTGACATTTATTATTGGCTCTGTCTAGGTTTGCCTGCAAATCATGAATGAACTGGACAAGTTGAGTCTCGCATGACCTACCATTTCTGAAGCCATGCTGAGACTCAACTAAAATCTTATGGTCCGATAGATGTTGCATGATTTTGCTCACGAGAATGTGCTCAAGAGACATGACTTTAATGCTCGTAATAAATGTTTAACTGCTAAACTTCTTCAACAGGGCTATCGGTATCATAAGCTTAGAAAGGCTTTTTCTAAATTCTATCGCAGACACCATGAATTGGTTTCAAAATTTGATGTCGGATTAAAATTTCTTTTACACCAAGGCCTATCGGAACCAGAATTTTATGGTGACTTAGTATACAAATTCAAAAAGATTAAGGGTAGGACTGATTTTTCTGATCAATTCCGAAAAATAATAATACGTCACAAACGTATTGGCTATAATTTAAATGTTATGCGACAGTCTGCATGCTTAGTGATTAACCCAATCACGGTTGATAGCTTTGCTGCACTCTTTAATTGCACACCGGGGGATCGGTCGTCAGACTCTATGATGGCCTCTACCTAAAGCTATATATTTTAGTTGGTTGGGACCGGAGCCTTTTTGTCTGTTGCTTGGTCCACCGGGGCTCAACTGGTGACATTCTTTTGCTTTAGATTTCCAGTGGGGTTGTTTGGCAGGACAGGGATCTCCACCTGTCAGACGGCCCGTTGTATCTGTTGAGTCCTCGTCTTTGCTTCTTCATGGTGTTGAAATTTGATTTATGTGTTTACCGTGATGATTCATTGACGAGTTAGAGGGTTATCATGCGAACCGAACAACCAACTAACTGTTTTGTACCACTTCAGAAACTGAGGGTGAGGTTGGGCCTGTAAAATCGATTTAAGCCCCCCAGTAATTCATTACTGACCGTTCCAAGGCGGTAGTTCTGTTGTGGTTCTTTGTTGCCTGTTTTTGGTGTCAGAGTTTCTGTGATGTTTTACCTTATGTATGTTATTATTATTTTTGGTTCGGTTTGGGTTGCTGAGTGGCCACCTTTTGGGAACAAGCTGCTCACTCGGTTGGCCATATGTTCTCTGTATCTTGATTATTTGTAATCTAAGTTGTTTCCAACTATGGTTTGAGGGCTGGATTTGGATTTTGATTGTTTCAGTTCCTGGTCTTTGCATACTTTTTACTTTTACAACAAATACAAGTCAAGGAGACCGGCCTGTAATTGGCAGGGTCATATTTTTCTCCCTTTTTGTAAATGGGAGCCACATTAGCTTGCAGCCAGTCATCTGGTACTCTAGACTGGGCCAAGGACTGGTTGAAAATGCAGGCAAGGACCGGGGCAATTTCAGCACTGCATTCTTTTAACACACGTGCACTTAGGTCGTCTGGACCTGAAGATTTATGGGGGTTAAGACGGTCTAATAGTTTTTTGACCCCATTAGGGTCAATGTATAAGGCTTCAATATCTGGGTACGGGGTTGGTCCTTTCGATGGGGGGTCACCTACTTGTTCCCGGGTGTATACAGACTCGAACTGTCTGTTAAATATGTCTGCTTTGTCCTTATTAGCAGTTTTCAACATGCCATTTTCCCTTAAACAGGCCACACCCGTGGAATCCTTTCTTAAGTTTTTCATAAAGGACCAAAACTTTTTCAGCCGATCATTTTGGATACAGTCTTCTATATTAGTGTCTGTATCTGAGGGATTGAAGATATCAGAAACATACCTCCAATAGGCATCACGCATTTCTTTTTGGACATGAGCTCTGAGTCGTTTATAACGACTCTTCAGGGACTCGTTATCTGCCCTGCGAGCTTTGTGGTACAATTTTTCTTTTTTCCTAATCAATGCCCTAATGCGTGCATCTATCCATGGATAGCCAAGTTTTCCTTTCGTCATTTTAGAAGGAATAAACTTGTTTACTGCATTTAGTAAGACCGTCTTAAACTCAATCCACATCTCATTAACATCAACGTGAGCAAAGTTCTGCGACATGAAACGGTCTGCAAAGGCAAGCATATGGTCTCTAAGACCTTGCATATCAGCCCGTTTGTACAAGAAAACTTTCCGTGGTGACTGAAGGACCCTTTTCGCTTTTATGTCATATTCCACCAAAACAATATCATGGTCAGCTCGACCAATTGGTGGCATACCCTTAATTCTTGTGACAGGGGTGGGGTTGTTAGTCAAAAGGATATCTACGGTCCTTCTATTCTATTCTATCACATAATTGGGGCACCACAGATGACTTCTAAACGACCCTTTCCACCTTGTCCTGTCTTCAGCTGCCCTAATTGAGCTGGCAAAGTCCATTCCTGTCCACTCTTTAATATTGTCTTCCCATCCATTCTTCTGTCTACCTCTTCTTCTCTTTCCTTTAAATGTGTGTCACCCCGCAAAATGTTATAAAAACGCAAAATGTTATAGAATTTATAGCAACGCAAAATGTTGTAACTTTATAACATTTTGCGTCGAATCTCAATACTAATAAAAACGGAAAATGTTATAAATGTTTTCACCCCGCAAAATGTTATAACAACGCAAAATGTTATAGCAATTAATGGAACGCAAAACGTTAAAACTGTTATAAAATTATAACATTTTGCGTCCCTATAATTATTATAACATTTTGCGTTATTATAGCATTTTGCAGTATAAAGCAATCTATAACATTCTGCGCCGCCGTTTGGGGCGGGGTGGAAGGGGGGGGGGAGGGAGAGATATAACGGTTTGTTTTGCTATAATCGTTATAACATTTTGCGGGGTGAAGAAAAAATATAACATTTTGCGTTTTTATTAGTATTGAGATTCGATTTAAAATGTTGATGTTGTAAAGTTATAACATTTTGCGTTGCTATAAATTCTACAACATTTTGCGTTGTTATACTACCCTTGAAATGGACAAAAGCGCAAGTGTGTCCCCTTTTTAAGAAGGGGGATAAAACAGACCCTGTCAATTATAGGCCCATCTCCTTGACATGCATTGTGTGCAAGGTGATGGAGCATATAATTGCATCCAACATTTCTAAACACTTAACTCAGTATGATGTCCTTTATGAATTACAACATGGCTTTCGGGAAAAACGCTCCTGTGAAACCCAACTTATTCAGCTTGTGGAAGACCTTGGAAGGCAGCTGACTTTGAGAAAGCAAACAGATTTAGTTCTTTTAGACTTCAGCAAAGCCTTTGACAAAGTGAATCACTTGAAATTATTATTTAAACTTTCGAATTTTGGCATTAAAGGAAACACTCTGAAATGGATAAGGTCTTTCTTGATTGGTCGATCTCAAACTGTTGTACTGGATGGGGAGTCTTCAAATGAGGTTCCAGTGACCTCTGGGGTACCCCAGGGGTCTGTATTGGGCCCGCTCCTCTTTCTGTTGTACATAAACGACCTTCCTGAAAATGTACAATCTCAAGTTAGGCTCTTTGCCGATGATACCGCTGTTTACTTGACTGTATCTAGTTCAGGGGACAGTAGTGTACTCCAGTCCGATCTTGACATTCTGCAGAACTGGGAACGAACCTGGGACATGGAGTTTAATCCAAGTAAATGTCAGGTGCTCCACGTTTCTAGGTCCATAAACCCGTTAAGGTCAAAATACTATATGCATGATCAGGAACTGGAGGCTGTAGATGCAGCCAGGTATCTTGGGGTGAGCATCAGCACAGATCTTAGCTGGAATTCTCACATAAACAATATAACTGCCAGTTCTAATAGAACTTAAGGCTTTGTAAAAAGAAATGTGCAAACAAAAACTGAAGACATAAAAACACTGGCATATAACTCACTAGTAAGACCGCAGGTTGAATATGCGTCTTCTGTCTGGAGCCCATACACGAAAGAGAATATAGAGAAAGTTGAAATGATTCAACGAAGGGCAGCAAGATGGGTTTCCAATGATTACTCTCCCTACAGCAGCGTGACAGAAATGATGAGTAATCTTGGATGGCGGTCGCTTTAGTGCAGACGTTACGATGCGCGTCTCGCTATGTTCCATACATCTGTCTGTTATTATCAGTATTCATTCTTTCCCATGACTATTGTACTATGGAACAGATTACCAGCTGATCTCGTCCAAGTTTCAGATCTTGACTCCTTTAAATTAGGAGTCAGCAAGATCAGTCATACCCTACCCTAAACATAAATACTGTTTTTATCCTGATTTTAAGCTCTTCTTACTAACACTAACCCTATCATCTATATTTCACCTTGCTTTTTATCTTTTTATCCTGCACTATCTCACTTTTTACTTCTTTTACTAACACACCATGCGTGGTGAAATCCAAATAATACCCGAAAGGGGGTTGTGGATTATGTCAAGATAGATAGATAGATAGATATAACATTTTGCGAGGTGACAAACGTGCCCTGTAGAATCGTCTTTGCTAAACCAGAAGACCTTGATCCAACGGCTGCTTGGATCGTTTTGCGAGCCTCCTCATTGGTTATATGGTCCTTGTACGAAATGTTGAGTAACTTCGGTAGCATCTCATCTCAAAGGCCTGCATTTTTTTTTATCTAACTCTGCTGCCAAGGTCCACGATTCACAGGTATACAGAAATATGGAAATGACAAGGGAGCGCAAACGTTTTACCTTTGATCCAAGAGATATGTTGTTATCTCTCCAAATTGGATTCAGCTTTGAAAGAGCTGAAGTGGCTTGTGCAATCCTTGCAAGAACCTCATTTTTAGAGCCATCATCTAAGACAATTGCTTATTTGAAGCGTGTTACAGTGCCAAGCTTCTGCCCTTTTACCTTGATCTCCATCTGGATGCCATTGGCGCTGTCTGGCCTCAGTTTGGTATTCTCAGCACTGATCTCCATCTTATACATTTTGCTGGTTTTGTCGAGACTGTCAACTAGGGCTTCTAGTTCCTGCTCTTCCTCAGCTACATGTGCAGCGTCTATATCATCGGCAAACCGCAGACTGGTAATATTTCTGTCACCTATGCTAACCTTCCCGCCATGTTCTTCCAGAGCATTTATTAGAAATTTCTTGACAACATATATATATATGAGTCAAAGTATTGGACGTAGGCTAGGCCTATATTTATCAAATATTTGTTCCAGAGCATCATACATGCTCTGTTTGAGAAAAAATGTTGAAGAGGGTGGGCGACAGAAGACATCCTTGTCTTACTCCAACTAGTGTTCTGAACCATTCTCCCATGCTGCCATTCATCAGGATTGCACTTGTAGCCTTGTCGTAGAGCTGCTCAATGATGCGAACAAGATTTGCACTGATATTGTACTTGCACATGGTGGCCCATAAGGCTGCATGTCAGACCCTGACAAAGGCTTTTTTTAAATCAATGAAGACATGGTACAGCTTTTGCTGATGTTGGAGATACTTTTCACACAGGATTCTAAGGTTGAAGATCTGTTCTGTGTTGCTCCTTCCAGCTCTGAACCCAGCCTGTTCTTCAGCGATTATCTCTTCGGCTTGAGGTTTAAGCCTTTTCAAGATGACTTTCAGCATGTCTTTGCTTGAATGACTGATGAGGCTGATGGTTCTGTAGTTCTGGCAAAACTGTAAGTTGTCCCTTTTGAGTAGTGTAATAATCAGTGACTGAGTCCATGGGGTAGGCCATTCTCCTGTTCTCCAGATCCTGTTACAGGTTTCTGTTAAAACATCAATCATGGTCTCTCCGCCAGCTTGAACAAGTTCTGTTGGTAAATTATCAACTCCGGCAGACTTCCCCCTCTTCAGTGCTGCTACTGCAATCTTACTTCCTCACGAAGATTCGGCCGTAGATCTTCTTCTGGGGGCTGCTTGCAGAAGTTGCAGTCCAGAACCGCATTGTCACCATCATTTTCACAGTTTTATAATTCTGAGCAATACTCTGTCCATCTGCTGAGAATTTCTTGTTCTTCTGTACGACATTTCACAGACTTGTCATGAATAGCTGTGGACCTACCCTGATTCTCTGAAGTTAGATACTTCAGTTGCTGTTGTTTTTGTTCAGGCAAGTTTCGATCTCCTCGCACTGACTAGCTATCAAGTTCTCCTTAGCTTTCTATGAGAATAGTCCTAGTCCTAGGGTTAGAACAAAATGGACCACATTCAGGACGAAACGGACCACATTTTAGGACAAAACGGACCACGCTCCAGAACATAATGGACCATGCTTTTAGACATACCGGACCATCTTATACATGAAAACATTTGAATTAAAAATTACATAAAAAATCTTCCTTTAACCTATTCCATTTAACATTTATGTTCCAACACTTACAAAGCAATTTGCTTGTTACTAAGATAAAATCTTACCCCTTTATCATTATAACCGGTACTTAATCCAGCAAATGATATTTTCGTACTATCTTCTACTACTAGTAATTGAAGACTGCAAAAAGGTACATGTATTCGACACTTGTCACAGTTTCGAACTTCTTTCTTTTAACATTAATATTCTTTTAAATGACATTGGCGCTTTTTTCATCAGTTTGATCTTTCCAGCACTCCAAGCACGTTTTGTTGAGATTTTCATTTTAGTCCTGCTCCTCCTCCGCAAGGGCATCAATCTCCTCGGAAACAGCTGTTCTTGCACACCGGATAGAAAATGCCATGGTGTTCTAACCCTGGACCGGAAAAAAAATCACGAGCTGTCAATGCATTGGTTGTATAGGAGCTCACGTACCTGCGTCGTCAAGTGACGTTGGCATTTTAGATGATGACGTCACGAAGACGGTAAAAATGACGTCAGTTTATGCACGCTAGTCGTTGACGTAAAGAGCCGAATGGCGGTCGTTGAAAGCGGCGCCTTCTTTCAAAATCAAATTGAAACATCTCAAGCACTAGAATTACGCATTTTAAGAAGTTCTGTAATTAAAACAAAACGTGGTGTGCAAGAAAAAGTATCTATCATTGGTGTGAGGTGCGGATAGAAAAATCCGTCACTCGGGATCAAGCCTCGTGATGCCGAACAGAGACCCTCGTGACAGATTTTTCTATCCACACCTCACACCCATGGCAGATCCTTATATTCTGCTGTCATAGTGAAGAAACTGCGTACTAGCACTTCTACTGGTGTGAGCCAATTTTACATATACGAGTAATAAGGGAAAGTTTCATCATCACTTAATAACTTCTTTTTTTCTTAACATATTTTTACATCACAAACGGTATCAGAAAGTGAAATTCTTCATCTTTAATACAATGTTTTAATTTTGATTCTAGCACAAGTACAAAATGGTCTTTTTGGGGGTGATTTTCTAGAGGTACATAATTAATTAAAACAAATAACAAAATCTCCGTAAAACCAGTAGGGCACATGAATTCAACGACTTATTTCGAATTAAATTGATACAAAATGTTATGCATCACGAATAGATCAGATGAGAAGAAAGGGTATATTTTCATCTGGTATAAATTTTATTAGTGTAGCTAAATGATAAAATGGTCTTTTTTCAATATTTGTTAAAATTTTAGTTGATTATTTTTTTTTGCCGATGGTTTCCGTGCGTTTCCGTAAATTGCGACGCTAGGACACCACTCCGGCTTTCAGGTAATAGCTCCAGGCGGAGATTAACATGATAAGATATGATAGAATGTTGTAGAAATGAATTTTCAAGTGAATGAATTATTCAAAATGAAGATTTTTCCAGTACTGTGTCTAAATTTTGCTTGAACTGAAAGATATAAGTATATTTAGTTTTTATTTTATTTTTCTGGTCCAGAGCTGCACTAGAGAACGTTTTTGGTTTCTGATGTTAGAACAGAAACGAAACCGCGCTAGTGAAATACAATTATAACTGATGCCGATATTCTTTGGTCTTATTAGCAATCATATGAAGAGCAACGGTCGGCTAACTTCTTTAAATTGGCGAAATAATTGGTATCACTGGTGCCGAATTGAAAGACACGATATAAATTATCTTATGATTGTATAATGCCAATTAGTAATGTTGGTATGTTTAGAAATTAAGCTTTTGCTCGATTGTTGCTCATTTATGTAATTATTAATGTGAGGCAAAAAGCCAAGCCATCTGCTTATTCAATATGCAGTTGACTCTAAAACCCAAACAAAACGTATATACAAATTACTAAATGAGGGTGATTCCGGAAACTAAAGAAGAAAAACTGTGGTCCACTATGAGAGTTATAATGACGAGAGGCTGATGGAAGGACGATGATGACAGGTTGTGTAATGGAGCCTGTTTACGTCTGAGAAGGTTTCCGCCTTCGGAAATCGAACTTGGGACCGCTAGATCAGCGGGTCAGCGTTAAGCCTACTGAGCTACAGGGGCTCCTCGAAGATAAAACTTTGGCGGTCTCTAGCGATTTAGTATAATTTTGTTAGTAGGAAACAGAACACTAATTTTTCTACAGCATTTAAGTTATGTTTATTTGTTGATTTTTTTATATCTTAAAGAAAGTATACTTTAAATTACAAAGAAGGTCTATATGTATGTTTTTTTATTCATTTGTTTCATTCTTCTATTTAATGCATTAGACAAATCCATAATTCCAAGGAAAGATATTATGCATATTGTAGCAAGTTTGATCTCTCATGTTTATTATTATATCAAAATCTGTAATCATATTTTGATCCAGTTTCATCAATTTCATTTTATTACAATTCAAATATTACTCAATGTCAAATTTAATCAATCTGAGAATATACACTATTACTGACACGGCACGCGTATAACTGTGTGGCAGTATTTAATTGAGTCGCGACACGAAAAAAATCAAGAAAGTGGCATGTGCGCCTAGCAATGACTGAGATCAGCCTAGGCATTCGCCAAGTCTGATCAAAGTCTTTGCTGGTGGCATGGAGATAGCTTAGCTACCCTTAAAGTACACAGCGAAGACTCTGATCAGACTTGTCATATGCCCAGACTGATCTAGTCTTCACGAAGTCCACATGACACTTAGTGGGTTTTGTCGTATCGCGGTTCGACTGGATTAACGAAACGTAAGAATGTGTGAAATATATATGCCGCGACTCGCCAAAACTAACAAGGTGGCATGTGCGCTTCGCGTAGATTCAGCAGTCCGAGCAGAGTCTTCCTTTTTCGTGTAGAGGGAGCTGAGAGTCTAAGCTCCCTCCATGCTGACAGCGAAGACTCAGATCAGCCTGGACATCCGCCCTGGACATGCGCTTACAAGATACAAACGGTCTTAACTATCTCTTTGCGTACTGCGAAGACTGGTTAGATTGGGTGAATGCCGAGGCTGATCTGAATCTTTGCTGGGCGACTTTGTTCGTTTTGTCATGGCGTGGAAAAAAATCTGTTCTCTTTAACGATAAAACAAATGCATTATGTTTAATCAATCATTAAATTATAGGTTTTTATCATGCCGAAATTTTAACTAAACTTATTTTCACAAGACTTTGTTTTTATTATTATTTTTGAATCAAAATTTTGTGCATTTAATCATATTTTTGCTTGGCTGTTCTAACGAAACCCTCAGTTATACAATTGTGTGACAAACAATTTATGTATTTGTTTATTTATTGTTCTTGACAATGTTGAACTTAAATTCTATGTTTGAATCAAACATACATTATGTCTTATTTAATGTTTTATATATATAGAGAGAGATAATTTAGTCGCGTTTAATTTTGATTATCATTGAATTATGAGACTAATGACATGAACTGTTAGTAAATAACCAATACCACCTCTTTTTCTACCCTTATTGGCTGCAAAATCATTTTGGATTTCTGGAGCGTGACAATTCCTTTTAAGAACCAAACATCTTAGAATAATAATAATAATAATAATAATGATAATTATTATTATTATTATCATTATTATTATTATTATTATTATCATTGTAAAAAATCATCATGATGATGGAACCATCATGATGTGTTCTGACAGCAACATGCAAAGGAAATCCAAAAGGTTTAATTACATTACCATGATTATTTTATGCATGAGTCTGACTATTCTAAGAGATTCATGAAATGTGATCAATTCAATTAAAGTCATAAAGATCGATATCTTATCAAGAACGAGATAAGAATATTAGCCTCAGGAAATACCTTGACACCTGCGATTATCGCATACTGTCGTTAAGTTTCGGAGATCAACCGAAAGATCTCTGGAGATTTACCTGTCCAAGACGAAACTCAATAACCTAGATGACGAAGTACGAATATTCTGCCAGATGCTGTGCTTACCTTAATTGATCGACGTATGAACTCAGCTCAGGAAATAACTGCATAGCTCAGGAAATAACTGCATGTGCAAGACGCTGCAAGGCCGCCATTACTATAGGCCGCATTGAATAGAAAGTGATTAATGGAATCATGCACTAGAGTCATGCATGGCAGAAAAATTACGTAGGAATATTCTGGCCCTTATTCGTCGTCAGTGCATTATAGGTTGAAGCAGGACAACACTGAAAACAAGAATTATCCACGTACAGGATAGCCCGCCTGACAGCGCCTTTCCTATTGCATTAAAACTTTGTTGTAAAACTTTAAAGTGTGACACCCACGTCAACGTCAACGCCGACATCAGGGTGACAACAATAGCTCCCTGTACTTTCGTGTAAGCGACCTAATAGGTTTTATTCAACTTGATGAGCTATCCTGCATTTACAGATGATATTGTATCATCATCAGGCCATAGTTAGAGGTGAATTCCGGTAAAGGAAAGAACTTGGGAATTGTATCAAGCTTTAAATACCTTGAAATAATTGTCTCAGACTATGATATTCTTAAAAGGATTGAACAAGCCACTGCAGCTCAAACAGAGTTGAAGCCAGTTGGGAAGATAACAGATGTCGAGGCAAATAATATTAATATTTGGACTTTGACCTATCCAGGAGTTAACAAGCTCAAGTGTATTTCCCGTGCCGCGGACTATTAATAGGCGATATATGTCAGCAATGGCGCTACACCTTACCTGCCCCAGTATTTTGTCAGGGGCAGGCAACCCAGTCTTGTTGTGCTACAGAGCTCACGATTTTGAAATATAAATAAAACATTTCGTCTGCCTGATTGGACATGTCAAACCATAGTTGGGAAAATATCCCACTTCAAACCGGAAAGGAGTATAACGTATTCCTGATCATTCCCTGTTTCTTCTTTCGCTTGTTACTGTTGCACAACAGGATGTGACATAATACAGGACACAGTATCGTCTGCTCCAGTTGAATCTTCATTGTTAACGGTACACCTCAGGGATTCCAAAAATTCCCGACACCGGGCAGGACGACGTCATCTTATTGAATATATAGGGTGACCTAGATCTATACGGACAGGGTTAACTTTAATACAAAGAACAGGCTCTTTAAGGGTTTGATTGTATTAATTCCCGATCATTGCCTATCTTTTTACTTTGGTTCGAATAGGCACAATACACCGACTATTGTTGCATGCTGACTTTTCAATAATGTTTGCCTTTGCAAAGTCTTGAAACATTTGTACGTTAAGATCTCTGAGGTTCATGATATCTCTGCAGTTGCTTTCACAAGGAGTATATACTGCTCAAAATAAGTAAGGGCTATTAAGACATCTAAAACGCAGAAGTAAGAAAAATAAGTAGATGAATAGTAAACTGTTATCATCTATAAAGCAAATATTCATAGAGACATTCAATACGAATATTAAAACGATTAAGCTTGTCACGTGACCTACAGTAAATTGGAAGTAGACGAAGGATCGACACCTTAATTTCGCACGAATCCAGCCCAGCAATGACCGACCATTTTTATGCAAACTTTATTAAGATAGACGCCTAATGCCTCAGTTAACAATATACAGATACTTTTTTCATGCGGTTTTATCGCAGGAGAAAATGATAAGCGTATGCTGTTGTGTGGTGAATTGTCTCACCGACTTGCAATCTTATTAAATTGGATGTTTTCAGTTTTGAAAATAATGAAGAATTTTCTTATTCAAAGAATCAGAAAGTTTTTCGCCGATGCGAAATCGAGTTGTACACCCCATAATCCTTTATGTGTTGCTCAAGGTCACATGACCTGTGTGACTGTTTCTGTTTTAATTGAATATTGTCACTTAAATAGTGCTCTCTCAATGTCGATATACAACAATAAACTAATCTTGCCGTTATTTTTATTTTTTGTACTCGCTTCTATGTCATAATATCCCCTACTTTTTGTGAGCAGTATATAAGCCTAAGGGTTGTGTCCATGGGTGGGGCCAGTGATCGATGATTAGGAATTAGGCATGGGATGTAAATGCTTGCTTATAGCGTCAGTATGCTAGAATGGAGCCTTTTTATATACATTTGGAACAAAATTTACTTCCGAAAATTGAAATTAATCAATTAACATAATTTTTATTGCTACCCTAAGGTCGGGGTCACAGACATTGAAACTTATTATATTGAATTTGCATTAAAGGTTTGTGTGTCGTTTGTTTTGATTAGGCAGAGGCAGTGGTCGGGGTATACGTAATTCCCTGCTCACTTGTTCTCTGATCCACCTTCAGTCTTTTGAATGTATCCATTGCTCTTGAAGGAACTTATTTATGAATTTTATCAAAGCTAAGGTTTACAATCATAAATATAATTGATCGTAAACAGTGTCACATAAAAATTTAAATGTTTCGCTGCCCATGTCAGCCTATAGCTGTGTTGAAATGTGCCTCTCATTTTTAAAGCCTATGGCTACATTTCAAAATATTTGCTGGTTGAATTCAAAATCAGTCAGTTTCGCTTGACATCTGTCAGTATGCACCAGAATAAATCATTTTTATCGAGCCCGCTTGCGGTCAGCGAGATATAGTCACCTGTTTGGTGTTGGTGCATCCGTCCTTCCATCTGTCCGTCCGTCCGTCTGTCCATCCGTTTACAGCCATATCTTGAGTTTGAGTTTGATAGACCCTAGGACCTTGAAACTTCTTCAAAATATGCCCCACGAAAATGCTAATTGGCTCCCGTAAAACTAGGTCTTTTTCACGAAAAAGTATCACACAGTTAGTTTTCGTCTGCAGCCCCATATCTCCCTTTTCATAGGCTCCAGAACATTAAAACTTCATCAGTACATGCATCTAACCACTCCAGGTCCCCCCAACAAAACTAGGTCATTGTGACCTACTTTCACGAAAAGTACCACAATGACATATTTAGTTTTCGTAAGCAGCCCCATATCTCCTTTTTCATTGACCCCAGAACATTGAAACTTCATCAGTGCATGCACCTTACCAATCTAGGTCAGCCCCAACAAAACTAGGTCACTGTGACCTACTTTCACGAAAGATGACCATGCATTTAGTTTTCGTCTGCAGCCCCATATCTCCGTTTTCATAGGCCCTTGAACTTTGAAACTTCATCAGTGCATGCAAATTACCACTCCAGGTCACCTCCAACAAAACTACATGTAGGTCGCTGTGACCTACTTTCACGAAAAAATATCACATATTATGTTTAGAGGTCAGCCCCATATCTTTCTTTTCATTGGCTCCAGAACATTGAAACTTTATCTTATTATCACTCCAGGTCACTTACAACAAAACTACAATCAAACTTCTGTAGTTCGAACGTCAATGCTTCGAATCCATCGGAAACTTCGAATACTTCCGAAGGGTCCGAATTTTTTGCTATGCATCCTATACAAATTCGCCTTGGTAACTTCGAACGTTGCTAGTTCGAAAAGTCGGATTTTTCGAAAGAAAAATCTGTCCCGAACTGAAATTTCCATTAGAAATACCTCTAAAAATTCGAAGTCGCAATTGTCACCGCAAGCTACCGTCAACCATACTAAAAGATCACGCACAAACCCGGTGACGATTTCCCACAAAACTAGGTTACTGTGACCTTCTTTCACGAAAAAGGTATCACATATTTAGTTTTCGTCTGAAGCCCCATATCTCCCTTTTCAACATTGAACATAGAACTCCAGGTCACCTCTAACAAAACTACATGTAGGTCACTTTGACCTACTTTCACGAAAAAGTACCACATATTAGTTTTCGTCTGTGCCCCTCCCTTTTCATAGCCCCAGAACATTGAAACTCCATCCGTGCATGCACCTTACCACTCCAGGTCACCTCCAAGAAAATTAGGTCGCTGTGACCTACTTTCATGAAAAAGTACCACATATTTAGTTTTCGAGGTCAGCCCCATATCTTTCTTTTCATTGGACCAGTTTTCGTCTGCAGCACCGTATCTCCCTTTTCATAGGCTCCAGAACATTTGAACTTAATCTGTGCATGCACCTTACCACTCCAGGTCACCTACAACAAAACTAGGTCACTGTGACCTACTTTCACGAAAAAGTACCACATATTTAGTTTCCATATATGGTTTCAATGAGAAATAAAGAAAATTATCCTTCAATTATCATCAAATACCCCTCTTATCTAGAGCTCTGCTGTCAAAGCGCCAATGGGCTCGATACATCTAGTATTGATTTTACATGCAGAACCTTAGGTTTATTCAGATGAATGTATAAAGAAGTCAGCTTCTTATTCTCTAAATATGAGCCGCGACACGACAAAACCAACAATGTGGTTGGGCGCCCAGCGCAGACTTAGATCAGCCTGGGCATCCGCCAAGTTTGATCAGACTCTTCGTTCAGTGCTGAAAGGGTAGCTAAGGGTCTAAGCTACCTCCATGCGGACAGCGGAGACTCTGATCAGACTGGGCGGGTGCCCAGGCTGATCTGAGTCTGCGCTGGGCGCACAACATTGTTGGTTTTGTCGTGTCGCGGCTCAAACTAGGTATCTCCAACTAAATGTCAAAACTTTGAACAACAAGCTCTGGAATAGTGGTGTCATGATCATTAAAGCAAGTATAGCTAAAACAAGTTACCGTAATTTTCCTTAATATTAATAAATATCCTGAACAGTAAGTACAAACCCTGATAAGACGACGTCTTATTAGGAACAGTTTGCTCAGAGGCTGTACTATTGTTACGTCACAAAAATGCTGTTTTAGGATAGTTGCTTTAACTGTTAAAGGTTCAATTTTAGGATAATTCAATTAATGGCAACATATTTTTGGATATTTACTATAATTTATTGAAAGGTGGTAACATTTTAAGAGTAATTAAGTTTGGGAAAGTTTACTTAAATCACTTTTAAGCCTTAGTTCTAATGCCTTTGAATGGAGGCTTACAGCGAGGTCTACAATTACAGGCGAATTATAAGTAAACGGCTGTCTTCAGAATTCAGTTTATTTTTAAGAATTAAGTATGAACACAATCATTAACCAATAAAATCTTTTAATGTCACGTGAATTGTATTAATAAACACCACATGTTAAAGGATATTTTGGTTAAAGGTTGTGCTCTATTCTTATTTGTAAACTTAATGTCTAAAAATTGCTCAAAAATGCTCTTATATGTAAACAGACTGTCTAAAAATTAATCAAAAATGACAAATTCCATGATTTTAGCTTATTTCAATAGCCATTTTTCTATGCAAGATGCAAATTGAAACTCTAATGAAAGGCTAGATGTATTGCTCTTATGAAACCATGCAATGGAATACTATTATCTCGACGTTCATATGTTGACCCCAGATGGGAGCCAAAAAAATGGCAATACGCACCTAGTCATTCATGATAAACGCAATGACTTCGATTTTGAAATAGTAAATTTTCCTATTTTGGATGATGACGTACGTTCCCCGTTCTACCTCTTACGGGGTTTACATTTCTCAACTTATTCGGTTTGCAGGAGTGTTTAGTTATGTGACTGACTTCAATGTCCGTAATTCCGATATTCTAACTGCTAAGCTTCTCGTACAGGGCTATCGGTATCATAATTATGTTCTGAAAAGTAAGATCCTTCTGAAGCAAACCTAGAAAAGCTTTTTCAAAATTCTGTCGCCGACGCTATGAATTTGTTTCAAAATTAATGATCGGATCATGACGTCTTTTACAACAGGGCCTATCGGAACTAGACTTTTATGGAACTAGTATTTTATGGTGAAATCTATGTAGGTCTGATTCCATATTTATTCGCCGACGATACAAAGATATATCACAGTATAAGCTGTACGTAGGACTGTGAGGACCTCCAACAGGATATTATGGTCATGCACTTATGGTCACAAGAATGGTTACTCTGCTTCCACCCGGATAAATGCAAGTGCATGAGTATTGGTAATTCAGATGTTGACTTGCTTACTTATATGGCCGGTGTCTTATAATAGGCAGGCGATGCTTACTACTCGCGAGCACTTGATCACGCCTCTATTCTAGGGTCCATATTTGTGTATCTTGAGTATTCCGGAATTGTCAATGATAAAATGACATACGAGTTCGGAAGTTTATGATTTGGGTACTTTGACTACTTTCATCTATGAACTGAAGGAAAATGATAAAGGTATGGAATTTACAATTGCTGAGAAAGACATTGCAGTTATTATTGATAATAAACCACATGAATAAGAAAGTAAATAAAAAAAACAGTAATGGGAGTTATTAGAAGGACTTTTGAATTCTTAGATATATATACAACATTGGTAAGACCACATATTGATTATGCAAATCAAGTTTGGAACCCGTACCTGAGAAAAAAAGGAAAAAAAAAAAAACAGAAAAAAAACATGATATGTTGGAAAATGTGCAGCGTCGAGCGACAAAGTTAATACCTATATAATCAGGTCTCACCTACGAGGAGTGTCTATGTAAAATAGGTCTTCCAACACTCGCATATCGAAGATTACGAGGTGACATGAGAGAAACATATAAAATACTCACTGGAAAATACGATCCGGAAGTTAGTAACTTCATTAGACTAAGAGGAAATTCATCTACAAGAGGACATCAATATAAAATCTTCAAAAGTAGTCTTAGATTGAACGTAAGAAAATATTCCTTCTGTATGAGAGTGGAATAATTTACCATCAAGTGTAGTGGAAGCAGATTCAGTCAGCGCATTTGAGTGAAGATTGGATCGATTCTGGAAAGACCAACCAGTGTACTACAACTATAGAGCGGCTATATAACCTACTGTACATGACCCAAATAAAAGAAGAAATGCAGAAATAGGGCTGGTCAAGCAGGTAAAACAGTTTCTTCTAGCAGAAGAGGATTTGTGAGTATTTGTGAGAATTTGTCCGATCAGTTCAAAAAGTATCATACGTTACAGACGTATGTGATAGAATATAAATGTAACGCTGCAGTCTGCATGTTTAGTGGTTAACCCGATCATGGTTAATACCTTTGCTTCCCTCTTTAATTGCACGCCAGTTGGTCAGGCATCAGACACAATGATGGGCTCGACATCAAGCTATTGGGTTTAGTTGGTTGGGACCGGAACTTATCTTGTCTGTTGCTTGTTATACGGGGTCATTTCAGTGGTGGTGTTTGACACCCCCTGGATCAGCAGGTGTCACAATACGTTGTTTCTGTCGAGTCCTCATCTCTGATGATCCAAGGGCGTCGCCGGCGGTATGGCCGGTCCGGCTATGGCCGGACCACTTTTTTCGGCCGAGTATGATAAGGGCCGTACAATTATTATTTATTATTACTATTTTTTTTTGCTTGTCTTCAAAACACGATCAAAGCTTTTTATCTGTTCAAAACATGCTTCATGGAATGACCACTGTCAGTTGGGTGTTTTGGGTTTAGCGGCTCTATATCGAGTCAAAGAGAATGAGAAAGACGAAAGATAAGATAAGTCTTAGGTGAGAAAAAACAAGAAATATCTTTAAAAAAGATAATCAGCTTAGATTAAATAGAAGTGTGTAATATAGTAAGATATCGAATGTGGTGGTCAGATTGTACGGATGCGCATGTTGATATGCATTTCTTTTGTTGTTGGTGTTGGGGTTTCGATTTCGGAAATAAATGCTGTTGAATACTGATTAGGGTCTGTCTGTGTTGCACAGAACATGATGATTGTTGGCTGACCGCCCCACATATATTCTTAAAAGTGTCGCAGTTCCAACACAACATCAACAACTAAGCCAACAACAATTACTTAATTTCGTCTTCGATTTCAGTATCAAGTTATCTTGTTGGTTTTATATTTTACATGAGTGCATAACAGGCGAAATGTTCTATGGCAAAACGCGATTCGGACCGAAATATCTAGATTCATCACGACACGATTTATAGGCCAACAGTCAAATGAAACTGAAAGTAGAAAGGGAAAGCGAAAGTAAACAACTTATATCAAAATTCCGGGTGTATTTACATTGGCCAATGAAATACTTAAAATGTAGGTCAATACTGAGGTTATACGACTAAAGCCGAAAAAAAGTCCAAACCACCCCTACCCGCACCTACGACAAGTAAAGTAGGCACTTGTCCTACTATTCTTCAAATTAGCGCCCAGGCACTGAAAGTTACCCGGCACCATCGCCCGACCACAGCTACTCCCCTGGAATGACCACTGTCATCAATTCGCCTGCAGCAGAGTGTAAAACGGTTTTGGTCACACGTCTTGTAAAAAATACGATATTAAAACCAACACCTGCATAATCGACTTCGACATTATTAAAAGATTTTAAGGGACGACACATCAAAGGCACAGCACCTGAATGCTCGGGCGTCATTGTGTCCGCCTGACCACACTTCTGATGTATCCTGCATATTCTATTACGATATTTTTATAAAAAGAAACAACAAAGACAAAATGAAAAAAGATATACCGTATTAATCCTAATAAATTCCCCTGCTCTAATAAATGCTGCATTTTTCCGAGAACACTGTTATATTTACTTGAGTGAATTCATGTAAGCTTCTCTTGATGAGGTAGCTCTTTGACATGGGGTCTACTCTTAAAAGAAAGTATTTGCTTTTAGAGGAGCAAATCCTTTTATTTACGAACTGACCCCTACTGAAGAAAAGGGAGGCAAAATAGTAAAGCTACTTCCTCTAAAAGTATCTCCATTCACCTTCATACTGTGTATTGGAGTTATTTTGGCACAGGTTGATTAACTACGCTTTATGCTCTTAATAACACCCAGAACTTTCTTAAGAATGCAACGGCCCACAAGAGCGTTTAATAGGATTAATACGGTAATAAGTAAAGTAAAAAAAGAAGGAAGAACAAGAAAAAAAGCACACACCAAAAATGCAACTGTAGCGGGGATATCTGTATCAAGCTTAACCATTGCATCTTGCAGCTGTTAAACTTAAGGCCACCGCCTGAGGAGACTCACTGAGTTGGGGGTCGAAATAGTTGTGGAAGTGCGATTGGACTGTCAAATTCCAAGAGATGTTATCTACAAAACTGAGAAAAAATCTAAAGCAAAAACGCATTTGAGGTGCAATAAAACCGCACCTGCAGGCTTTCTAAAACCAAGAGTTTTCTCGGGGTGATCCCCGAACCCCATAATCCGAGGGGCTACCCCCTCTCGTGCTCTCCCCACTCATTTCTCCGGCACTCAGGACCACTTTCATGCAGCCGACGACGCCCCTGGTTCATCATAGGTCTTATCCGTGATTTCTTTGTCTCCTGTGATAATCCATAGATGGGTTAGGAATTAGATTCCGTAAAACTAGTTTAAGCCCCACAATAATTTATTACTGGCCGCTGACTATTTGTCCTGCACTTTTCAGAGGTAGAACAGAATGGAAAAAATGTATTCCGGTATTTCTATTGACCGTTTAAATACCAGAAACCAGTCTGATTCGGAAGCGCCCTCTGTTGCTAAAATGACATGCGCATGCGCAATAAAGAATTTCTTTCCGAAATCGTGGTAGAGAAGTTTACACGTGAGTACCTATGCCGGCGATTAATTTGAAAGAAAACAGGAACGTACTGAGTGGAAATGGAACTGTCAACGTGACGTTCATCAGAAAGGCATTTTTTCATCGAGCTTTTGAATTTTGTGAAATGGAGATGTTTAATTTCTCTTAAAGACAATATTGTTGTCATTGCACAACGATCGTTGCCGCCATTTGCCTTGCCCATGCAGCTATGACAAACAATTTTAACCATATTAATTCAATATGTCGATGTCTGCTAGAGAAATGCAGTAGTAAATTAGTAAAATTATTCATCATTGTATAGGAATCATGGCCAGAAAGTTAGCAGTAGTACATGTTCAGTCACAAGTTCTTGTCAAAACAAATGGTTAAGATTTAAAAGAAAAAAAAGTTGGGAGGTTTATCAGGTCCAGATCAACTGCAGAAATAGGTATTATACCTAGAAGAAGGTATAATAGCTACTTCTGGCTATACAAAAGCGTGTTTTTCGTGTGCATTTAGCTATTTCTCTCATATACACAAAGAGTCGCATGCTAGCATTCAATGTGCATATTTCCGGGCCCGATCAAACACCATTTTCAGAAAAAAATCGGCGGAAACCGACCCGCGTGTTTCGTAAGAATACATTGCTTTTAACCCAAAAATGGAATTTCTTGTGATTTTCGCCGTTTTCTTCCTCATTTGTTCATTTTAAAAGCAAAAGTTTACTGAAAACAAACTTCTCTGGGTGTTTCGTCAATACCTCCAAGTTGAAGAGCTCCAGCAGCCGGTGATGCTGATAAATTCTAATTTTTATACACCGGTGTCATGACAACTGTATTATTACGGTGGCACTAATGTGTCATCAAAAGTAACAAATGGGATGTTTTATTGATTGTTTAAACATGTTGATTAATGTTAATCCGTTAATCTTTCCTTCAGTTTTCCATGCAAATAATTAAGCTAAAGTGTTGCTCGTCGTAGCTATCAAGTTCAGTATAACTTAAAAATGAAAAGAAGAAGAAAATTTGCATGACATCATAGCTTATTTGTCGACTTTTTCTAGTGCACAAACGGAATATTCAGATGTTAACAACTACCAAGACTTTGTCTCAAGGAGCTACTGTTGCCATTTAGTGTTAAACCCAAAAATAATATGATTGATAACAACCACATAAAGTTACCGAAATTTGCCTTTTAAGATAAGATAAGATAAGATAAGATAAGAAATTTTATTTTGAGACGGCATGACATAAGGCAACAAGAAACATAAGCCCTTAAGGGCTTTTGACCGTCTATTAGTGTTGGGAATCGGACTGGAAAATCACAATCGATTATCGGAAGAGTTAAACCGATTGATTATCGATTGTACAATCGGATATCCTGTCAGCCAAGTCAACCAATATATAATGATAGCTAATGCTCCATAAAAGTCTAAATCTGTACTTATCCACCAAAATAAAGAGCATAATGCACAGAAAAGAGCATAAGACATCATTACTCCTTTGGCATCAACTAATTTTTGTGTCATACATATTTCATAGGCAGATAGAAGGCAGTGAATGTGATCATACTGGCTAGCAGCTGAATCTTGTGACAGATGAGGGCAACATACCTATGCACTATAATGCTATCTTAGATGGCCATATCAGTACTGTATATATATATATTTCTTTTATTTCTGCCAGCAGTCCCAGCACTGACTGACAATAACAACAGATACAGTTGCCATTGTTGGTAAAATCTTTCTTCTCAAAGTATTCACCTTTTCAGATAGGTCCTTATGCAGTATACATTGAGACAACTAAGAAGTCGATCACTAAACCTGCCCCTCTTAGAGGCCTTATAGATGACCAAAAATTGAAAGTGTAACCATCTGTACTTTGTTAAAATCAGTAAAAGCTAAGGGCTATTTGGAATCAGGGTCTATATATGTTATTAAAAGCAATCTCAAACTTTTAGCCAAAGGTTGCAATGGTCAGAGTCTCAAAACGCTTGTTTCGTTTTCATATATTCCAGAGTGGGTGGGGGGTATCAATACACAACCTGTATTTGCGTATTTTTTTGCATAAAATGCATATGACAGATGTCATATCCAGGTTAGATTTTGTGGCTGGTCCCTCTTTTATCTTTCTGAAGCAAAAATAAACCCCAAATCGGGATTTGCTCTTCCCTGTATAGGGAAAAAGCTCCATGTCCGGCTCTGATTCTTATCTGGACGCCATGACAGTCGTGTTTGGATTACTTCCCTTTAAATGCACGAAACAACCAGAAATGAACCGAAACTCACCAAACGGTCTGTGCGACGTTTTTGACCTAATGACTTTGTTTACAATCGATAGTCACAAAATTACAATCGATTGTCGCCGACGTGAGCCTGGACGATTAGTTTTCGATGTTCAGCGACTATCGGGACAACACTACCGTCTATAACATAGTTAATCACAGTATTTATTTAAATTCAAAGATAGTAGGACTGTAAAACATATATACACACTGAAACAGTAAAATTAGCAGATTAATACAGCACAATACTACATAGCAGATTATCATAAATATAAATCTTAAAAAGTCAAGAGCACTAAGAAGTTATAAGCACATACATCATAAGCTAACATTTGACTAAGATACTAAAACATTTCAAAACTAACTATTGTGTTTGGCAAGGGCCTAATCAGAAATTTTGTATGCCACGACATTGTGCTAGATGGCGGCGCTTCGCGAGTGGCAGCTCAATTACTAAACATCAGGCTCCACCCCGCCATCCAGCCAATGTGCCAGATCAGACCCAAGACAAACCAAATATATTTACGTTTTCCCTCTGCAGCCTGTCTTTAATCCGAAAGTAAATGCGAAAGAACGAAAAATAATTTATGCATCAAGTGTCCTCGCAGAACATACAAGCTACAAAACGAGGACCCCTGAGCCGAAAACGAAAGTGGAGAAAAGACAAGAAGCAAAGACAGACATGCTAACATCAACTAAAAACTTTCTGCTGTTTGTACACTTCTGAGGCATTGTGAAGATAGATATATATATACTTAGCAAAAATAAAAACTTGACAGTCGCAATTTTTCATCCTACGGTAGTCGGGAAAAAGCGAGACATGAAAATTCTTTTAATTTAAGAAAATGTAATCATTCTGTAATATCATAGTCACACAAATTTCAAGATTTCTTAGATACAGCAAAATTGAGGCTATTGCAAACGTCACACGGGTACTTTTCTGTTTTTTATGCTCAAAACCAAATAATTACCAACTATAAAATTGTCGAGGTCTGGGTAAATGATAAAAATTCCGTTGGCAATGCTTTCCATTATTAAATTCAATCTGTATGGACTCATAAGCTAAAATTATGCTAATCCACGGTCGACTAAGAGGCCGTAAGGATCAGACGAAAAACCTCAGTCCACGCCATTATGAAGTCAGAAATTCAATTTCAATGGAATTCCCATTACACATTTAAGTCTTTAAGGCAGTTGTAATAACGGCTTTCAAATAAATTTAGTAATAAAGACATTGAGATTGCAAGACAAGCAAACTAATTTCGAAGAAAATAACGAAAAAGACGCATTGGTATAGAAGATATGGCATCTCATAAATCTCTATATGTTTAATTCAAAGGGAGATAATCTGAAAGTTTTGAAACTTTTAACGTTATTTTCAGGTTGTGATTACAATTAACATTAGCGTTTAAAGTGTTTTCTACGCGTACTGGAACTACTGTTTATTGCGTACAAGAGAACTTTCTTCTGCGCATGCGCAAATTAAAGTTCTGTTCTGAATTATTCAAATAGGAATAAGTTAAATAACTCCCGACAGGACAAACATTTGCCAATAATTTTTCATGATTTAAGTAATCAGATGTCTGTCCAACTCGATAACATCCATATATGTATTATATATTTGCTAGGTTGGCCGGAATCGAGAAATAAAAACCGTCAAGTTTTTATTTTTGTTCAGTATAGATAGATAGATGCGGCCCGAGTTAAAATTGTAACTGCTTGAAAACAGGAGGATGAGTCGCTATTTTCGTGCGGCTAATTTGCATTCGCACGTTGATATTTTCGCGCGGTTTTGCATGTGCGCAAAATCAGTATTTACAGAACATATGCACCTTCAGAATACAATGAAATAAAATGAATTTAATCAAGAGCTCCTGATTTAATACCAATAACGTTTTCGTGCGGTAAAACCCAGTACTTAAGATTATTTCTTTTCATTTATCATTAGTACTTTACACATTTTTGTACACAAGCACGCATTACAGGTATATTCGTTTGTGCGGTTTCTCCCATGAAGAAATCAATATATGCCTTTAAAATTCAATGAATTTCACATCGAAACCTTGTTGTCGTCGTAAAATTGAAACTTACACGGGGGGAACACCTATTTAAGCACCAAGCAATTGCTTGCAAAATTAACTTTTATTATTGTTATTATTATAAACGCTTTGTGTGCCACGGGTATGTTAGTATTTTCGTGCTTCTATTTCATGTTATCATTACTGAGTATTATTTTTAATATTGCACTTGTGCGACATATATTCGAAAAGCGTTCTTCTTCAAAATATGATGAAGGAAAATGACTTTAATAATAATTTCTTGTAATTATAAAATCAAAATCTTAATCAATGATTTATTTTCAAAATTAAATACAGTGTCAGCTTGGCAGTGACGCACCTGGCCACATGGCGGTAATTTTATTGACTGCGAAAGCAGTCAGTGAATACGGACGCAATACTTTTTCAAAATTTTCAATTGCGCGAGCTATACGAATTCGCGCCTTTTAAGCATACGAAAGTGCAATGTTTTTTCCCTAAGAAAGTGCGACTTTTTCATTAAACTCGGATAGTTCAATGTTCCGACATGTATCCCTTCCGATAGCCAGATAAAGTATATTATTTTGAAAAAAAATATCTTGTCTGTTGCCTCCCTTTCATCGCGCAGAGGTGGAAGTGGGATACGAGTATGTTATTATTATTTTTTAAATAGCAAAGTCAGAAAATATTCGTTAACACCATATTAAGATTTCAGCTAAAGTCACCATATGTGTATCAGGGGCTGGGCTTTGAATGAAATTTTAATATGCTTCTGTCAGTGTATTCCATCGCTTATATACTCTTGTTGAAAATCTCTTCCAAAGTATCAAAACGTTCTCGTTCCCTTTTTGCAAGTTTCAGATATATATTTTTTCTGCACAGCTTTAAGATTCCCTATGCATTCAAACACAGATAGGTGTGAGTGACTGAACATATCACCAAGCTGGTTGTGGAAGCTGTTGCATCTGTGTGTGATGCATTTACTGTCAATGCCCTTCAATCTATCTGCGGACCTAGGTAAAGGTCGCGCATACGTAGGCATATTTTCCGGGAAAAAGTCGCTCAAACGTATGCTATAAAAAGTCGCGCAAACGTAGGACATTTTCAGGTATAGTCGCGCAAACGTGCTTGGTTTAAACATATTTATTTCAAACTTTTTCACTACATAGAAACATGCTTATCAGTTGAATGAGGAAATACAATACAGCGCAATACATTTATGCATGAATAAATCTTGAATTATATCAGCGGCATGGACAATTTAATATTATCACGGGATGGCCTCAAGCTACGAAGATTGTCAATTTGACGTCCAAAAACGGTTTAAGTCAGGGGTGGGATGGGGTTTCAGTCAAAAGGAGGTTTGGTTAGGTTTCCGCAAACAAGACAATTATTTTTGTTGTTGTTGTTGTTTTGACCCATGATTTTTGGGGCTGAATTTTCTATATTCTGTGATCTCTTAATTCCACTGCGCTTGACACTTGCACAGTTAGGCCTACGCAGAAAAAGACGATTGCTAAATAGTTGCATAGAAATGAAAACAAAACAATAATAATAATAATACATGTAGAGTGAATAAAAACATGTTATATGCATACAATTCAATTTACATGTAATTCTTTACTCAGATTGTTAAATACATTTTAGCGCATCTGCAACACATCAACGAAACAGGACACTGTCCTAATAATAAATATACCTTCCCAGCAGGCATATGACTTCACAGTGACGTCGCACTGACATCCCACTGATGTCAGAACGATGCCATATTGACGCTCTGTCCCAGCTGGATCTAAGGGTCGGGATATTATACAATCACTAAAACATCCCCACTTATCAGTTATACTACTTCTGATGGCACATTAATACCACCGTAATAACTCAGTTGTCATAACATCGGTGAAAAGAATGTAAAATTTAACAGCATCACCGGCCGCTGGAGCTCTTCAATTTGAAGGTATTGATGGAAGCTGCATTGAAGTTTAACTCAGTAATTTTTAGCTTCTAAAAAGCACAAATAAAGACAAAAAAACGGAGAAAATCATACAATGTTCCATTTTGGGGTGAAAAACAATTTATTCTTACAAAACACACGGGTCGCTTTCCGCCGAATTTCTTGTGAAAATGGTGTTTGATTGAGCCCAGAAATATGCATAATGAATGCCAGCATGCGACTCGTTGTGTACATGAGAGAAATAGCTAAATACACACGAAAAACACGCTTTTGTATAGCCAGAAGTAGCTATTATACCTTCTTCTAGGTATAATACCTATTTCTGCAGTTGATCTGGACCTGTTTATTGTCATTGTCCCACCAACATGACTTGAATGCCATATTGGTAAAGAGGCAGATCTCAGATTAAAGTCATTCAAAAGACTGCATTACCTGTTTCACTTAGACAAACTTTCCGGCATGCACCAATTCTCTTATACATAGGAGCAAATACAGAAAAAATTAGTGCGCACATAACTGCCAAAGCAATGCACACAATCAATGCTTCTCCATATCAATAGTATAGTCAAAATATAGAAGATAAATATGACCTTTATTTGGGAGCATATTCAGCATTACAGCGTTTGCGTTAGCGCAAAAAAAATGCGTCTGGGACGCGATTTAACTAGTGCCGGACGCGAAAAAGTTACCGTCTGCGCCCACAGGACGCAAAGTATCTTTCTATAATGCGCCGCCAGTCGAGCTGCTTTTAGTTCAAAGACGCCGCCACAAGGTTGGCAAAATGCCGGCAAATATGAGTATTTTCCATGCCGGCGGTATTTACCGGTAAATACCGGCAAATACTGGAAAATACCGGCAAATACTGGTTGATTGAATTGACCAGCCTGGAATTTATACAATAACCTACACTCAAAATCCATAGGGGTATTTCAATTATACTGATCAACTGACTTAATATTTATACTGAAGTTTAACAGTTGTATCAACTTATTTATTAAATAGTTTATCCAGTCAGTGAAATTTTGAACTTCATTGTAGGGCAAAAAAAAAAGACTAAAAAAAAAGAAGACTGTTTCATAGCTGGACATTTTTCTCTGTGGGGATGGAGTCATGGAGCTTTGGCACTAACTACTGTTTTGCAGTCAATACATCTGGCACTGGTCTTGTTGTCTTGGTAACAACAGCATAGGATCTTTTGTCTTCATGGTGAATAGTAGTTTGGTACATGTAATGATGTGTGATGGTTCAGCTTTAGGACTGATTATGACAATTCTGTTCTGTTCTGTTTCAATTCTCTTAACGATGTTCCCCAAGTGGCTCAGCGGCTATGACAAATTATTATCTGACTGCTATAAATGTATTCAAGAGTTGAAGCCATACTAGACATGTAGCTCAAGCTATACCAATAACACCTCTATGTACTTCACCTTGTAATTGTCTGACTTTTGTATAAAACAGATAACCATTCTGACATCTTATTTCCATCCTTGCCCCAAGCAATACTCCGCCCCTTAAATAAACATTGTCTTGAAACTTGTTGTTTTAACTAGTTAGACATTGTCTTGCAAATTGGGTGTCACAGGTGACTGGCCAGGTGCACAGGTGAATTTACCTGTAATTTCTATGCTGTTGAGTTTAAGGGCAAATGATAAAGTGGAATCAAGATACTGTTCATACTTGTGAATTTGTCAAATTTTTTGTGATGTTTTGGCTTTTTCAACCTGCTTAATTTGTGAAACATTTTATTCTTTATGATGATAAACTTACAAATATTTAATATAAAAATTAACTAAAACATCATGAATTCATTGAGTTTGAATATATATCAAGTTAACTTGGTTTTGGTTTTAGCAAGATTTAAAGGTGAATAAGTTCAATCGACCAGTATTTGCCAGTATTTTCCACTTTGGGAGTATTTTCCAGACCGGTAAATACCGGTAAATTCCAGTGGTAAATACCGGGGGTGGAATTTACCGCCCAACCTTGCGCCGCCAAGACATCTCGGTAGCTCGATAGGGTTCTAATTTTATATACTACTTGAGATGAATAGGTGTTATTATCTATGCATCACATGCAGGCCACTTCAGATTTTCACTAATAGAGAAATGAATATCAACTTTCTCTCAATATTTTTGATGATTTTATGTCCGTAATTGAAATGGATTTCGTAGAAAGTGCCATACTCTTGTAGATATAATCAAACACGCGGATCTATTTATAGCCATTACACTCGATAATGTGTATTGACTGTGTAGTGTCGGGAGAAACCTCGTCGGAATGTTAAAACTTTATCTTTTTATATATCATTGTTTATTTCTGCATAAAAGGTTGGTAATAATGAATAAATATTGTAATTGTTGCAATTGGTTTAGATTGCTTCTTATACCAATTTGTTTTTTGCCTTTTATAAAGGAAAAGAAACAAAAATAATGTCAATCGTAATGTCGGTTGTGAGCATGTTTTTCCGTCCCAGTTTAGCAAGGACGCGAATTAGTGAGCCTTGGGTGCAAATTTTCAAACCTGTGCGTCCGCAGGACGCAAAGCAGAAACAGCTAGCGCAAACGCTGGCATTAGCAGCCAACAAAGACTCACCCATAGATACAATGTACCTGTGTATATGGACTGTGTAGTGGGCACAAAATGGGCAAGCACACCTGGCGGACCTGGAGGCGTAGTCTGATCAGGTTTGTCACTGTTCGCAAGTGAATGTTTGCAGTCATTGATGCAGCTCTTTGGTCTTAGCGTTAATGACTTTGTTCCAACAAGCAAAACTTGAGAAACGACTCAAACGGCTTGCTGCGAGAAGTGATTATTCAGATCAGCTTTCACAACTTCTAGTATTAGCCTTGATTTAGCCATTCACATGGGTATATCATAATGAATGAACGTCGAGGGCATAGCTATGTGCGATCACATGTCAGAACATGTTTCGTTCACATTTAATAAGAGAACGGCAAAGTTGCTGTGCAGACTGCGCACTGCACATTGTTGTCTAATTGCAGCTTCGAAATTTGGAAGGTTTTGTTGTGTCATTCTAGTTGTATAAACAATTTCACCAGACTTGGGGTAATCGTATTCTGTATTCTTATTCGAATACTATTCGAATACATTTTCTGAGTATTCATAAAGTATCCTATATTCATGGATTTCTTAGAATAAAAGTATTTGTATTTGTATTCGAATACATTGCAAATTTCATGTAATCATGAATACTTTTATGAATACTTTTGCCATTTTCAGGACACAATGATGCATAAAATTACATAAAGTATGTGATGTGACTAAAGTCCAAGAATGCTAGTTAGGGCTTCTACGTTTACAAAATATTGTAAACGTTTACACGAGCTCTAGAAAACGAAACGATTCCGTTTAAATGACCATTACCGTTGAAATCTTATTCTTAGTATCGGACATCTATGAGACGCCCCCAATACCTTTATAATTATAATTATGTTACCAAACTGTGTCATCCAATAATGCGCTTTCATTTTCGGGGGTCAGCTCGAAGTTTACAGTAACCGACTGTATTGAAAAAAAACCCTATTTACTATTAACCAATTTCCGATGACAGCAATTATTTTTACCGTATTTCAGAGAGCCAGATAAGCTTCGTATTTGCGTAAAATACGGACCAAAAAAGACAAAATACGAAGTGTCTTGAAATTTCAATCGTACCGAATCCGGTAGTCATTTCTCAGCTTACGAAAGCAGCTCAAATGTGCTATGTATTTACGCTATAGCATGCGCGGTCAACAGTTTTTCAATAGCCAGAATGTTACCTATTTTTAGCATTTACTAATCATTGCTTCAGCGCATGCGCTGTCTCAGCATGCGCAGTCAACCTTTTTCCGTAAACAGAAAGCACATGGTACCTATTTTCAGCATTCTCTCTTCGGCTTTTACTGGTTGTTTTTATGAATAGACCGGGAACAAGCATGAGTATTGGAATTCACCGAGCGTTAGCCAATCGCTAAATTGTACATGATCTTTCCGGTCGATTGCGTAGGTACTTTCATTTTCGTTGAACACAAACATGTTGCAAAAAACGTCTCTGTTACTTGACTTAACAGTCAATAAATGGCCCCACCTGGTTGTGCGAAGCTGGAAAACTTTGGCTTCGGCAAGCCAGTGGTTAATTTTAGTGAACTCTAGCCAGCAAAGATCAGCCGATCGTCCCCTGATGCGTGGTAAAAGGAAAGCAAAACACTGTCAGGGTCGGTAACGGGTCGTTTCGGCCCAATTCCCTTTCGGCCCAATTCCCTTTCGGCCCCCGGTCGTTTCGGCCTTATTCCCGTTCGGCCTGGGTCGTTCCTGTTGTCCAGAGTTTTAAGCAAGAACCCTGGACAAGAACAAGTAGACTGACATTTTGGGAGACCAGTTGTGCGTTAAAAAGATACTGAACGACCACTGGATCTCAGGAGTACCGATACTGAAAGGACTCATCAGGATACTGAAAAGGTTAAAATTCTGTTTGGTAAATACTGAAACCACTGTAAAAATTATCTGGAGCTCTGTATTTGATAATTACATTGACTCGATTTATAAAACATCGGACTTAATTATCCTGTTAATTGATAATTACTGTCAAAGTTACAAGCTGCAATTATCTCACCTTTGCGGTAAGCTTAGAAACCCAGGTATAGGACCGAGGTAGTCCTAATTTTTTTATTGCACAGCACGTGTCGTAACTGTTGTCGGCAGACATTACCTTGCCTTTGATCTGTATCTTATAAAATTAGCTACCGATTATGACGTAACAATTTTCTGGCAAAACGTGTACATGTCATGCTTTGCGTAAGGTACACAGAAGTTAGAAAATATAGATTTTAATAGACGTTTCCGAGGACACCGTCAGGTACATAAAGATTGACTTCTGACGACTGTGTAAGATATTATAATTTGTTGGTGGTTTACCGGGTGTTCAGGTGCGGTTAAACGATGTGTGAATTTTGTAAACGTTTAGAACATATACACGAACCGTTACCGTTTATCCGTGTAAACGTAGAAGCCCTAATGCTAGTGTAGGAACTTTGAAGACTACACCTCAAAGGTAAATGCCCTGTGAACTCTTCCATTTCTATCATTGAGACAGGTCAATTATCAATCAATTTATGGGGTGTTTGGCTGATTTTATTGTCATAACTTTCTGTAAAAAATTAAGTTTTTGAAGCCATTATTTAAAACCCAGATCATACGCTGCACTGTCTCAACGGTGTCTGATCTTGGTTAACACTGTTAGTCAAGATCTCTTTTATGGCAGTTAAACTTCCAAGTTAGCAAATACCTATATGTCATCTTTAAGTAGATTGCCCAAGGACAGTATGAAATAGGGACAGGGCACAGACCAACTAAGCCATGGCATACCTGTACAATTTTTTGACACTTGTTTCTCAAAAATTACAATACACAATTATGATCCCATCTTAATTTCAGCCAAACATAATTTGAAACAGAGATGAAAATCACAAAGATGCCCAATCTCACACAATGTTAGAAAACCCTGTACAGACATAGTGTTTCCCCCAGAAATGAAAAAGGGCATGGTAAATTTCTCAGAAAAGAGCACTTAAGCGTGTGGATTTTCGCAAAAAAGGGCACTAAATATGCTTTCATTAGAAGGCTGCTGTTTTAATGGACATTAGCTTACAGAGATTAATACTGCTGATAAAGCATTAAATCATATCATTCTTTTTTAATGACTGATTCTATCAGTCATTCAATGCTGTCACAAGCGTATTTTGGAAAGTGGCTTTCACAGCTGTATTCTTCCGCTCAGAAATGAGGTGATCATAAGTTCGTTTCGCTAAAAAAACATCTGGAATTGAAACTAAGTTTTGTACGAAATTCAATGAAAACTTATATAACGTAGTCTTGTGCACCCTGATGAATAATTTTTTTATGTAGCTCTGTAAAATGATAAATAGCCAACCAATGACATCAGCGGTCAAAAAATATAACGAATACAAACTAAATATTAAAAATCAATCCGCAAATTACCGTATTCGCCCCCTTTAAGCGCAGCTGTCTCTTCAGGCGTCCCTCATACTTTATCAAGTAAAATAAATGAGCTGCCGCTAAAAACACAACCAAAAACAACAAAAACTGTTTTACAGTTGTAAACTTGCCTAAACAGTATTCCAAGCATGTCAATCATTGCAGAAAATGTAATGTAGGTTTATCCTGGTCTACTGGACATCATACGGTAATTGTGTGTTTATCGGTGGCTATTTATATAACTGCCATGTTGTAAACCTTGGAGTGGACACAGAACAACAAAAAAAATGTTTTACATTTGTAAACTTGCCTTAAACAGTATTCCGAGCACTCATTGAAGAGAATGTAATGTAAATGGAATTCTGTAGGTTTATCCACTTCTCTCGCAAGTGTTAGTAACATTTGCGAGAGAAGTGGATAAACCTACAGTATTTCATTTACAAAAGTTATACTGGACATCTTATGGTAATTGTGTGTTTATCGTTGGCTATTCATAGAACTACCATGTTGTAAACATTGGAGTAGACACCATCTTGGTTCATAGGTAATGCGAAATACCGCAAACACTGAGTGCTTAAAAGTCAGTGAAAAGCAGTTACCATTGTCAGAATTCAGAAATTACTTGTGTACAACAGATAGAATTTTGACAGGTGTATGAAGTGCTTTGCGCTAAATGGCTTATTTTCATTATTAGAGCTGGGCCATATACAAGTACCAGGGCTGAAGTTTGAAATTATTTGTAGCCGACGTAGGATGACTATATTGTGATAGAATCTGTCATTTCAGGGCTATTGGCCCTTTGATTCATTTATAGCTGCAGCAGCATCTTTCTTAAAATACAGTACGTGTAATTTAGAAAACTTTTTTTACTCCATAGTAGAGCCTGGATATGATGAAAATACATAAAGAATTTGCATTTGCTCTCTGTATTTTTTTGTGTGTGTGTATTACCAACCTGTTCTGTATTTTTATTTTTTTGGAGTGTGTGTCAAGTCCTTTTACTACCTACCTATTCTTTTTTTATGCCCCCGAAGGAACTTCGGTGGCATATTAAAATCGCACCGTCCGTCTGTCTGTCCGTCCGTCCGTCCGTTACAAATCATGTGTCCGCCATAACTCGATAACGTCTGAAGGGAATTTAATCAAACTTCACAGAAAGGTAGACCAAATTGAGAAGGTGTGTCATGCACAAAATTTAGGCTCCCATGACCAAGGTCAAGGTCACAATCAATGGTCATAGGTTCGACCCTTACAAATCGTGTGTCCGCCATAACTCAAATACCCCTGAAGTGAATTGAATCAAATTTCACAGAAAGGTAAACCATAATGAGAAGGTGTGTCGCGCACAAAATTTAGGTTCCCACGACCAAGGTCAAGGTCACAATCAAAGGTCATAGATTTGACCCTTACAAATCGTGTGTCCGCCATAACTCAAATACCCCTGAAGTGAATTGAATCAAATTTCACAGAAAGGTAGACCAAAATGAGAAGGTGTGTTGCACACAAAATTTAGGCTCCCATGACCAAGGTCAAGGTCACATTCAAAGGTCATAGGTTCGACCCTTACAAATCATGTGTCCGCCATAACTCAACTACCCCTGAAGTGAATTGAATCAAATTTCACAGAAAGGTAAACCATAATGAGAAGGTGTGTCGCCCACAAAATTTAGGTTCCCATGACCAAGGTCAAGGTCACAATCAACGGTCATAGATTTGACCCTTACAAATCGTGTGTCCGCCATAATTCAAATACCCCTGAAGTGAATTGAATCAAATTTCACAGAAAGGTAGACCAAAATGAGAAGGTGTGTCGCGCACAAAATTTAGGTTCCCATGACCAAGGTCAAGGTCACAATCAAAGGTCATAAGTTTGTCTTGTGTGTCCCCAATAACTAAAAAAACCCTGAAGTGAAGTGAATCAAATTTCACAGAAAGGTAGACCAAAATGAGAAGGTGTGTCGCGCTTAAAATTTAGGTTACCATGACCAAGGTCAAGGTCACAATCAAAGGTCATAAGTTTGTCTCCCTCACATCTTGTATCCAAGATATCTCAAAAATTGCTGAAGCGAATTGAATCAAATTTTGCAGAAAGGTAAACCAAAGTGAGAAGTTTTGTCATGCACAAAATTTAGGTTCTCATGGCCAAGGTCAAGGTCACAGTCAAAGGTCATAAGTTTGTCTCTTACAAATCTTGTGTCCAAGATACAGTACACGCAACGTGAAGACTTGATCTGACACGCTGTCGCGTGACACTTAAAATCGCGAGGAAGGGATTAAAATCCACGAGATTCTCTCGCAACTCTCACGCATTTCACACTAAACTTCCTCGCGTGTTTGAAAATCGCCACGTTCCACGCAAGAAAATTCCTCGCATCTCGCGTGAAATTCATAGAGTGATGTATGCGAGAAACTTTCTCGCATCACGCGTGGAATTTTGTCCAGGTAGGTACAATGTACATGTACATGTACAGTAATTGCAAGTTTCTATACATATACCTTTACGATTCGCAATGCATTTTTTTCGACGCTGATAACGGTTCAATTAATACATTGTAAGCGTGCGTGAATAACCTAATTGATCGCATCCTCAACGCAAGTATTGTTTGACCGTTACGAATTATGGATGTGTTGATAAACAATCATGATCAGCGTAATTTTGTTGCAATTACGCAGCGAGTTAATTAGAGAGGCTTATGTTTGAAAGAATATTGTTAATAGGTTACTTAGTAGCAAAATTCTAGAATGATGACACAGACAAAAATTTTCGCTCAGCCGCCACCGATAATAGCCCAATCCATGTCAAAACAGTCACAAAGATCAAAGCGTTTCGATCAGCTTTTGAACTCAAAGCTATACCGGTAGTGGCACGTGCCGAAATGTTTACTTATTAACCAATATAAACTTTCTGATGTAAGAGCTGTCAAGTTTCCATTAAAAGCGCACGCGACAACAATGACTTGATTAGCAAATGGGCTGTCTCAGAGGTGATTGACGTCCGCTTAACCACTCGCTGAAATATGCAAATTTGTAAACCTGTTGGTTTGACAGCTAAAAAAAAAATACGTCACGGCTGCATCCTATTTTCAAGAAATATAGAAAATATGATTTTGCGTCGTGGATCAATAGTCAAAGTGTTTGGATTTTAAAAATGCATCAAAATGAATGAAAAATAAGAGGTGAGAAGTTTGTTTTTTATTCCGATCTCCGCGTTGCAAAATCACATTATCTATATGAAAAAAGAAACTGATTCTGCTGCGCGAAAAATTCTCAAAGTATTCGGACTAATAAACATAATATATATGTATTCATATTTAGAGGTGACTGAACGCATTCAGGGCCTTTGCCGTAATAAAATGTGAAGACGGTAGCATTTGTTGAAATACGTAAACACAGCACGTTTATAGGTCAGTCTCGTGCCTTGACATCAAAGGACGCCGCTCAGAGCACAAAATGGTGAAAGGAATCTTATTCCATACGCTGATAGTAAATATGAGGATCAGCCTGCGCAGTATTGTATACTATGCGACGAACTGGTATGCTTTACGCGTCATAGCGTGAGCGGTTTATGCCGTCTATTTGTTCGGTTATTTCTGGAATGGCTGAAATTGCCGATCGTAATTTTTGCCGCTAAAAATTTTTTAGTCGGCGCCAAAAAAGACCAGTCGGTTGGAAACCGGAATCACAACTTTTTTAGGCCCAAAGTAAAAATATAAATGAATTACCTGTACAACATATAATGACCTGTGAAATTGATAGGAATCGTTAATCCTTTCCACTCGAAAACACGCGTCACGCGTGATTAAGTTTGACGCCGATGACTCACCTGAGCATACATGGAGTTAATCCTTTCTCTCGAAAGTTGCGTGTCTCGCGTGAAAAGAAATTGTTTTCTCGCGAGTTTAACGTCACGCATCTCGCGAGTGTCTCGCATCTCCCACGCATTTCACACGCAAAAACCCCACTAAACTTTCGTGGAAAAGATTAAAATTTCTCGCGAGAGCGTGTCAGATCAAGTCTCCACGTTGCGCGTACTGTATCTCAAAAAGTGCTGAAGCGAATTTAATCAAATTTTCCAGAAAGGTAAATCAAAATGATAAGTTGTGTCATGCACAAAATTTAGGTTCCCATAACCTAGGTCAGGTTCACAGTCAAAGGTCAGGGGTCAAATACCAGGTGTTTGGGGCCTTCGGGGGCATTTGTTACACACTGTAACATTTCTTGTTTTCTTCCAAATTTCAAGAAACATAATTAAATAGTCTGAAACATTTCAATATCCTAATTATTATTACAATTTATATTTTATTAATTATCATTTTTGTTCGTTCTTTATTTATTTATTTATTAATACCATAATTCTTACTGACCAGTATTATCAGTACTAAGACAAAGGGCACAGAATTGCCTCCCTTTAACTTGTATTTATATCTGTTTCACTTAGCTCTATTTATTTTCTTCACACAAGCGAGTTTTGTTTAGGGTACTCAGAGCTGTTGAAAACTATTTAAAAAATATAAATAACATTGTTCAAAAATTTATTTTGGACACAAAAATCGGCATGTACAAGACCAAAATATAAAAATATACATAATATGCGTAATTATTTTTACACCATAATTCATCAAACGTCTCGAATGTAACCCATATATAATCAGGCCTCATACTTTTCAGGCTTCTGCAGGATTTCAGGCTTTCATTTCTTGAATTTTACTTGATTTCAGGCTTTGATTTTTAAGTTTTCAGTGTTTTTTCTGCTTAAAAAGGGCTATTTTAGGCTGCGAAAGCAGGCATTTCAGGCTTGGAAAAGCTTTGTTAGTATGAGGCCTGATATAATACGCATATCGAAGAAAAAAAACTTTACGGCATGAGCAACAAGTCAAGACAATGATCAGCCTGCACATCTGTGAATCAAATCAGTTTCCCAGATACAGTCCATGAATCCAAAGGAAACTAAAAAAAAAACTTCCAGAAAAATATTAAAACAAATTTAAGTCTATATGTAATGGGCATGTTGATTTGTGTAATTGTGAAACATGGCTACTGGCTCCTTTTCACTCAACAGGCCTCACTTTGATCTTTCCGTTAACCGGCAGATCAGTCAGGTATTTTCACGGATCAGTTAGTTTATTAGCGAGTGGACCGTAACAGGATTAATGCCAACTGATGTGTTTACTTACGCTGTCAAAACAGTTGAGGCAGTGAATACACAATGTGTATCTCCTAATTGGCAGGTGAAGTTTAGAGCAAAAAGGGCATGGCGCTGGAAAAAAGGGCATGGCGCTGGGGAAAAGGGGCATGGCCCGGCGCCATGCTAAAAGGGGCTGGGGGAAACACTAAGACACTGCCATTAGCCCTTAACCTGCTGAATAAATTAAAATGCCATGATTACTTTGCATTTGATGCAATTTATTGCAATATATTTAGCCCTCTAGTGCCCAAACATAGAATGCACTATAAGAAAACATCTATATTCCATCCAGCCACTAGCTTTGGGAAGTCAAATTGAAAACAGGGTCTGAATTTGTGTTGAGGTCCAAGGTTGCTGAGATATACATGTAGCATATATGCTACATTGGGCATTAATTTTTAAAAAGTAGTTTTTTTTCAGGGTGAATAACTCAAGTGTTAACAATAATTATGGGGCACCTTTTGGGATGAAAAAAAGAATATATGAAAAAGAATCTATTGGCATATATGTATCAGGGATATCTGAAAAAGTAAAGTCAATATCACATTTTTTGTTTTTATTGCCCGATGTATCATATATGCTACATTTTGTGTTTTCGAACTTTGGCAACTTTTGGCGGCTGATAAACGCACTTTAGACATATCATTACAACTGGAATGGTTTAATCTTATTTCCTGATATCTTAACTTATTTTCCAGCAGTATAACGCAACATACAAGTCAATATCCTGGTCATGGCACCAAAACAGGGTCATGTAGCAGATATGATACACCGGGCACTAGAGGGTTAGAATCAAAGTGACAAATACAGTACACACAACGTGAAGACTTGATCTGACACGCTCTCGCGTGATACTTAAAATCGCGAGGAAGGGATTAAAATCCACGAGATTCTCTCGCAACTCTCACACATTTCACACTAAACTTCCTCGCGTGTTTGAAAATCGCCACGTTCCACACAAGAAAATTCCTCGCATCTCGCGTGAAATTCATAGAGTGATGTATGCGAGAAACTTTCTCGCATCACACGTGGAATTTTGTCCAGGTAGGTACATGTACAGTAAATGCAAGTTTCTATAGATACAAGTACAAATACCTTTACAGACAAGGCATATGATTCGCAATGCATTTTTTTCGGCGCTGATAACGGTTTAATTAATATATTGTAAGCGTGGGTGAATAACCTAATTGATCGCAACCTCAACGCAAGTATTGTTTGACCGTACGGTATTATAAATTTACATTTACGAATTAATGATGGGTTGATAAACAATCATGATCAGCGTAATTTTGTTGCAGTTACGCGGCGAGTTAATTAGAGAGGCTTATGTCTGAAAGAATATTGTTAATAGGTTAGTTAGTAGCAAACAGAGTTCATTCAAATTCTAGAATGATGACACAGACAAAAAATTTCGCTCAGCCGCCACCAATAATAGCCCAATCCATGTCAAAACAGTCACAAAGATCAAAGCGTTTCGATCAGCTTTTGAACTCAAAGATTAGCCGCTAGTGGCACATGCCGAAAGGTTTACTTATTAACCAATATAAACTTTCTGATGTAAGAGCTGTCAAGTTTCCATTAAAAGCGCACGCGACAACAATAAGTGGCCTGACTTGATTAGCAAATGGGCTGTCTCACAGGTGATTGACGTCCACTTAATCCACTGTCTGAAATATGCAAATTTGTAAACCTGTTGGTTTGACAGCTAAAAAAATACGTCACAGCTGCACAGGGATACAGACTAACTCATTTTTCATAGGAGCAAGCTGGGCCCCTAAAAACTGAAACTTAGTCGCCCAGCCAGAAATCTAGGGGCCCACATTAAAACGTGGGAATCTTTTATTCAGAATCTGCGCGAGAATTGCGCCCTTTCCATAGGCTTTGTAGTAAACCCTCCTTTCTTCATGGTTTTGTTTCCTTTTTTCCAGCATATTACACACGGAAAAATCTATAAACGGTTAAGATTTTTAACTGTCAAATCGGTCTATCTATCTATCTTGCATTACGAGGAGGCGGCCATGTTGTTTCTCGATAGTGAGTAAAATCCAACACACAAGTATGACGGAACACCGAATATTCATAGCCGATATCGGCGCGGAAGTTAGTAGTACCCTTAGAGGTGGCGGATTTTACTCAAAGCCGAAAACACGCCAGACACACGCATCGCAAACTGGGCGACTATCATTTTAATTTTAGGCGCCCACCCAATTTTTTACTCGCAGTGGGCGAGTGGGCGACCGCTAGTCTGTATCCCTGCTGCATCCTCTTAATCAGTTCACTCATGAAATATGGAAAATATGATTTTGCGTCGTGGATCAATAGTCAAAGTGTTTGGATTTTAAAAATGCATCAAAATGAAGGAAAAATAAGAGGTGAGAATTTATTCTGATCTCCGCATGGCAAAATCACATTATCTATAAGTTTACCAAGTTCCTACAAACCAGTATGGATCTGCAGAGCTCATAATGCAGTATAAATATTAGGATTTAAGACCAAAAGGGGGCTTTCAGTAATCCTATTAACATTTTAGGGTTTCAACAACCAATTTCGATTATCAATCACTTGCACTGAACCGATGATCGATTATAAAATTTCAACCTATTCCCATCACTAATCTGAGTTACTTTATCAGAGCTCTAGATAAGAGGGAGTATTTGGTGATAATTCAGGATAATTTTTGCTAGTTCTACATAAAAGCATATGTTGTGACCCCTCATCTGAACCATCTCAACGAGACGGTTCAGATGAGGGGGTCACAACATATGGTTTCAATGAGAAATAAAAAAAATTTTCCCTCAATTATCATCAAATACCCTTCTTATCTAGGGCTCTGGAGGGACTTCCAAATTTTAGGGGTAGGAAGCCTTGGACTTCCTGAATCTGAAAGTTAATGGAGGCCCTGTTATTACTTATATATGGTAGACTTTTAGTCGATGATCAGTCACTTCAACAGAAGAGATGATAGACTACAGAATTTTGGCTGATTCCCAACTCTAGTAATGTCTATGATCTTTTTCCGTTTCATTGCAGTACCATCCAAAATGGCAGATGAAGATTTTCAAACTGGGGATGCAGGATCCTCCAAAACCTTTCCTCAGCAGTGTTCAGCCCTCCGTAAGAATGGTTACGTTTGCATCAAAGGACGTCCATGCAAGATAGTTGATATGTCAACCTCAAAAACTGGAAAACACGGTCATGCAAAGGTATTATAATGTAATGAATCATATGCAAATGTTACATGTATACATCCCTAGGAAAAATCTCATGAAAATGCAATTCGATAAAAGATGTTATCATATGACGTCGCTGATATTCAGTAGATAACTTGTCATAAAAATCATATGACCACACGTGTAATAACACTTTGGCGCATACACGTAATGTCATTGACAATGTCCATGTCAACAATGCGTTTTCTTATTGAAATAATTTTCAGTTTGAAGGCGTTAAAATCCCATTTTAAAGGGCCATATGATAAATAGAATCTTACAATCGTGGTCATTTCATATGAAATTTCTGAAACTCGCTGGAGGCTCGTTTCATAAACTTCATATTAAATGACCACTCATGTAAGATCCTCTATGTATGTAAAATTTGCACTGAGAAGTAGCTGAGAAGTAGAACTTCTCTCATTACAGCCTGATTTACAAAGGCAAAACAGCTTTGTGACTTCTGTGTTGTAACTAAGCTCATCTAAAAATAGGGGCAACTCTAAAAGGAAAGTATTTGCTCCTTCGAAGAGACCGGACAGGTGGGACAGGCAGTCCATGATTGTTAGGAGGATTACAGCAGAGCCCTTGATAAGGGGGAGTTATGGATGATAATTAGGGATAATTTTTGTTAATTCTGGATAAAAACATGTTTTGACCCCTCATCTGAACCATCTCAACATCACAGTGACCTACTTAGTGTTTACAAGACCGATTTTGCTCAAATGTCAGTATCTCAAGAAAAGGCAATCAATACACAGTTCCGAGAATAGCTGCTAAGCGCCGCCTACTTAGTTAGTGTTACTACGTCTTACAAGCTTTGCACAAAGATGGCGGTAAAACAAATGACAAATGCAAGTGTCTGCTAAATGTTGGCGGTCTATTGCGAAGAATCAGCCTCCTCATGACCTACACATGGAAGTTGGCGCATCATGCATTTCCGATGCATTCTGTTCTGGCAAAGCAGGATAAGTTTATTGAAAGTGGTGTCAGTTTGTTTTCTTTAAACAGGTATACATCCCTGGTAAAATCACGGACTTATGTACAATATTGACCATGTGCGATTTGTTTGTGAGACTATGTCATGTGCTAAGTTGTCGTTGCATTGGCCAGGTATACACTATCACGTGATTTTGAGTGACATTCTGGGTGTGTCTCGGAACTGTGTATTGTGGTCAGATTTGGTCAACGAGACGGTTCAGATGAGTGGTCACAACATATAGTTTCAATGAGAGATAAAGAAAATTACCGGTATCCCTCAATTATCATCAAATACCCTTCTTATCTAGGGCTCTATTACAGTGACTATTTTAGATACATCTCAAATTTTAGAATTTTTATGATACCAGGGTTCTCCCCAGAAATTTCTGAAGGCATGTTGTTGAAGATGAATTTAACAGTGCTCCAGATAAGAGGGGGTAACAGAGATAATTTAAGGATAATTTTGCATATTTCTCCATAAAAACATATTTTGTGACCGTATCACCGAGACAGTTCTAATGAGTGGTCACAACATATGTTTTCATTGAGAAATAAGAAAAATTATCTTCAAATTATCTTCATTACCCCCTCTGATATAAAGAGTTCCAAAATACTTTCACCCCCTACCCATACAAAAACAAAACCCTTTGTATACAGGAATAGGGTTAGGGTTACTTGCATGCAATATGTAAACAAATCAATATCTCTAATTATATGTCGGTCCTGGAACTCGCTATATTAGTTGGGCCTGGAACTCTTTATATCAAATGCAGCTCGTAACATCGTATATCGAGACAGGTTTTCCAATTGCTCGTCCGAAGCATTCAACCCCAAGCTGCATTCGGCGGTGAAACAGTAACTCTTTTCGTAGTTAGTGTCGGTTGAATGATGACACCTGTGGAAAACATCGCTGACTGTGTCATTCGTCGCCACCGAGATGAATGACTTTGTTTCATCTGGGGTGTGATCACCGTTACTAAAAATAGCACAAAACATGAAATTGACAATATCTCAGTAACCCCTGAATGGATGTAAATGAAATGTGTGGCAAAATGATTCTTGCATTGAGGTGTTTCAAATATAACTAAATATAGACCAGTCATGTTTGCCTCTGTTACTAAAAATAGCAAAATGTGAAAATTACAAAATCTCAAAGGAATTAGACTAATTTTGTGTCAGAATGGTCCTTGCAGGAAACCTTTGAGATTTCTTGCAATTTGGCAATCCAAGATGGCTGCCATCTGCCTTTACTAAAATAGCACAAAACATGAAAATGACAATATCTCAGTAACCCCTGAATGGATTTTGACAAAATTTGTGGCAAAATGATTCTGGCATTGAGGTGTTTTAAAAAATTATTAAATATTGACCCGTCAAGTTGACCTCTGTTACTTAAATAGCAAAATGTGAAAATTAGAAAATTACTAAGGAGCTGGACCTATTTATGTCAGAGTGGTCCTTGCATGAAGGCTTCTGATTTTTTGCATTTTGGCATTCCAAGATGGCCTCCATCTGCCGTTACTAAAAATAGCACAAAACATGAAATGACAATATCTCAGTAACCACTGAATAGATTTTGATGAAATTTGTGGCAAAATGATTCTGGCATTGAGAGATGTTTCATAAGTAACTAAATATAGACCCGTCAAATTGGCCTCTATAAATAAAAACAGCAAAATTTGAAAATGAGAAAATCTCAATGAAATTGGACCAATTTTGTGTTAGAATGGTCCGTGGCAAAATAGCCAGGTGAGCGATATCAGGCCCATTTGGGCCTCTTGTCATGTTTTGGCTCAAACACAATCTGATTTCAGGTTCACCTTGTTGGTCTTGATTTATTCACTGGTAAAAAGTATGAAGATATTTGTCCATCGACCCATAATATGGATGTTCCAAATGTTACTCGTACAGACCTTCAGGTATCATGGTTTATTGTATGTTATATACCTGTGATTATTAACTCTTCGGACATTTGCTCCAGAAAGCTGTGTCACATGATAATGTCCAAAATCAGATTAATCAACAAAATATAATGAAATTTTAAAGTAACCTGTGAAATACAATATATCTTTCTATCATTCCATCTGTTTGAATTTTGTACTGCTGCTTCAAAACCTGGGGCAGTATTTATAAAAGGACTTAAGTGGTTGCTACATGTATGCTGTTGCTTTCAAGAGTTTCTATGAAGGAGATTTCCTACAACTATGAAATTTGCTCTGGAGGAACAGAGAGAAACAGACTGTTCCTCCAGAGTACATTTCATAGAAAGTTGTAGGGAACCTCCTTCATAGAAATTTAGCCTTAGCAACAGCATAGCAACCACTTAAGTGGTTTTATAAATATGACCCCAGAATTCTGGGATGAATTAACTTCTGAAGTGGCTTTAAGCCTCGTCTGAAGCCTCATTTTTAAAGAACATATCAAAAACATACGAAATTTATAGTACTAGGTAACAAAATATTTTGAATTCTTGCATCTTCCATATTTCATATATATGCAGGGAATCCCAGTAAGAAAGGATTACAGGGATTGTTTAAGGGATGATTTTCAGTATTCTCTAGAAAACATACATTTTGACCCTTCTCAAGGAGACAGTTCTAACGAAGGGTCAAAACAAGTTTTCATTGAGAAATATGAGACATATTGTCTCAAAATTATCTTGAAAACAGCTCTGGCTCTAAGGCAGTTCAAAAGTTCTCTGAGAAACACAGTTTCAGGCACAAAAAGAAATCAGCTACATCTAAAATAAGTGTACCGTGTAAATGTAAGAATTTAAATTTGATTTTTTAGGGTTCATTGCGTAAAGAAGCCAGTGGTGGATGCTAAAATTCGACGAGAAGCACTTCATGCTAAATGGAATTTTAGCTCCCCTTAATGGCTTCATCACATGATGAATGCTGAAAAATTAAATAATTGTTCTTAGATAAATCCGGTACTCTTGACTCAAACATGCATTCATGGGCCTTCTCATGGCGGCTAAATCTGAAGACAGGGCTGTGGAAATATCAAAATTTTCTGCTTGTCCATGGACAAGTAAATGAACAAAATTAACTTGTCCAAACAACTATTTACTTGCCCAGATTAAAAGGCATACTTGAAGTGAGGAAAGAATAAAATACACTGGAGAGCTGTTAGAACGTGGGTGCCGGGAGACATAAAATCGAACCACTTTAGAAGTGATCTCGCGGTATAACGATCTTCGCTGAATACCCCCACCCACTAATGAAAAACCCCATGTTAACATGTTCGTAGTGCTTATTTAGCCCTAACCATGTAGATAGACATGTTTACTGCTTACCTGACACAACGAAAATCATCACTGAAGTAGCCATTTAGTCCCTATGTTCTGACTTTTTGTGAAAAATGCGCTGCAAACGCATATACAAAGTGAAAGTAGCCATTGCCGTAAACACATGATTTGTCTTCTTGCTGGTTCATATGGGCCAATCAACTATTGGGCTGGTAACCACCATTTTTATTCGAGTTAATTCTCTTGCCCTTGAAATTTGGATACACTCTTGCAAAAAGGTACCTTGCGACGAATAAAAAAATACTTACTGTGTGAGTACTGACGTCGCTTAAAAAACAATAACAAGCCTACAGACAAAGCAGGTTTAAGCTCTTTTGATGTTTTTTTTTTCTCCTGTAAAATTCTTTTATAATGCTTTCTTTGGAAGTAATTAGTGACTACTTTGCACAGCCTTTTCCACGAACATTGGTCTGTGTATTTTGTATATGAGGTGACCTTCGCAGCTGGCCAGATTGGTGACATGTGACATGCGCTAATTATCGAATCACCTAAAAACATGACCACTGTTCACACCTTGGCAAGACAATCATCGCTTTATTAGATGTGATAACTTTTGACACATTGTTGATTAAATTTATGTAAACAACCCAATTAATTTTTAATGGCTATTTTCTATTCCAATGTCGTAAACACCGATAAAAACCACCAAAACATCCGCGACAAAAAATGGGCTACACAGGACAACTGCTTTAAACCGGTTTCCGCAGTATATCGGTCCGCGGTATAACAAGGCTCCAGTGTACAATGAACAGAGGAAGAGTTGCTGATAGTTTTTGGCTGTCACAAAGTTTCAAAACATACGTTCTGGGTACCTGTTAGATTCCCCTCATTGATGGGGCAATTCTCATTGGAACCCAGAATATTTGTTATACGCCCGTCGAAGACAAGTCGTATTATGTCGTGGCCTCCGTCCGTCCGTCCTTCAGTCTGTCCGTCAGTTAACTTTTCGTGTCCGCTCCATATCTCAACCCCTTGAAAGATTTTTTAGCTCACCTGAGCCAGCGGCTCCGGGGGAGCTTATAGGATGGCAAGGCTCCGGCGTCCGTCGTCCGTCCGTCCGTCCGTCCGTCAACAATTTCAAACGACTTCTTCTCTGAAACAACTGGGCCAATTGTAACCAAATTTCATATGTAGCCTCTAGGGGACTTAGGAACGAAAAGTTGTTCAAACGGTCCTGGTCACATGGCCAACATGGCCGCCACGCCCATATATGGTAAAAACCTAGAAAAATCTTCTTCTCCAGAACCAATAGGCCGATGGCCTTGAAACTTGGTATGTAGCATTGGGTACGCGAGTACTACCAAGATTGTTCAAATTATGACCTTGGGTTGACCTTGACCTTTTTTACGGTAAGGTCAAATTTGCATTGTGTAGCTTTTATATGGGAAAATGCTAGAACATAAGATTTCTTGGAAACTGTTGAAGATTTAGACCTGAAAATTGGTATATACAGTCATCTGAATGAGTACATGAAAATGAATGCGTACAAAAGGTCAAGGTCATTGTTTGACCTTTGACCCTGGTCTCTCATATTTTGACAATTTCACACATCTCCTCAAAAGCCATTAGGCCAATTGTAACCAAATTTCATATAGAGCCTCTTGGGGGCAGGGGAACGAAAATTTGTTCAAACGGACCGGGTCACATGACCAACATGGCCGCCATGCCCATATATGGTAAAAGCCTTTAAAAATCTTCTTCTCCAGAACCAATAGGCCAATGGCCTTGAAACTTGGTATGTAGCATCAGGTACCCGAGTACTACCAAGATTGTTCAAATTATGACCTTGGGTTGACCTTGACCTTTTTTTACGGTAAGGTAAAATTTGCTTTTTTTAGCTTTTATATGGGAAAATGCTAGAACATAAGATTTCTTGGAAACTGTTGAAGATTTAAACCTGAAAATTGGCATATACAGTCATCTGAATGAGTACATGAAAATTTATATGTACAAGAGGTCAAGGTCATTCTTTGACCTTAGACGCTGGTCTCTCATATTTTGACAATTTCACACATCTGCCCAAAAGCCACTGGGCCAATTGTAACCAAATTTCATACAGAGCCTCTAGGGGCTGAGGGAAAGAAAATTTGCTCAAACAGTCTTGGTCACATGACCAACATGGCCGCCATGCCCATATATGGCAAAAACCTTTACAAATCACCTTCTCAAGAACCAAGTGGTCGATGGCCTTGAAACTTGGTATATAGCATCAGGTAGTTGAGTACTATCAAGATTGTTCAAATGATGACCTTGGGCTGACTTGACCTTTTACAAGGCAAGGTCAAGTATGGGAAAATGGTAGAACATAAGAGTTCATGGCAAGTTTAGAAGATTTTGGCCTAAAAATTGGTATATACAGTCGTCTTAGTTAGTACATGGAACATTTGCGGGTACAAGAGGTCAAGGTCATCCTTTGACCTCTGACCCATGTCTCTTATATTTTGACAATTTAAGACGTCTCCTCAAAAGCCACAGGACCAATTGTAACCAAATATCATACACAGCCTCTAGGGCCTGATGGAACAAAAATTTATCAAGCGGTCTAGGTCACATGACCTACATGGCCACCATACACAGGTGAGCGATTCAGGGCCTCATAGCCCTCTTGTTTGAAACTTGGGTCAAATGTTTGCCTTAACGAGACGATGTGCAGAATGCATATATCAACGATGTACGACAAAGGTCAAGGTCACACTTAGAGGTCAAAGGTCAAAAGGTAACATTCTGTGTCCGCTCCATATCTTGAAAACAGTTTAAGATGGCTTCATGAAAGTTTGTACAAATATAAAGCACCATCAGATGATGTGCAGAGAAAAAGAACCATCACCCTACTTTCAGTTTTGACGGAATTGTTTCCCTTTGTATTTTTTGTAGGTAATTTCATATAAGCTTAGTGTCCGCTCCATATCTCGAAAACCGTATAAGATTAATTCAAGAAAGTTTGTACAAATATAAAACACCATCAGACGATGTGCAGAGAAAAAGAACCTTTACCCTACTTTTAGTTTTGACGGAATTATTTTCCTTTGTATTTTTCCAACGTAATTTCATATAATCTTCGTGTCCGCGCTCCATATCTTGATAACCATTTAAGATTTCTTCATGAAAGTTTGTACAAATATAAAGCACCATCAGACAATGTGCAGAGAAAAAGAACCATAACCCTACATTCAGTTTTGATTGAATTGTTTCCCTTTGTATTTTTCTTATAGAAATTACATATAAGCTTCGTATCCGCTCCATATCTCGAATACTGTTTAAGATTTCTTCATGAAAGTTTGTATACAGATAAAGCACCATCAGACGATGTGCAGAAAGAAAGAAACATAACCCTTCTTTCATTTATAATTAAATTACGCCCCTTTGTATTTTTAGTATTGTAATTTTGTATTAAATTTGTGTCCACTCCATATCTACTTAACCATTTGAAAGATGTTTTTTGAAACTTGAGTCAAATGTTCGTCTTATAGAGGCATCATGCAGAACTCGTATTCCAACAATGTTCAACAAAGGTCAAGGTCTTACTTAGAGGTCAACGTCCAAAAGGTAACATTATATTAGCTCCATATCTTGAAAACCATACAAGATTTCTTCATAAATAAATGAAGCATCATCAGACAATGTGCGGAGAAAAAGGACCAGAACTCTACTTTCAGTTTTGACGGAATTATGGACCTTTGTATATTTCATATAGTAATTTCATATCATTTACATAATAGCTTTATCTCTTCTCCATATCTGGAAAACTGTTTAAGATTTCTTCACGAAAGTTTGTACAAATATCAGACGATATGAAGAGAAAAAGAACCATAACCGAACTTCCATTTATGATGGAATTATGTCCCTTTGTACATTTTGTCTTGGAATTTCATATTAGCTTTGTTTGTTTTGTAGTTTTATATCTGCCTTATTAATATTATTGAAGAGTTAAGCTACTGACAAAGTTCTGTCGTCTCTTGTTTTCTTTCCAATTTTAAGCCCCAATGGGCGTATATTGCTCGCTCAGCGGAGCTCTTGTTTTCATGAGAAATTACGAAAAAATATCTCAGAATAAGCCTCAAATACTTCTACTGATGTCACTTTGAATACTTGTCCCAGAGCAGGTCTACTCCGGTCTAGGGTATGTCACTTTGAATACTTGTCCTAGGGCAAGTCTACTCCGGTCAAGGGTATGCCATTTTGAATACTTGTCCAAAGGCAAATCAACTCCGGTCAAGGGTATGTCACTTTGAATGCTTGTCCCAGGGCAAGTCAACTCCAGTCAAGGGTATGTCACTTTGAATACATTTCCCAGGGCAAGTTAACTCCGGACAAGGATACCCCAGTACTATTCTTCTGTTTCAGCTAGTTGATATTAATGATAGCCAAATTAGTGTCATGGATGACAAAGGAGATATTCGTGATGACCTTAATCTACCGGAGGGTGACCTTGGAAAAGAAATTATGGATAGGTTTGAAAAAGATGAACAGCTGATGGTAAGTCTATTTTTAGCTCACCTGAGCAGGAAGTGCTCAAGGTGAGGTATTGTGATCGGTCTTTGTCCGGCGTCTGTCGTCCGGCGTCAACTTTTGCTTTAAACCGGTCTTTGTCCGTCGTCTGTCTTCCGGCGTCAACTTTTGCTTTAAACGACTTCTTCTCCACAACTGCTGGGCGGATTTCGAAATAATTTCACAGAAATGTTCCTTGGGGGACTCTCTATCAAAATTGCTCAAATGGTTCCGCTCCGCTGAACAATATGGCCGCCAGAGCTAAAAATAGAAAAACCTTTAAATGACTTCTCCCCCAAAACTGCTGGGGAAATTTTGAAATAATTTTACAGAAACATTCCTCAGGAGACCCTCTACAGGGATACAGACTAACTCATTTTTCATAGGAGCAAGCTGGGCCCCTAAAAACTGAAACTTAGTCGCCCAGCCAGAAATTTAGGGGCCCACATTTAAAACATGGGAATCTGTTATTCAGAACTGTGCGAGAATTGCGCCATTTCCGTAGGCTTTGTAAGTAATAAACCCTCCTTTCTTCATGGTTTTGTTTCCTTTTAGCAACCGGGTGTGAAACACCAGCGATGTATCGCCATATTACGTGCGAAAAATCTATAAATGGTTAAGATTTTTAGCTGACATATCGGTCTATCTATCTATCTTCCATTACGAGGAAGCGGCCATGTTGTTTCTCGATAGTGAGTTAAAATCCAACACACAAGTATGACGGAACACCGAATATTCATAGCCGATATCAGCAGTTTGTTAGCAATACCATTAGAGGTGGCGGATTTTACTCCAAGCCGAAAACACGCCAGACACTCGCCGACAGCTTACGATCGCAAACTGGGCGACTATCATTTTTATCCCCCGACCGAAAGGTTCGGGGGATATAGCGATGAGCCTGGCGTCCGTCCGTCCGTCTGTCCGTCCGTCTGTCCGTCCGTAAACATTTTCTTGTCCGCTCTATATCTTGAATACCCTTTGGAATATTTTCATGATACTTCACAGTTATGTAGAACAGGTCATGACGATGTGTCGCGTACAAGAATGGGAACTCTTGCTATTGTACTTTTTGAATTATCTCCCCTTTGGTGATTTTTGGCAGATTCGTGTCTGCTCTGTAACTTAAATACCCTTTGGAATATTTTCATGATACTTCACAGAAATGTAGAACAGGTCATGACGATGTGTCGCAAACAAGAATGACAACTCTTGCTTTCTTACTTTTTGAGTTATTTCCCCTTGATAGTTTTAGGTGTGATTTTTTGTTAGATTCTTGTCCGCTCTATAACTTGAAAACCCTTTGGAATATTCTCATGATACTTCACAGATATGTAGAACAGGTCATGACGGTGTGTCGCGAAAAAGAATGACAACTCTTGCTTTCTTACTTTTTGAGTTATTTCCCCTTGATAGTTTTAGGTATGATTTCGTGTCCGCTCTATAACTTGAATACCTTTTTGAATATTTTCATGATACTTCACAGATATGTAGAACAGGTCATGGCGATGTGTCGCGTACAAGAATGACAACTCCCGCTTTCTTACTTTTTGAGTTATTTCCCCTTGATGGTTTTAGGTGTGATTTTGTGTTCGCTCTATAACTTGAATACCTTTTGGAATATTTTCATGATACTTCACAGATATGTAGAACAGGTCATGATGATGTGTCGCGAACAAGAATGACAACTCTTGCTTTCTTACTTTTGGAGTTATTTCCCTTTGATGATTTTAGGTGTCCGCTCCACAGCTTGAATACCTTTTGAAATATTTTCATGATACTTCACAGATATGCAGAACAGGTCATGACAATTTGTCTCATACATGAATGATAACTCTTGCTTTTATGCTTTGTGAGTTATTTCCCTTTGGTAGTTTGAGCTGCTGTTTGAGTCTCTGCTCCATATCTGTATAACCCTGGCCAGCTCCAGAATTTGAATAACTGTGTACCTTTTAGAATATTGATTGTCATGCTGTGATATCTTATCAGTGTTCCTAACTCTCTCTGACCCCTCCACATTCCCGCGCCCCTCCCGCACCCCCCCCCCCCCCCTCCAAAAAAAAATTTTTTTTTTTTTTCCAGATTTGGATTCTTTGTCCAAATTCACGTACTAGAGAGCTCAAAATTAGGTTTGTAGGGCTTGTACTTTAGAAGTTATTCACACATTTTGAAAGTTGAATGTATCGTATGCTATACATTTCTGTATATGGTGGCTGTTTGAGATATTACCTCTTTTTAGCAGTCAAGCATACTGTTTTAGTCTGAGTGTTAGATAATCATGCATCTGTTAACAGTTAATGTCAATCAGAAGCATAACAGAACGACAATATATTACTAATATGTGTTTTGAAGTGCACCCTTTTTACCAAGGCCCATGGGGGTCTTCGGTCGGGGGATTTGCCATCTCCTCTGATGGCTATTTTAATTTTAGGCGCCCACCCGATTTTTTACTCGCAGTGGGCGAGTGGGCGACCGCTAGTCTGTATCCCTGCTCTACCAAAATTGCTCAAAAGGTTCAGCTCTGCTGAACAATATGGCCGCCAGAGCTAAAAATAGAAAAACCTTTAAACGACTTCTCCTCCAAAACTGCTGGGCCGATTTTGAAATGATTTCAAAACATCATCGTCTCTGAAGCCAATGGCTCAATTTCAAAAAAATTTCACAGAAATGGTTTACTAATGGCCCTGAACAAAAATTGCTAAAATGGTTCCACTCCGCTGAACAAAATGGCCGCCAGAGCTAAAAATAGAAATAAATCTTAGAATGACAAAGAGGGCACAGTTATGATCCAATCATCATGAAACTTTGTCAGAATGTTTATCTAAATGAAATCTAGACCATCTTTGAAACTGGGTCATGTGGGGTCAAAAACTAGGTCACTGGGTCAAATCTTAAAAAACCCTTGTGCACACTCTAGAGGGCACAGTTATGATCCAATCTTCATGAAACTTTGTCAGAATGTTTATTATGCCCCCGCCATTTAAAATGGGGGGGGGGGGGCATATAGTATCACCCCTGTCAGTACATACGTAGCGTACGTACGAAATGTTTTCAGTTCAATATCTTTTGAAAGCATTGGTGTATTGAATTCATATTTCATACACAGCTCTATAATCATATAATACAGGTCAAGTTCGATGTTGGGTAAAATCCGGCTATTATTGTGGGAGTTATGGCCCTTTTTCGACTTCTGTTTCTATGAAAAAATGGTTTCCATTCAATATCTTTTGAAAGCATTGGTGTATTGAATTCATATTTTATACACAGCTATATAATCATAAAATACAGGTCAAGTTCGATGTTGGGTAAAATCTGTCAATTATTGTTGGAGTTATGGCCCTTTTTATCCCCCGACCGAAAGGTTCGGGGGATATAGCTATGAGCCTGGCGTCCGTCCGTCCGTCCGTCCGTCCGTCCGTAAACACTTTCTTGTCCGCTCTATATCTTGAATACCCTTTGGAATATTTTCATGATACTTCACATTTATGTAGAACAGGTCATGACGATGTGTCGCGAACAAGAATGGTAACTCTTGCTATTTTACTTTTTGAATTATCTCCCCTTTGGTGATTTTTTGGCAGATTCGTGTCCGCTCTGTATCTTGAATACCCTTTAGAATATTTTCATGATACTTCACAGTTATGTAGAACAGGTCTTGACGATGTGTCGCGAACAAGAATGACAACTCTTGCTTTCTTACTTTTTGAGTTATTTCCCCTTGATAGTTTTAGGTGTGATTTCATGGCAGATCCGTGTCCGCTCTATAACTTGAATACCTTTTGGAATATTCTAATGATATGGCGTCCGTCCGTCCGTCCGTCCGTCCGTAAACACTTTCTTGTCCGCTCTATATCTTGAATACCCTTTGGAATATTTTCATGATACTTCACATTTATGTAGAACAGGTCATGACGATGTGTCGCGAACAAGAATGGTAACTCTTGCTATTTTACTTTTTGAATTATCTCCCCTTTGGTGATTTTTTGGCAGATTCGTGTCCGCTCTGTATCTTGAATACCCTTTAGAATATTTTCATGATACTTCACAGTTATGTAGAACAGGTCTTGACGATGTGTCGCGAACAAGAATGACAACTCTTGCTTTCTTACTTTTTGAGTTATTTCCCCTTGATAGTTTTAGGTGTGATTTTTTGGCAGATCCGTGTCCGCTCTATAACTTGAATACCTTTTGGAATATTCTCATGATACTTCACAGATATGTAGAACAGGTCATGATGATGTGTCGCGAACAAGAATGACAACTCTTGCTTTCTTACTTTTGGAGTGATTTCCCCTTGATCATTTTAGGTATGATTTCGTGTCCGCTGTATAACTTGAATACCTTTTTGAATATTTTCATGATACTTCACAGATATGTAGAGCAGGTCATGATGGTGTGTCTTGAACAAGAATGACAACTCCTGCTTTCTTACTTTTTGAGTTATTTCCCCTTGATGGTTTTAGGTGTGATTTCGTGTCCGCTCCATAACTTGAATACCTTCTGGAATATTTTCATGATACTTCACAGATATGTAGAACAGGTCAAGATGATGTGTCGCGAACAAGAATGACAACTCTTGCTTTCTTACTTTTGGAGTTATATCCCTTTGATGATTTTAGGTGTCCGCTTCATAGCTTGAATACCTTTTGAAATATTTTCATGATACTTCACAGATATGCAGAACAGGTCATGACAATTTGTCTCATACATGAATGATAACTCTTGCTTTTATACTTTGTGAGTCATTTCCCTTTGGTAGTTTGAGCTGCTGTTTGAGTCTCTGCTCCATATCTGTATAACCCTGGCCAGCTCCAGAATTTGAATAACCGTGTACCTTCTAGAATATTAATGATGATGCTGTGTTATCTTATCAGTGTTCCTAACTCTCTCTGACCCCTCCACATTCCCGTGCTCCCTCCTGCAACCAACCCCCACCACCACCACCACCACCACCACCACCACCCCCCACCAAAAAAAAAAAAAAAAAAAAATTCCAGATTAGGATTCTTTGTCCAAATTCACTTACTAGAGAGCTCAAAATTAGGTTTGTAGGGCTTGTACTTAAGAAGTTATTCACACATTTTGAAAGTTGAATGTATCGTATACTATACATTTGTGTATATGGTGGCTGTTTGAGATATTACCACGTTTTAGCAGTCAAGCATACTGTTGTAGTCTGAGTGTTGGATAATCATGCATCTGTTAAAAGTTAATGTCAATCAGAAGCATAAAAGAACGACAATATATTACTAATATGTGTTTTGAAGTGCACCCTTTTTACCAAGGCCCATGGGGGTCTTCGGTCGGGGGATTTGCCATCTCTTCTGATGGCTATTTTTCGACTTTTGTTTCTATGAAGAAATGGTTTCCGTTCAATATCTTTTGAAAGCATTGGTCTATTGAATTCATATTTTATACACAGGTATATAATCATAAAATACAGGTCAAGTTCGATGTTGGGCAAAATCTGTCGATTATTGTGGGAGTTATGGCCCTTTTTCGACTTTATTTTGTATGAAAAAATGGTTTCCGTTCGATATCTTTTGAAAACATTGATGTATTGAATTCATATTTTATACACAGGTATATAATCATAAAATACAGGTCAAGTTTGATGTTGGGTTAAATCCGTCCATTATTGTGGGAGTTATGGCCCTTTTTCAACTTTATTTTTTATGAAGAAATGGTTTCCGTTCGATATCTTTTAAAAGCATTGGTGTATTGAATTCATATTTCATACACAGCTATATAATCATAAAATACAGGTCAAGTTCGATGTTGGGCAAAATCCGTCCATTATTGTGGGAGTTATGGCCCTTTTTCGACTTCATTTTGTATGAAAAACTGGTATCTGTTCATTATCTTTTGAAAGCATTGGTATATTGAATTCATATTTTATACACAGGTATATAATCATAAAATACAGGTCAGGTTCAATGTTTGGTAAAATCCATCAATTATTGTTGGAGTTATGGCCCTTTTTCGACTTCATTTCATACAATAATGGTGTCTGTTTGTTAGTTTTTGAAAAGTTACTTGTTTCCGGGCTATTTCTTTTGGAAAGTTGCATGGCATCCATTTCTGCGATAAGATACAGAATATTATCACATTTCAGTCATGACACCCCCCATCCAAGCCCCCCCCCCCCCCCCCCCCCCCACACACACACACACACACACATCCATGTACTTCTCAAGAAGCACAATACATCTGCCCAAGGAAAACAATAAAACATGTACCACAGAAGTGTGCCTTTGTGAACCTAGTTATGCTACAAGTGCCTTTACCTTAAACAAGGCGCCATCTTACTTAGGGCACTAGGCGGGGGCATCCGTGTCGTATGGACACATTTCTAGTTTATATAAAGTCTAGGCCAAATTTGAATCTGAGTCTTGTGGGGTCAAAAACTAGGTGACTAGGTCAAATCTTAGAAAAACCTTGTGTACACTCTAGAGGGCACAGTTATGATCCAATCTACATGAAACATTGTCAGAATGTTTATTTTCATGACATCTAATCCAGATTTGAAACTGGGCCATGTCAGGTCAAAAATAGGTCACTAGGTCAGTTCTTAGAAAAAACAGTGTGAACGCTTTAGAGGACACAGTTTTGTTCTAATCTTCATGAGACTTTGTCAGAATGTTTGTCTCCAACAAATCTGGGCCAAGGGTGCAATTTGGTCATGTTGGGTCAAAAAGTAGGTCACTAGGTTAAACCTTAGAAAAAACATTGTGTACACTCTAGAGGGCACAGTTTTGATAACTTTGTCAGAATGTTCATATCCAAGAAATCTAGACCAGGTTTGAAACTGGGTCTTGTGGGGTCAAAATCTAGGTCATTAGGTTAAATCTTATAAAAACCTTACACAATAAAGGGTACATTTTCCATTTAATCTTTGTGGAACTCTGTCTGTCGGTCATATGGATTGTCTCTGAGGTTAAGTTCACAGGAAACTCAGGTGAGCGATCCAGGGCCATCATGGCCCTCTTGTTTTTAAAATCACCCTGAATTTAAAGTTCGCATCGTAATGTGTGTGTGTGACTGGGGCATTATCTCTGTTACCCCTTACTATCTGCAGCATTTGACTGTATCTAGACAAAATTTCCATTGGGATCAAGCATTGGTTTTCATGAAATACTGTAAAATTTCAAAATGTTGGGACAGGTGTCTAAAAAATCAAAGGCGTAGCTACCTATACGGCAAATACGCAAGTGCGTATTGAAATTTTGTCAAAATTGACAAAATTTCAAAACGCACCTGCATATTTGCATGCTGAATATTTATAAATTAGACAAGATTTCAATACCAATTACCAAAGTGGATGAAATACTAGCTTTCCCTTCAAGAAGTAGAGAATAAAACATGGTTGTGCGTATTATGAAATTGCTCCTAGTTGCGCCCCTGAAAATAATTACAGAACAAGATTAGATAATATTGCAGACAAGATCAGACTGCTCCTAAAGGGGTCTAATCAGGGTCTACACTGTTTGCCATTCCATTTTTAATGTTTCTGACATAATATTGCAAGGCCGTGTAAACACGGGGTATAATCGATTCCGCTTATTTTCACTTCCTGCAGGGACTGTACATCATATGTGGCTTCCACCAAGACTGTCCATGATCTCTTGCTTCCTGCCGAGACTTCTGTACATGATAAATGGCATCCTGCAGACTGTCCACATGATTCTGCTTCCTGCCGAGAGCCTCGGCAGGAATCAGTCAGGCGGACAGTCTCGGCAGGAAGCCATTTTTGCGAGGACAGTAGTCCCTGCAGGAAGCAAGGGCTCCAGGACAGTCTTGGCAGAAGCCAAATATGATGAACAGTCTCTGCAGGAAGCAAACATTAGCCGAATCGATTATACCCTGTGGTAAACTGTCCTGTTTTCAGGACAATTACCACTCAGGTCCAAAACCCATTACATACAGATCTGCAAGAATGGGACGTTTAAACCATCCTTAGAAGGCATGGTTGTAATTTCTCAGTTTTTCTATGCCAGTCTGCTTAGTATTTGCTCATTTCCTTCATGAATCTACGGGAAATCTCCAATCCTATTTTATAAATTTTGCACATGACACTCAGTGCTTATTATGCGATGTTAAAAATGACGACAAAAAAATGTTGGCGTATTTGAGATATTAATGTATGAAATTTTAACTTTAACTAACGATATCATTGATTTTGAACAACTGGTCCCAGGCTTTGACATGTGTCTGTTCTTTTTCAGCTGACTGTTGTAAAAGCTATGGATGAAGAAAATATTCTTGCTGTGAAGCCCATGACTAAATAATATACGCGGGGAAAGTATAAGACAGAAAACCTCACAGTTCGGAGCTCTTTAAAATTATCACTCGCGTTTGGGTTGCACTCGTTTGGAAGTGGCCCCTGAGTGCATTTGTGTATATTCTTGTATATGATCTTGAAAGAAACAGAAAGTATTACTTTGATTGTTAAGAAACAGACTGAAGAGAATACAAACAGACTGGAGAGAATTAATTGAGATAGTTCAGGCTGATATCAAAATCATGTCAGGCTAGAACAGACATTGGACTACGTTTTTTTAAGACAGAGCTCTATATAATTTTTCTTATTGTTGAATAGAAGCTTACCAAATTAAATTACGGGGTTTGTTTTAGTATTGAATTACCTGAAATTATTCTAGAATTGTTATAGAAATTCTGAGTATTGGGACGGATGGGTCTGAGCAAACGGAAAACTCAGCTGAAATTGCTGCTAAAGGAAAACCAGACCAGGTCAGTTACGGAAACTGTTTACCAGAGCTCAAAATAAGAAGGGTAACAGCGATATTTAGGGGATAATTTTTCTTATTACTCAACAAAAACATACGTTGTGACCCCTTATTAGAACCGTCTCATCGAGACGAGCGCTCATGAGCGGTCACAACATACGTTTTTATGGAAAAATAAGCAAATTTTCCCTAAATTCTCCCTGTTACCCCTACTTATCTGGGGTACTGATTTAAGGTTGCCCAAGCGAAATCTATTTCATCTGATAATCCACTGATTCAAACCTCAGTGGTACTGATTTAAGGTTGCCCAAGCGAAATCTATTTCATCTGATTCAAACCTCGGTGAATTTAAGAGAAGAGGGAAGCTCGTTAAGAAACGATCAGAAATTATAGATTAGTCTCGTATACAAGAATATACATTGGATTAATAAACTATACTGGTGCCTATTTAATTAGTGGAAATAGTATATAATTTTCAGTTATGATTTTGAGACTTTTAAAAGACGGAAGTTGTTTGCCTGGTTTGAGCAGTAAATGAGGTAAAAATGTCAGTTAAAAAAAGGAAAAAGAAAAGGAAAGAAAGAAAAAAAAAAAAAGAAGAAGATAAAATTGCCAGTTTAGAAGTAGTATGGCAGTGCAAGCTTTCTCGTACAAATCCATTTGCAAGCCAAACAGGAGAAAACAGGATGTGAAAAATGTAGTTTATGAAGGATATTAAGCTTTGTTGCGACAACCGATAAATAAAGAAGAGAAAGTAAAAGATACAGTCAGCTCTTGATATCTTGGACACTGATGTCTTAAAGTACCCCCTTATGTCAAAGAGTATAGGTTGGACACATTTTGCTTTTTTTTTTTTTTTTTACATTTCAACTCTTGCTATCTCAGACTTATAGTTACTCAAAGTAAATTTTCTGGGAGCAGAAAATTTGCTTTGAGATTTCAGTAGTTTGCATTGAATTTCGACTTGAGATATCGAGAATTGACCAGATTAAAAATTCCTTTCCTGGCTATATGTGAAGAGTATGTTTAGATAAACAGTGGTTTGGAATAGTTCATATTAATCATCTTAACAGATCCAGAAGAAAGCTGGTTTCATACCTTTTTGCAAAAATGGAGGTTTACAAATGAGTCGCAGCACGGCAAAACCAACAATGTGGTTGTGCGCTCAGCGCAGACTCAGATCAGCCTGGGCATCCGCCCAGTCTGATCAGAGTCTTCGCTGTCCGCACGAAGGTAGCTTAGACCTTAGCTACCCTTTGAGCTCTTAAGCTCTTAACGATGAGTCTAATCAAACTAAGCTGATGCCCAGGTTGATCTGAGTCTGAGCTTGGCGCACAACCACATTGTTGGTTTTCTCATGTCGCAGCTCAAATAATCATTCCTATCCCAGTTACCAAATAAAGATTCTAGCTTTTTCTTGGGCAGCACAATATCACATGGCTTTACATGACCAGAGCTCTAGGTAAGAGGGAGTATTTGATGATAATTAGGGATAATTTTTGTGAATTCTGCATAAAAACATATGTTGTGACCCCTCATCTGAACCGTCTCATCGAGCCCCTCATCTAAACCGTCTCGGTGAGCCGGTTCAGATGAGGGGTCACAACATATGGTTTCGACAAGAAATAAGAAAAATTATCCTTAATTATCATCAAATACTCCCTCTTATCTAGAGCGATGCATGACGCCACATACGACGAATGCATGCGACTAATTCTTATGATACTTTTTTGCTGTTCCTCCATTAAACATGTACGATGTCCAGAGCTCTAGAAAAGAGGGGTATTTGATGATGATTGCGGGATAATTTTTTTTATTTCTCATTGAAACCATATGTTGTGACCCCTAATCTGAACCGTATTGTCGAGATGGTTCAGTTGAGGTGTCACAATATATGTTTCTATGTAGAAATAATAAAAATTATCCTTAACTATCACCAAATACTCCCTCTTATCTAGGGCTATGGATGTCAGGCAATAGCAAAAAAAAGTTGTCAGTGAGATATAAGAAAAAATTATCACCGACTTATCTTAAGTCTTGAAGTTATTCGTAAGAACATATTTACCAATTTGGACAATTATAATTCTATACATGCTTGGAGTTGACATCAGGAAGCAGAAGTGAATTTTATAAAAAAAAAGACTACATGGTTGAGCTGTGACTGTTTGTGTTTGATAAGAAAGCTGGGATAGTTGATAAAATAGTATACTGTTAATTCTTGCGCACCGGATAGAAAATGCCGTTCTTTTCTCCTGGGATAGAAAATCTTACCCAGGTGTTCTTACCCAGGACAGGATAAAAATCACGAGCAGTCAATGCATTGGTTGTATAGGAGCTCATGTACCTGTGTTGTCAAGTGACGTTGGCATTTTAGATGATGCCGTCAGGAAGATGGCAAAAATGACGTCAGCTTATGCACGCCAGTCGTTGACGTAAAGAGCGAAAGGCGGTCGTTGAAAGCGGAGCATTCAAAATCAAATTGAAACCTCTCAAGCACTAGAATTACGCATTTTAACAAGTTTGAAGTTAAAACAAAACGTGGTGTGCAAGAAAAAGTATCTATCATGGGTGCGAGGTGTGGATAGAAAAATCCGTCACTCGGGATCCCTGTTAGGCATCACTCGGCAAGCCATGTGATGCCGAACAATGACCCTCGTGAAGGATTTTTCTATCCATACGGTACCTCACACCCATGAAAGATACTTATATTCTTCATAAGTGTATTCAGAGCTCTAGATAAGAGGGAGTATTTGATGATAATTAAGGATAATTTTACTTATTTCTCATTGAAACCATATGTTGTGACCCCTCATCTGAACCGTCTCGACGAGACGGTTCAGACTAGAGGTCACAACATAATGTTTTTATGCAGAACTAACAAAAATTGTCCCTAATTATTGTCAAATACTCCCTCTTATCTAGAGCTCTGGTATTACAGAGCTCCAGATAAGGTGGGGTTTTGAGGATAATTCTGAGGTGATTTTTCTTATTTCCCAATGAAAATATACGTTGTGACCCTTTTAAGAGTAGAGGGAAGCATGTTAAGCCTTTGTGGGTCACAACATACAGAGGATCTTACCTGAGTGTTCATGTATTATTGAATTTATTAAACGAGTTGGGGAAAATGATAAGATGCGAGGCTCTGCCGAGCATCTTATCATTTTCACCAACGAGTTTAATAAATTCAATAATACAGGAGCACGAATGCGAGATTCTATTTATCATATGACACTAAAATCACATTTATTAGCAAATTTTGCACTAAAACGTGACGATTTCGCCATTAGAAAACGCGACGTTTTATGGACGTCAACGCATAACGTTACGACGTAATTTGCATATTTAATCCACTAGTGGATTATCGTTTTATTGCATGGCTTTATTACACTCTCAGATGCGACGTCATATGATAAATATTTTTATGGACAGGTATGGGAACGTAACCCTAAATTATTCTTGTTACCCCACTGAATTGTAAGACGGCACTTATTTGTGGGATCCCAAGATGTTTTCAAGAGAAACAAGAAATTGTCCCAGAGTAATCGTCAAATACATGTACATTCTGAAAAAATAGTGCTACTTATACCCAAGAAGAAGCTTACAAAGAAGATTGATGAAATGAGCATTTCGGACCCTGCCATTATGGATCATTACAGGATGAAAAAATGGTATGCTTAAATGAAGAATGAAAAAGTATGGTTACATCATTCACCTGCACGATTTTGGAAATGAAAGACTGCAAGAGTTTTGAATGAAAAGTGCTTTATGAATCATAATGTTTTGTTGACCTACATGTACAGTGAATGTGATATATGACTGTTAGCTTAACAAAAAACTCTTTTTTTCAAATTAAAAGACTGCATAGATTTACTTGTTTGGTGTATTGGTTACTAGCTACCTGTTTTATAATACATCTGTGTCGTATGTTAATAGAGGCACTGGGTATGGATCGAGTAACCAATGAAGACTATGATTAGCTTGTATGGCTGGAGTTGTCTTCATTGTTTGCGTAAGGCATTAGGCTAAATATTTTAACACTTTTCATAGTTGGAAAATATGAAAAATAGAACAAAAGACAGATTAGGAAGGAGTTGGTGCTTAACATTTATATAAATTACTAGTTACTTATTAAATAAAAAAAGATACTCGGAATACTTGGAAATTTTGACTCACTGGATGCTTCAGGGATGTGATATTCTTGCAAAGCTCATACATATAATTTGGATAGATCTTTTTTACATGTATTCAGTTGAAAAACAAATCCTGATTCATATAACAATTGCCAATTTCCATTTTATTTGAGCCACAACACAACAAAACCAAATGTGGCATGAGCACCCAGCTAAGACTCATATCAGCTTGGTCATTTGCCTAGTCTGATCAATCTTGGCATGGAGCTAGGTTAGACACTTAGCTATCCTTTCAGCGCACAGTGAAGACTGATTAAACTGGGCAGATGCCCAGGCTGATCTGAGTCTTCACTGGGCACACATGCCACTTAGGTTGTAGTTTTGTCACGGCTCATTTGTACCTATAAATGAGCCGCGACGTGAGAAAACCAACAATGTGGTTGTGCGCCCAGCGCAGACTCAGATCAGCCTGGGTATCTGCCTAGTCTAAGCAGAGTCTTCCCTAAGCGCTTAAAGGGTAGCTATGGGTCTAAGCTACATTCATGCGGACAGCGAAGACTCTGATCAGACTGGGCGGATGCCCAGGCTGATCTGAGTCTGCGCTGGCCTCACAACCACATTGTTGGTTTTGTCGTGTCGCGGCTCAAATGTATTACAGTTGTCTGTGTGTTTTGTGTGTGGAGGTATTTTAAAAGTATCGGATATGTTTTGGATGTTGTAAAATAATACTGAAGTATTTATGGTTACTTTTTTTCCTCATGTGACTTTCAAATATGCACAAACATTTCCAACTCTGGTTTGTCAAAATATTTAAGTGTTTGGTGAAGTAATAGTTGTATCAAAGTCAAAAAAGTTTTCAGAATGTTGAAAAGCAGTTTTCAATATATTTCATCATAATTTTAGCTGCAGTGAATTCCTTTTTTGGCCAGTGTATATATGAATTATTGAAAAGACATGCTACAAGGTTAAAATGCACAGGAAGCTGGGCCCACTTGTTTGTTGAAGCATCATGGGCTTAGCAAAGTTGTGAGTCAAAGATACGTTGTTTTGGTACTCAGTACTCTGTAGAAACAAAATATGAGTGGCGACTTTAAGCAAAACCTGGTAGTTCATCTAGAAATGTAATATGCTGATAACTAAAAACCTCAGCAGTTTGGACAACTCATACCTTGTCAGAGCTGCCGGGCCGGGTAGCGCAATCGGTAGGGCACCTGACTCGTAAGTCAGAGGTCCTGGGTTTGAATCCCGGTCTGGCCACATACTTTCGTTTCTCCTTCCGCTGATTCAAGAAGGGCAGTTGTCAGTTACTGGCGAAAGTATGTGCACTTAGTACTGGTTAACCGCTTAGGAGGTCTAAGCCTGCCCAGGAATAGTGTGGTTATGTTAACTGACTGTCCCGACATGGCCTTAGTTATTTACCGTGGACGTTAAGCATCAAATCAACCAACCAACCAACCTTGTCAGAGCTCTAGATAAGAGGGAGTTTTTGAGGATAAGGATAATTTTTGTAAATTATTTATAGAAACATATTTTGTGACTCCTCATCTGAACCGTCTCAACGAGACGGTTCAGAATTGGGGTCACAACATATGGTTTCAATGAGAAATAAGAAAAATTATCCCTCAATTATCAAGTACTCTTGTCTTATCTAGAGCTGTGCTGGATTAAGGATTTCATTACTGTAAATAGGGATGCTTTGCCGGAATCTACACACAACTTGCCAGAAATAAAGTTAATTGCAAAGTGTTCATGGTTTGTAATTACAAACAAGCAATCTGAGAAGGAATTATCACTTCACGCCTATTCCTTTTGAGAAAGGTTCCAAGTTCACAGAAAATTTGTAATCTGAGAAGCATTTCGGTACATTAAAAAACATTGCCACTGGAATTAGCAGCACTTTATATAAATGCTATTTATAGTTAGCAGATTATTGTGAAGAAACGAATTTTAGATATAAGGTTTTAGTATGCCAGAACTATCAAGCTCAACTATAAAATTAGTCATAAATTTGTGTGATTTTCTTTCTTGAACTTTGTTTCTGTTATGTGTGTATGAGATTATGTATAAAGGATTTGTCCTTTCAGTTTTGATAATTGTTATGACAGCAGGACGTTCAAAGCACATAATTGAGCTCAACACTGTAGTTCTGTGGTCTAGTTTCTGACTGATCTGTTCAGAGAAATACATTCTTAGGGCATTTTCTTGCAGTATTAGAAGATGCTTTATAATTTGTGGACATGCTTACAGCAGTCTGTTTTTAGCTACCTTAAATAAATAAATGCTCCATTTAAGGAATGAATTTCATTTTTCTGATGTTTATCGAAGTGTAAACTACATTGGGTCACGTGCAAAGTGAATGAACCCCGAAGGGGTTCATGTAAACTTTGCTAGTGACCCAATGGGGTTCATGTAAACTTTGCTAGTGACCCAATGTAGTTTACACTTCGATAAACATCAGAAAAATTAAGTTCATTGCTTATATTTACATTAGTTTCAGTCAAATCTTTCATGAAAAATCTTCTATAAGCGCTAAAATTGAAGCAGTAAAACATGTACACGCAGTATTTTGTGGTAACAGCAGAATGGCATGCATGACGTCATGACATTGCTGACGTCCAATCAGGTTGAAGAGAGCCATTGTTTATTTTGACGTCATTGACGTCGCATGTCTCAATGTAATTATTGGAATGTAAACTACATTACGTTCCAATGGTTTACTACAGGGCTTTTCAGTAAATACACCAAGAATGTAAATATTAGGTGATGCCCATTAAAATTTCTTTATTTAACCATCTCTTCATATACATATGTTCTAATTTATGCAAATGTAGAAATGGCTGTAACTTAAGAACAAGAAGATAGCTATACAAGTCAACAAAGGTATTGATTAGACAGCAAGTGATGTGACTTATTGGTCAGATTCTTTGCTAGTCCTGTGTTTTACCAACTGCATAAAGTCATAACTTCTGCTTTTACAGGGCTCTAGATAAGAGGGAGTATTGGGTGATAATTAGGGATAATTTTTGTTAATTCTGCATAAAAACATATGTTGTCACCCCTCATCTGAACCGTCTCTATGAGACGGTTCAGATGAGGGGTCACAACATATGGTTTTGATGAGAAATAAGAAATATTATCCATAATTATCATCAAATACTTCCTCTTATCTATAGCTCTGTGCTTACCTAGATGGTATAGATGTTCATGCTAGAGAAGCATAAAAGTGAATAAGCAGTTTGACAAAATCAGCTCTCCTTGTGAACATTTTTGGAGGCATCCTGGACACAAGGACCTGTTCAAAATTCAGAAATGAACGTTTGAAATAACAAGAAATTGTTGCATTTCATTTAATTATTATATATGCCGTAGATAGTCGAAAAAATTAAAAATGGTTTTAGGTATGCAATGGCCTTTTCTAGGATATTTTATAAACAATGCAATAATAATATGGCTGTCCTTACCCCTAAAATACAGAAATATTCTCTTGTGACATAAAACAAAAGTGCTTTATAGTAAAGTGCTATATAGTAGAACATGCAAAATTGTTAAACTCAAAGTGCTGAATTAGTATTTATAGAAGAGTGCTTGTATTAAAACATTTTTTGTCAAGTAAAACATGAAATATGTTTTGTTGAAAATGCTACCGATTAAAACAAGAAATTGACACTTTAGTAGCGTTTGTTATCTTCGATATACAGAGAGGCCCCACAATTGAGTGCTCAGAGCTACTCCATTATGGTGCAGGGGGTCACCAGAAGGTCATACGTTCAAACTTAGATTTGGCGGCTGGAAAACTCTGTCAACCAATCAGTAAATGAGTACCTTTTTCAAATCAGGAAAGGAACAGCAGAAAAAGAATAAGGGTGGGCTCTGCCTTTCATATACTCATGCTTGTCTGGCATTCAACACAGGCAACGAGGCAACATACTTTTAAACACGATTGTTTTCGCATACTTCTTACATTAATTTCAAACTTCTTACGGACCCGGCAGTTTGTTAGACCTCTTAGTCAGACCAGATTTTCGAAGAAATTCAGTCTAGTATAAATGCAGTGCTTGAATAAAGTCTTTCACCAATTCGTTGGCTGGTCGTTGTAGCTCAAAAATTGTTTTCAAGCATTTCTTGAATATGCATATCGATTCGGTAAAACTTTTGAGTCCTATTTCAAGAGTAGGGGGTCGGATGGTCCGTGGGACTATACTTCTGAAACAAACTTATCTTGATGAGCAGAACAAGGAGGTTCCTTGTACATTGTCTTCGTTGCCTGTGTTGAATGTCAGACCAGTGTGATACTGTGCCCAAGATGCTTTAGGCCTTTAATTCTCACTACTGCTTTTGTCCCTAGGCTATGGGAAACCTTTACCTATTTACTTGCATGTAGATTGATACTTGAACCACGGCATGACAAAACCAACAAAGTGGCATGTGCACCCAGCAAAGACTCCGATCAGCCTGGGCATCTGCCCAGTCTGATCTGACTCTTCATTGTGTGCTTAAAAAGTAGCTAAGGGTCTACTCTCTTGTTGACCCACTCCAGCAAGTGGTTTTTCAAAGTTTATGCTTTAATAAATGATATTAAAGCTGCTAATTCAACTTACCTGTTTCAGTTTACTACCATTTCTCATAATCAGAATTGTGCATTTGAGTCTTTAAAATTCACTGTCATGCTCTCAACCTTGGAAAGTAATCTTTTGCAGTGTCATTTTTCAGCTTCAAAATGGCCACCTCAAGATGTCCAACAACAAATGGCTGTAGGGGTGGCAAGTTTCAAATCCATTCCTGAAAAGTGCCATTTAATATAGAACTAAAATGAAAACAGTTTAGAAGAATTTAGTTTGATATTTTATAACAACCATTTCCGTAGGAAATGTCTTGTGGGGAAAACTAAATGAGCCCCGGCGCGAGAAAACCAACAAAGTGGTTGTGTGCCCAGCAAGGACTCAGATCAGCCTGGGCATGCGCCCAGTCTGATCAGAGTCTTTGCTGTCCGCATGGAGGTAGCTTAGACCCTTAGCTACCCTTTAAGCGCTTGGCGAAGAGTCTGATCAGGCTGGGCGAATGCCCAGGCTGATCTGAGTCTTTGCTGGGCGCACAACCACATTGTTGGTTTTCTCGTGTCGTGGCTCAAATGTTGTATAAGTGTATTTGACACTGCAATCAACCCTTTGCTGAAATGATCATATTCAAAAAAAGATTATGTGATTAGTGATGACATGTCAGTGGTGATGTCATGATGGTCCCGGCTTTCAGTGGCAGATCCAGAGGGGGTTTTTGGGTTCAAACAAACCCCCTTCTCAGCCCAAATTATCTTATTTTCATGGGGAATTTCAGGAAAAATTGGTCAAACTGCATAAATCGAACCCCCCTCAGCTAATTTGAACCCCCAATCCAAAATTCCTAGATCCGCCCCTGGGCTTATGAAAAAATAATATGTATCTCCCCAAAGGCTGGAACCCAGAAGGAATATTTTTACTAATGGAAAACACACCTCCAAACAAAAAAATGATAATAATAAACAAAAGAGGTGATGCAATATGCTAAAAGTCAGTTTTTAGCTGCGAGAAATGGTTTTGGGTATGTAAAACCTATAATTTTAAGATTTAAGCATCTATGAAGAAAAAAGTTCCACTAAAAACCACTTGCTGGATCAACAAGAAAGTGTGCTTAAAGGGTAGCTGAGGGTCTAAGCTAATTCCATGCTGACAGCAAAGGAGGATTCCTAGGCTGATCTGAGTCTATGCTGGGCGAACATGCCACTTGGTTAGTTTTGTTGTGTTGTGGCTCAATTATTTGTTATTTACCTGTTACTTGTATGAAAGAACCGAAAAGCTATTGTTATCATGGCATCTGCTTCCGTGAGTTATGCTGTAGATGGCGAGGTCTCATTTACCATGTAGTCCCAGAACTCGTTACTTGGGGCCCAGTTGTTCAAAGCATCAATTGCCTAACAAGCTTGTTAAGAGGTCAACTCTTTAAACGTTTTATTACTTTATAGCCAAAAACACTGATATTTTTTGTTGAAAATATGTGAAGCTTTTGCATTTTGCAAAATGCAAAAGCTTCTCACATTTTTCAACAAAAAATATTGGCGTATGTGAGAAATTAACATTTGAAATGTTAACATCACATTAACTCACAATGTTAGTTTTAAACATCCGGCCCCTGGGGATGCTATCATGATTTCGCTAGATATTGGGTCACATTAACGCTTGAAGCGCCAGAAACAAAATCATTTGAATTTGCAAACAGGATAGGTCGGGATAAGTCAGCTTATAATGAGTCACCTCGTTTGGATTTACAGTTTGCACTCTGCCCTTTGAATTCTCAATATGATACAAGCAGCGACAAAACCAACAAAGTGGCATGTTTGCCTAGCAAAGACTCAGAACAGCCGGGGCATCAGCACAGTCTGACCAGTCTTTGCTGTTCCCATGGTGATAGCTTAGACCCTTAGCTACCCTTTAAGTGCACAGCCAATACTGATCAGGCTGGGCGGATCAGCCCAGGCTGATCTGAGACTTTGCTGGGCCCACATGCCACGTTGGTTTTGTCGTGTCGCGGATCATATAGCTCTGACAAAAAATTTTATTTGAAATTTTGCCCATGTAATTTTTGTCCTCTGCTTGTGCTTAAAGGGTTAACCAAGTGGTATAATTATCCTGAAATATTAATCAACTGATTAAACTGCAGTGCTCAAGATAAGAGGGGATAACAGGAATAATTAAGGGATAATTTTCCTTATTTCTTCATAAAAGCATAAGTTGTGACCCTTATTAGAGCCAGTCTTCAGAGGGATGCCAAGAAGTTTAAAACGAGGGGTCAGTACTTTCGTTTCTTCTTCCCCTAATTTAAGGGGCGGCTGTAGTGTAGTGGATAAAACTCCAGACTACCAATCCAGGGGTCGCAAGATCCATCCCCCGCTTCTCCGGTCTTTCGGATGAGACTTTAAACCGAGGTCCCATCTCCATATGACCTCGTTGTTGGTGGGACGTTAAAGCCGAGTTCACTCACTCCCCTAATTTAAGAAGGGCATTTGTCGGTTACTGGCGAAAGTAAGTGCACTTTGTACTGGTTAATCACTTAGGAGGTCTAAGCCTGTCCAGGAATGGTGTGATTAGGGTAACTGACCGTCCCGCCATGACCATAGCTGTTTACCGTGGACGTAAAACAATAAAAAAAAAACATAAACCAACCTAGCTTGAGCATCCACTCAGTTTGATTAGTGTTGTCTTTTGGCATATTATCTAATCTGCCCAGGTTTTGAAGTTCTGCAGGATCATTTGAATACTAATGGTATACACGTGGCTTAAGGCCTCTTGCCATTGCAAAGCAAATCTTTTGTAGAAATGAGCTGCGACATAACAAAACCAACAGTGGCATGTGCCCCCAAAGAAGAAAATCAGTTTGGACATCTGTCCAGTCTGATCAGTCTTTGTTGTGCGCTGAAAGGTAGCAAAGGGTCTAAGCTAGCGCCAGTGCAGGATCAGACTGGGCTGATGCCCAGGCTGGTCTGATTCTTCACTGGGGGCATGCCACTTTGTTGGTTTTGTGTCGTGGACTGTTCAGTTACCCAGAGAAGGTAATCAAATCGTGGCCCACCACATACAACGCCTTTCCTGCAGGAGGAAGCAACTGTATTAACCTGTAAATCCCAAAAGAAACCAAATAAGGGCACCATGAAATTCACATCTATAAGGTGAAAGGGTCAAGTTGTTGCACTTCGTTTTGCAATCGTGTAGCGATATAATCCGATCTGGCATGCTCGACTTTACCTTAAATACATATACCTAAACCAGCGTGTCTCTGTTCCCTCGTGGTGTCATCAAAATTCCTGAATTTATTTTGTGAACAGCAACAGATTGACCAGACTGTATAGGTTAAGCGTCAGATTGCATGGATTATGCGAAGAATGACCAGTTACAACAGTGCTCCAGATAAGAAGGGGTAACAGAGATAATTTAGGGATAATTATCCTTATTTCTCCACAAAAACATATTTTGTGACCCACCATTAGAACCGTCTCATCGAGACGGTTCTAATGAGGGGTCACAACATATGTTTACATTGAAAAATAAGAAAAATTATCTTTGAATTATCCTCAATATCCCCTCTTATCTGTAGCCCTGTACAATATGCTGCGTTTGACAAAATTACTTAATAGTTGATTTTTTGCAGCTTATTGGTGAAAGGGCTAATGGTGCCATACGGCGAGATTTTTTTTCCTGAGTGTCTGCAGAAACATCAGAATCAAAAAAAATACATTTGAGTCGCGACACGAGAAAACAAAGTGGTTGTGCACCCAGTGCAGACTCAGATCAGCCTGGGCATCCGCCCAGTCCGATCAGACTCATCACCAAGCACTTAAAAGGTAGCTTTGGGTCTACGCTGCCACCATGTGGACAGCGAAGACTGATCAGACCAGGCGGATGCCCAGGTTGATCTGAGTCTGCGCTGGGCGCACAACCACTCTTGGTTTTCTCGTGTCGCGGCTCAATTTTGTCGTCATAGGTTCTTGAGGTTATATAGGTTATTAATGCGACAGCGACGGCTCGCACATCAGACTAATCTTTGCTCTGCTCATGCGTCAGTTATCTTTTTTTATGTACTTGTGTATTTCGCAACCATTTGAGTTCTTTAAACTCACCCAAAAGGGAGGCAGGTCTTTATTTCCCCCAATCTGTCATACACTATATACACTGGAACCAGACCTGGCCCCTCCCTCGCCCTACCATTACTCGTCATTCCCTCACCCCACCGCACCCCCGCACCAACCCACCCTCTGGGAATCCTCATTTACGCCGCCCTGATCCTTGTACCTGCTCCAGCTCAATGCCTGCTTCGGCTCAATTTCTAATGCAAGTCCACCATGAACAATTCTAAACCCTTTACAAAATTTGAAGAGTTCGTTTTTCTTTTCGTATGACGAGTCATACAAATGTGATGTTCATTCTGGACACCCTGACACATTCTTTTCGGCAGTTGTGCGAAGATAGTAAAATCTTTACAGGAAAAAAATGTGTGTGTGTGTGGGGGGGGGGGGGGGGGGGGGGGGGGGATTTCAGGTGTTTAGGGCATACACGAACACGGAAAACTCGGCTAATCTAAAACATCGATGAACCATAGGGAATCTTTATAAAGTGAGCAGTGTCGGGCCGCGTAGCGCAGTCGGTAGCGCGTCTGACTCCAAAAGCCAGAGGTCCCGGGTTCGATACCCGGTTAAGCCACTTGGCAGTTGTAAGTTAGGCCTACTGGCAAAAGTATGCGCACTTAGTACTGGTGAACTGCTTAGTCTAAGCCTGCCCAGGAATAGTAAGGTTAACTGACCGTCCCGACATGTCGGTTGTTTACCATGGGCGTAAAGCAGCAAATCAACAGAATTCTGTGAGCAGTAACGATTCTGCTGATCTGTGTGCGATTAACCCATTAATGCCCAGCGTCTCAAAAATGCATTTCCGAAAATGTAGGCAAACGGCGCTGTCCCAGATCAGACGCCGCATCTGATAAGGGTCAACACTATAGCGTAGATACAGAAGAGGTGACTCAAGAAGCCCCCGCATCTAGATCTACACCGTTCTATGTCTTTGGATTCTCAATATGATATAGCTTGCAAAAAACATTTTAACCCATTCATGCCTAGCGTCTCACAAATAAATAGTTTTTTTTTTAAAAATTGATTTGTTGTTAAATACGTTCACGGTAAGCTGCTATGGTCAAGTCGGACGGTTAATTAACCTATTCCTAGGCAGGCTTAGACCTCCCAAGCGGTTAACCAGTACTAAGTGCACATACTTTCGCCAGTGACTGGCAACTGCCCTTCTTGAATCAGCGGAAGGAGAAACGAAAGTATGTGGCCAGATCGGGTATCGAACCCAGGACCTCTGACAAATAAGTCAGGTGCACTACCGACTGCGCTACGCGGCCCGGCACAAATAAATAGGATACAAACAAATAGTGCAGACTTTTACCAGACACCCCTACAATGATGAATGGACTCATCATTAATGGGTTTATTTTCGGACGTAACTTTTTGAGTTCACAGTATTCTAGTAATAAACAAAGAAAAAATGCTTTAATAATTGCCCTTTAAGGGTTAAGGTACATGTATTTGCTGATCTGAGTGCGTAAGATCTTTTTTCACGTAACACTCAAGATTTTTTTTGTTCATTTACCGCAAAAGTGCGCTTAATGAATATGCGACCAGCAATGCTACGAACAGTCTTTGCATCCAAGCAGTCTGATGAGGACCCTATCTGCTCGCAAACTGCACGAATTCACAGACTAATTTGGTGTATTCGGTTTTTGTTGATACGTAAGCCCCCTTTTGCTTGTAAAGTCAAAGTTTTAATCTGTATATTTCAAGGACACTGTTTAATTTTTAATGATTTATAAAAATGACGCAGTGTTGGCTGGCAATGAGCCCGACATGTTATGCGCTTGCGCAACTGGGTATTGCAAAACAGCTTGAAAGGCGGGTGATATATAGGACGTAACGAAGTACAATTTTCACAGTGTGAAGCACACAGACACTGGATCTTTAACTATGGCGAAAAATCGTGTTGCAGCGAAGAATTTCACCAATAGACTAGTAAGTACACTTATTTTTAATTAAATAGACAAGAGAATGAAAGAAAAACGGAAAAAATATTTGAAAGCCTCTGAATCGTGTAACACAGAAAAGGAAAGAAGAAGAAAAAAAAAATGCAAACAGCATAGAGCTAGATGAGCCGCCTGTTCTGGATCTACACTGTATTCTGGTTTTTAAAGTCATAATATTATATAGTTCGGACGACAACTTTATTTTATTTATTTATTTTTTATAATTGTACTTATAATTTTTTTTTTTTTTGAAATTTTGCAGTCTCAAATTTTGTCATCCTTTTTCGACGCTTTAAGGAAACGGTATGAGATCTTTGCCTTGGATAACACCTCCTGATCAGAACATACCTTTTCACCCATATTAACTAAGGTGAAAGGGGTAAATTTCAGGGAAAACAACTCTACCATTTACCATTTTGTCTTCTCCCATCGGAGCACCGCTTGGCAATCCCATGAATCAATCTGATTCACGGAATTGGCCGAGCGGTGTTCCGATTGTTCCTTCTCAACAAGGGTCAGCTTCTAAAAGGAAGAATTTGCTCCCATTTTGGAAGGGGCTCGTCGACTAGGTACATCAAACCAGAAGTCCGCTTGAAAAAAAATGGCGTACAAATTTGGAGGCATACCGACGCACCTTAAAACAATAGACGGCGAATGTTTCAAAAGCAGGCGGTCATGCACTATTCGCTTGTGCCCGAATAGTTTCTTTCTTTTCTTCTTTTTTTCACTTCGACGGTTATATTTAAAGGACTTCTTCGATTAAGGCGAGGATTTTCCCCATTAGACCGGCGTGACAGGTCCGAATTTTCAAAAGTATAAAGTGTGCAATTTTTTCTTAGCGGAGCTTCCACAAATATGTAAGCCGTATGAAATCAGATCATTTGTGATTCAGACCCAAAGACATGGGGAGATAATCCAGTCTGACCCTACCTACCCATAATTCAAGGTTTTCGCATACCTCAATTTTTGAGGTAATAAAAATATTGAAATCAGTCATTCATTTCATACATTTTTGTCATAAATGAATGCTAAATACATGCATATCACAATACAAAGCAATGGTTTTCTTCTTGTTACGCCTGACTGGCATTTAAACATGCAAAACCACAGTTATACTTCCGGTCAAAGCGGCCAAAAGAGAACGCTTCACTATAACTAAGATACAAGTACTTTCCACCCCCGTGACCCAGCATTTCCTTCATGCAGCAGACTTATGCGATGCAAGTACGCAATATATATGAGTGGGAAGCTGGGTCACGGGGGGAACGATACTCAATAAACCAAAGAAAAAGAATGGTCAACAGTAGCACTGTGATCTTCAAGGATTTTATTGTGTACAATGACCTTGAAATGAGGTCAAAGTCACATACATATAGTCAAAACTATCCAGTGTTGTCTGTTATGTAAGTAATGTAAGTCAAAAAAGGGTGAAATGTATACAATAAATCATTATTTCAACGATCAGTTTGAGGATAAGTTACAATTTATCTCAACAATGACGTCAACGTCAACGACACAAGCAGTTGAAAATTCATTTTCCATGCAAGTTACAAGTCATAGTCATAAATGCAAAGCAAAAGTCAGTGATCGGTATAACTTTTAAATCATGGGGAAAAATCACGCCTTAAGCATAGAAGTCCTTTAAAGCTGTAACTTTACGTCGATAAAGTACTAGCTACTGATATTTATTAATTTAACAAAAAAAAAAAAAAAAAAAAAAAGAAAGAAAGAAAAAAACACACACACACACACAAAAAAAAAAAAGAAACGCAAGCCATTACAACTTCGAATATCGTAATAAGCAAATTTATTAAACATGGAAATGGTCAACTGAGGCCATGGTTTTTATGTATCTCTAGCTGAAACATTTACTATCCAGCATGGGTCTGCCAAACCGTTTCAGATACTTTTTTTTTTTCACTTTTATTCAATTATTTTGTCTTTTTTTATTTTTCAATTATTATTTATTTATTTTTTGTGAAAGTACATTGAAATGTTATGAATTGTTTTCTTCATAATAGGAAGGCCAAGAGGCGCTGGCCAAGGACTTGGACGTCATGGAGACAGGCGACGCAGAAGCGTCCTTGACGTACAACGTAAAGTGCTCGGCGTTACGTAAGAACGGATACGTCATGATCAGAGGACTTCCGTGCAAGATTGTTGAAATGTCATCTTCGAAAACTGGAAAGCATGGACATGCCAAAGTATGTTACTCTTTTCCCTCCTCCCACTTCTCTCTCTTTCTCTATCTCTCTCTCTCGTTATGAGGATTCAAATATCGAAAAGTCTGGACATGCCAAGGTCTAGACTCTCTCTCTCTCTCCCGTAGCGAGACCACAATCCCTGGGTATGAAACCATAAAAGGTACATTATCAACGTAAGTGACTGGCGTCATAGGCGTACAACGTTGAAACGACGTCAAGATGTATCAACATTACATGACATTTTTTCTTCTTTTCTTTTTCCTTTTGGGAGTCACATCACTTCCAACAAATTATCTGCATACTGACACTTTTGTATATTTTTTTCAAACAGGTTCACCTGGTTGGACTGGATATCTTCACTGGAAAGAAATATGATGATATCTGCCCCAGTACCCACAACATGTCCGTACCTGTCGTCGAGAGGAAGGACTACACGGTAGGTGTCTAACGTTACATAAAGTTCTAATTCTTTGGGAAAGACATGTCCAAGCAGACATCACAAAACCAAGATCAGCTGGCCCGGAGGTTATAAAAGTCAAGTACATTCTCAAACTCAAAATAAAGCACGCTGATTGGCTGCTTCCGAGCACACATGCTCGGAAGCAGCCAATCAGTGTGCTTTATTTTGAGTTTGAGATTATACACAAGTTTTATAACATCGGACCCTGATCACAGCCTACGGAGTTGGCCATTCCAACAGCAGCTCTTGGACCCATTCCTGCATTTTTAGGAAAATTACAGTAATTTCAGGTAACCCGAATTTTACGATAGAGACAGCTGACAGTATGCATTGATCTTTGTGTGTGCGTGCGTGCATGTGTGTGTGTTTATATGGGTTTTAACATCCGCAACTTTCTACGCCACCTGGAGTAATGTGTGAATTCTGTTGGATATTTGCGGCCAGCATTGAAAATATAAGGGTGCTGATCGAAAATGTAAAAATGACCGCACTGTTTTACTTCCTATTTCAATAAAAATTGTATTAGTGAAATGCTGAATATTTGTAGTTTTCGGAATGAACACGGAAAATTATCATTTTATAAAAAAAGAGACATATGCGGGTAAAAACTTTGATCAACGCAGTAAAAAAGTCATGATTTACTATATATTCTATACATTTTGAGGGTAGTCAACTTAAACTAAAAAATGACCGCGGTATTTCTTACGCGATCTTTTCATAAATTATATCAGGCTGTTTGCAATTTAATGCGGTTTTCGAAATGAACACGGAAAATGGATTTGAATATAAGGAAAAATAAAATAGGAAGGAAAAGATGACTTGTCCTTATCTCGTAGTGTATTTCATTACCTGCTCGATTCGCGAATATCGATTATCGATTTTTAAACAGTGGCGTGGAAAGTTATCCATGGGCCCTTTCAAGAAATTTTCACTTCAGTCGGACCCATGGTTCTGAAGGCAAAGGTGGGCGATAATCAGAGCTCCCGGATTGGAGTGGGTAGAAGGGGGTGGGAGGGGGGTGGGGAGCGAAAGATGACCTTCGATAAACAGAACTTGACTTTCTCTCTTGCATGTGGTAGAGGCTTCAACACACGATGAGAGGCCAAATGTTTGAGAGTCAGCGCTCTGAATCACTAGGCCACGGAGATATTTGCTTTTACTTCTAAGAAATTTTTGCAGATCTTAGCAGTAAGATGTCTTGGAGCAGAAATTAGGCCTATACCCGAACTTATGATTTCCAAAATAAATCCTTTCTCCGTTTAGGACTAGACCAAGTCCTTTGGTCAGTTGTGAGATGATTGTTTTGTAAACAGAAAAATACAGTGTAGGCCTTGATGATCCTACATAACTTCGGACAGTGGGTAAATTCGGACATACCATTGCAAACAGGGAAAATCCAGATGAGACGGCTCATCATGAGCCGTCTCATCAGGATTTTCACTGTTTGCCCAATTACTTTTGTTTTAATTCCAAACAACTGACATTTTATGAAGGAAAAAATGTCCTGCTGTCCGAATTTACCAGACTTGACCCTAATCGGACTTGCTAATTGCAGGTGATTGGTGTGTCCCGAGATGGCTACGCCTCTTTGCTGGATGATGATGGACATATGCGCCAGGATCTGAAGGTGGAGGAAGAGGAGATTGTGAAGTCCATAAGGGACAAGGTCCTCAGCGACAATGACGCTGATGTCCTGGTATGTTTTGTTTTACATATTTCTTCGTTATGTAATAGTTAAACCATGGTTTGTCCGCCAGTAAGTGGAGATAATCCACGAGCTTCAGCAAAATAAAACTCGTGGATGGCGGACAAACCATGGTTTAGTGACTGGATTATCACCTCGTACAGGCGGACAAACCATGGTATGATTATTTTATACCACCCTTATCAGTGTAGACCTTGCTCATTGCGAACCATTTTGTGCTAAAGTTGGCATTTTCTGTAAGGGGGTATAAAATTAAGATACCATAAGCCCAGTTATAGCGATTAATATTTAATGCAAACAGTGTAGACCCTGTTCAGATGGCATTGTTATTGCGTCTGATCTGGATCTATATTGTTTTCCTATGTCCTTTTTATATTAGATTGGTTAGTTAACGTGAGTTTTGCCAGTACATTTGTCCGAGGTTGTACTGGGGAAAACAGTTAATATAGGTTGTCCCGAGGGTGGGAATTTGCTTTTGTCACTTTAAATGAACAACTCGAGCTATTGTCCAAAAAAATCAGAATAGCCTGTGCATGTGTGTGAACTGCGCAATCTTATGTGTTTCTTCACATTTGAGCCGCTGCACAACAAAACAAACAAAGTGCCATGTGTGCCCATTGAAGACTCAGATCAACCCTGGCATCCGCCCAGTCTAATCCGAGTCTTTGCTGTCCACATGAAGGTAGTTGAGACACTTAGCTACCTTTTTTAAGCGCTGAGCAAAGATTCTGACCAGACTGGGCGGATGCCCAGGCTGATTCCAGTCTTCACTGGGTGCACATGCCACTTTGTTGGTTTTGTTATGCCAGGGCTATTTAATTTTAGCATGAGCCATTTCATGAGAAAATCTGTCTTCCGTCATATGCAATTACATTAGCGCTGTCTGGTCAAGCCTGAGCAGTCTGCCAAGGTAATATTTGGGTCTTGCAAAAATTTCAAGGTCTACCTAAAATATATTTCCGGACAAAAACAATTTTTGGGACTTCCTACAGAGAATCCCTTCCAAGATGGGCCTATATGTACCCATTCGCCTTAAAATCTAACTGCCCATGTTCTGACCAAATTGTGCATGAACGCAGGCTGGTCTGAAAATGCACACTCCGCTTAATCCTCAAAACGAGTATTCTTATCTTACATTTCTAGGTGACAATTCTGAAGGCGATGGACCAAGAGACCGTCATCAATGTGAAGGAGAGCAAGAAGTAATCACCATGGTTACAGTCACGTGACAGGGCTCTTCAGGGTGAAGGACGTTCTGCGAGAGTGGCACTGGACAGGGAATGGATAAAAATAAACCAAAGCGCTTTCTTTGTGACATCCTGATAAAAGTTATTTCTAACAGAATTTCGTCCAAAAATATTCAAACAATAATGCCTGTGCAGATAGCACAGACTCAGATCAGACTGCTCATTGATGCAGTCCGATCAGGTCTGAGCTATTTACCAACATTTTTTTTACATACATCTACCTATTAATCCTAATAAATACCTCTGCTCTAATAAACGCCCCTGATTCTTTTCCGACAATAATGTTATATCCACTTGCATGAATCCTGTTTTCTGCTCTGGAATAGGTAGCTCTTTGAAATGAGGTCTACTCTTAAATGAAAGAATTTGCTCCTACAGGAGCAAATTCTTTCCTTTAAAAGTTGACCTCTACTGAGAAGTCAGGGAAAAAGATGAGTTGCTTCCTCTAGAAGTATACCCATTCACCTTAATACTGTTTATTAAAAGTATTTTGGCACTGAGCTACTACAATTTAGGCTCTAATTATCCCCCCCCTACCACCCCTTTCAGTGAAACGCCCTGGGGCGTTTAATGAGATTGATAATGTACTTAAGAGTCCAATAATGAAATTGCTGATGGATGCACCGTAGCAGCTTATTTATTTTTATCTATTTCCTGTCCAGATACATAACAGATCAAAACGGCACTTTAATTGGCTATCTGTTAACGCCTTATTTCTGACAAAGTTTAATCAAAAGAAAGTTGATTTTGGAAAGAGGAGAGTAAATGGCACCGACCGACATAATTTTAATCTGTTGTATGGAGAAGGTATATGTGATACCATTTTCTGAAATCTTGACCTGTTTTTATGTGAACAGAAATTGTAATTAGTAAAATAACCTTTATCTTGAAATGGCTTATTCAGCCCGACATGCAAAATTAATGCTTACAGAACCATTCAAAAGTGAAGACTTATACGAGCCTGTGCATCTCAGTCTAGCAGAGCTTTCAAAGTGCACCATGGTTCATATATATTAGATCTACATACCAGCAGCAAAGTCCCAGACCAGAGGAGGAAGTATCCAGGCTGGTCTGAGTCTTGCTGATTGCATATGCTTGGCTGTAATTTTGCATGTCGACTTTATAAAACACAAAGTTCATTTTGTAATTTTACCTGTACTTTCAAATGAAAATGTTTTAAGATGACTTATGTTAGGGTCAGGTAAGCATGAGCTAAATAGAAATTTCACAATACCGTATACTCAGTAATTTTCGCAGGTTCAAATTTTTACAGTTTTTATAAAATATAATATTGTCTGAACCAATATGGCTGTCTGAAGGGTTAGTGAAATTGTTCGATTAAATAGTTATTATTAGTTATAGCGGTCAGTAGGAATCCTAATCAGTCTGCTCCACGAGATCAGTCTGGTCCGGATTTCTATTGTCAGAACTAATTTGGCTCTCTGAAGGGTTAGTGTAATTGTTGTATTAAATAGTTATTATTACTTACACCGGTCAGTAGGAATCCTGATCAGGCTGCTCCACGAGATCAGTCTGGTCCGGATTCCTATTGTCAGAACCAATATGGCTGTCTGAAGGTTTAGTCAAATTCATGTATTAAATAGTTATTATGTTTTACAGCGGTCAGTAGGAATCCTGATCAGGCTGCTCCACGAGATCAGTCTGGTCCGGATTCCTATTGTCTGAACCAATATGGCTCTCTGAAGGTTTAGTGAAATTGTTCTATTAAATAGTTATTATTATTTACACCGGTCAGTAGGAGTCCTAATCAGGCTGCTCCACGAGATCAGTCTGGTCCGGATTCCTATTGTCTGAACCAATATGGCTGTCTGAAGGGTTAGTGAAATTGATGTATTAAATAGTTATTATTATTTACAGCGGTCAGTAGGAATCCTGATCAGGCTGCTCCATGAGATCAGTCTGGCCCGGATTCCTATTGTCAGAACCAACATGGCTCTCTGAAGGGTTAGTGAAATTGTTTCTCATTATTTACTATTGTGAGTTGTGCTGTGAATGATAATGTCCATTAATTTATTGTCTCCTCTTGCCTGTTGTGAGCGATCCTGTCAGTGATGGTGCAGCTGACAACTGGATATATGTCTCTCTTTAAGTGTCGTGAGGCGGACAGTTGACAGTTAGTTGCGTTGTCTCACTTTGACTATTGTAAGTTGTTCGCTTTCGGTTTATGCTGAAAATAACATTATCTCAGCTTCATACATGCTTTTTTATGTACTTACATATAGTATTCCATTTGTTTGCAACAAACTTACCTCCATATCTTACATGCTTTTTCTAATGACTTCAGTTATTTTTCTTTTTTTCTTTTTTGTGGTCCTGAGGGATGGAGTGTCGGCGCAAGGGGTTTTCATTAAGGCAGTTTTTGTTTATTTTATTCTTGGTGTGACAGGGCTTACTCTGTTCTTGCTTTCACTTACATCAGTTACATGACTTACTTCCAAGGACGTGATAAGCAAGCCGTCATGCCAAAATACTGTCGCATGTGTAAATTTAGTATCCTATTTCACATACTTATAGTTTTTGCTTTACACAAGCATGTTACAATTACTTATTCAATACTATTATTACTGCAAGAAAGTGAGTTTCTGGCCCATAAAACCTATATGCCTGGTAAGTCTTCTATTCCTGGTAAGTCATTTCAAGCAAATACAAGGTTCACCTTCATAATTTTTACCTGCTTTTCTTGTGTAGTATTCGGAACCTGGCTTAATATAATTCTGCTTTGTTCCGGTGATGTCCACCCAAACCCAGGACCCTCTTCGACTTCTTCATCAGAGAGTGCTTCTAGTTTGTCAACTAGTATGTCTACATCTATATTCAGTTCTTTCAGCTCCGGTCATAACCTATCTTTCGTACACTACAATATTCAAAGTATTTCATCTAAACTTGACGTATTGCATGCAGAATTATTTCATTTTGATATATTAGCCTTTACAGAAACCTGGCTCAGTGCCTCAATTGATACAGATGATGTGATGTTGGAATCATACAACAAACCTGAGCGTAAGGACCGTGTCGGCGATTACCATGGCGGCGTCATGTTATATGTCAAAGAAACATTATTTTATAAGCGCCGAGAAGACTTAGAAATCAGAGGAGTTGAAAACATTTGGATTGAATTAGCTAATAATCACAAACGTATTCTTTTCGGAGTTTTTTATCGACCACCAAGTTCTGATGCTACCTACTTTTCAAATATTGAGGACTCTATAGCCTTGGCAGTCGACACCGGTATAACTGACATAATCGTTACAGGTGATTTTAATCTGAATATGCTTAATGTTCGAAGTTCGAGGAAGATAGAATCTCTCTGTGTTCAGTTTTCTTTTCATCAAGCTATTGATCAACCAACTCACTTTACTGAGAATACTTCTTCTTTGATTGACATTGTTCTTGTCAGTAACAAAGATCACTTACTACTCAGTGGTGTAGGTGATCCCTTTCTGAATCAGGAACTTAGGTACCATTGTCCTATATACGGCATCTTTAAATTTACTAAGCCTAAGTTCAAATCGTTCTCAAGACGTGTTTGGTACTATGAACGGGGTAATTTCAATCTCTTGCGAGACAAAGCGTCAATGTTGGATTGGGAATCTCTGCGCGACAATGATATAAACGTCTATGCTGATAACATAAATACCGCCATTAACTCTATAGCAATTGAATGTGTTCCTAACAGGCATATAAAAGTCAGACCTTCAGATCCTCCTTGGTTAACTACTTTTCTTAAACGATACATTCGAAAACGCAAACGTGCTTTTAGAAAGGCAAAGAGAACTAATATGGATTCACATTGGAAAACGTTTAAAAGATTACGAAATAAGGTTACCACAATGATCCGCGATTCCAAGAAATTATATTATGATAAATTAGCAGATAAACTAAAATCTAGCACTATTTCGACTAAAGACTGGTGGTCAACTCTTAAGACTTTTATAACTCCAAACTCAAGTTCATCCATTCCTCCCCTTGAACATAACAACAATATTTATACAGATGAAATTGACAAGGCAAACATCCTTAATAAATATTTTCAAAGTCAAACCATATTAAATGAGACAAACGCTGTTCCACCGGATTTGACCCCTCTTGTACTTAATTCAGAGTTGAGCTCCATTATTCTCACTCCACTTGAAGTAGAATCAGTTCTTAAAACCTTAACTGTTGGTAAGGCTTCGGGCCCAAATGGACTAAGTAACCGTATTCTTAAAGAACTCTCATTCCAGCTTTCTACTCCTTTTTGTTCTCTCTTTAATCAGTCTCTACAAACCGGTTATTTGCCAGATTTCTATAAAGAAGCCAATGTTTGTCCTGTTCCTAAGAAAGGTGATCTGTCCATTGTCTCCAATCACCGACCCATATCTTTGCTTAATGCTGAAGCCAAAGTTTTTGAGAGGCTTGTCTTCAAATACTTATTTAATCACCTTCGTGATAATAACCTACTATCGTCTTTGCAATCTGGCTTTATTCCGGGTGATTCAACGGTTAATCAATTAACATTTCTCTACAATACTTTCTGTCAAGCTCTTGATTCCGGTAAAGAGGTTCGGGCTGTCTTTTGTGACATCAGCAAAGCATTCGATCGTGTATGGCATGTTGGTCTCTTGCACAAACTTAAAGCAGCTGGTGTCACAGGGGAAGTACTTGACTGGTTCAAACATTATCTTTCTGACAGAAAGCAACGCGTTGTTCTTCCTGGTGCTGTTTCTGACTGGGTTTTTATTAGAGCCGGAGTTCCTCAAGGATCTATATTGGGACCTTTACTCTTCCTGTTATATATTAACGACATAGTAACTGATATTGGTTCAAACATTCGATTGTTTGCGGATGACACTAGTCTTTATATTGTTGTAGACGACCCGATATCTGCAGCGAATTGTCTAAACACGGATCTTGATAAGATTTCACGGTGGGCCGCAACATGGCTAGTATCCTTCAATCCTGCTAAGACTGAATCACTTCCAATCTCTCGTAAATTGAACAAACCTCATCATCCTTCTCTCTCTATGCAAAATCACCAAATAACCGAAGTTGACTCTCATAAACACCTTGGCATCTATCTTTCAAATGATTGTACCTGGCATCAGCACATAAAATATATCAAAGAAAAGGCTTGGTTTAGGATAAACATAATGAGAAAATTAAAATTTAAACTAGACAGAAAATCACTTGAAGTAATTTATACAGCATTTATAAGACCTCTTCTTGAATACGGCGATGTTATATGGGACAACTGTGCAGAGTATGAAAAAAATGAGTTAGATAAAATACAGAATGAAGCTGCTCGAATTGCTACGGGGGCAACGAAGCTTGTTTCACTCAATAGTTTATGTCATGAAATTTGTTGGGATTCACTTGAACAGAGACGTAAAAATCATAGAATTACTTTATTTTATAAAATGATGCACAATATTACTCCACTTTACTTGTCTAATCTAGTACCTCAGTCTGTTAGTAACCTTTCTCGTTATAACTTGCGTAACTCTAATGATCTTCAAACTGTAGATGCCAGATCTAGCCAATATTATCACTCTTTTTTGCCCTCAACAATTAGAGACTGGAACAGTTTATCCGTAGAAATTAAACAATCTGATTCTGTAAATTCCTTCAAACGTCTCCTCAACAAGGGCAAATCAACAGTGCCTAACCACTATTACATTGGTAACAGAAAGGCCCAGATTCTTCATACTCGTATTCGTACTAATTGTAGCTCACTGAATCTAGATCTGTTTCTGAAGAACATCACTGAATCACCTTTGTGTAGTTGCGGCAGTATTGAGAATGCGCAACACTTTTTCTTTCACTGTAGATATTTTGAAGTGCAACGAAGAGAACTGATGACTACGGTTTCTGCATACGCTATCCCCTCTCTTAAACTGCTATTGACCGGTGATTTAACTCTCTCACCAGAAATAAATAATATCATTATTTTAAAGGTACATAAATACATTATAGACACGCATCGTTTTTGAATTATCATCATCACGTGCTTAAACACATGCGACCTGCTCTTAGTGATTGTCAGTTGCCAGAAATCTGAGTGCCCCTTGCAGCCGGCGCCCCATCTCTCTTTTCCCACAGACAATGAGTTTTTTTTCTTTTTTCTTGTTTCCTTTTTTATTTAGTGGATTTTTTTATTATTATCATTTCTTCTTTATGTAATCTATTTTATTAGTTTTGTCAAAGTGTTTGCAATGAACTAATGCTCGTCAACCGGACATTTACTTAGCCAGTATGTTATGTTTTACTTAGACTTAGATACATTACCGGTTGATGAACCTTCTTCATTGCGAACACAATTCCATCTACAGACTTCTAAAGATTTTTTCTCTTATGTGTCTCTTGTAAATTCATGTCTTGTCTAAAATTTAAGTAGCACATGACCAGAGAAGTATATTCATTTTGCACAGACCGTTTTACCTTCTGCCTGATAGTGCACAGTTTATTCATGTTCAGGAGAAGAGCTATATAAGCTATTAGCTTTCGTTCTGATCCTATTTCTTAGTGTAACTATCTTGTTTATACATGTATGTTGTAATGTGCATGCAGTTTTGGAAATAAAATATGTTTAAACCAAAATATAAGCACAGATTTTTGCGATTTTTTAATTTTCGCGGTCCGTCGGTGATTCACTTGATTGATACAAAACAATTAGCGTGTTAATGTTATATTAACTTGCATGATTTCTTGTTTGCTTGTCTGGATAAGGTAGCTCTTTAATATGCGGTCTACTCTTAAATGAAAGAATTTGCTCCTGGAAGAGCAAATTCTTTCTTTTAAGAGTTGACCTGTCACAATGTCACTTAATCTCATTCTCAGAATTTTTATTAAATTTGTATCTTAAAGACTGTCTCCCTCGTTTATTTCATGTTTTCAGAAACAAATATTTTAACAAAATTTCGTTAGACAATATGTAATAGTCTCATAATTAGCTGTTAAAGTTTTGAGAAAATGCATGTTTATTCGATAAATGTGGAATGAAAAATAATCTTCAAATTAAAATGCAAATTACCGATTTCCTCAAGGCCTGTAAGAATATTGATTTTGGCCACGTGTGTCATGTGATCATGTAGAGGTATTTTTCTTATTCGTGCACGTGATTGTGACGTATGAATAAATTATTTTTGTCCAATAATGCGATTTCAACCGCGGTCCGCGATTGTATAAAAATTTATCTTATTTTTTGTTTACAGGTAGGTTCCTGGGCTAGCGATGTCAATTATGTCCACAAAATAATTTCGTCTTTTTATGAGCAGTATTGAAATCTCTTATTTTTCTGAATTTGTTGCTACTGAGAAACTCGTCAGATGTTGAAGAAAATAGTCGTTTTCCCTTTTGGTTTATGTTCTTTTGTTGGAATTCCAGTTCTAAAAATAACTATGTTTATTATGTCTATAAGTGCGCAATTTCTGATGCCATTCTCCAAATGTCAATTTTCCCTTGGCGTGAGCTCTCCTAGAGGTCCTGGCATGGCGGATGGGTTAAAACTATCCCAAAAGGCAATGCAGCATGACATCAGCTGCGTTATCTATTTTTGGCGCGAACTAAAAATAGCGCTAACTGGTGTGCGAAGCAGAGTTAGGAAATCCCTTGCAAAACAACTTTTCTAATATTTTTTTATTTACACTTTTTGAAACTTATTAATTCCCTTTTATAAGTGTTTTCCAACAACTTGGATGAAAGTTCATCAAAATTATGATGCATTCCAAAGTACAGGAAGCTACCTTTAAAGTCACTTTTATCAAACTCTATTTCAAATGTATAGTTAGACTATGTCAGAGGTACTGCATGAAATATTTCATCAATTCATTTTTGTTAGTATTATAAAGGGAGTAAATCTTTACATAATTATTGACATTGTCGATGATTAAACCTGTAAAAGTAATTACCGAAGTCAAGCATGTGTGCCGGGTTGTCAGAAAATACTTTGTCAGAAATCGGAAAATACTTGGCGTTTTTTTATTTTCACGGTTTCATACTGACCACGAAATACCGCGAAAATTGGAAGAGCCCGGAAACTACTGCATATACGGTAACATACAAAGATACGAGTCAAAATTCTGACCATTGGCTTGACCTACCATCTTGTCCTCTCCTTACGAGCATGTAGAATTTTAACTTTGTCAAAACTTGTATTCTGAGATTATTTATCTCGTGTATGAATTGAAGAACAGTATAACCTGCTTATTGATATCATAAAAAGCCAGACATATCAGCAGTAAGTTTATTACTTGACAGTTAGAATTGTACCAATCTGGACTGCTCTCAGCAGGCACATGACGTCGTGATGACTTCGATGCGACGTCACGACGTCGCATCGAAGTCAGTCCGACGTCATGTTGCCATCATATGCCAGTCTTCTATGGACCTTATGTAAGGCAGTTGTCATTTACTGCAGTTAGCTGTGGGTGGAAGCTGATGTTTGTTTGCTGGCATTCGATGGCTTTATACTTTTTGAAACCAATATAGCAGGTGGTGCTGTTATAGTAAACTGATTGTTCAACATTCACTTGTATTGTGACCAAATGAACTAAGTTTGATGTTATGAAGAGCCCTAGACAAAATAAAACTGAATAAAAACATTTTGTTGTTTTGAGTTTAATCCAGCAAAGACTATCGCCCACCAGAGGCATTGTCGCAACTCAGTTTTATTTGGAGTCTTGTCACTGTGTTCTCATTTTATAATTATACTGTCTTAGCTGTGTTTCACACTGAGACATCAATTGAAACACCGCTCGGCCAGTTCCGTGAATCACGGAATTGGCCGAGCGGTGTTCCGATTGACTGAGACGTGTTCTCCGATTTTCTGTCACTAGATTGATACAAAAGTGAAAGCCGACAATGACAATGATAGTAAACCGCATTAGAAATAGATGGATGACTTTCAAATTTACGTCCTTTTAACAGTATTTCAGTCATATCAGGACGATGAATGGGTGGTAGTCAAAAGGCTATGTGTAATGGAACCCCGTTTACGCCTGGAAAGATTTCCGCCTACAGCGGGGCTCGAACCCGGGACCGCTAGATCAGCAGGGCAGTGCTTAACCTACTGTGCTACCGGGGCTTCAAACCGCAATAGAAGCACCGCCTTATTAGAGTTAATCTATTTACGGGTTAAGGACAGTATGTCTTTAAAAACGTTAGCCAAGAACATAACAAATTTCAATATAAAATTTCTAAGGCTGTTACCTTGACCCAGAGGTCATGTTAAAGGGTGGGGACGGTGCTGAATAAAATTTCAGAACAATATCTATTACCATACCAAATATAAATCAAATTGATCAAAGGGTTCAGAAACAATTTGCGATCTTGAAAATTTAACATAAAACTTTAACATAAAAGGAGGAGTGTCTATAAGGCTGTTTTCATGTCCATAACCGATTTTATTACACTTTGTAGACTAAAAGTAATATGTGTTGGCTGTAATGTCATGCAATATTAGATCAAATGGTGAAGGTTTCTTTGTTGTGTACAAGATGAAAGGGGTGGGGTAATTCTGACCCGAAGAGGGTTCTGTTAAGAAAATGCTAATACTTTTATTGCTACTTAGAACTGGAAGTTTACCATTTCATTACTCCTCATGCAATGCCAGATATAACAAATGATTATAATACTTTTGTGAAATTTCTACATGCAAAAAAAAAATATTAGCATTTTAACAGAATCCTCTTCGGGTCAGAATTACCCCACCCATTTTCATCTTGTACACACCAAAGAAACCTTTACCAATTGATTTAATATTACATGACATTACAGCCAACACATATTAGACTGAGTTTACAAAGTTTAAAGAAAATTGGTTGCGGCCATGAAAACAGCCTCATAGACACTGCTCCTTTCTAAGTCCGTGACCTTGACCGCCAGACGGCACAACACCAGCTGCAGTTTAATATCATACAAAATATAATTCAAATTGATCAGAGGGTTCAGAATATAATTCAAATTGATACTTAGAATTTCAAATTATAATCTTAAAGAGTTCCATGAGAAAATACATTCAAAAGAAGGAACATGGGCAATACTTCGAAGTGTCGGCTACTCAAGCCTCATCAGTGACCCTGATATGACCTGGTGACGAAAGCCAGAGGAAAGCATACTGTAACTTCTAAATTTTAATATAGCAATCGATTCAAGGACCGGTATGTATAAAAAAAAGTCTGAGAAATAGACTGCAGAATATATGTTTTGAAGGCCTGACGTATTCTTCCGTTTACAAAAATGTATAACTTAATACTCAATCGAAAGTTTGAATAAACTCTTAACGGACGAACGGCACCCCGTTACTGTGGCCATGGATACGTTCTGTTTAGGTTCGGGGGAAACGTCGTTACGAGAATTGACACACACACACACGCGCAAACACACACACACATTCCGCTGAGGTGTGAGGTGCAGGGGAAACGCCGTTACGAGAAGCACAATAAACCACCTGGGGCCGTATTTATAAAACAAATTAAGTCGTTGCTATGTTGTTGCGAAGGCTAAATCTCTATGAAGGAAATTCCCTATAACAATGAAATTTGCTCTGGAGGAACAGTCTTTTCAGACTGTTCCTCAAGAGAAAATTTCATAGTTGTAGGGAATGGTGACCAATAAGAAATTTGGCTCAGTATATAGGTAGGGGACTTATGCGGGGTAAACACAAATACTTTGTAATTAGACGAGAGACAAAGATACGAACAAATGGCCTCACTGAGAACGCCTCATGAAGTTACGAACTGACGTTCATATGTTCTGAAAAGTTTTTCGTCTGTGCATTTAAAGATTTACGCCCTTGTTAATGATTACGAAAAACGTTTTCATGCAATATATTTACACAGTATCTCCGAAATGGCCCATTTATACATTTGACAATAGATATTAAGACCAATATTTGTGAAAAGTTACTTTATTTCAAGAAATAAGATACCTGTTTTACAATCGCGGACCGCTATCGAAATCGCCTCATTGGACAGAATTAATTTGCTCTGATGTCACTAGCCGCGTGCACGAATAAGAAAAATACCTAGGTATCGTCATATGACCCTCCTATTGGCTGACGGTTGTGTTCATTTACATTTTCAATCTCGATACTTTATTTTAATTGAAAACTGTATTAAATTAGAACACTTTTTTCGAATTTTTACAATGGATTTAAATATGACTATATATTATCTAACGAAATTAGTAAAATTGTTTATTTTGGAGATGGTGAAAAAATGAGGGAGTATACTTTTAATGATTTATGTGATGAACTCATATAATGGTAAACAGATAAATTCTTCCTGACAAGTGAGCATAATAAAGATCTTCTTTGTTGTTTACCTATTGATCGACAGATAGTCTTGCCAAATAAAGCATTCATAAAATTTTGTATTCAATAGGCTTATAACAATGACGTAGAAAATCGATTCTGTAGAAATATTGAACTGTGTGTGTGTGTGTATGTAATGTACAGATTATTCATGTAAGAAAAATGACTGACGATCATTCTTCCATTTGATTTTGAAAGTAACAATGGCTGAAAATAAGTTAGATTTGGAACAAATGAATATAGAAAGTGATTCCAAGGAAATTCCTAACCCCTTTGAGATGGAGCTTCTATTTTTGCTCCGAGAGAAATTGGAAAGATTAGGCAAGTCATTTGAGTCGAAAAGATTAAGTGATTTTCATTTAATAGCAAAAGACAAGGAACAGGACCTAAGTTTAAGACCAATTTGGCCATATCAGTTTTGGTGTTCAAATGTTGTGCAGGCGGCTACGGAAGAAATTCACAGAGAAAGGACAAACTCTGCAAATAAACTTGATCAAATGGTTGAAAACAAAGATAGATTGGTTCCTTCAGATACCACAAACGAAGAAGCTTTACCAGATAGTGGCGGAACAAACCAACAGCTAGATGAGGTTAATAAAGAGCAATCGATAATAGGCATACTTGAAGCTCTTACAGGTAGCCTTAGAGAGATAAAGTCACTTTTGCCCAGCACTACGAATTCCCCGATCATCGATGCTGCAAGGGGCGAACTTCATCTTGCAGAACATTCGGGGAATGAAGCTTTTACGCAATTACCTTTAGGAGATCAAAATTGTCCGCAGGCAAATACCGGTAGAACACAATCGGAATCAAATCTCGTTTGTGAAGGAAATGCAGAGTCAGTTATCGAACAGAAAATAAAAACCTTGGACATAGAAACCTACGAGGGTAGAAATACCTTTGATGAAGATTTTGCGAATGTTTACCAACAGAAGCCACACCAAACCACAGAGTCGGACATATCTTCTAGTGCAACAGGGCAAGAGCTTGAAACAAGTAATGATTACGGAAGCGATATTAAAACAAAAGCAGCTATCGATAAAAGTCTGCTTGTAGAACATATCGGAGAAATACGAAACGACCAAGGCTGCAGACCGAAAACAACAAAATGGAAAGGAAATGTATTACCGTCTAAAACAAGTAATTTCAACTCTATACACGATCTTGAAACGTCAAAAGTACATCAAGATGAGCTAAAACCGTCTACTGAAGGCCTTTCTTTAAGAACATGTCTTAAAAACACACTTTATCCTTTCGAAACCACAAAAGTTCAATCTAGGAAATCTGAAATTATTTCAGGGTATGAAAATGACACGACGGAAATAAGCCTGTCAAACAAAGATCCTGATTATAGACCAAAATTACCACTTCACAAAGCAGAAAACTTGCCTGTGGAAACAAATGATAATGGTAAACAAGAAAACAGCGTTTTATCCGGAGGCATACTCGTAGAAACGGCTCTTAAGAAACTAGAGAAACCATCACATTATAGCATAGATTATGACGTTCCAATTAAATCAGGATCTGCTATTTCTGGATTCATTGATCACTGGCTATCCTTCTCAAGCCTAAAAAATGCAGAAAACATAGATTACGTTAGAAACAACGTACATAAAATAATTCAAGAAACAGTAGATGAACTGATAGAAAGATACGAAATATTTACAGGCAGTTATCTTGTTGCAACAGGCAGTATGGCAGAGAATACGCGTATTCTCAAACCTGATGAATTTGACTTTATGGTGGTTCTTCCATTACTGGCTGAAGCTGAAATTGCTGACTTCATATACTCGCAAAACGGCATAGAAATAGAGGTACATGAGGCTCTGAGAGATAGGTTATTTCGATTCAAAGATGACAACGTATCCGTTGATGCAAAACTGAAATGGCCACTTACGAACGCAATATTACTGGAAACGTTTCGTGATGCAGTTGCTAAGCATGTACCATCTGGATGGCGAATTTTACCGGAGAGTGCAATTCATTCCATGCGCGTTTATCTGAAAAATCAAACACTAACATTTCACTTGTTGTGTGACACACGGGAATGCCGGGAACTTGATATATCTGTTGATATTTGTTTTTGTGTTCCTTTAACAACTGACATGATCGAGAACATAAGAGTTGCCGACACGTTTCATGCTGAAAGTTTGCGTTACACACAAAACCAGCAAGTGGAACTGGACACACAACTATTCGCTGTAGTGTCAAACAATCCATTGTTTTGTGGTAGATTTTACTTTCTTGTGGAGAGAGAAATATTCCGACAGAAACCGAGGGAAGCGAACTGTTATAGGCTAGCAAAATACGTTGCTCATGCTTTCCTTCCGAAACTCCAGAAAAACAAATGTCCATTGTGCTTTGACACAATCATACCTTCATTTTACCTGAAGATGGCTTTATTTTTTATGTGTGATTACTATAAGAATGAACAAGACTGGGATGACAAACAACTAGGAAACAGACTGATAGAGGTATTTGACATCATACGACACTCTCTGCAGTCTGTAGCGGGCCATATGTCATATTATCTGGTAATTAACACTGCAAAGCTGGACCACCAAACACAATATTGTCCAAATGACGGTACACTGATAATGGGAACAGGAATGGATGGTACAAAACCATGTACTCTACCAGAATGTGAAGAGATATTAAAGTCTGTGACAAAAGTGGAAGTTATTGACCAAATACTGGCCTACTGGGAATACATGAAAACAGTGCCTTGGACATTCGGATCATTACTAGAAAAACTCGTCCTGCTTCTCCAATTTCTCAAAGGTACAGAAATGAATGCTACAATACTATATCGAAGACACCCAAAGCTGTAAGCATCTCATATCTGGCGCTGCAGCTAACTGAAAATATGGATAAAATTGTTAAAGAACACTTAGGTATCTGTAGAGAAAAAATGGCCCATGTTCCTGCTTGTGAATTTGTTCTGTGCTCTTGAAGGAACTCTTTAAGAATTTTTATTTCGCTCACAACTTCCTACATGCAAATATCTGCACGGCGTATCTTTGTTATATGGGTGGAGCGTTTAAACTGTGATTCACGAACGACCGGACTGTCGAAAAGAATTTCTAAAAGCTACATGATGTAGACATAATGTCACTGTGAATGTTTTTGATTGACTGATTTGTTGCTTTACGTCCACGGTAAACAGCTATGGTCATGTCGGGACGGTCAGTTAACCTAACCACACTATTCCTGGGCAGGCTTAGACCTCCTAAGCGCTTAACCAGTACTAAGTGCACATACTTTCGCCAGTAACTGACAACTACCCTTCTTGAATCAGCGGAAGGAGAAAGGAAAGTATGTGGCCAGATCGGGTATCGAACTGGCCACATGCTGATTCAAGAAGGGTAGTTGTCAGTTACTGGCGAAAGTGTGTGCTCTTAGTACTGGTTAACCGCTAAGGAGGTCTAAGCCTGCACAGGAATAGTGTGGTTAGGTTTACTGACCGTCCCGACATGTTAATTTTTTATATTATATTATGGAAATAAAATTAGTTTGACAGAATAACGGCATTTTGAGCATAGTAGGTTTGGGCAATTTGTTAGCACTCTAGAATATGGGTCTGTATTTTTTTATTCCTTTCATATACCATTAGAGGTTTTCTAAATATGTGCTTAGTCATAGTGTTAATAGTGTTATGAAGATGTGCACATGGCTTTTCGATAGAGGTTAATTTGACAAAATTACAGCCTTTTCAACTTGGCATTTTAGGCAAACGTGTTGCTATTTTAAATCTGAGGAAAAATGCAGGGGAGTCGTAACTTCTTTTGCCCAATACACATGTATATACATAATATATTTGCTGACTTTATAGATTAGTCTTGTGCCCTCATGCTCTTCAAGGAAGTGCTTTTTTGCTAAATTAGGTTAAAATCAACCACTTGTTATATATATAAGTTTTCCGTTGATATGAGGGGAGTTGAATAAGTTTGTAGAACTCGGGTTTAACTCACAGGTTGGAAGATAGTTTCAACATTATTTTTCAAAATATAACCCCCTTTACTTCAATGCATTTGGCCCACTTTTCTGTTAAGCAGTCTATGCCTTTGAAATATAAGTCGTCTGTTTGGTCCCCAAACCAATCCTCTGTAGCAGCCTTGAGCTCATCATCGGTCGAAATCTCGTTCCACGCAAGTGGGACTTCAAATTTCAAAACAGATAATAATCACTTGGGGCCAGGTCTGGACTGTATGGCGGGTGATTTATCTGCTCGAACTTGCACTCACGAATAGCCGCTTGTGCAACTCTGGACTCCACCCTTTGCTGACGGTCTTGCATGTTCATGTTCAGGTTTCTGGGTACCCACCTGGCAGATACTTTTGATATGCCTAAATGTGCATGGATCATAGTGTAAACACTTCCATTAGGAATACCACATTCTGAAGAAAGTTCGACAACTTTGATTCGGCGATCGTTTATCACAAGTCTCTCAACACAGTCGTTCATTTCCTGGCTGATGAAATCAGCAGGGCGACCTGGCCTTGGGTCATCTTCTAGAAGTCTCGCCCACGTTTATATTCTTCTGACCACTTTGCCACTGTGGAATACTTTGGGCTACTATCACCATACACATCAGCCATGCGCCGATGGATTTCTTTGGCGTTTGCACCCTCCTTAGTGAGGAACTTTATGACTGCTCTGAACTCAATATTCTGACTTTCCATTTTTGCCTATGGGTATAGGTTTTCAAACAAAAAGTAAGAGCAAAAAATGTATGTGTTGACTGAACGGCTGTTATCATTCAACTGACAAAGGTTTACACTGCACAAAAATGAAACAAGAGCTGTCGCCTGACAGCATAGCTCGCCTGAATTGGTGCTTGCCCATCACACAGCCGCTATGGTGGTGTGCACTCTATGCATAAAACTTCAGGCAAGCATGTCCATAATGAAAACACATTTATAAACAAAAGCTATCTCAGAAATAAGTCTTAAAATAAAATAAAAATAAATAAAAGCACCGCAGGCACTGCATGATACCCCGCCACTGCTGTGCATCCTAACTTATTTTTTGAGATATATAATAGCTAAAGAGCCACAGAACTGAGATAGACAGAGATATGATGTCCTTACTGTAAATAAATATTAATATAAACCACCCAACAATGTGGAGCATTCTGACCAGTGTAGATTTAGATCAGGCTGTAAAGCATTTCTTTGAGCTGAGAGACTCTGTTTCCTATTCTATGGTGTTAAACATATCAGTGAAGTTTCATTCAGATATTCCATACAGTATAGGAACTACAAGTCAAAAAACATTTTTCAGATCTATCAAGGGGGAATACTCATTAACTGGAAAGGTAAGAGTGATGGTTCTTAGTCACAATATGTAACCTTTGATGTGAAACATACCTATAAAGTTTCGTTCAGATATTCCATATAGTAAAGGAACTACAGATAAAAACACGTTTTTCAGATCAATCAAGGGCGGATAACTCACAAACCGGGAAGATCAGAGTGACAGTTCCTAGTCACTATATGAAGCCTTTGATGTGAAACATATCTGTGAAGTTTTATTCAGATATTCCATATAGAAAGGGACCTACAAGTCAAAAACCATTTTTCAGATCTATCAAGGGCAGATAACTCATGAACTGGAAAGGTAAGAGTGATGGTTCTTTGTCACAGTATGTAACCTTTGATGTGAAACATATCTGTAAAGTTTCATTTAAATATTCCACATAGTAAAGGAACTACGGGTAAAAAACATTTTTTAATTCAATCAAGGGTGGATAACTCACAAACGGGAAAGGTAAGAGTGACGGTTCTTAGTCACAATATGTTACCTTTGATGTGAAACATATCTGTGAAGTTATATTCAGATATTCCATATAGTAAAGGAACAATAGGTCAAAAACCTTTTTTCAGACCTATCAAGGGCGGATAACTCACAAACTGGGAAGGTCAGAGTGACGGTCCTTAGCCACAATATGTAACCTTTGATGTGCAACATATCTGTGAAGTTTCATTCAGATATCATGAACAGTAAAGGAATAACAGGCCAGAAACCATTTTTCCAATACGAAAAAGGGCAGTAACTCCGATAAAAATGGACGGATTTTGGCCATTAACAATCCCATACCACTCATCGCCGATAACAATATGTATGCAAAATTTGAAAAAATTCCGTGAATAAATACTCAAGTTATCGATCGGAAATGGTGAGCACGGACGGACGGACGGACGGACGGACGGACGGACGGACGGACGGACGGACGGACGGACGGACAGACGGACGGACGGACGGACACCGAAAGGTATAACATAATACCCCGCCACTAAAGTGTGGCGGGGTATAAAAAGTGAAATGAAATTTCAAAGTCCACAAGCTTGAGGTAAAAAAACTGACGGGGGGGGGGGGGGGGGGGGGGCGGGAGGGGGTCTATGTGGACTGCTATGCATAAAACTTCAGGCAAGCATGTCCATACTGAAAACACATAATTTATAAACAAAAGCTTTCTCAGAAATAGGTCTTAAAAATAAAATTAAAAGAAAATGAAATGAAATTTCAAAGCCCATGAGCTTGACGTAAAAAAAACTGACGGGTAGGGGGGAGGGGGGGGGGGTGGGGGGGCTACTAGGATGTATCAAAACCCTGAACCATTATCTAACATCAGTCCAAGTATTAGTATCAACTGAGTCCATCATCGTGGCACTGTGAAATTATGTCTTCATAAATATAAAACTTTAACCAAAATCTTTAAGACAAAATTCTAAGTCGATGACCTTGACTTCAAGGTCATCCAGTGGGGGTAAGTTAAGGTGTTTTGTAAAAACTCAAAAAAGAGTCTAACATCATTTCAAGTATAAACTAAATCTCTGCAAAGCATTATGAATCAGTATGCAATTACAAAACTTTAAAAAAGACAAAAAATTCCCAAGTCCCTGACCTTGACATCAAGATCACTGAGCGGGGTTGGGGTAGTACTCTGTAGATCTAACTACAGTGCAAATATAAAAAGAATTCATCTATGGGTTCAGGAGATATGTGTCTTTAAAAAACTTTAACCAAAACATCCAATCAATAAAAAGACAATGTTCTAAGTCCATGACCTTGACATCAAGGTCACAGAGGGGGGTGGGGGTGGTACCTTCGAAAACTTTAGACCAATACCCAACTTTAGTGCAAGTATCAAAGGAATCCATCCATGGGTTAAGGAGATATTGGGCTTTATAAAACTTTAACCAAAACATCCAGTCAAAAAAAATACCAGTTTACTAAGTCCATGACCTTGACATCAAGGTCACGGAGTGAGGTGGGGGTGGTACCCTGTTAAACCTTAGACCAATATCTAACTACAGTGCAAGTATCAAAAGAATCCATCCATGGGTTAAGGAGATATAGGTCTTTAAAAAACTTTAACCAAAACATCCAATCCGGACGCCGACGCGGACGCTGACGCGGACGCGGACGCTGACGCGGACGCGGACGCCGTGGTGACAACAATAGCTCTTCCTGAACTTTCGTTCAGGCGAGCTAAAAAGCAATCTTGAATTGTATAGAAAAATAACAAGTTCTACGAACTTATTGAACTCCCCTCGTATGTTAACTGCGTGTTTGTGCGTGTGATTTTTTTCTGTCAGATTCTCATGACCCACTATAGCTAGGATTTTGAAACTTGGTAAAAACGTTGAGCATGTCTAGTTGTATTGTGTATGAGAATCAGCCTCCTGCTGCCAATCATTCCCTTTGTTTGTCCATTATTTTCTCTCTTCAATAAAATTTTGTCAAAGATTTCTCAGGAACCACTAGAGCTAGAATTTTGAAATTTGGTAAAAACATTGGGTTTGATTAGTTGTATTTGTGAGAGGGAATCAGCCTTAATCTTGCTTATCATTCCCTTTGTTTGTCCACTTTTCTTTCTCTCTGATTAAAGTTTTGTCAAAGATTTCTCAGGAATCACTTTTTAAAAGACTTTGAATTGTGGCACAAGCGTTCGGTATGTATTGTGTAAGTCCTGCACATGTTATCATTTCCTTTATTTGTCCATTTTTTCTTTCAAATTAAAATTGGCACAAACTTTGGGTATGGCTAGATGTATTGCGTCGACAGAATCAGCCTCCTCCTGCATGTTATAAATTCCTTTTCTCATCCTTTTTTTTTTCTTTCTTTCCAATTAAAATTGCTAAACTGGTTTTAAAAGCCTTCCCCCTACATCATGTACGTGAGGTTAGACTCTTTTTTCATCAGTGAGCAAGACAAATTAGTTTTTTTTGTAACAGTAATTATTTGAAGTCCTTTGTTATTGATTATAAGTCAAAAGACATTATTGCTGGTCAACTGAAGAGGCTGATTGGATTGACTGTCCCACTGAACTATTGACAGGTCTGTTCTTTTCAACCAAACAACCTTTATCATTATCCTTTCTAGGTTAGATTTATTGTTCATATTTTGATTAACAGGAATATCAAGGATTTCAAATGATTTATGAAAAGGTCTTATTAGGTTTTATATATAAAAAAGTTTCTATTGTACCAGATTTTACCACAGACATGTCTCTCTCCCCCCCCCCCCCTCAATCCCCTCTCCCCCATCCCACCCCCTCCAGCCTTCTATTTACTTCTCTCTTAAAGTTTGAAAATATGAATTATTTAACAGAGTCTTTGGTCATAAGTTTTTAAATATTACATCAAAAAGCAGCCAACTGTAATTTTCATGTTTGTGCAGAAAACTTTCACACATTGACAAACGTGTAAATACACCTGTCATTAATCTTTAGGCCTGTGAAGTACATCTGTAACAGTACATTAATTAACCAAACAGTGTTTGAAGATGAACTATATTTAAGTGTTTGCAACACCTGTAAATTGCTGTTAAAACAGATTAAAAGGTGTAAAAGCTGCCCCATGCCACTGCAGTGGGTGTGGCATAGATCTAATTATCAAATTGACCAATCACATGTCTCTGATAGGGGTATTATGCGAGGCTTTATTTCTAAAGTGTGAAAATTTTATTTATCTGCAATCTAGATAAAATCTTACAATTGTATTACTTAAGGTGTCAGGAATGAAACCTAAGACCCAATTTGGAACTTCTTGACACTTTTTTGGAAGATAACAAAAAACATTGGGAAGACTGTAAGATTGAAGTTAATGCTACGGGCTTAAGACTGAAGAGTCATAGACAAAAATGCCCAGGACTAAAAAGGCCAAAAGCTGTTGCTAAGAGGCCAACTGTCCACTTAAAAAAAACTCAACTGACCACCATAACTTCCAAATGACCACTAAAAATATTCAATCGACCACTCAATATTTCAATCGACCAGTGTTGACCACTTTGGGAGTATTGACAGGGCGGTTTGAACCCGTGAAAACCGCTGGTTAAAACCATCCTGGTTTTGACTGCCCAACCTTCCTCTTCTTCAAACTGCCAAAGCCATTTAATTTCAAACTGACTTTTCCCTGACTTTTTAAGTACTGTCCAAATTTCCCTGACCTATCACCAAATTCTCTGACTGTTTCCCGACCTGGAAAAATTTAGTTTGAAATTCCAGATCTGGGCCCAGTTGTTCAAAGCATCGTTAGCCTAACGAGCTCGTTAAGAGGTCAACTTGTTAAGTGTTTAACAACTCTGTAGCCAAATATGTTGTAATTTTGTTGAAAAAATGTGAAAAGCTTTTGCAGTGCAAAAGCTTTTCCCATTTTTTCAACAAAAAATAGTGGCGTATTTGAGATATTACTTTTAAAATTTTAACGTCTCGTTAACTAACGATGTCGTTAGTTTTGAACAACTGGGTCCTGATGTTCTTCCCGGACCCTGGCAACCCTGGGTTAAGGTGTATGGGTACAACTCCATGTTTTTACACCATTTTTACACACAGGAACAACATTTGTGACATACCATTTGCTATCCTGGCCTTCGAAAGACTTTTAACTGTGACATATCACAAGAATTCCGCGGAATGCTATGTCGCACCTGGCATGCACTTCCACAGTAGTCAAGACTATAGTTTGCGAGAAATGGACTTAAACACTAGGGTTGACGTAATTGTTGAGGCACGGTTTTACAAAGTCAGCAGAGCATGAAATATATGTCAAGGTAAAAATAAGAGCAACAGCCCTCTAGAACATTCTAAGAAGAAGCTGTGTGCCAGGCTTGATGACTGTAGGTATCATGGTTTGCAAGGAATGGACTTAAATGCTAGGGTCGACGTAATTGTTGATGGACTGTTTTACAAAGTCAGCAGAGCATAAAATAAAGGTCAAGGGTAAAAATAAGAGCAACAGCCCTCTAGAACATTCTAAGAAGAAGCTTTATGCCCGGTTTGATGATTGTAGGTATCATAATTTGCGACAAATGGACTAAAATGTTAGGGTCGACGCTAGGGTCGACGTAATTGTTGACGGACAGACATAGCATAAAATAAAGGTCAAGGGTAAAAATAAGAGCAACAGCCCTCTAGAACATTCTAAGAAGAAGCTTTATGCCAGGTTTGATGATTGTAGGTAACATAGTTTGCGAGAAATGGACTAAAATGCTAGGGTCGACGTAATTGTTGACGGACGGACGTACGGACGGACGGACGGACGGACGTACGGACGAACGGAATGACTGACGGACGGACGGAAAAGTGAACTCCTATATCGCACCTTGCTAAAGCAGGTGCGACAAAAATAGGATGCCTAACATGAGAAGCAAACCAACATTTTTCTGTTTTTTATTTTTCATTTTTAAAGCTGGTAACTTTTTTATATTCAGATCTTTTCAGAGATCAAGACAAACAGTTTTCAATGAAAACTATCAAAATGTACATACATGTTATGGCCACAGATAAAACTTGATTCAGCAAGTAAATTTTGCAAGTGATGGCCACATGCTATATGTTTTTAGAAATAATACAAAATTATTCTGGAATTATAACAAAAACCCCGTGTTTAGGCCTCTGTGAGTTGTTAACTTTATCAAATAATATGCATGAAAACAGCTAATTCTTTTCCATTTAATACCAAATGGCAGCACATTATCTGTTTTGCATAATATTTTTATATCAATATCAACAACACAGGCAACAAATGATGTTGTTAGTTTGTTTTAACACTGCTTCATACCCTTTCTTAATTTTATGCCTATATCAATTCATTATATCCTTTCATGTCTTCTGCTATTAACAAATGCTCGCGATGAATTTATGTTATTTGTCCAGGCAACATCACCTTTGCACAAATTATCTTACCATGAATACAGTCTTTAAAAAGACTTAATGAACTATGTCTCTGAAAGCATGAGCATTTAAACCATGAAATTATCCAAAACTTGTTAAACTTATTTTACTGTGTAGACCTAGTTTAGTTGTACAGCACCATACTGCCATATTTTGTTATTTTTTGAAAGTTATATATGAGCCATGACCCAACAAATCCAACAAAGTGGCATGTGTACCCGAGGAAAACTCAGATCAGCCTTGGCATCCACCCAGAATGATCAGAGTCTTTGCAGTTCAGCAAGGAGGAAGCTTAGACACTTAGCTACCCTTTAAGAACACAGCAAAGACTCTGATCAGACTGGGCAGATGCCTAGGCTGATCAGAGTCTTTGCAGTTCAGCAAGGAGGAAGCTTGGGAAAAGGCGTATATAAGCTCCAGCTTGCTTCCTAATCCCAATAAATTCATGTGTTGTATTATTATATATGTCTAGATGAAAATAAAATATTGTTTAAACTAAGGAGGAAGCTTAGACACTTAGCTACCCTTTAAGAACATAGTGAAGTCTCTGATCAAACTAGGCAGGTGCCCAGGCTGATCTGAGTCTTCATTGGGGCACCCATGCCAATTTGATGGTTTTGTTGTGTCGAAGCTCAAAGTAATAAGTCAAAATTCTGTTTGTGCTCTTAAAAGCCATGGGAAATTTAGTCAACATTTGCCACAGACTATTGAAGTTTCTAATCCACTGGTGTTATCAAATTCATAACTAAATCAGATGTTTTTTTGTTGTTTTTTTTCTACAGATGTTATGAAAAACAGTGTAAGAATTGAAATGTACAGATCAGGGAATGAAAGTCATCTAATTGTAGGTCATGTATCTTGGAGTAGAACTAAACTTGGCATAGGCCTTTATAACTTTGTTAACTGCCTCTAAAAAGTCTTTCTCAGTTGCCATTTTCCTTCTAGCTCTGATAGCGAACATTCCTGCCTCTGTACAAACACTACGGATCTCTGCACCTGTAACAAAGGGATACAGGTAGAGGTAGATAACAAACACTGCAAACTGAGGCAATACAACAAGTTGCAACATGTACTGTAAAACACTTATATTTGGCGGTCACTTTATTTTGACCATATTGGCGGATAAGAAGAAAACCGCCAAATTAAAATGCCGCCAATTAAACTGCTGATTAGAAGAAAATCTGCCATTGAGAGATGTATTCCTTCCATTATAATATCTAAGCAAACAAACATCATATGCATTAGTAGAAACAATGTCAAAGTAAAACATCCTGGCGAAACAGACTGTAGCGGTGTTTATGCCATGCTACTTAGTACCTAAGCTAATTTAATTTAATCAGACGCAACAAATTAACCTGTACAATGTTTCAACGGTTTTGTTTATAATAATAGAATAGAATTGTAATAACAGCAATCAGTCGCATAATTAAAGAAAAACAATTTAGAACCACGACTCAAATGGTCTATAAACTCTGTTTGTTTTTTTCTTTTGCTTCCGATTTTTTTTCTTTTTTGGAATTCACAAAACCGCCAAAAGGTCCTTTTATAAAAACCGCCAAATTTTGCTGTCGCAAAATATAAGTGTTTTACAGTACATAGATGCTTAATACATATCCTAATGTGCTTAAATATTGGGACACCAAAAAACCATTAAATTTTACATTTGGAACAAATGGAAAATTTATGGTTTTGGGTGTCCCAATACTAGGGCTAGGACGAGTACCCGGGTACCCGAGTTCGGGTCGGGTAGACCAATTACCCGGGGTACATATTTACTACCTGTTAACCGAATGCTTAATATCATTTAATATATAAATATTCTTTTTCAATAGAATTCCAATCAATTAGAGCAAAGTTTAGTCACTGTCTTTTATAAATTTGCGATCATATATTGCCAAACCATTATTGCATATTGTAACAGGCAGACATCCACATTTGCGTATCCTTCCCATGTACATATATGTATCCTTCCCATGTACATACAGATACCTAACATGTTATTTGATCTAAATGTATATTTTCTAACAGTGAACATTCTCAAAATACTATGGTAACAGGTACCTGGGTACCCACGGATAATAGGGATTTGGGTAACCGGGTACAAAATCTCTCACCGTCCCAGCCCTACCCAATATTGAGGCACATTAGGATATCCCTAAAAACCATTAATTTTTCACTTGGAACAAATGGAAAATTATTGGGTTTTGGTATCCCAATACTTAAGCACATTAGGATATGCAAACAGCAAATGTCCAACCAGCCTGCACATCTCTGTAGTCCGGTCAGAACCTCTGCTTATTGCACTCCTGAGGCATTAACATGTACATATGAAAGGCTCTAGCTAGGGTGAATAGATAATCGGCCAGGCTCCGAGGTTATCGAGGTTATAAAACTTGAGTACATTCTCAATCTAAAAATAAAGCTATCTGATTGGCTGCTTCCGAGCACATGCTCGGAAGCAGCCAATCAGTGTGCTTTATTTTGAGTTTGAGATTATTCTCAAGTTTTATAACTGCGAACCCTGATTTCAGTCCATGTTAATCCCATATACGCTGAGCAATACTTTTTGGTGTGATGCTGCTTAATACGGGCACATGTAATATGAGTATTTGATGATAATTCAGTGTTATTTTTATCTTTTTTCTCCATGAAAACCAATGTACATGTAGTGGCCGCATCTGATGAGGGGTCAGAAAAAATACTTTATGGAGCATTAACAAAATTATCTTGGAATTATACTCAACTTTAAGGATTTACACAAAATGGAAAATATTTGGTGTGTGTGTGTGAGAGAGAGAGAGAATTCTTTTGCTCTCAGTAATTGCTCTAAGAGAGCAAATTCTTTCCTTTAAGTGTAACCCGATTTGACAGAGACAGTCTGTTGCCTGGTGCATATTCCACTCAGAGTGTTAAATTTGTCTTTGTTGTAAAGTCTGACACCAAATCATACAGGAATATCCGGTCACTGTATGAAATCTGGACACATATTTTTGCTGTATGGGCATAATCAAGCCAGTGGTTTGTATCTTATAACTTTTTCAACACTCATGGATCTGAGACTAGAGGGCCAACAGCGTAGATCCAGATGAGGTGGCTCATTATGAGCCACCTCATCTGGATCTACGCTCTTGGCCGTTTCAACTATTTGAGTTATTGGCACTTTACGAGTTAACTATAGCACCTACCTGTGCTGTTGGGACATAAACGAGCCAGAAGTTCGTATCTGATATCTTTTTCAACACTCATCGATCTGGCGTGGATCTTGAATATATGAGCTCTGCCCTGGAATAATGAAACATTGATTTGAAACACTATTTTCCAAAACACATCTGAAACAGGTTTTCAAGACTAAATTTAAAATGCTGTTTTTAAAGTGGCCCCTGTACAAGTACAATAAGTGACCTAGAATTTCCAAACCACATCCTAATGTGTGTAAAATTCAAGACATCATAATCTGGTAATCGGTTCACTGTTTGAACTTTTAATAGGGTTGCAAAGTTGTACAAGCATGACTACACCCCACCCCCTTCCTCCCCCTCATCTTAATATAAACTTTACTTTGCAATAGCCACAAAATCAAGTTTCAAACAAAAATAATTAATGGCATTTTAGATGAAAAGCATCAAAACCACTAGAAACGTTTTTTGACAAAAACAGATGTCCCCCAACCTGCGCTTTCCCAGCTCATTTTCCCTAAATGCTGCCAAGTTAAGACCTCCTGTGACCTTGAAATAGGGTCTAATCTAATTTAATCACTTCTTTTCCATCTCCCAGTGATGTATCTGTACCAGTTTGGTTCAAATCCATCTATCCGTTCAGGAGATATGGTGCAGTCAAGCAATTTTTTTAACATTGTCTGACCACCTGTGATCTTGAAATAGGTCAAGGTCACCAAAATATAATCAGTCCTTTTGCCTTTCCTACTTATGTATCTGTGCAAGTTTGGTTCAAATCCATCCATCCATTCAGGAGATAGAGTGCAGACAAGGCATTTTTCAACACACTTTGACCTCCAGTGAAAACAGGGTCAAGGTCACCAAAATCTAATCAGTTCTTACCATCTCCCAGTGATATATTTGTGCCAGTTTGGTACAAATCCATCAATTCCTTCAGGAAATATGGTGCAGACAAGCTATTTCTAATCATTCTTTGACCTCCTGTGACCTTGAAAATAAGGTCAAGGTCACCAAAATTGAGTTTTTTCTCCCCACTCAGTGATGTATCTGTGCAAGTTTGGTCAAAATCCATGCATCCCTTCAGGAGATAGAGTGCAGACATGAAGCTACGCTGACAGACCCTGATAGGATCCACACCAAAACCAATACTGTCCCCCCCAACCCCCATGGTGGAGAGACATAAAAACACTCCCAATTACAGTGTTCAATATACACAGCAATATATTCATATAGTGCACATCTCAAATTGTTAAAAAGCCTAAATTAAACTGCACAATAGGCTGCTTTCATAAAATTAGCAAAATTCAGTGTTTTGCAGCACAAACCTCTAAATCTGGGAGACCAAACTCAATTTTCCTATCCAGCCGCCCAGGTCTCATCAGGGCAGGGTCTAGAGTATCAGGTCTGTTTGTAGCCATGAGAACTTTGATGTTGCCCCGGGGATCAAACCCGTCCAACTGGTTGATAAGTTCCAACATGGTCCGCTGTACTTCATTGTCTCCTCCGGCGCCATCATCAAATCTAGCACCTGAAAGTATTACGGTAGACTCTTGTTATCTCAAATACTGATATCTCAAAGTACCTTCTTATATCAAAGAATATAGCTTGGACATATGATATTTCTGTTTTACTTTACATTTCAACTCCTGTTATCTCAAACTACTGTTGCCTGAGCTAGTCACTGTAGCGATTAAGGAGATTAGCAGCTGTGAATTATTTAATGACCATCAAACAGCAAACATAAACACCGTAAAAATTCTCTATATTGGGACAGTTAGGTCTGAGCAAATAGTGAAAACCCTGATCAGACTGCTTCTCAAGGAGCAGTCTGATTAGGGTTTATACTACCGGTATTTGCCATCCCATTTGCATTTTTTGAACACATTTTACTGCACTGTAAAACCAAACCGTTCCAATTTTAGGACAATTATGGTAATTATTTTTGGTGTCCCAATATTAAGATATTTTACTGTAATTCAAATTAACAAATTCTTTACATAAATTTATCACAGCAGAGAGTTTCTCTAGAATAAAGCATACACTTTCAAAACAATCCTAAAAATCTAGCTCCATCTATAAGATGGAGCTATACTTTTTAGATTGTTTTGAAGGGAAAATCCATATCTTATAGCTGAAGAAATCGGTACAACAAGAAAATGTCACCAACCTCCTACAGCGTCTATTTCATCGAAGAATATGATACATGCTTTCTTATTTCTCGCCATTTCAAACAATTCTCTAACCATTCTGGCTCCCTGAAAGAATTTCAGCAGCACAAATTAAAACAATCTGAAACATTTACAAACATAAATGTATAATTTTTTGATTCCAAAGGATCAAAGTTTATGATATGTAAAGCTAATGCAGGCTGATTTGAGTCATCCCTGATTGCAGAAAGTATGCTACTTTTCACACAAAGTCTGCCCATCTTATAAATTTCATATGCAGGGATACAGACTAGTGCGGTCGCCCACTCGCCCACTGCGAGTAAAAAATCGGGTGGGCGCCTAAAATTAAAATGATTGTTGCCCAGTTTGCGATCGTCAGCTGTCGGCAAGTGTCAGGCGTGTTTTCGGCTTGGAGTAAAATCACCCACATCTAAGGGTATTGCTAACTTCCACGCCGATATCGGCTATGAATGTTAGGTGTTCCATCATACTTGTGTGTTGGATTTTACTCACTATCATGAAACAACATGGCTGCCTCCTCGTAATAAAAGATAGATAGATAGACCGATTTGACAGCAAAAAATTTTAAACCGTTTATAAATTTTTCGCGCGTAATATGGCGATACATTGCTGGTGTTTCACACCCAGTTACTAAAAGGAAACAAAACCATGAAGAAAGGAGGGTTTACTACAAAGCCTACGGAAATGGCGCAATTCTCGCGCAGATTCTGAATATTTAAATGTGGGCCCCTAAATTTCTGGCAGGGTGACTAAGTTTCAGTTTTTAGGGGCCCAGCTTGCTCCTATGAAAAATGAGTTAGTCTGTATCCCTGATATGCACACAGAGAACAAGCAGAAAAGTATTCTTTTGCAGTTTTAAGAAAATTCAGCCATCACTTTTAACAAGGGCTTCGCAAGCGGCTCATAATACGCCCGTTTCAATTTCCTAAAGGAGTTACAGAATGAGCAAGATTGCAAAAGGATAGACAGGCAGACAAACAGGGGCAACCATTCTATAATAATTAACTAGAACTGTCAGCGAATCCGACTGTACCCCGCTTAATTGCTTAAATCAAATGATGTTATTTTCGTAACAAAAAGCATAAAGAGGGAGAGAAATCATTGTTACCATGTATACCAAAAATGAATGGTTGCTGTGAAATCTGTTACAAAAAATTACATTATTCAAAGTCAGGAGAGAAAGAAAATTGGAAAAATATAGGGAAGAATAAGCAGGAGAAGACTGGTTATCAATCCCACAATACAACAAGTTATCATCAACATGCATACAAAAATCCCTACCCTAACTTACAGATGCATAGAAATCTTTTGCAAAAAAATGCATTATTCAAAGTAAAGAGAGAAAGAAAATCGGACAAATACAGGGAATAAAAAGAGGAGAAGTCTGGTTCTCAATCCCACAATACAGGAAGTCATCATTAACCTGCATACTAAATATGACTAATCTAGCTTGCATGGTTGTGGGTATCTTTGATGAAAAAGTTCATTATTCAAAGTATGGAAAGAAAGAATATTGGACAAATACAGGGAAGAATAAGCAGAAAAAGGCTGGTTCTCAATCCAACAATACAACATATCGTCATCAACCTCCATACCAAATAAGAGTACTCTAGCTTGCTTGGTTGTGGAGAAATCTTTGACGAAAAATTTTATTATTCAAAGTATGGAAAGAACGAATATTGGACAAATACAGGGAAGAATAAGCAGAAAAAGGCTGGTTCTCAATCCAAAGATACAACATATCGTCACCAACCTGCATACCAAATATGACTACTCGAGCTTGCATGGTTGTGCAGAAATCTTTGACGAAAAATTTCATTATTCAAAGTAGGGAAAGAAAGAAAATCGGACAAATACAGGGAAGACTAAGCAGGAGAAGGCTGGTTCTCGATCCCACGATACAACATGTCGTCATCAACCTGCATAACAAATATGACTACTCTAGATGCGTGGTTGTGGAGAAATCTTTGACGAAAAATTTCATTATTCAAAGTATGGAAAGAAAGAAAATCAGACAAATACAGGGAAGAATAAGCAGGAGAAGGCTGGTTCTCCATCCCACAATACAACATGTCGTCATCAACCTGTATGCCAAATATGACCAGTCTAGCTTGTATGGTGGTGAAGAAATCTTCGATGAAAAATTTGATCAAATGGGGATGGAAGGACAGATGGAAGGACGGACATATGGACGGACGGACAGACAGATGTAAACCAGTATACCCCCCCACTTTTTCAAAGTTGGGGTATAATGACTGCAACATCATCTAAATATTTAACACATGATATACTGTAAGTTGGACAAGGGAGATAACCTAAATACACAAGTTTCACCATTTTTAGGCGGGCTGTAAGCCCGTCTATAGCTACGGTTGCCAACACGGTTTTGCGGTGGTCTTAACATATTTCTGTTTTTGTAAGCCTACGCTACGCGCTCTACATTTTGAACAGAGAAAAATAGTTCTGACATTTCTGTATAGTTTCAAAAATCCAGCCCATTGAACAAGGCAGAATGATTCGTCATAATCTATGTTGATTTATTCAAATTGAAAATAAAAAAAGCTTCAGTTTGAGACTTTTAAAAACCAATGTTTATCCCAGCGACCAACGCGGATAAATACATTACGTAAATTGTTCACCGATGGGTGAATACAAGTTGGCTTCTTTAAAAAAGAATCCAAAGCAAAGACCTGCTGTGCTATGCAAAGCATAGTTGAAGCCGTCTGATTGTACTAACGTGTCATTAAGGATGAGATTACTAGGTTGTGGCCACTAGGCAGTGTTGTTATGACTTTCATCTTGTCTGACTAATCTAACTGAACAAGAAAAAGACAGCAGTCATCATTTTATATCTTACAGATGACTGCAATTAAAAGTGATCTTTTGCAGATGGATATTTAGTCTTTTTGCAGAGTGACTACAGTCAGCATTTAACCTGTTTAGACAGACTACGGTCGCTCTTTTATCGTTAGGAGTCAGTGAAGAGTCTTTCGTGGTCCACCAGGAGTATTCCGTTATGCTATATGCAGTAAAAAGCTTGCCTAATGGCATTTCCTGGTTAATTTGAAACAAGTGTAGAAAACCGCGAACATGCAGTCAAGACAACTTAAATTTTTGCACTAAATGCCAACAGAGCACTTCATAACTATTGCTGTACTGCTGTTTATAGAACCTTTTTTCTTTGCTTTACAATTGTGATTTCTGGTATTCAATAAAATAATCTAAATATTTGACAAAGCCCTTCTGTTTTCTAGGATTTTATCTAAATTTCATCCCGAAAAACTAGCTGATGGAATGGTGTGCCTCTGTCATCACCCATTATATCTCTGTGCGTTAACTTTTTCAAAACGCCTCCTCTAAATCATTTGAATAAAATGCCCGCCTTTCAGTACTTTCAGTACTTTGATTAGTTCTAGTTTTTTCCCTTGACAATATATTGTACAAGAAAACACGAAAATACCTTTTAGAACTAATGAAAGAGATTAACTCTAAAACGAAGAAAGGGAAAGCAGCCATTTTTTACGCGACACATCGTTAGGACTTCATTCACATTGCTATGAAGTTTTATAAAGATATCCCAAACGGTTATCTAGCTATGGCGTGTACAAGACTTACAGGGAAAAAATTAATCAAAGGGGCATAACTTCAAAAGTAAGAAAGGGGGAGCAACCATTCTTGTACGCGACACGTTCCCCCACCCTGATACATATGCCTACCAAATTTCATGAAGATATCCCGAATGGTTACTGAGTTATGGCGTGTACAAGAATGTTTACGGACGGACGGACGGACAGCGCCACGACATAATACGTCCGTTTTTTTCAAAACGGGCGTATAAAAACTGTTTGAGAAACAATTACAGTTTTTGTTATCTCTTTTCATCTTGACTTCCCCAAAGAATTTAAAGTCCATCTCAGTTTCTGTTCTAAAACAATCAGTGCTCCAGATAAGGGGCAACAGGACTCATTTAGGGATAAGTTAGGATAATTGTTGCTGTCCTAGTATTAAAGTGTCACAATATATGTTTTCATTGAGAAATAAGGCAAATTATCTTAGAAATATCCTCAAAATTCCACATTATCTGGAGCTCTGACAATAAATGAGCCCCACAACGAAAAAACCAACAAAGTGGCTGTGCGCCCAGTGCAGACTCAGATCAGCCTGGGCATCTGCCCTGTCTGGTTAGAGTCTTCACTGTGTACTTAAAGATGGCTAAGGAACTAGGCTACCTCCATGCAGACATCAAAGACTCTGATCAGACTGGGCGGATGCCCAGGCTGTTCTGAGATTGCGCTGGGTGCAAAACCACTTTGTTGGTTTTCTCATGTGGCAGCTCAAATACACTTACCTCTCCGACATATTTCTGTACAAGTTCTGACCCAATGACTCTGATAAAACAGGCATCTGTTCTGTTGGCTACAGCTCTGGCACACAGAGTTTTACCAGTCCCTGGGGGTCCAAACAGTAACACTCCTTTGGGTGGCTCTATGCCCAGGTTTACAAACTTCTCTGGCTGTACACAAATGGAATAACATGTTAGAGATTATATCTTATCAGAGCCCTAGATAAGAGGGAGTATTTGCTGATAATTAGAGATAATTTTGGTTAATGCTGCATAAAAACATATAATGTGACCCCTCATCTGAACCCTCTCCACAAGACGGTTCAGATGAGGGGTCACAACATATGGTTTCAATGAGAAATAAAAACAATTATCCCTCAATTATCATCAAATACCCCTCTTATCTAGAGCTCTGATCTTACACTCATAAACATGACAGAACAGTTATAAAGACTAACAAGGGCCCAGTCACCCATGAGCCCTAAATTAAGCTGGGCACCCATATTTTCGGAGAAATTGCCTTTATACCAGTATTCATTAAACACCGTCAGACCTGATTGCCTGACATGTCTGATAAAAATTCATTTGAATTGGTGAAAATATTTTGAATTTTCAAGTACATTTCAATCATTTTATGAGATTCAGTCCTGTAAACTTTCACAGACTTTCATGAAGTCTGATATACCTATTAAACGTAAAATATTCATTGTTGGTAGTCTGGGCCTCGAATGAAACTGTAAGCCTGTATCCCTGCAGTACAAGCAACCACATTTTAGTCTCATTACGCAATGATAAAACCTTGATAATGTAAATTAGTTTTGATACAATATACAGCGATAAATAATTTCAATAGCAATTACAATCTGATGTATGTTTTTCAAAAGAATGCTTCATTATTTTCCAGCAAACCTCTTTATTCAGATTATATTTGATAAATACACATCTCAAATACTGTAAAACACTTTATATTTGGTGGCAACTAAATTTTGGCGAAACTGGCGCTTAAGACAAAAAGTGCTAAAATATAAATCTGCTGATATTTGAGTTTTATATACTCACATATTGATAGCATAAAAGAGGTTCAGATAAAAAGATATACCTGATGAGTTTGTGAGTTTCTGTACCGTTAATCCAAAATACCGTAATCGACCCAATTACCGCACCGTGCGCTTATCTTTTTCAAAATTACAACGAAAATGTGTGGTTAAAAATATATCTAATATTAAACCGCACACTCTAAACAATTAAATATAGGGTGACTGGAAAGAGGCAACATGGAGTAGGACTGGAAATACTGTGTGTATATACGTTTCAAGGGACAGAAAATGATACGGAAGCCTCGAGTGTGCTGGTGAAATAGAAATGCTATTAAGTTGTTGGGTTTTGTGAGAGTTTCAAAAGGAAAATCAGTGTGCGCTTGTGCAGTTTTTTCCAGAAATGGCCTTGGTGGGCAGTTATTGGGGCATGTGCGGTAAATGGGTCGATTACGGTATACATTGTGGCATTCCATTCAAATCGCCTCATTGCAAATCACCTTGATGAGGTGATTCTAATATAAACCACAATACATGTATATAGTTTAATAAACGAAAAGCAAGAAAAATTGTCACAAACTTACTATTACATCAAATTTTCTTTTATTATCTGGAGCCATGGTTTATCATGACCACCAAAATTAATCTTTGCCAAAATGTCATTTTCATTAAACTGTGAAATTTTGACACTGCAGATATTAAGTGTTTTACACTAACATAATAACTTACATGAAGTAAAGGAGTCTCAACAACTTCTCTCAGTTTTTCAATCTGTTCTTTACAACCACCAACGTCGGAGTAGGTCACATCTGGCTTCTCCTCAACCTGCATCATTGTCACTGAGGGGTCAATTTTTGGGGGCAGGGGAATGTGGATCTGGTACTTGTTTCTGTCAACTCTGTGAGAGAGGAAAATAATGCGGAATTTCAGATGTCCAAAATTTGGCAGATGAATGCTCTTGTAGCAATGGAAGTGATCAAGAAAATTTTAAGGTCATGTGGTTTCCGACAATGTGGCACTGGTGACAAGCAAAGGCTCTGATCAGACTGCACATAAGTGCAGTCTGATCAGAGCCTTTGCTTGTCACATCAATCATCTATGGAAGTGACCCAAGCCAGAGAGCCAACACAGAGGTATCTGATTATCCTGCATATATGTGAAGAATGATATAAATATCACATGACAAAATTGCCAAATCATTGGAAGTCACATGACGAGGCTCAAATAAAGAAAGCATGCAATCAAATTAACCACTGCAAATATGCCACCATGCCTAAAAGCTAGCCTTGGCATGTTATGCTAGGTTCCAGATTGTACACTGACACACAAAAAGAGACTGCTGTTCACAAAAGATGATCGGTCATGGTGACCTGAATTTGTAAAAAAATCACCTGCAGAAGTGAGGCAAGCAGTTTAGTATGAAAGGGATCAAAATCCAGCTAAGCTGAGATATAATATGAATTAGGTCTCTATAAACTAAACAGATGGACATAATAATGAACACCCTCACACCAAATTGGCAATGGTAACTCAAATATGAACTTACCCTACTCTCATCCCTTCTTCAATATCTGTGGGAGCTACTTGGTCTCCGAGGTCTACAACAAACTTGGCAAACTGCTTCACGTTGATGATATATTTAGGGTCGTCAGAGTCGGCATTGATTATTTTTGTACATCTTGCTACCTGTAGGGGCTGTTCACCTGAAATGGGAACAAACTAAAAATGTGTCCATACGACACGGATGCCCCCGCCTAGTGCCCTAAGTAAGATGGCGCCTTGTTTAAGGTAAAGGCACTTGTAGCATAACTAGGTTCACAAAGGCACACTTCTGTGGTACATGTTTTATTGTTTTCCTTGGGCAGATGTATTGTGCTTCTTGAGAAGTACATGGGGGGGGGGGGGGGGGGGGGGGGGGGCTTGGATGTGGGGGTGTCATGACTGATATGTGATGATATTCTGTATCTTATCGCAGAAATGGATGCCATGCAACTTTCCAAAAGAAATAGCCCGGAAACAAGTAACTTTTCAAAAACTAACAAACGGACACCATTATTGTATGAAATGAAGTCGAAAAAGGGCCATAACTCCCACAATAAATGAGGGATTTTACTAAACATTGAACTTGACCTGTATTTTATGATTATATACCTGTGTATAAAATATGAATTCAATACACCAATGCTTTCTAAAGATAATGAACGGAAACCAGTTTTTCATACAAAATGAAGTCAAAAAAGGGCCATAACTCCCACAATAATCGACGGATTTTGCCCAACATCAAACTTGACCTGTATTTTATGATTATATACCTGTGTATAAAATATCAATTCAATACACCAATGCTTTCAAAAGATATTGAACGGAAACCATTTCGTACGTACGTACGCTAAGTACGTACGTACGGACAGGGGTGATACTATATGCCCCCCCATTTTAAATGGCGGGGGCATAATGAGCCACATCATGTGACTGCAAACAATGTGGCATTAGTGACAAGCAAAGGCTCTGATCAGACTGCACTTAAGTCAAAGCCTTCACTTGCCATATCAGCCATCTACGGATTGGGCCCAAACTATTCAGCCGAAGTGAGGCCTCTATAGAGATTGTGTCAATGACTGGGATGATCTGAATATCACAACAAAACTTCCACATTGTAGGAGTCACATAATGTGGCTCAAATGTAAAGCCACTAGTACAAGACCTTTGCTTGACCATTAATCAGCTCTTAAAGGCCGCAAACTCAAGCTCTGTGCCCCTCGTTCTTGCAAAACAGCTCTAGATTAGTTTAAATATTAGATGTAGTATTAGATGTAGAATGGCTGACAAACTCCAGTTTTATCCATTCAGCGACTTTCCTCTGAAGAAATCCAACAAATTAGAAGCAACTAATCAGGAATTTGTAATATGAACTACTCAAGTTCATACATGTATTACAAATTCCTGATTAGTTTCTTCTAATTTGTTGGATTTCTTCAGAGGAAAGTCGCTGAATGGATAAAACTGGAGTTTGTCAGCCATTCTACATCTAATACTACATCTAATATCTAAACTAATCTAGAGCTGTTTTAATCAATCCATTTAAGCTAAGCAAAACGCTCTGGCATAATCACTCATCAATTTGTCCAGTGACAAAATATACCACCAATACAGTAAATCAGCATGAATCTGATTAAGAAATACATTCACATTAAAAACATGAATCTGATTAAGAAATACATTCACATTAAAAACATCTTTTCTAGGCATTTAAACATCTGATAAAGTTGAAGGAGTACACTTTTAGGGGAAGCAACCCTGCCGCTTTATTTCTACATTCGTTTTCAAAGGGAATCAACTCTTAAAGGAAAGAATTTGCCCTCTTATGAGAAATTCCTTTCCTTTAACCTACTGCACTCCACAGAGTTTAGGCCATTCTTAGTGCAACAGGGTTAAGAACAGACTCTGTATTGTAAGAGCTTTGATGTCCTAAGCAGCAAAGAAGAGTGATAAAAGTTGTCTCCTGTTGTAACAAGAATTCCGCGGAATGCGGTGTCTCGCCTGTCAGCGCTTATGACCTAAACGCGAAACATCGACAAAGTTTACGCCGCCGCCGCCGCCGACACCGGAAAAGCAATACATAAGTCTCGCCTCTGCTACGCAGGCGAGACAAAAATGGTGGAAAACACGGCACTGTGCCTATAGGTATTGATGTCACTTACTCTGTAAAGTCTGTTTATCAGCTGCCAAATCCCATAATGCTGGTGGACCTAGTCCTGTGTCGGATTCTTTGATACCTACAATAACCAGTTTTATTACATGACTACAATGTAATACACAATTTCACTGGCTGATTCAATGTCATGTGCCAGTCAATATTTTGCAATTTTGACCTGTAAGTAAATTTTACTTTTCAGTGTGATGTAATTATTATTTTCTTGATGTAAGGTCACATTTTCTGTCAGATTTAATATAACAAATATTTACAATGTTACATTAATATTTTTATATTGATAGGTAATATCATGTCATATTGTCCTGTATATTGATGGAAACTAATTTTGGTCTAACAATTTTTAAATAATAAAACAATTACAGAACTTTATTCTGATGAATATGCAGTTTTATGGACCTGCAAACTGAAAATACAGCACCTATGCTTTAGCTCAATATGAAGTTTGCATGTCCATAAAACTTTTTATGGACCTGCAAACTGAACATACTGACCTATGCTTTAGGTTAATATGAAATTGCAGGTCCATAAAACTGCACTCACCTCAACAAAGGCCAATAATTGCATAACATGCCACATCCAAAATAGTTTCAGCGATAGTATATTTGGTCGCCTACAGCATCTCAGGGCGAGAGAAAGGCATGAAACGGTTGTATAATATCAATGCATTAACAATATAGACCCAGTTCAAGTGTTCAGATTATGGCTCTTACCCTGTGTTCCAGATAAGAAGGGATAACATGGGTAAATTAGGAATAATTTTCCTTATTTTTCCATAAAGACATACTTGTCACCTATCATTAGAATGGTCTTGGTGAGAAGGTTCTACTGAGGAATCACAAAACAGGTTTTTCTTTGAGAAATAAGAAAAATTATCTCTGAATTACCCTTAGTACCCCTTCTTATCTGGAGCTCTGTGACCTTACCTGCTAATTCGTTGACCTTCTTGAGACAGTTCTGTATATCTTCCTCTACTTGTTTGATTGATCTGCTATACTGGCCTACACCCTGAAAATTGTTAAAAAGGTATATCATGAGGAAGCATGCGTATAAATTTCTCCTTTCAGCACAAAAGTTATTGTGTGAAAAGCATAAGAAGATATTTTCTTGAAAATTGCACCATAATTCAGCCATGTTATTTGCACATTAGTGACTAGGAAAGAAACAAGACCTGTCACAGGGACAGGATAGCTCGCCTGACAGCGCCTTGCCCATCACATAAAAAACTTTAGGGTAAAACTTCAACATTTTGCTAACGCCGCTGCCAACGCCGCCACCAACGCAAACACCAATGCTGACGCCAACGCCGGGGGTAGTGCAATAGCTCTTCCTGAACTTCGTTCAGGCGAGCTAAAAATACGTTGCTTTCCCATTATTCATAATTGATATTCTCCACTATTTTATCCTCCATAGAATATTTCTTGTAAGCTGCAGTGCTGGAGACTCGCAAGATTAATGTCTTGACCCAAATGCTAAACAGGTCAAACTTTCACTGGCCCAAACTGTCCACCGGCTATTTCTGGTCACACATTCAGCCAATATTTTTTTAAACTTACATGATCTTAACACAGATGCAACTATGTATCTGGAGTTCAGACATTATATTCCATTGCTTATTTAGTTAACAACATCAAAATTTAACAGAGACTTTTGTCCACCACTGTATACGATATTGGTACAAATATTCAGCTTTGAAGCAGATAAACTGGGAGTTACACAAAATCATAGAAAATAGCCAAACAAAAAAATTTTTTTGGTCACTTCTTCAAGTTTTTTGATAATCCTCAAAATAATGCAAACATCATATAGTTTTGTACAAGTAATGTGTTTGTAGGGGCATGTGCAATAATTAGGTCGAATATGGTATACACTGGTCCTAATTCATTGAGATAGTTCTAATTAGGTTTCATAACATATGTTTTTGTTGAGAATCATGTAAAATCACATGTATCTCCGAATTACCCTCAAATGCTTACTTTATCTGGAGCTCTGAATGAATATATGTGAGCCACAGAATGACAAAACCAACGAAGTGGCATGTGTGCCTGCTAAGACTCAGATCAGCCTGGGCATCCACACAGTCTGATCAGAGCTTTATGCATGGAGGTAGCTTGGACCCTTAGCTACACACAGCAAAGACTCTGATCAGACTGGGTGGATGCCCAGACTGATCTGAGTCTTCACGTGGCTCACATGCCACTTAGTTGGTTTTGTCTTGTTGTGGCTCAAACAGTGAATACATACGTAAGTCTTGAGAAGAGCAATGTCCCCTTCGTCCAAGGCTGAAAATATAAAACATAAATTCATTGCACCATACAATACGTACAATGTATATAGTATCACACGAAGTATAATCCAAAAAACAGTCTAGGGTTACAGCATTTGTTGTACAAAGAACATAGTGCACTTAGAAATTTCGTTTTATCTTTAAACATGTTAAATATTGTCATTAAACAGTCATCAGTCAAGTAAGTATGAACTGAAGTTTGCGCAAATCTGCCTCACAATAGTTCAAATAATAGGTAAAAAGGAAGTTGCCTTCAAACAGATGAATTATGACATCGACGCCTAAAGTATCATATAACAAGAGTTGTCGGAAGACAACAAAGTATGCCTCACGGGTGCCTGATTCTCACAAGTCAAGGATATACGATTGTGTGATGCAGCTGCTGCAGTCACATGAAAGTACAGTCGAACCTGCTTATGTGGTCACCTCTATTAAGGGATCACCTGCCTTCACTTGAACCAAAATACAATGGAAATGAACCTGTATCAATGGGTCACCTGTCCTAAGCAGCCAAATTTTGGGCTTCCCTTGGGTGACACCTTAAGACAGGTTTGACTATATACATGTACCAAGTATGATAATTGTAGCTGCTGTTGTTTGTAAGATACAGGGTTAAACATCAAGTTAAACGCAATTGATAACATTGGTTAACCTGATCAAGGATGCCGACGAGGATGCTGACACGGACGCTAACGGTAACAGATACTCGGACCACGGCACCAAGGGTACAGAATAAGCCCTCCTTTGCTTTGCAGAACTGCGCCAATGAAGAAGAAAATACCCAGAAAAAAAATGAGCGCTTAATAAGACATAAAGGGTGATTTTAGTATAAAACATCCTAGGAGTGAATGTGAGCTTATTAGTACAGCATGTGCCCTAATTACAGTTGTGCTTATTATAGCATGTGCCCTAATTACAGTGACATAGCAACAATGGCAAAGTGATGTCATCAAGAGGTCATACTGCCAAGGTACTAAGAACAACATATGGTGATTCTATAGCTACTATGGTAACATATCTATGACATCACTGGTATAGCCATACAGCATGGCAATTAACATCTGCCATCGTAGAGCTCCCCCGCTTATTTATCCGTGGCACAAGTCTGATGACTTTAGGTTTATAGCCTGGTGTTTTCACAATTTCGAAGCTGGTGATTATTTTGCATTTACATGTGTTATAACATACTGCAGTGTAGATGCCTACAAGTAGGCTTTCTTCCCATCAGGGATAAGGCTGTGGAACAGCCTGCCTTCTGAAAATTCTTTTTTCCCCAGGACAATTGCAACTTGGAATGGCCTTACAACCGAAGCTGTCTCTTCGGAGACAGTTGATGGGTTTAAGGCCAAAAGGACTTGGTATGATAAGGCCCATATCTGGCCCCCAGAAAACTCATTTTTCAAATGTTCTATTTCGATAACTAAAATGCATTGATAGGAAAGTTCTAACCTAAACTGTAACAGCAAATACAAAATCAACCAGTTTTTGCATAAAATATTTGTGTTTTTAATCTTGAACATACCCATACCCCCAGCGGATTCTGGCGAAATTGACGAATTTGGTAGCCTTTGCGGCTTTCGCTATATATGAGCCCGGCCTCCAGCACATTTTATATTTTATATGCAGACATAATTTTAATATATTTACATGCCATGAAAATATTAAATGTGCTGGAGACCGGGCTCTATGTTTATTTTTAACTTTTTGTTACCAAACTGGCAGCGTTTCGAACATTTTCTCTGTTTTCTCAACACGAAAACGCCCATATCTCCGCTCATAGACAAAATAAACATATGTTGTGGGTATTCATTTTCTTAGTTAGAACACAAGGAATAATTTGGTATACATTTCGTTTTGATCTGTTGGAATTTTTTGGTTAGCGTCTCTGGACATGCAAACTTCAGTGGGTGGGGTACCTTGACAGGCCTTGTGCAGTGCACAGGTAATTAGCTATGGCACCCAACGTATAAGCATTTCATCAAAAGCCTATTATCAAGAGCTTTCAAAAGCTATTGTAAATGACTTGTTTCTTTAAAGGAAAAATTATTAAACTCATTTTTTCTTGCAATTTTCCTCCATATTATTGGGCCAACATAGGCATGTCAGAAATCATGTTATTCTGAGAATTAACAAAAATGAAACATATTATTTCTGTTTGTTCCCATACGCACAAATGATAAGCAATAGAAACCATGCAATTTTAAGAGAATTTGAATGGGGGCCAAAAATGGCCCTTATCATACCAGGTCCTTTAATATCCTAGGGTAGAGCAGGGGTTAGGCATGGAATGCCTGCCCCTGAGGACTTCTTGTGAATAGTTTTAATCTGCTGGTGGCTATGTCAGAAATTCATTTATTTATTTATTTATTTTTTTTTTGTGTGACAACTTATGCACCACACCAAAAAACCTGTCATCATGGTCAAAATTGACCGAGGACAGTATCGATAGAAAGAAAGAAAACAGTCAGTGCCCAGTCCCTAGAATCCTTCAAGAATTTGATCCTGGGTGGGCACCCGTAAACAACGTTTTTAACCAGTTTTAGCTGTACAGGACTTCACACCCCTTGTCATATGCCTGCAAACAGTAACTGTACGAAGATGCTCCAGAGGAGCCCAGCACATAATTGATTGAATTTTATTGATAGAACTATCTTAATATCTTCTAAGATTACCACCAGAATGTAAAATCAATAACAACCTTACTTCCCATTATCTTTTTCCCATGAAAAAAGTCACATTTTTTTACTTACTAATTTAGTCTTTGAAAACGCCAAATGTCAAAACTGGGAGTGATAAAAACTACTAGATACTGCAGAAAAATGCCCTTGGCTCCAAGTGAGGCGTCAGTAACTCCCTGCTGAAAAAAATTTATATGGAGCCTACCAACCCGCTAGGTTTGGTTTGGTTTGGTCACTAGCTTGTGATTACCCCACCCACCTAAACATACAGGCAAATGAGTAAGCAAAAAAGTCAGACTTTGATATGACTCTTCCCACACTTTGTTTACCTTGAATAGGCTTTTCTTCGTCTTTATCATCTTTCACTTTTCTTTGGTCAGATCCTAAATGATCAGGCATGGCTTTTTCTTCTAAGAGAAACAGTAAAGTTTGTGAGTTTTGTCAAAAGTTCAGATGAGTCCGACATTAAACAAGAACAATAACTCTTTACGGTTAGTCTAAAGTGTGAAACGAAGGTAAAGTGGTAAAATCTAAACTTAACTTGAGCCGTTCGATCAGGTGAAGTAAGTTAAGTTTCCTATGGTAAGGCTAAAGTTAGGTAAGGCACAGGCGCTTGAAGTTCTATGCTATGAAACATATTTCAATGCCGCTAAACATCTAGGCTATGAGCCATTTTGAAGAAATGGCCAGGTGTGCAAGTATGTGTTCGACTCCATTACGGTCTCCAATTTCCGGTGTATCAACGTCGCACAGCAACGTCATCAGGTTCTATTACGGGAAAATGAGGTGATTCTGCGGATAACGATCTTCTTAAATGTACAGCTTCCTACTCTGTCCTATCATCAAACAAAAAAATCAACGATCAGACTGTACCGATTTGCAAGCTAATCTGCATCTTTATCGTTCGGAAAGTCAGTACATGTAGGCCTCAGTCAACATATGAAAATTTTACGCCAACGTTACTGCGTAGTTTTGACGTTGTTGACACGAACGTCATGACGTCATTTTCATCATGTTTGTTTCAAGTTTTCAGTCGTTAGAAACGTTTTGATCGAAATTAGAACAAACCTAATATTGTAAATACATGGAACCGGTGATATAAAACGACATTGGTCATATCTAAAAGAGTAATTGAAGGATTTCGCTGATGTGTGAATTTCAAAGCGGACAAGCACATGCTCAACTTTGGCGCAGCACAGTAAACCGGAAGCTGGACACCGTAATGGCGTCGGTATTTTCTGGCAAATTTTGAATTCAGGATTACAGCACCGCATTTACCATAACTGAACAAATTTATCATGTTTATAGATACATTTTGAAACGATGTTTACAGGTAAGAAGTTTGCTTTTGTTGGGGTGTTTCTAACTGGCAGTTTTAGAAGTCAAAAAAATCGAGGCATTTTTGCTTGCACACCTTACGAAATGACCTATAGACTGCTTCAAGTATAATGGGTTTTGAGGGTCTTTTGAGCATGGAACTTCAAGCGCCTGTGGGTAAGGTAAGGTAGGGTAAGTTAAGAATAGGTAAGATAAAGTCAGTTAAGAGGTTAGGTAAGCAAAGCTAAGTTGAGGTGTAAGTCAGGTCAGGTAAGCAGGCAAGGCAATATAAGGCAAAGTAAGACAGGGTAAGGAGAGGTCAGGTTAGTTATGTCAGGTCAGGTAAAGAAAGTTCATGTCAGGAGAGGTCAGTTTGGTACGGTACGGCATGGCATGGTATGGTATGGTATGGTATGGTATGGTATGGTATGGTATGGTATGGTAAGACCTGGTTAGGTAATTTAAGATAAGGCTATATAAGTTTAGGCCAGTTTAAAGCTAAGGTAAGGGGACGGCAAGGAAATGTAAAAAGTAAGGTAATTCAATTTAAGTAAGATAAAGTCAGTTCAAAGGTTGGGTAAGCTAACTAAGATGAGGTGTAGGTCAGGTTAGGTAAGGTCGGGTCATGTAAGGCGAGGTAAGGTAAAGTAAGATAAGGTATAATGAAATAAGGCCAGTTGTGTCAGGTCAGGTATAGAAAGCTCAGTTCAGGTGACGTAAATTCAGTTTCCTATGGTAAGGCTAAAGTAAGGTAAGGTATGGTAAGGTCAGTGTAGGCAAGGCCAGACAACCTTAAGTGAAACAATATTTAACTACTATGTTTGTGACAAGCGAAAAGCCATGAGGTCAGCTCTTTTTCCAGCGAATGGATGCGTGGCTATTCTTAATAATTTAGTCAAAGACTAATAGAAACCATGCAAAGATGGGCAATACACCTAAAGAATGTTTAAGGTCAAGGATGAAAATGGTCCCTACATCGTATTACTAGAAGGAACACTTCTTGAAAATAGTATGAATTACATTGTGTCACGATACATTTGATCTGAAATGGAACTCTCATATTGAAAACGTTTGCACAAAAGCAAACAGAATACTTGGTAGCTCAGAAGAAACCAATATGCGCACGCAAAACCTTTCCGCCCTATTGTTTGTATTGTTCTATTGTTCCTGGCAGGGGAAGGACTCACACCCTCCTCAAAGGACAGTGAAATGCTGTCCCCGAGCCTGTTGCATGCTTGCAGAGCCTTTGATGCCTTCAAGGCCGCAGTCTGCGAGCTGCAAAACTCAAGGCCTTGGATCCTGGAATGCTTGTTAGCTCACCGGAGCCAGCGGCTCCGGGGGAGCTTTTGGGATGGGAAGGCTCCGTCATCCGTCATCGTCCGTCCGCCGTCCGTCAACAATTTCAAACGACTTCTCCTCTGAAATCGCTGGGCCGATTGTAAGCAAATTTCATATGTAACCTCCAGGGGTCTTAGGAACGAAAAGCTGTTCAAATGGTCCTGGTCACATGGCCAGCATGGCCGCCACGTCCATATTATATGGTAGAAAGATTTAAAAATCTTCTTCTCCAGAACTAATAGGCCAAGGTATGTAGCATTGGGTATGCGAGTACTACCAAGACTGTCCAAACTATGACCTTGGGTTGACCTTCACCTTTTTTACGGCAAGGTCAAATTTGCTTTCTGGTGCTTTTATATTGGAAAATGCTAGAACATAGGATTTCATGGAATGTATTGAAGATTTTGGCCTAAAAAATAGTATATACATTCATCTTAATGAGTACATGAAGATTTATGAGTACAAGAGGTCAAGGTCATTCTTTGACCTTTGACCAAGAACTCTCATATTTTGACAATTTCAAACAGTCTCCTCAAAAGCCACAGAGCCATTTGAAACCAAATTTCATATAGAGCCTCCAGGGGTTGAGGGAACGAAAATTTGTTCAAACGGTCCAGGTCACATGACCAACATGGCGGCTACGCCCATATATGGTAAAAAGCTTTAAAAAACATCTTCTCTAGAACCAATTGACCGATGACTTGGAACTTAGTATGTAACATTGGATACTCGAGTTCTATTAAGATTGTTCTAATTTTGATAGCCTATGGTTGACCTTGACCTTTTTTACGGCAAGGTCTCATATGGAAAAATGCTAGAACATAAGATTTCATTAAAAGTTTTGAAGATTTCGGCCTAAAAATAATTGTATATACATTCATCTTAATGAGTACATGAGGATTTGTGTGTACAAGAGGTCAAGGTCATTCTTTAACCTTTGACCCAGAACTCTCATATTTTGACAATTTCAAACAGTCTCCTCAAAAGCCACTGAGCCAATTGAAACCAATTTCATATAGAGCCCCCAGGGGTCTTAGGAACGAAAATTTGTTCAAACAGTCAAGGTCACAAGACCAACATGGCTGCCATGCCCATATATGGTAAAATGCTTTAAAAATCTTCTTCTCCAGAACCGTATGTAGCATTTGGTACTCGAGTACTATCAAGACTATTTGAAATATGACTTTGGGTTGATCGTGACCTTTTTTTACGGCAAGGTCTCATATGGGAAAATGCTAGAACATAAGATTTCATGGAAAGTTTTAGGCCTTTAAATTAGTATATACATTCATCTTAATGAGTACATGAAGATTTGTGAGTACAAGAGGTCAAGGTCTTTGACCTTTGACCTTTGACCCTGAACTCTCATATTTTGACAATTTCAAACAATCTCCTCAAAAGCCACAGGGCCAATTGTAACCAAATTTTATATACAGCCTCCAGGGGTTGAGGGAATCAAAATTTATTAAAATTCATTATCACTGATAGATAGCATTAAAATACTTGTCTACCACATACGGAACTGCTGGGTGAGCCGGTACTACATTGTTAACCATAAAGTCATCAGGTCATATGACTTGCTAGATTGGTCCATTCAACGTTGTATCGGATATAGGTCATGACGCATCTTGGATACTCATCAATGACCTGAGAGCATTGTTATGTTTTAAAAAATGTTTTTGCCATAAAAGCATTATAATGTCTTATTGGCCATATTTGACCAAAATAATATAGCTAAAAAACAACTAAATATCAGGTGGTTCCTTTTGCCTCCATTTTTATGCATTTTTCGCTTGCTATTTTTGCGAAGGAATATAGATAGTGAGTAATACATGTAAAAGGCAGTCAATCTTCAAAGAATATGACGCACGCAAGGCAATGGTACAAATTTGCCAGATCACATGACCAACATGGCCTCCACGCCCATATATGATAAATAGTATTAAAAATCTTTTTCTCCAGAACCAATCGACCGATAGCCTTGAAACTTTGTATGCAGCATTGGGTACTTCAGTACTATCAAGATTGTTCAAATGATATATTGGGTTGCCTTGACCATTTTACGGCTAGGTCAAATATGGGAAAATGCTAGAACATACAATTTCATGGAAAGTTTTGAAGATAGAGGCCTAAAAAAGGTATATACATGTACATTCATCTTAATGAGTACCGGTACATGAAGATTTATGAGTACAAGAGGTCAAGGTCATTCTTTGACCTTTGACCCTGAACTCTCATATTTTGACAATTTCAAACTTCTTTTCAAAAGCAACTGGGCCAATTGTAACCAGATTTCATATAGAGCCTCCAGGGGCTGATGCAACTGGCCCAGGCCACATGACCAACATGGCCGCTATGCCCAATTATGGTAAAAAGTTTTAAAATTATTATTCTCCAGAATCAATTGACTGGTGGCCTTGAGACTTGGTATGTAGCATTGGGTACTCCAATAATACCAAGATTATTCAAACGAATGACCTTGGGTTGAGCTTGACCATTGTACGGCATGGTCAAATATGAGAAAATGCTAGACTCTGAGTACTTTAAACAGTTTGATAGGGAAAGAAACCCCTAAAACAACCGATTCTACCTAAAACACATTTCAGAAGACTTTGCCATGAAAGAATTAAACAAATTAAATCCAAACAAGAACACAGGCTTAGATGATATTCCACCAAGATTCCTTAGGGACGTTTCAAGTGTATTAAAATTGCCGATAACTTATTTGGTAAATTTTTCAATAGATAAAGGAGTTTTTTTTTCTTGATGACATGAAACAAGCAAAAGTCAAACCCCTTCTTAAGAAAAACAGTTGTCTAGAGGTTGGTAATTATAGACCTGTAAGTATTTAAGTGTGGTTTCAAAAATTCTGGAAAGGGCAGTATACTCTCAATTAGATTTTTTTTAGTTAGCACACGTTGGATGGTTTTATTCATATTTAAATAACAGAACACAATTGGTAAATCTTAATGGTAAAAATTCAGATAAAGCAGTGGTAACCTGCGGGGTCCCCCAAGGTAGCATTTTTGGTCCCTTACTATTCTTGTGCTATGTTAACGATATGAGCATACGCATTGATAAAGACTGTTAACTTCTCCTTTGTGCAGACGGTAGCGCTGTTTGGTTCGCACACAAGGATTCAGCTGCTGTTTCTCAGAAACTTGGAGAGGAAATGGAATCTTGTGCATCTTGGCTAGTTGATAATAAACTTTCTTTACATTTAGGTAAAACAGAATGCATTTTATTTGGCTCAAAAAGAAGACTCACACGTATTAATTCATTTAATGTCAGTAGTGGGGAACATTGTATACCTTCTCGGGGAAAAGTCAAATATTTGGGCATAACAATAGACAATGTTTTATCTGGGGAAGATATTGTGCACGAAATTATTTAGAAAGTAAATTCTAGATTAAAGTTTCTGTATAGACAGAGTAAAAGTTTAAATTCAAAAACTAGGCAAACTTTGTGTTCTGCACTTATCTTATGTCACTTTAATTATGCATGTTCTGCTTGGTACGCTGGTTTGAACAAAAAACTTAGAAGAAAACTACAAGTTGCGCAAAATTAGGTAGTGAGGTTTATCAAGAAAGAAACTCCCAGGTTTAGTGTTAATTCACACGTATTGGCAAGTCTAAATTTGTTAAATGTTGAAACTAGGGTAACACAGTTACGTTTGAACCACGCATTCAAAATATTTCATGAAATCAATCCTTCTTACTTAACGGAATTGTTTTCGAAAGTTTATGATTCGCATGAATATACTACTAAATCTAGTTTATATAACTTTTGTATACCTAGGATCAAGGGAATGGAAGGCACTTCTTTTATTATAATGCTATCAATGATTGAAATGGATTACCCGACTCAGCAAAAGGATGTTAAAGGATTAACGAATTAAAAAAGTCAGTTAAATTATTTCTGTCTGAAAATTGCTTGAACAAAGAAAACAGTTCTTTTGCATATTATTAGAGGGATTTTATTCACAGGATCTTTGCAGGGTTCAATAGAATTTATTATTCTTTATTTTTCAAGTCTAGTCACAAGTGTTGCTCATATTGTAATTACTTTAATAGGTCAGTTCCCATTTTCTAAAACTGTGATTATAATTTAAACTGTGATAACACACTTGTATTCGTATGTGTACTTTTAGGTGTTAGGGGCGGGTGCTTGTATGTGGCGATTGAACATGATACTTGCACCCAAACCAATTTGATTAGTGCATATTATAGTGCTGATTGTTTCGAAAAACTTTGGGAACAATTTATTTTCCTGTTTTGCAAAAAGGGTCCTTGCCATTTGGCTTTGTATGGCCGCAAAGACCCTAATCTCAAACTCATGTTGTCATGCTGATTGCAGGGTTGTCACATAATATATAGCTTATTTTATATTTTCAGCAGTGTGACGGAGGACAGGGTTTCCAGACAAACCACAGTTCTTGACGGCTTGTCTGGAACCCCTGATTTCGTATCATCACAGTGACAAGGACCCCATTGGAAATAAGTTTGCTTCAAACTTTATGGGTTATCCTGTGCTCACATATGACATTATATCACACTATAAGATTGTTTCACTGAAGGATCTCTCCAGAGTATACTGTGATAGGGTGTTAATACTGTAATAAACTTTAATTGGTTGAGGAGGAACTTTTAAAACTCAGGGTGCAGTTAAATTTTTAATATTCATAAATTTATCAACTTATTTTAATGAAGATATCATAAGAACTGTACTTTAATATGTGATGATATGTTGTATGTTGTTCACAAATAAACATTATTATTTTTTTTTAGAACACAAGAGTTCATGCATGGTATGTTTTGAAGATTTTGGCACAAGATAGTTTAAATGATGACCTTGGGTTGACTTTGACAATTTTTTGGCAAGGTCAAATTTGCTTTCTGGTTCTATTTTATGGGAAAATGGTAAATATAAGAGTTCATGGAACTTGTAGAAAATTCTGGCACAGAAGTTAATAAATACAGTCTAATAAATGAGTACTTGATTGTTTTAGCAATAGAGGTCAAGACCATTTTTAAGCTCTAACCAATATCTGTCATATTTTGGCAGTTTAAACTATCATATTTGTTCAAATGATGATCCTAGTTTGACCATTTGACCTTTCTTTACTCAGGTGAGCGATTCAGGGCCTCATGGCCCTCTTGTTTTTAATCGGTGTTTAGCTACTCTTAACTATTTCAGATAATACACAATGTGAGGAAGGTATTAGTCATTCTGTTGAGTCTAAACTCAATTCACATAAACATGTACATGATGAGCATGAGGCTATTGAAAAAACACTTACTCTTCTGGAGCTACGTTAGGTCAAAGACAAAGACAAAATCAGCCGTATCAAATCTCACCAATTCATCGGGTGTGTTATCAAAAAATGACCAGGAGACTGCTGATATTTTGAATGACTTCTTTGCCAGTGTGTTTGAAAAAGAGGGAGATGGATCCATACCAGACTTTGAGAGACGCCAGTATGAACAGGAACTAAACTATATTTCAGTTAATGATGAACGTATTGAACAAGCAATAAACAAGTTAAAACAGTCAAAATCACAAGGGCCCGATAATATCCACCCAAAATTCCTAAAAGAATCTCAACCCTTTATTAAAGAACCATTAAGGATTATATTTCAAAAATCAATTGACGAGAGCATTTTACCTGAAGTGTGGAAAGAAGCCAACGTAACACCAATTTTTAAGAAGGGAAATAAAAAGAGTGCTGGAAAACTACAGACCTATAAGTTTGACATCAGTCCCAGGAAAACTACTAGAAAGAATTTTAAGGGACGCCATTGTAAATCATATGACCACAAATAATCTGTTTTCATATGCACAACACGGGTTTGTCGCTGGAAAATCGTGTGTTACGCAGCTGCTCGTGTTCGTGGAAGAATTAACAGAATCTTTGGACAATGGAGAAGATGTTGATGTCATTTATTTTGATTTCTGTAAAGCTTTCGATAAAGTTCCCCATGGTAGGCTATTAAAGAAATTGTACAATTACGGAATTACTGGGAAAATCTATAACTTGGTTAGGGAGTTTCTTTCGGACAGAAAACAGAGAGTTACAATCAACGGCCCAAAGTCAGTATGGAGAAGCATAACAAGTTGAATTCCCCAGGGGAGTGTCCTTGGACCTATATTATTTTTAATTTTTATCAACGACCTCCCTGACGCAATAAATGTATGTGTGAAGCTTTTTGCTGACGATGGAAAATTCTTCAGTGGGGTTAAATCAGATGACAAGAGGACTGTTTTGCAAGATAACATAACAGCAGCTGAAAATTGGGCAGAAACATGGAAAATGTTTTTTAACAAATCAAAGTGTCACCACCTACATGTTGGGAAACGCGACACTGTTTTAACATACAAAATGAAAGGAGATGTAGAACCTGTAGACATTGAAAAAGTAAAATTTGAAAAAGATTTGGGTGTAGTAATAGATGGAGATTTGAAATTTAGAGAGCACATAACATCAAAAGTGAATATAGCCAATAGAAATGTTGGAATAATTTTTGGGACCTTCACTTATCTTGATAAAGAAATGTTTTTAAATTTGTACAACACAATGGTACGCCCTCATTTAGAATATGCAACCCAAATTTGGTCACCGTTATATAAAAAGGATAAGATAACCATTGAAAATGTCCAGCAAAGGGCTACGCGTTTGGTGAAAAGTATCAGCCATATGTCCTGTGAAGAGAGATTAAAGCACCTCGGTTTACCAACGTTGGAATATCGGCGAGCTTGAGCCGACATGGTACAAGTGTATAAGATAATTAACCAAATTGACAAAGTCGATATCAGCAAGTTATTTACATTTGCACCCCATGGAGTGACCAGGGGCCATTCTCTTAAACTGTTTAAACCCTGAGCACGGTTAAATATAAGACGTCAAAGCTTCAGTAACAGAGTGATTGACACGTGGAATTCGTTACCAGAAACTGTAGTTAAGGACCCTCTCTGAGCTCATTTAAGAGCCGCCTCAACAACCACTGGCATAGTCATCCATCTAAATTCATTGCCACCTGCTACATGACGCATATAGACACCGGATATAGACTAGACAGACATCGAGATTCACCCATAGAAGCAGATGTTGCTTGATTGGTGTAAAGGTTACAGTATGTTACAGTATGTTACAGTAAGTTACAGTAAGTGTAACCTATCACTTTTCTTATACTTTACTATCACATTTTTATGCCTTCCTATTGCCTATTCTTTTTCTGTCTAATATTAACTGCTCAAACCTGCCTAGAATGTCCGCGAGGACATATGGCAATATGGATAGATAGATAGATAGATAGATAGATAGATAGATAGATAGATAGATAGATAAGATAGATAGATAGATAGATAGATAGATAGATAGATAGATAGATAGATAGATATTAACTGCTCAAACCTGCCTAGAATGTCCGCGAGGACATATGGCAATATGGATAGATAGATAGATAGATAGATAGATAGATAGATAGATAGATAGATAGATAGATAGATAGATGGATGGATGGATGGATGGAGGGACGGACGGACGGACAGACGGACGGACGGACGGACGGACGGATTAGCAGGATGGGCAAAATGAAATAATCAGAGCACTGATGGAATTTAACAGGTGTTCTCAGAGGCTCAGTCTCTAAAATGTTCCATCCTACGCATACGCACTCGTGATACACGAGTTTAGTACCGGTGTTGTAGCACAAGTGAAGTGATAGTACAGAGAGACTATTCGGGAAACCGCACTTCCGGTTTTATGGTCACGTGGGTTGCTTGGTTACGCATGGCGACGGTGACAACACACCGTTACACTGTATGCGTTATAATATAAATATATGTAAAAATTCTACTTTTAAGTTGCAACTATTGCCTAGATAAGCCTGAAACACTATATATTAGTGATACTTAACCTCCTTATGCAAACAGAAAGCTGCCGATCATCAAAAAGAAGAAAAAATAAACAGTCATAACGGAATAAAGCACATGATACAGGATCATACAGACCGGGTCATTTGCTTACTTTTTATATTGATACATTAGTCAGTAATTTGAACAGTAGTTCTAATAGATGGAATATAACATTAGTACATGATGATACTTATAATAATAATGATAAAAATATAATAATAATATGAAGAAGTAGCAAACGCAACAGATGTAGAGAATCTAGTCTTTACTCAATCTCAACACATTCTCTACCAACCCCGTTTCGTTCCGTCCAGGAAATCAAATACTTACTAAAGTGTTAAAATATGAGATTTATTCATGGAATCAAAAGAAATATTAAAATGCATTAAATTTTAGGGTTCAATTACTAAGAACACCAGACACTTAAATCAAGAAAATAAATTCCCCACCGCCTCTCTTCGCACACACTACATAGGCCAAAGACATATGCACTTACTTCTAAATTTTAGACTAGAGTGGTCAGTGATTTATCGGAAGCTTATTGTAAGTGATCAGAGTAATGAAGTGTTCTGTCATGACAAAGATTTTTATCCTTGCTCAGTGGGGCTAGGCTGCCCCTGCCCTGGGGTTATACAGAAAAAAAGATAGTTCTGGAAAAATCGGTGTGTAAAAAAGGTTTGCAGTGGCGGGATAACACGCAGTCGTTTGCGATTCGATGCTTTTATTAAAACATGACAAACTGCTCCCAAAAACACAATTTTCCTTTTCTGTCGCCCGTCAAGCGATGCAATATTATACAAAAGAGGGACAATGATTTGTGGCCACATTTAGTTTGGTTTAAACATATTTTATTTCATCAACATGCCCACATTTGTACATTGTATTTTTTCCGGTTTGTTTAAGGTTACGATATTGAAAGTGGGTCATTTCAGTTGTCAAATTGTGTTAGTTATAAAACTTTTTATGTGAAATTCAAGTACGTTTCATTTGTTGCAAGTTGGTTTATCGCAGTCATTTACAATGGCGAAAGCTTCAAATGATTCCTCACAATAAAACATTTCCTGAATTTCTAAAACTGATAGAACGATGAAGGCTTATTAAGAAAACCAGGTATTCTATTGCGGAACATCCCCATTGCCCCAATCCACCCCCACCCCCCTCCCACCGCACATGCACAGAGAGAGAGAGACCGAGTGAGAGAGATTTAAAAAAAAAAACGCAGAAGAGGCTAATGACTAATATTCCATATAAAGTAAGGAGTGATAATTTCTATTTATTTCGGAAATGGATCGGTCTAGTTGGTGAGTAAAACTTCACAGTTCTGGAGGTCAGTTGTAAAATAGATCACAACAATTAAGTGCGGGGAGCGCGAATCTATGTCTAGTTACAACTGCTGGACCAACCACAGGAGTTCTTACTCAGGGTTAAACCTTAAAAGAATATTCCTTTTCTCCAGTCCTAACTCTAACATCGTTTTGCGTGCACAGTGGTTTCATATATTTCCAAAAACTCGCGATACATAATTTAATATTATGTAAAAATTGTACAACATAACGCTATATGTTAAAGTTGGCATGTGTATATGTGATGAATCATCTCAGTAAATTATTTCAGCTAGACCTTGATAGTCTGAGCAAAATCTTTAATCAGCAGTCTTCATTATTTTGTGTATTTCCTTTATTTCTATTATTATTGTTGATATCATTATTATTATTTGCTTATTATATTTAATATAATATTTTTACCGCTACTTCGTAATTATCAATTATCATAACTTTTAGTATTACTTTTTGACAAGATTAATTACGTTGATCATCCTCGGTTAACATATTCACGCAATTTAGGCTGTAGCATTTTTAAAGATTTATATTTGTTTGTTTTATTTTTTCAATAATAATAATAATAATAATAATAATAATAATAATAATAAAAATCTAATCATAATGTGTTGTGGTCTTAGCCTGGCACGGCAGATACATATTGCGCGCGCGAATATTGACAGAGTGATAGTCCATAAAAATGTATTTTAGATGCTTCCGTGCGTAAAATTTGCGGAATATGCTTGACAAAACCAGTTTACACTTTTTGTTATAAAAAAACAATGTATATTTCACGAAAAATTAGAGTAAATATAATTAAAAGTTCAAATACACCTAAATCACTGGCAATACGTTGCTATGGATGGTTTTCACCGTATCCAAGGAGCCGCCATTACTGTGACGTCACGGCGGTTTCCCGAATAGGCAGCGATTAAAATGCCATCAACTAGATAAATAATAATAATAATAATAATAATAATAATAATAATAATAATAATAAACAATTTTAATGGTAAAAATAATTATCAATAGTGTGGTAAAATTGCCGTGTATTTTTATTCTTTTAACAAATTATACCTGACCTTAACCGGAAATAACAACAGAAAGCGTCATTTGTTACCACGAAATTTAACAAAATGATTTAGGCAAAAATGATTATTTACGTAGAGAATAAAGCTTTTCCAGTGAGTTTATTCCTTTTACAAGAAACCTTATTCATTACTTATACAGTCACTTGATCCTTTCTGACTCTGAAATGATGTTATACAAGGAAAATCCCATTAAAATTGATTGTTGATAGCGTGTTTTTGGCAAAGTGCCCGCTTTACAATGAACAGATATGGCTCTTCCTCTCCTCTTCAGCATGGGGTAGCGTTTTACTCTTTATTTTGATTTTGTGTTATGTCTTGTTCTTCTTCCAGTTGGTAGTACACTCTTGGGGGTCGGTCTAATCACCCCACGACACCCCACGGCACCAATTTATTGATAAATATCTTCCATAAAAAGGTCTTAAACACTATTTTATTTATTAGTTAGCAAAATATAGTATGTTTTACATAGACATTCCAATTATTTCATGGGGTGGTCGGGTCGGGGGATGGTGCGGGGTAACTTTCAATGCTACTAATTTATCTGTATCTAAGCCTTTAAGCCGCAGAAACTCTCTGGTATAATTCTTCAGTTGTAAATTAACCTCAGTATAAACTCACAGGTATGATTGTTTAGGTAGTGCGTTGCTTAAGTTCTTAATTTCCGGTTTTAAGTATGTAAAAGCGCTGTGTTTCTTCAACAAAATTTTCCAACGCGGATAAGATTTCACTTCTCATTTCATTGGCTTCTTGTTCATTTTTTGCATTCAGTAGTAAATCAGAATCAACTGACACTATTCCTAATTGTTGGAAAAGTCTCTTTCTGAGGAATTCCCTCTGTCTTTCATAAATAGGACACTGAAGGAGGAAGTGATCGCGGGTTTCGATTTCTCCACATTCACACTTATCACTGTCCGTTAAGCCACATTTGAACAAATACTCATTCAAACTTGTATATCCTGTCCTCAACTGAGATATTGCCTTTTCCCCTTTAGTGGTTTTAAATGTATGCTTAAGTTTAAAATCTACCTCTGGTCTGTGGCTATATAAAGCCCTGCCCCTCTCTGACTTGTCCCACATATCTTGCCATTTCTTGATCCCAGAGTTTTTGGCTGCTGACTTCACGTCTTCCATGGTCACTACAACACTCGAATCATCCAGTTCTTTAGCCTCCTCTGCTGCTTCCTTTGCCAAACTATCAGCGAGCTCATTACCTTTGATGTCTGCATGCCCAGGTGTCCATGAAATTTCAAGGTCTACACCAGACTGCTTAAGTTTGAAGATACTGTGCTTTACCTGCTTCACTGTAGTCTTATGTGATGTAGCTTCCCAACCAAGTGAGAGGATGCCAATTGCAGACTGACTAGCAGACAAGCTAATTTGGATAAAGAGGACAAAGGCCAGTTGTGCTTGCAGTAGGTGCGGGATGCGATTAGGGCTTCCACGTTTACAAAATATTGTAAACGTTTACACGAACTTGGGAAAACGAAACGATACCGTTTACACGAACGATTTACAGTTGCACTACCGGATATTTTTGAGATGCCCCCTACACTAATGAAGCATTGCCATTTTCTGGGGGTGATCTCAAAGAATGTACAGGGACCAGCCTATAGGGCGATTTGGGCGAAATAGTCGCCCTAGGGGCCGAAATTTTGCCCTTAATTGGGCTCAGGGAGAAGTGGGAGTCTCCCTGAATTTTTTTTTTTTTTTTTTTAGAATTTTCAGCAAATCATGCCACAAACAAGCTGTAATGGCAATTTAGTACTATTGCAACCTATTACTCTTTCAATTTAATGTCAATAGTATGCATAATAGCTTTTTTCTTTAAAATTGAATGAAAAATGTCGTAATCGCGTGATACCACTTCTCCCTTCCTGGCTGTCACTTCTCCCTATTTCAACAGGAGGGAGAAGTCACTTCTCCCTAAATTTTTCGTCTAGGCTGGTCCCTGATGTAGTAATCGATTATCGAGAGAATCCCAGTCGAAAAAAAACAAAAACGTATTTTAAGAATATCATTTCATCAAAATTTTTAATATTAATGTTTTCCGTAAGCTCAGCTGCTAATGAGTTTGAGAAATGGTTTTACTACCCATCACGATTCAGGGCTCTCGATCATCGAAATTTGGGGCCGAAATTCGGCCCCATTCCCAATGCCAAAAAGTATGTTTTTTTCCCAATTCCAGATGAAAAATTCCCAATCTGACTAAGTCTGTTTGGTCCAAGAAGACTGCAGTTGTATCAATGCAAAATGTATTAAAAACCAACCAAAACTAAAGATGTTAACATAATTTATAACTTAAAAAATCAGGAAGCGATTACATTTTCAATCACGATCGTCATCTTTTGTTACTGGAAACCGGTACCGGGTTTTATCATGTACTGTTAGAGTTACTTCCCTTTCAATGGAGGGTGAATAGCCTAGCGATTTTGGCTGCAATATGTCAGTATTTTCTTTGCTTCAAGGGCCAATATTGTTGTGGTGAGCAACATTTTGACTTATTCTTTAAATTTAAGCCTTCCTATGCTAAAATTTGGTCAGAGTTTTCTCCAATGGCGGATGATTCAGTCGTTTTTGCGTTTCGTACCTGAATAGATTTTCACAGACATTTTCGGCCATATCCAAAACCACAAACAGGATTAACAGGACATCCAAGAGTTATTATAGTGATAGTGACATGCCATGGAGGTTTCGTACTGGCAGGAAAGTTTAATCACGTTCTGCTGTGTGAAAGTTCACACAAGTCCAAGTCTTGTCTTCAATTTGAGAGTGGCAAGATAGGGAAGTTGTCATAAGTTCAAAGGAAAGAAAGAAAAACTCAACACACACAAATAGTTTTGCCATTATCTAATACCCCAACTATTTGATAAAATTTATTATGATTCACTATCTGCTTATTGACTGGATTCCTCTGAAAAATGTATATTGTGTTGGTCTGACAATGATAACTTCACACATAAAACAATGTAAATTTTCCCAATTTTAGACAAAAAGACGCTATTTTTCCCAATTCTAAAGGCCCCGGCCCCATTCCCAAAAAGGGGTGTGAGAGCCCTGCGATTTCTATTGACTTTTTCGCCTCAATTGACTCAAATTTTTCTCCTGTCGCAAGGCGAATCTGTCTTCAATGAAAAGCGTAAGACAGAAACCTTCAAGTGAAATTTCCTTTGATCGTCGCTGCGGGAGTCGCTCTGCTGGTCACTTGTCATTTTCTGTTGCTGTTTGTCTGTTTTCTGTTTCGGTATCGATAGCTCCTCCCACTTGTTCTGCCTACCTTGTGATAACTTGTGCGCCGTATCAATGATTGACAACGGCGAGCAATTGATGGGCGGAGCTAAACTCTCGTAGCCCACCTTTCGATGATTGCATCTGTCAATATCGAGAAGCAATTATTGATTTCTTTCAAGTTTGCCTTTGAAACCGACACCGCTTTTCAAGATTTGACAGTTAGATTTTTGTACCTCGGCATTAGAGAAAAAGTCAATAGAATTCAGAATGCGTAATTGTATACATGTAAATCGGCAGTTATTTCACAATTTATTCACCTGCGGACTTGTTCAAACAGAAATTGGCTAAATTGTTCTAAGCCATTAAACTACTTCCGATCATGGATCAACTGAGTTGGATAATTATAACACAAGGTAACAAAACTAACCTGTTGAATAATATTCATTGTCCATCTGCACATGCAATTATCTCGCCCTCTTCGTAATTTTATTCTGTGACAAACATGTAGTCTATCGGTTATACGTTCACAGCACCTGCTGTTGGCTAAAGAACACTGCCTTTGATCTGCACTGCCTAAATTAGCTGCCGACTTTGATGTGTATGCTGATTCGGTTTGCATTTGATTACAATCAGATACAATGCACACGAATGTCTTTGACATACAAGAAAATTATTTTAGCACACCAGTGATTGACCACGTGTATAAGTTCGTTTAAACGGTATGAAAATTTTGTAAACGTTTACCACACAGACACGAAACGTTACTGTTTAAACGTGTAAACGTAGAAGCCCTAGATGCGATTTGTATCTGTCTTCCACCTTCTGTCTGGGAAACGGCTCAGTATATATTCAATATTGAAATACTCTCAAAGAGGGTTAAAGATACTGTCTCAAAGGGCCGTTAAACCCAAACCAACCAACCAACTAACCAACCAACCAAACCATCGGTTTGGTGTCCCAGTTTACAGCGTTTATTACAAGATGTATTAATTGAGAAGAATAACTGAAAAGAAATTTTCCTTTCAATTTTATCATTTATCCATTTAATCTTCAGCTTCTGAAACATTGTATACAGCATATATTGGCAAATTATTGGCAATTAAAAGTGTACACTGATATTGCATAAAGCTAAATATCTATTCTATTATATCCCATAACCTTACTAGGTCGTTGGAGCACCACAGATGACTTCAAAACAATCCCGTTCCACCTTGTCCTGTCTTCAGCTGCCCTAGTTGAGCTGGCAAAATCCATTCCTGTCTACTCCTTGATATTGTCTTCCCACCTCTTCTTCTGTCTACCTCTTCTTCTTTTTCCTTTCACTGTGCCCTGAAGAATTGTCTTTGCTAAACCAGAAGACCTTGAAACGTAGCCAAACCACCTTAGTTTCCGTTTTCTTGACCAGCGTCAAGAGTTCATCAACATCAAATAGCTGCTTGGATCTTCCTGCGAACCTCCTCATTGGTTATATGGTCCTTGTACGAAATGTTCAGTAACCTTCGGTAGCATCTCATGAGATGCTACCGAAGCTAAATGTGAGTATATGTATTTTGTCATAATATAGCATCTGCATGTTGGCAATTTTAGAATGTGCAAGTTTACACAGCGGGCACAGTGCTTTCGTGTAGCGTTGCGTCGACGTTTGTTCACCGCCATGACGCTGAAACAACGATGAAACGACGTCGTTTTGTCTGCTGGGTGAGCTTGTTGTTTGAGACAAGCACCTTCTCTGTCACATTTTCTTGCTGACTTGCTGATTAATGGACATACCATTATGTGCATATTTAATGCCTATATCAATGAGTTTGTTTTCAGAATCATATATTGTGTTAGTTGTTTTGCTTGACAATTGCACTGTCTGTCATAAATTGTTGTATCTTTGTATCTTCATGGGCGTATGGCCTATTTGATTTTGAAAAATGCAGAAAACTTTATAAAGCATTAAACTCTATACACTGTTTATAGCAAACAAAAGCAAAAGTGAGATGAACGCAGAGAATATTCCTGCGAATGACAATATTTCTAAATGTACGACAATAAATTCTTACATATGCTAACCAAACAATATTTTGATAGATAACGCTATTACATATATTCCAGAGGCTCATGAATTACTCAAGTGGTTATAAGCATCGATATATATTCATATTTGGGTGAAAACTTTGAGGATTTTGGTAATTGCAGAAGATTTGGATGGACTTTTATGGGATGCCGTTTCCATAATTCGATTTATGGATATCCATAATTCGAATTATAGAAATCCATAATTCGAATTATGGATATCAATAAAAATTATGGATATCTATAAATTACAGATATCCATAATTCGAAGAATGGATACCCATAATTCGAATTATGTATATCAAGTTATAGGGAATAAATAGTAAAACGGCACACCACAGATTTTAGGATTCATTTGTTTTGTGCTACCGAGGAATAAATAAAACAGTTTTTAAACAAAATTTGTTTGTGAAATGAATATGCAATTAAACAAACTCTAGTGAAATTAATTTTTTCTCATACAGTATGCACGGATTCAATTAATTATTGACACGCGTCATCGATTATTGATATGGGCGATTACGTTGCCATTTAACAATTATCAATAAACACATACCTGCCGATTAATCAGCGGCACGGGGCATCGATTGTTGATATAAGCGATTATGTTGGGTGTGATATTTAGCAACAATCAAGAAATACACGCCGGTCGTCTTTTTTCCTCCAAGATTCTTATTCGCCTTGTGGATTATATAGTCCAACTCTGAGAGTAGATTCTGATCAGACGGCCCGGAGAAATCAGTAAATGTTAAATACATGTATGTTGAGTCAAATTGACTGATCATAGTAGTCAATATTCGCATGAGTCTCCCATGATAGTTCCGCGCAACGAATGAATAAATGAATAAATAACCAAATATGAACTCAGGAATGACGTCCTTGCGATCTTTTTATGCTAGCTGTGCTAGTACTGAGTTATTTTGTATCTGTCTTTTCATAACGAGAGCAGTATGGTCAGTTTTAATAAGACCACAAAACAGAATTATCCCTTTTGTTCAAATCAGATCACCGAAAGTAAAATGAACACCCTATCAGAATATTTCGTTTTACAATTGCTACTCATCTCATCCTATCAGGCCTGGTCTGGTTCAGCACAGTTTGAGATTACACCACTCTACTGGGGCGCCGGGATAAGCAGATATCATTACCATTAGTTTATCCGATGTTTGTTTGAATACTTTCATAATCATGTGCCACACATTACCATAATAGGAGCAGAATGAACTTTTTTTCAGCATCAATGAATGTAAGACACTCATATATATATAGCTAATAAACAGCAGTTCCATTCCCAGCTGCAATTTAAAAAAATATGCTTTAGTAAATGGATAGCCGAAATATAACATTACTATTCGACTCAGATTTGTATATAGTATACTGGTACAAAATTTCAGCACTGAATTTAGTAGGAGGTGGTTATTTCACCTAACAGTCAGGATGTTTTTAAAAAAGAGAGAGTATAAATTTATCAAAAATATAAGGAATCACTAATGCTATTGTTCTTAACATCTACTTTTTAATGAAAATATACATATACTTTGGTGACGTGGGGTGTCGTGGAGTGTCATGGGGTGTCGTGGGGTGTTTAGACTCACCGCACTCTTGGAATCAACTACCAGAGGAAGTTAATTCAGCAAAGACCACTATCCGCTATTCATGGCCTTGATGGCACAGGGATATCTTGTGTAGTTATCTTCTCTTTTGTATTCCTGTCCGCGTTTGTACCTTTTCTCAAATGTACTTGAACAATATGGTGGAATAGCGGATCACAGATTCTGCGGAGCTCTTGGGCTTGGCTGGAATCTTCCTGTGGCCCTGATGAACTCTGTCAGCTCCCTTCTTATATTTTCTCTGTAGTCAGGGATATTGTCATCTTCTTCGTTCCCAAGCAAGTCATGTAGCTCTAGGTGGTACAGACCGGTACTTTGGCTAAGGTTCAACTCCATGTTGTTGCGAGCTAGCTCATGCAGGGGACAATGTAGAAGAACGTGCTCCACTGTCAACAGTCAACTCTTTTAAGAATCTGCCTTACAACTGAAGCTGTCTCCTCGGAGACAGTTGATGGGTTTAAGGCCAAAATATAATAACCTAGGGTAGATCAGGGGTTAGGCATGGAATGCTTGCCCCTGAAGACTTATTGTAAATAGTTTTAATCTGCTGGTGGCTTTGTCACAAATTCACTTATTTATTTATTTATTTTGTGATAACTTAAGTGCCACACCACCAACCTGCCATCATGGTCATAGTTGACCGAGAGCAGTATGGGTAGAAAGAAAAGGCTGGACAAGTATACATTAACCAGACATGGGGCACAAGAGGCATTACCTATTATAACTCCACCATTAGCCTATAGTATAGTACACTCCGTAATCTGCAAAACATTTTCACATGTAGTCATAGGTTGGAGTCTGAGGAAGCAGACAATAAGGAGTCTGTCTCATGAAGCACTCGTCAAACTGATAACTTAATACGAAAATGTGTTACTTTGTGCACCTTTTTAGCTTGTAATATGGTCAGATAGATTATTTTAATGCCTCCAGACTTTCAATATTTTGGCCAATATTTTGTTAGCCATTCAATTCATCCTAACTACTATGCATTTTAAACTTCTAATTACGAAATTTAGGAGTCAAAGCAGAATTTGTAAATCAATCAACATTATGGTCAGAAAAAAATCGGTCAAGTGGCTAGATCCGGTCCTACTAAACACAGAAAAGGACTTACCCACCGAAAAGGGCGGAAAAGAACTTTCGGGCACCGAAAAGGACTTTTATTTGCCGTTAAAGGACATATAAAAATATGTCTTAGAAATTTTGATATCATCATGATATTAATCAGCACTTGAATAATAATTTTGTGAATTGTAGTATCTTCAACTGAAAAGTTCACAAAAAAAAAAGAAAAATATTACAGCACCAAAAAGGACTCCACTTCTGGTCAGTGAAGAGATGCCATGTACCGAAAAGGACATCGCAAATACTGAATTTCGGACACCGAAAAGGGCTTTTTTTCACTTAGTGATCTAGAAAATTATGTTTATAAATAAAATATTGTACCCTTTATATTTTTTCAAATGTTTTTGTAGCATAAAAATTACGGTACATTTAAAAGTCCTCTTCGGTCCTTTTCAATGGCAAAAGTCCTTTTCTGTCTTTAGTAGGACCCGCTAGATCTAACATCAACTAATTATCCAATCATAATTTCAATAGGAAAGAATCTGCTCCACAAGGCAGTGATTTTATTTTACCTATGAGTTCTTAGTCTTTACTCATAGTACTCCTTGTAGTCTAATAACTTGACGTAACTCCGATTTTATTTTTTGATTTGTCTCCGTTACGGGTATTTCAGAAAAAAGACAAAATGAAAAGAACAATACCAGTCCTGGAGTGCTGTTCCGTTGCTCTATACTCCTTGGGACTCAAAATATTAATAAATTTTAGTGATTCTTTTGTCCTAAGGACTCATTAAAATTATTATGGCATTGCAATAGAATTGTGTCCTTTTGACTCATTATTTTGTGGTTGGACATACTCTCTGTGATGGTATATACCTAGTGGGTCCCTGGACAGTACGGCCAAAAATTGTAAATAAATCACTGACAAGGAGTAAATTATTTCTGTTTACAGTTGATTTGATTGTAGAGTGAGGCAAGTTAGTTAAAAAATAGCAGAGTTGCATCCTCTGATTTTGTGATTGGACTCCGCAGCTGTGATGGCATACACTGGGTCCTTGTACACTTAGACAAAAAAATTGTAAATAAATCACTGACTAGGAGTAAATCACTTCCTTTTACAGTTGATTTGATTGAAGAGGGTGCTAAGATAGTTCAAAACAGGCATAGTTGCAACCTCTGAAAGTTAATCAGTCACAGTACAGAGTCACAGCCTCTGATTTTGTGATTGGACTCCGCAGCTGTGATGGCATACAGTGGGTCCTTGTACACTTAGACCAAAAAATTGTAAATAAATCACTGACTAGGAGTAAATCACTTCCTTTTACAGTTGATTTGATTGAAGAGGGTGCCAAGATAGTACACAACAGGCATAGTTGCAGCCTCTGAAAGTTATTCATTCCCCGTACAGAGTTGCATCCTATGAAAGTTATTCAGCCACAATACAGAGTTGCAACCTCTGAATGTTATTCAGTCACCGTACAGAGTTGCAGCCTCTGAAATTTATTCAGTCACCGTACAGAGTTGCATCCTCTGAATGTTATTCAGTCACCGTACAGAGTTGCATCCTCTGAGATAAATTCAGTCACCATACAGAGTTGCAGCCTCTGAATGTTATTCTTTCACTGTACAGAGTTGCAGCCTCTGAAAGTTATTCAGTCAACATACAGAGTTGCATCCTCTGAAAGTTATTCAGTCACCATACAGAGTTGCATCCTCTGAAAGATATTCAATCACCGTACAGAGTTGCATCCTCTGAAAGTTATTCAGTCACCATACAGAGTTGCATCCTCTGAAAGATATTCAATCACCGTACAGAGCTGCATCCTCTGAAAGTTATTCAGTCACCATACAGAGTTGCATCCTCTGAAAGATATTCAGTCACCGTACAGAGTTGCAGCCTCTGAAAGTTATTCAGTCAACATACAGAGTTGCATCCTCTGAAAGATATTCAGTCACTATACAGAGTTGCATCCTATGAAAGTTATTCAGTCACCATACAGAGTTGCATCCTCTGAAAGATATTCAGTCACCGTACAGAGTTGCAGCCTCTGAAAGTTATTCAGTCACCATACAGAGTTGCATCCTCTGAAAGATATTCAGTCACCATACAGAGTTGCATCCTCTGAAAGATATTCAATCACCGTACAGAGCTGCATCCTCTGAAAGTTATTCAGTCACCATACAGAGTTGCATCCTCTGAAAGATATTCAGTCACCGTACAGAGTTGCAGCCTCTGAAAGTTATTCAGTCACCATACAGAGTTGCATCCTCTGAAAGATATTCTGTCACCGTACAGAGTTGCAGCCTCTGAAAGATATTCAGTCAATGTACAGAGTTGCAGCCTCTGAAAGATATTCTGTCACCATATGGAGTTGCATCCTCTGGAAGATATTCAGTCACCATACAGAGTTGCATCCTCTGAAAGATATTCTGTCACCATACAGAGTTGCATCCTCTGAAAGATATTCAGTCACCATACAGAGTTGCATCCTCTGGAAGATATTCAGTCACCATACAGAGTTGCATCCTCTGAAAGTTATTCTGTCACTGTACAGAGTTGCATCCTATGAAAGTTATTCAGTCACCATACAGAGTTGCATCCTCTGAAAGTTATTCAGTCACCATACAGAGTTGCATCCTCTGGAAGATATTCTGTCACCATACAGAGTTGCATCCTCTGAAAGATATTCAGTCACCGTACAGAGTTGCAGCCTCTGAAAGTTATTCAGTCAATGTACAGAGTTGCAGCCTCTGAAAGATATTCAGTCAATGTACAGAGTTGCAGCCTCTGAAAGTTATTCAGTCACCATATGGAGTTGCATCCTCTGGAAGATATTCAGTCACTGTACAGAGTAGCAGCCTCTGAAATTTATTCAGTCAGGGTACAGAGTTGCACCTTATGAAAGATATTCTGTCACCATACAGAGTTGCATCCTCTGAAAGTTATTCAGTCACCGTATGGAGTTGCATCTTCTGAAAGATATTCAGTCACCGTACATAGTTGCAGCCTCTGGAAGTTATTCAGAAGGCATCCTCTGAAAGATATTCAGACACTGTACAGACTTGCATCCTCTGAAAGATATTCATTTACTGTACAGAGTTGCATCCTCTGACAGAATTTCAGTCACCGTACAGAGTTGCGTCATATGAAAGATATTCAGTCACTCTACAGAGTTGGAGCCTCTGATAGTTATTCTGTCACCGTACAGAGTTGCATCCTCTGAAAGATATTCAGTCAATGTACGGTTTTGCATCCTCTGAAATTTATTCAGTCACCGTACAGAGTTGCAGCCTCTGAAAGTTATTCAGTCACCGTACAGAGTTGCAGCCTCTGAAAGTTATTCAGTCACCATACAGAGTTGCAGCCTCTGAAAGTTATTCAGTCACCATACAGAGTTGCATCCTCTGAAAGATATTCAATCACCATACAGAGTTGCAGCCTCTGAAAATTATTCAGTCACCGTACAGAGTTGCATCCTCTGAAAGATATTTAGTCAGGGTACACAGTTGCAGCCTCTGAAAGTTATTCAGTCACCGTACAGAGTTGCAGCCTCTGAAAGTTATTCAGTCACCGTACACAGTTGCAGCCTCTGAATGTTATTCAGTCAGGGTACACAGTTGCAGCCTCTGAAAGTTATTCAATCACCATACAGAGTTGCAGCCTCTGAAAGTTATTCAGTCAGGGTCCACAGTTGCAGCCTCTGAAAGATATTCAATCACCTTACAGAGTTGCAGCCTCTGAAAGTTATTCAGTCAATGTACAGAGTTGCAGCCTCTGAAAGATATTCAGTCACCGTACAGCGTTGCAGCCTCTGAAAGTTATTCAGTCACCGTACAGAGTTGCAGCCTCTGAAAGTTATTCAGTCACCGTACACAGTTGCAGCCTCTGATTGTTATTCAGTCACCATACAGAGTTGCAGCCTCTGAAAGTTATTCAGTCAGGGTACACAGTTGCAGCCTCCGAAAGTTATTCAATCACCATACAGAGTTGCAGCCTCTGAAAATTATTCAGTCAGGGTACACAGTTGCAGCCTCTGAAAGATATTCAATCACCATACAGAGTTGCAGCCTCTGAAAGTTATTCAGTCAATGTACAGAGTTGCAGCCTCTGAAAGATATTCAGTCAATGTACAGAGTTGCATCCTCTGAAAGATATTCAGTCACCGTACAGAGTTGCAGCCTCTGAAAGTTATTCAGTCACCGTACAGAGTTGCAGCCTCTGAAAGTTATTCAGTCACAGTACACAGTTGCAGCCTCTGAATGTTATTCAGTCACCATACAGAGTTGCAGCCTCTGAAAGTTATTCAGTCAGGGTACACAGTTGCAGCCTCTGAAAGTTATTCAGTCAGGGTACACAGTTGCAGCCTCTGAATGTTATTCAGTCACCATACAGAGTTGCAGCCTCTGAAAGTTATTCAGTCAGGGTACACAGTTGCAGCCTCTGAAAGTTATTCAGTCAGGGTACACAGTTGCAGCCTCTGAAAGTTATTCAGTCAACATACAGAGTTGCATCCTCTGAAAGATATTCAGTCAATGTACAGAGTTGCATCCTCTGAAAGTTATTCTGTCACCGTATGGAGTTGCATCCTCTGAAAGATATTCAGTCAATGTACAGAGTTGCCGCCTCTGAAAGTTATTCAGTCACCATATGGAGTTGCATCCTCTGAAAGATATACAGTTACTGTACAGAGTTGCAGCCTCTGAACATTATTCAGTCAGAGTACAGAGTTGCACCCTATGAAAGTTATTCAGTCACAATACAAAGTTGCATCCTCTGAAAGATACTCAGTCACTGTACAGAGTTGCAGCCTCTGAAAGTTATTCAGTCACCTTACAGAGTTGCAGCCTCTGAAATTTATTCAGTCGTGGTACAGAGTTGCAGCCTCTGAAAGTCATCAGTCACCATATAGAGTTGCAGCCTCTGAGAGTTATTCTGTCACCGTACAGAGTTGCAGCCTCTGAAAGTTATACAGTCACCGTACAGAGTTGCAGCTTCTGAATGTTATTCAGTAAGGGCACAGAGTTGCAGCCTCCGAATGTTACTTAGTCACCATACAGAGTTGCATCCTCTGAAAGATATTCAGTCACTGTACAGAGTTGCATCCTATGAAAGTTTTTCAGTCACCATACAGAGTTGCATCCTCTGAAAGATATTCAGTCACTGTACAGAGTTGCATCCTATGAAAGTTATTCAGTCACCATACAGAGTTGCATCCTCTGAAAGATATTCAGTCTCCATACAGAGTTGCATCCTCTGAAAGATATTCAGTCACTGTACAGAGTTGCATCCTCTGAAAGTTATTCTGTCACCATACAGAGTTGCATCCTCTGAAAGTTATTCTGTCACCATACAGAGTTGCATCCTCTGAAAGTTATTCTGTCACTGTACAGAGTTGCAGCCTATGAAAGTTATTCAGTCAACATACAGAGTTGCATCCTCTGAAAGTTATTCAGTCACCATACAGAGTTGCATCCTCTGAAAGTTATTCAGTCACCGTACAGAGTTGCAGCCTCTGAAAGATATTCAGTCACTGTACAGAGTTGCATCCTCTGAAAGATATTCTGTCACCATACAGAGTTGCATCCTCTGAAAGATATTCAGTCACCATACAGAGTTGCATCCTCTGAAAGATATTCAGTCACCATACAGAGTTGCATCCTCTGAAAGATATTCTGTCACCATACAGAGTTGCATCCTCTGAAAGATATTCAGTCACTGTACAGAGATGCATCCTCTGAAAGTTATTCTGTCACCATACAGAGTTGCATCCTCTGAAAGTTATTCAGTCAGGGTACACAGTTGCATCCTATGAAAGTTATTCAGTCACCATACAGAGGTGCATCCTCTGAAACTTAATCAGTCACCGTACAGAGTTGCATCCTCTGGAATTTATTCAGTCACTACTTATAAGGACGGTGAATGAATAATTTTCAGAGGATATAACACTGCCATTTATATGGGGTGCAGTTTTACTATTAATTCTCTATTGGTTGATATCCATAATTTGAATTATGGATATCCATTATTCAAATTATTCATATCTATAATTATAAATGGATATCCAAAGTTATTGATATCCATTAGTCGAATTATGGGTACCTATAATTCGAATAATGGATATCCATAAATCAAATTATGGATATCTGTAAATCATGTTGAATTATAAATATCAATAAATCGAATTATGGATATCCATTATTCCAAGTATAGATATCCATAATTGGAATTATAGATATCTATAATTTAACATGACTTATGGATATCCATTATAAGATTTATGGAAATCCATTATTCAGTTTATAGATATCTGTAATGCAAATTATGGATATCCAATATTCACCCAGATTTATGGATATCAATATATCAAATAATGGATATTCAAATTTTGAATTATGGATATCAATAAATAGAGAATATATAGTAAAACGGCACCCCATAACTTTAAACATCTGCATTGTAGTACAAGTCCTTTGTGACTGTGGTAAAGCCAGGTGATAAAGTTGCTAGGGTGCGAGCCCAGCTGCTTCACATCTTGTATGAAATCGGCAGAGAGGACCATCAGTTTCGTCTCCGATACAATGGTCAGTATCTTCGAGATGCCTTCTTCCTGGAGGATTACAACTTGGAGTCCAATGCCGTTATCCACATGGTGCCATTATCCAATCAGAAAGATGTAAGACAGTTTTATTATTTGAGCCGCGACACACGAAAACCAGGAAGTGGTTGTGCGCACACCGCAGACTCAGATCAGCCTGGTTATCTGACTAGTATGCTCAGACTCTTCGCTAAGGGCTTAAAGGGTAGCTAAGGGTCTAAGCTACCTCCATGCGGACAGTGAAGACTGATCAGACTGGGCAGATGCCCAGGCTGATCTGAGTCTGTGCCAGGCGCACAACCACTTTGTTGTTTTTCTCGTGTCGCGTACCATTTGCAATAAAAACATAGTTCTGAATCATGGTATATAACTTTATGATTTATGTTTTACCATACATATTGTTTGATAATATTTTTATGGTATGCATATAGTGGGTTGGCAAATTTTATGGTATCATCATTATTTATCCAAAAAGTTTAAATATCAACAGAGATAAAGCGATTTTGTTTTGCCATTATTTTTTTTCTTCTTCAGAAATTAAGGTGTTAAGGTGTATTGTTGCACTTCCATTTTTCACCTACAACTCTCATGGCGTTCAATTTATTTCTCTGGACAACATAAGCTTTCTAAAATGGGATCAAGTGTTAAGGAAGGAATTTGCCTCTGAAGGAGCAAATTCTTTTCTTTAACAATTGATCCCATTTGAGAAGGGAGACAAAACTGAAAATTATCTGTATAAAGTTAATTTTTATGCTGCAAATTTAATAGCAGTACGTTTCACTAAGTAATAACAAAATCCGTAAACTCATGCATGTTTATGTTACATCATCAGCCAAGACATTTTAATACAAAATATCAAACACATATTTGTTTCAGTCTGTCTCTGACTTGAGGTCATTATCTAGCAATATGACCTTGAACTTTGACCTTGGAAGAGAGAAAATCCCCACAGTGAAATCAGCACTATATTATGAGGTCAAACACATGAACAGAAGGGAATGGTTACTGATGAATATGAATGTAAGTTACATCTCCATAATTGAGCCGTGACGCAAAAAAAACAACAATGTGGCTATGTGCCCAGCATAGACTCAGATCAGCCTGGGCATCTGCCCAGTCTGATCAGAGTCTTTGCTGTCCACATGGGAGTAGCTTAGACCCTTAGCTACCCTTTGAGCACTTAACAAAGAGTCCGATGAAACTGGGCAAATACCCAGGCTGATCTGCGTCTGCGCTTGGCGCACAACCACATTGTTGGTTTTTTCATGTCCCGGTTCATTTGTTGATTCTTCCATATTTATTTTGATAAAAGACAGGGTTTTCCCTCTCAAAAAATGACCCTAAATAACAGAATTAGACGTACCTATTAGTTTTGTTGTAAGATGGAGATTTTTCTTTCAAAACAATCTAAAAAAATTAGACATGTCTTGTAACATTAATCTAGGTTTTTTGGGTTGTTTTGCAAGGAGAAAACTTGTCTATTAGTATATTAACCAAATAAATACAGTCAACTCTCGATACCTCAGATGCTTATATCTCATATAACCCTCTTATATTAAAAAAAATGTATTTTGGACACATTTCAAGTTTTTATGTACATTTCAACTCCTCTTATCTAAAACCACTGATATCTCAAAGTGAATTTTCTATGACTAGAAAATTTATTTTGAGATACCAGTAGTAACTAGTTTAGGATGAACTTGGACTTTGAGATATCCAGAGTTGACTGTAATTGGTATAAATGAGATTCAAGTGACTAATCTTTTGTCAGAGTTTGTGAATGCTGCAAATTTAGAAACATTTGTGTAAGCAGAAAACCTTTGGTAGCCATTTGTTTATGACCAGTCTGTAACTGTCCCTCCTTTTCCTGTCACTTAACTCCACAATTACCACTCCTTCAGAATGTGAAAATTCATAAAATTTTAACTTTTCTTTTCCAAAATCAAAGAACTTAATTTAACTCCCTTACGATATTGCATAAATGTACTTCCAGTACAGTTTATGATAAACCATTCACAACATTTGAGAAAAGAAATTGTAAGTTGATCATGCCAGACATCAGAGATTAAAAGGGATTTAATAGAATTGATTTGAAGCTAAAATTAATATTCTTGCATTTTTATACCCCGCCACACATTAGTGGCGGGGTATTATGTTTTCCCGCTGGCTGTCCGTGTGTCCGTCCATCGTACGTCCGTCCGTCCGTCCGTGAGCACTTCGTTTCCGTTCGATAACTTGAGTATTTATTAACGGATTTTCTCCAAACTTGGCATGTGCATTGATCATGGGAAGATCTTGGTTGGGATCGTTAATGGGCAGATTTCGATGTCTTCTGATGGAGTTATTGCCCTTGGCGGGGTATTACACAGTCGTTTACGTTGCTTTTATTGTAAAATGTGGTGATTTTGAGGTATTAAAGCAGCTGAAATAAGACATTTAAGATGTTTTTAAACCTTTCAAATGTGTGTGTACTGTCAAATGTGGAAATGCTCATTCTGGGTAACATTTCTTTGTAAAAGTTAAACGTCCCTGCTCTAATAAACTCCCCCTGCCTCTTTTCAGAAGGTAATGTTAAATTAACTTGCATGAATTCCTGTTTGCTTCTCTGGATAAGGTAACTCTTTGACATGGGGTCTACTCTTAAAGGAAAGACTTTGCTCCTAGAGGAAGATGGGAGGCAAACAAGGAAAAAAGTGGAATTGTTTCCTCTGAAAGTACCGGTATATCCATTCACAGGAATAATGTTTATAAGAGTTGTTTTGGCAGAAGCTGGTTTGCTACTCTTTTGGTATTAAATCATGCCCCCTTTCATAAAATGTAACATCCCTAGGGCTTTAATAGGACTAATATGGTAAGTTATTATGTAGTTTAAATCTTGTTATAAGGCAAGTATTTAGTTTGTAGTTACAGTATGATATGATTCTGTAATTTCATTCCTCTTTCAGACGTTATTCTATATTCACTTCCTGGCTGTACTTTTGGGCTTGATGACCGCTTACCCATACTCGGCTGCCTGGCTGCTGGCCTATGTTTGTATTGGCTGGTACCTGGTTCCAGGATTTACGAGGATTGGTGGATATATTGGAAACACATTTCATCTGTATGTACCATGCTGAATAATTTGAGTGGTAACATGGAAAAAACGTGGCTTAACCTATCTGCAAACAGCTAATACCGTATAGCAGGTTATTTCTGCGGGTGTAAATTTTTTAGGTTTTCGCTGCAAAGCAAAAAGTGTACGAAAATATTCTGCAGTTTTAATGTCTACAGATATCAAAAACTTGCTAATTCTAAAATACTAACAAAAAATAAGCCAAAGAAATGACTAGGAATAAGAAAATAGATGCTGCTTAGTTATTATTATTACTTTTAGTGGGGAATGGGGGTACAAGACTATGACAGTGAGCTACTTAATTATGAGTCACAATTTTGCTGATTACTGATCACCATTTGTAGAGCTCGTTTGCATGATAAGTCTTGATATAATTAAAGCAAGCATAAGCTTTTTAGTGTGACACTTTAAGTCCTAAATGATTAATCTGTATATAAAGGATAATTTTTAAAACATTTTAACATTTATCATTTTGAGTGATAGCAAATGTTACATATTTTCCTAATTGTAAGAATTGATTCCTCAGAGTCCCTGCAAGTAATAAGCAAACAGCAAAGGCTGACCAGACTGCACAGATATGCAGGCTGCTCTGAGTCTTTCATGTTTGCATATGCAGTAAGCACCCATTTGTTTGTTGCAAATCACTAATAACAATAATGCAGCTGTTTGATCTGGGTCAACACTGTTTAGTCCCAAATTTCTAATCAAATTGACAATTTGATTAGAAATTTGTGACTAAACAGTGTTGACCCAGATCAGAATTTGATTAGAAATTTGTGACTAAACAGTGTTGACCCAGATCAGAATTTGATTAGAAATTGGTGACTAAACAGTGTTGACTCAGATCAGAATTTGATTAGAAATTTGTGACTAAACAGTGTTGACCCAGATCAGAATTTGATTAGAAATTTGTGACTAAACAGTGTTGACCCAGATCAGAATTTGATTAGAAATTTGTGACTAAACAGTGTTGACCCAGATTAGACAGCTGCAATGCTCATTTCATAAAACCTGGCTTGATTGGAAAAAATGGACTCGGTCAGATTCAAAGAGGGAAGCGTTTAGTTTAAACAATATTTTATTCAATGACTCAATACAAATATAGTAACTTAATAGCGTACAGCGGGATTAGATAGAAAGCTTTGCAACTTATAGACATCTTCTCCCGAGTACAAAACATTAGGGAAGCGTTTATAACGGTACCTGAAAATATAAAGCAAAGTGACCCTGGAGTCTGAACTTTTGCCTCTTTCAAAATCATGTTGGTAACTTGGACCTGTGAAAAAAAGGCCAATTAATGTCCCAAGCTGCTGTTGAATACATGTTTTATTAAATGATATATTTTACATATGCTGACTAACCAAATATATTACTTTCTTCACAGGAGATACTGGTTTTGTGGTATAATGGCGCTTCTCGGCGGCGGATCCATGGCAGCTTCAATCTACCTGGCCACAACCACCTGGATGACAATCATTGTAAGTAGCTCTAAATATGATCTTCCTGTCCGAGCTCAACATACCTGGTTATAGTTGGTTTTATTATGTGTGTTAAAGTTTTTTTTCTGACTTAAAATATACTTATTCTATTCAAGATAAAGGCTGTACTTTCTTGAGAAATAATCCAGGCACATCTACTTTCTCATCTAAGTATAATTATAAAGGAAAGAATTTGCTCTTGGGGGTGGGGGTGGGGCGGCAACTTCTTTCCCTTTAAGAGTAATAAAAATCTCAAGAGCAGAGAACACAGTCACAAGAAGAACCCCAGTTTCCAAGGGATACAGCTACTGTTAGCACTGTTGAAGAAGAAAAAAGAAACTTTTGGATCTGCAGAAAGGGGGTAAAAAATGGCAAAATGTCAGGGAAAAATCAGGGAAATTTGAAGTGGAGGATAAATAGCCACCCTGCAACAGTTACCTTACCCATCTATGAAGAATGAGCCAAAATATCTCAGAATTATCATTGAACTGCATTTTCTTGATAATTACAGAACCATGGATGTAAGGATTGGGAGTTTGTGGATGGCTGTTCCAGGCAAAACGTCTACACTGCAATATTCTTCAGCATTCACGCACTGGTGACCCTGATAACCACAGCATTGTGTGGAATCCTGTCCTACAGCTTTAGGATTGAGGTATTTTCTTATTTCTTCCTTTTTGTTTCTATTTATACGGGGCCCAGTTGTTTGAAGTATTGTTAGCCTAACAAGCTCATTACGAGGTCAATTTGTTAAGTGTTTTATGACTTTATAACCAAATACACTGATAGTTTTTGTTGAAAAAATGTTGGCATATTTGAGATATGAAAGTTTGAAATTTAAACAAAACGTTAAGTAATGACTTTGTTAGTTTTGAAAAAAGTGGGCCATGATGTTTGTCACATATACATATATAAAATCATAAATAGGAGGATGAAGTACTGGTGATTTTATGTCCTTTTAAACTATCTCAGTCATATCAGAATGATGGGAGGGTGATATTGAGAGGCTGTATGCAATGGAACTGCATTAACAGTTGGGAAGATTTCTGTTGGGCAAGCGTATCTTGAATTGGAACTCTAGATCAGCAAGCCAGCACTTAACCTACTCAGCTAACAGGTCCTGAGGTTTTAGAACATTTTTCGTGTTCAACTCAGATTTTCAGGCTCGGATAATTCTGCCCATCAGTGTTAAAATGCCAACAATTGTTGGCATTTTAACATTTATGAGCAGAAAAAATTTCTATTCAGCTGAGTTGAGCAGGATTTTTCTTTTATCACCTAGAGCCCAGGTCTCCTGTAAAATGATTAAAGAAAAAAAAAGTCACTTTTTAGATTGTTCTTTAGAGTTACTATAACACTGGCATTTTGAGGAAAAACAAGCCCTAAATATATACCCTAAAATGTCTACAGAAGTAGTTCTCATTGATGACAGTGTGTCCTCAAAAGGCTTCGAGGGAAAAATTAAAGAATGCACAAGACAAGTTTTATTGAACATACAGAGTTTCAGGTAGGAGAGAGTATTTGGTGGTAATAAGGGATAATTTCAGTTAAATCTCAACAAGAATGAGCCATATCATATGACTTCCAACAATATAGCAGTTTTATTGTGACACTGAGATCATGCTTATCATTTACAGTGGGTCTGTGGAGGCCTCATTGACTCATTGTTGGCTGTATGATTTTGGCTAATTTCATAGGTTGCTGATGTGACAAGTGAAGGCTCTGATCAGACTCCACTCAAGCGCAGTCTGATCAGAGCCTTTACTTGTGACCAATGCCACATTGTTTGAAATCTGATAATGTGGCTTAATTAGAAATTCGCTCCTCATGAGAATCATCTCTTTGACACAGGTTCAAATGAAGAGATGCACAGGTGTAAGGGAAGCGGGAGGGGTCACAATACTTAAGATGAGAAATTACAGAAAAAAAATCCTAAGATTATCCCCCACCCACTTCTTCTGGCGCTAAGACACAGCTATGTTTGTAGGTTGGTGATGTGATTGAGAAGTACCTTGTCCAGGAGCGTGACATTGAAGAGGTAATGAAGGCTGCGCGCAATGGTAGGCTGAAGGAACGAAGGACAGCAGCTTACGAGCTGGCCACAATGGCAGCATCTAGTGATGACAATAAGTTCAGGATAGTAGCCGAAGGAGGGTGAGTGTATTTTCATTGTTTTAAAATAAGAATTTTTGCATTCAGTTTATAAGAGATTACAGCAGTATTTGTTTTGACTGATAAGGTACAAGGAGAGGTAAAAATTTGTAGAACTTGATATCTATTGCAGGGATAAGGCTATGGGAAACCCTTAACTTTCTTTTCACAGGAATGAGTTATGAAGTCCCAATTTTAAGAATAATTACAATATGTGCACATAGTTTTCCAGTTTTAGTGATATTTGGGAGTAGCCCTGGTAGTACAGTGGGTTAAGCTGTGGTCTGCTAAGCTAGCAGTCTGGGTTCGATTCCAACTGGAGGTGGATATCTTTTAAGCCATAAACATTCCATTCCAGACAGCCTTTTATTAAAGGGCTGTAAAATGGAAAGTCATCCATCCATCTTTTAAATGCTTGGATGGTTACTTACCTGTACATCACACCGGGTAGGCGGCAATCGAAAACGCCCATAACAATCGATTAACGCGGATCAAAAACCATTCGAAACAGCATTTTCGATTGCAAATTGTCGCCAATTTGCAATCAAAAATGCTGTTTCTAACGGTTTTTGATCCGCGTTAATCCATTGTTAAGGGCGTTTTCGATTGCCGCCTACCCGGTGTGTACATGTGTACTTTAAAATTCATAATTTTCAGTCTTGATGTTCTGATGGCCATGTACCTCAGTAATGATGAACCTACGCAAGAATATGCAGTTGAGGCACTTTCAGAACTCATCACAATACAGTCTATCCAGGTATGTCTTTACTCCTATTCTATCTGGTGAAGAAAATGAAGAAATATGATCAATATTACAAAAATCCATACACCTCATTTCTCAGATTTTTTTATCAAATATTTTTTTTTCTAAAAAACAATTAGTGGAATTGCAACCAGTGTAGACACTGATCAGACTGTTGCTGAAGGAGCTAGGCAGATCACCAACCATCACAGCATAGCAAACCTTTCATAAAAGAACCTCAGGAATTACCGTAAAAACTGCAAGCCCTGAGACAGACAGATGTAGGTAAATAGTGCAGGCCTAGATCAGAATGTTCTTTAAATCAGGGTCTACATTGTTTGCCATTCCAGCTTCATCTTTTAATGCATTTCTGCAGTGTAAAACCAAACTTGTTCATTTATATGATGATCACTTAATTTTTTTTTTCAATTTTTACATTGTAAACCTAAGTCCTACCCTGAGATCATAATGTCTATGAAAAGAATGAACTTAATATACTGTAACAGTTAGTGTTATAAAATTCTGATCACCAATGTCTATTAAAAATGCTAAGCAAACAGTGTAGACCCAAATTAGACTACTGCACTCTCTTGTTCAAAACTCACGACGTCATTACCGGTAGCTAACGAGACAATAAAAATTTAAATGTTGATATCACAAATAATCCAATATTTTTGTTAAAAAAAATGTGAGAAGCTTTTTTTATTGCAAAAGCTTCTCACATGTTGTTAACAAAAAATATCACTGTATTTAGCTATAAAGTCATATAACACTTTAGACTTGACCACTTAACGAGCTTGTTAGGCTAACACTGCTTTTAACAACAGTTACTGTGCCGAGGATTTTATTCCTATCTTTGTCTTCCACATCAAAGTAATTGTAGGTTAATTTCATTCAAATAATTCTGGACTGTTTTAATTAGAAACTTACTCTTGAACAGCGGCTTTTAATTGAATTTATTTTGTACAAGACATAAAATTAACATGTTAATGTGATTAAGTATTGCGACATCTAAAACCTTTAATTTTCCATTTGTTCCAAATGGAAAAGTAATAGTTTTAGGTGTCTCAGTATTTAAGCATGTCAGGTAATGCAAAATTACTGTAAAGGCTTTACTGGTTTTCAGGATACATATGTTGAGATGGGTGGGGTAAGAAACCTTACTGCACTCCTGCACTCCGCAAATGCTCGAACCATGCAGGAAGCCTCTAGAGCTCTGTATACCATCTGTCAGAGTGATGAGAACCGCCATGCTGTTGTAGAGGATCATGGGTAATTATAATATTTAGTACATCTGAATTCCTAAATATTTCCACATAGACCAGATAACATTTATTTTTTCAAAGTATACATATACAGACAATTATTCTATATTCTGTTTTTGAAATTTGTTCATTGAATTAGGTAAAGCAGCTTTATATCTGATTTTTTAGCTTGCCTGTATAAACATACAGGAAACTTGCACTACCTCTGGAGGTTGGGGTTAGCAAAATGTTAAAGTTTTGTGTTCAAGTTTTTGTGTGATGGGCAAGGCAGTGTCAGGCAAGCTGTCTAAGATAAATATGTTAAAGACTAGAATAAAAATTACCAAGCAGTTGAAAAGTAGTTTTCAAAAATACATTTTCACTTGATATAAGTAGTAGTCCTTATATAGTTTAAACGCTTTTTATCATGCCAAGAAATCTGCACAGCTAATGGCTTGGACCACAAGTTTTTACAACACTAATTATGGCCCTCCCTGATCCATGTTTCATGGTTTTAGAAGTATGGGTTCACTTTTGTGTTTTGTCGCCATTATTTACGAAGGGGACAACTTTTATGACCTTCTGTTTGCTTTTCGGGATGACAAAACCCTACCAAAAATGAGTCCAACTCTTAAAGGAAAGAATTTGCTTAGTTGAGCAAATTCTTTCCTTTAAGAGTTGATCCTTATTGAAAGGGAGCCCCGGTAGCTCAGTGGGTTAAGCGCTGGCCTACTGATCTAGCGGTTGCGGGTTCGAGCCCCGCTGGAGGCAGAGTTCTTTCCATCGTAAACGGGGTTCCATTGCACACAGCCTTTCATTATCACAAGCCCATCGTCCTCATATGACTGAAATACTGTTGAAAAGGACGTAAAATCGCAAGTCATCCATCCATCTTATTGAAAGGGACAGCAAGAGTAAATTATCAGAGTTTCTTCCCCTGAAAGTGTACCCATTCACCATTAGATGATGTTACATGTAAGATCTGTAATGTCAGCCTAGTGATTTAATACCCATAGTATGGGCATAAAATCACTAGTGACATTACAGATGTGTCAAGAAGTGTCAGCCTAGTTGGATAATGTAAATGTGCACACAGGTCAAGGTTTTCCCGGAATGCTTATATTCAGGAATTTCTGGCTGGCCCAGACTTGAACTAATTAGATTTGTATAATCACTTAGGGGATAACTGTATTGAAAATTGTCATTTGGGGAGGTAAATCGTCGGTTTTATGGTCGGAAATTCTGTTTTACGGCGACGCGCCAGCGGAGCCGTAAAACAGAATTTGCGACCATAAAACCGAAGATTTACCTCCCCAAATGACAATTTTCAATACAGGTATCCCCATTCTAATGCACTTTTTCACCTTTCACAGTGTACTTCTTTGCACCCATTGCAAGCGCTTTCAGCAGCGTAAAACCAAATGTCAGCCAATGAGAAGCGACATTTTATAATGACGTCGGGTTTGCGACAGTTAATCGTAGAATATACTGTTGCAAATTTTTGACGTTATCCAATCAGACGTCGCGTTATATTCGTAAGTGCATTAGAATTGTGATTTAATTTCCGTACTACTTGAGGAGTGGCAGTAGTGTAGTGGTGTATGGATTAGAATAAAAATCCAGGGGTCACAGGTCTCCTGGTCTGTTGGATGAGACTTAAACCAGTGCCTCATCTCTGTTTTGACCTTTGTGTTGGTGAGATGTTAAACTCAAGTTAACTGACCCTGTACTACTGGCATTAAATCAGTTATGCTACTTCTTTACCAGACTGTCTGACCTGGCCCACGCTGCTAGAAATGGCTCTATTGAGACTCAGAGAATGATTGCTAGTATTTTCTTGGAGCTGGTCTTCAACACTGAGATCAGAGCTCAGCTTACTACCAGGAATATCCCAGGTTTGTTTGTCACAGTATTTGTCCTGTACATTGGTCACCGAAACTAATATAAAAGTGAAATATATGCTTCCTTAGATTTCAAACTGAAGCAAAATTCGAAAGCTTGGGGCACCTAAAATAATTAATATAACTGTTCTTAAAATAAATCAGTTTGGTTTTGTTAAATGCATTTTCCATCCGAAAAATGCAGATGGAATGGCAAACAGTGTAGACCATGACCAGAATGCTTTCTGGACCAGTCTTTTCCACTGTTTGACCTTCCTAGCCCAATACTTAGAATTTTTACAGTACAGTCAAACCTGTCTTAAGCAAGCACACTAGGGAAGGGTCAAAACTGCTTGCTTAAGGCAGGTGCTTGCTTAATACAGGTCGAAAGGCTGATGCTTGCTAAATACAGGTCAATTTACACGGAAAATGCTACTTTAGGCTATGAGTGTTTTGCCTCGTAAGACAGGTTTTTGCTTAATAGACATGGCCTTTAAGACAGAGTAGACAGTACATGGAATATAGTAAACTGCATTGACCTTCAGTGTTACAGCATAAACATTGACCTTCAATGTTATCTTTCTCTTGACCTTCAGTGTTATCTTTCTCCAGACCTTCAGTGTTATCTTTCTCTTGACCTTCAGTATTATCTTTCTATTGACCTTCAGTATTACAGTTGGTGAAAGGAAATAAAGTTACACATTCCAAAACAGTACAGTAGACATGGTTGTAACATTTTTATTTTGTGGGTAGTTTTCACTGGAATTACATTTGTACTTTGTTATAAAACTCATAGTTTAGTGGAATTACAGGAACCTGACCTTTTTAATGAGAATGCTGACAGATTGTCCTAGTTTTAGTCTTGAATCAATCAGAGCTGTCAAATGGTAATTTGTCAAAAAAGATTTTACATGACTTTCCAAGTCTTGTGTATAACAGAAGCTACACTGCTATTAAAGGACATTCAAACAAATATAGTTTTTAAAAATAAAATAGTTGGTGAAAAAAAGTCTTTCACAAAGAATTTTCTTTACACACTTAAAATCTCCTAAAATTGTGACACCCATAACTAATGCTGTAATTATCCTTTGATTTAAAAAAGTCCAATTACATGTATGTGTCCAAAAAGAAATGACCAAAAGGCAAACAGTGTAGACCCTGATCAGACTGCTCCTCGAGTCTTATCAGGGTCTACTATGTGTGCTTAGGCATGCCTGTCTTAACATTTACCATATTAACCATAATTTGAATTTTAAAGATCAAGCCATATTATTTTAATGCTTATATTTTCACTTTAATAGTAAGACTTTTGGGCACCCTATTTACTAATTTTTCCTAGATCTTTTGAGATATATGTTTAAAGTAGGTTTTGTTTCATACATGTGCTTAGTTCCAAACATCATTTCATATAAAGCACAGCAGAAGCAAGAGGTCATTAGTCTGAATTTGTGATGCAATCATTTTTAAGAGTACCTTGATTTAATATGAGTTTCAGAGTTCCTGGGTTGAGGTCAAGGTCACAGATGCAATTTATAGGAAAACCATGTCATTGCTCTAGCAGTGTCATCTGTGGCCAAACATCAGTTGAGCTTCTCATCAATGTCAGACTTGACAATACGTTGAATATATATGCATTTCAGGGCCCTTGAGTGAAGGTCAAGGTCACTGTCACTATTTATATTAAAACCTTATCATTGCTGTTGCACCCTCATTTATGAATCACATTAACTGAAACTTCACAGAAATGTTTGATTTGATAATACCTTGAATGTAAATGAGTGCTTGTATGGAGGTCAAGGACATTGTTGCTGTTTTTAAAAAAGAAACTATAATTGCTCCAGGGCCCCCATTTATGAACGGATTTACAAATGTCAGGTATATAACACCTTTCCTAGATATGAATTTCAGGATGATGAGATCAAGGTCAAGGTCAGTGTTACTATTTATACAAATACTTTGCCATTGCTCTGCTGCTTATTCATGGACCAATTTCAGTTTAACTTCACACAATAATTATTGTTGAGTTCAAAAGTACCTAGGATGTATAAGCATTTAAGGGTCCTTTGTTCAAGGTCAAGGTCATAGTAACTAGTTCAAAAGCAAGTGATGGATTTAGTTCATATTTGGCATGATGACAGATATAGGTACAACGTTTCATTGAGCAATGTCCTATCAAAATACTGAATTACATTAATACATTGTTCTTATTTGTTATTTTTTCCCATTGTAATAAGACTTTATCACATGGGGTGTTGGTTATCTCCTTGTATCACACTGACTTTCCTTTATCTCCCCAATTTTAGGTGAGCTATGCTGTCTGCTGACACAGGCTTCATATTTCTCAGGCATTTGAAGGATTTCAGGCTTTTAGAGCTTTATTTTTTTCTGATTTCAGTCTTTTAGATTTTGATTTTTCCTTGTATATTCTGTTTAAAAGGACTAGGCCTTTCAGGCATGGAAAAGCTTGGACAGTATGAGGCCTGCTGAGTGATGGCTCTTGTGAAAGGGCTTCAAATACCAGAAAAGCCACTCCAGGTTTCTGATAGTTTTCTCCCTAGAAAAATGGCAGCCAAACTCTAGAGATGTATCCATGTACTTTAATTTGAGGGGCACATTTAGTATGAAAAACGTTCAATAATAATAGCATTTGCTCCCAGAGGGAGCAAAGTCTTCTACTGAAGAGTAGTCCCATTTTGAAAGGGATTCAAATACCAGAAAAGCCACTTCTGGTTTCTGAAAGTTGTCTCCCTTCAAAAATGGCCACCTAACATTTTATCCATTCACTTTAATTTGAGTAGCACATTTACAATGAAAAAACATTCACTAATAACAGCTGCAGACCACTGTAAGGATCAGTGGCATTATTGTACCTGTCAGGGTCTAGTCTCTTTGCCATTTTATCTGCATCTTTGGATGTATTACTGGGTGGTTAAATTTTGAGGGGCAATTTGTTTAAAACTAATGACATTGATAATTAACTATCTGTTAAAATTTAAAACATCAATATTGCAAATACACTGATATTTTTTGTTGAAAAAATGTGAGCAACTTTTGCAATGTAAAAGCTGCTCACATTTTTTTTTCAACAAAAAATACAAATGCATTTGGTTATATAGTCAGTAAACACTTAGCAACTTGACAATGCTTTGAACAACTAGGCTCAGGTTAATTACAGTATTTTCTCAATATGTTGCAGTTTTTGAGATTTTACAACAAGAAAAATATCTTAGATTTATCATCAGTGTATCCCCTGTCTAAACATTTCAGTTAAAGTTTGTTTTTTTGTTGTTGTTTTTTAATTTGATTTTAAAGTAAATTTTATAAGTAAAGTACATTTATAAGATCATCAACAATAGAAAGATTACTGAGTACCATGACCTGTGGATCACGGGGGTCAAGATTATGGGTTAAATTTACGTTTAAATGTCTTGGACAAGAGGGAGCATGGGCATGGGCATCTGTGAATTTTGCCAAATTTAGAATGATTATCATAAAATTGTGACACCTTGAGCAGCGGCTGTAAATATTCTAAAATTTTAACAAAATGATTTTTCTAACCCTTATTTGCCCAAAGGTGAAGGCAGAATGGCAAACAGTGCAGACCTTGATCAGACTGCTCTGTCTCTTCCAGCAGTTTTAACTGGGTCAGCACTCTACTTTTTGCTTTCATTCCTAACTTGGTTTGTTATATGACATTTACTATAGACAGACTTTCTGTTGTCATGGTTGCTGGAAAACAAAAAAAGAAAGAAAAACAGGATTTACTTGTCATCAGCTTGTCATTCCTAGCTTTCACATTTCATTAGAACTTTCAAATATGTTGCATGAACTTTATGTATATGAGACAGAGTCATGATCTGGATCTACACTCGAGCAGTCTTATCTGGGTCTATACTCCTGAGCAGTCTGATCTGGGTCTTCAGTTTGCTTTTCCATCTACATCTACTGGACACATTTCTGCATTGAAGAACCAGACTGATCACTTGTAAGGACAATTTTGGTGTCTGAATTCATAGATATGATAGAATTATTGTCTACAGTTTTCATCATAAATATATTTCTGATTCTTGTATTTTGTAAAGTAGAAATGAAGTATTTTTTCCTTAAAGTAAAGTGCCACCATTTTTCACTCTTACTACAGAATAACTACTCATTTCAATTTTAGTATATCATATAAATTATGACACCCAACACTTTCAGCTGCAGAACCTTTTACAGTGAAAATTTTCCACAAGTTAGATTTTATCAAATTGTTTATCTCTCAAACATACTGTAAAATTCCTAAATATTCGGCCACCAAAAAATGTTACCATAATTATCATCAAGGCAGAAATGTGTGATGGAATGGCAAACAGTGTAGATCCTGATCAGACTGCTCCTGAAGGAGCCGTCTGATCTGGGTCTGCACTGTTTGTTATGGCCTGTCTGTTAGGATACTTAGGGTCATTACGGTATTTCACAACTGTGTCAATTTGCTTGAACTAAATTTAGGTCTGTCCCTAATGTTGTGTAGGTTATTTGAAGAAACTTATAACAGGGGATCAAATGCATAAACAAATCAAACTGTATAAGCTGTGATATGATGTGCCTGTCTGTAGCACCTCTCGAAGCCTCTGTGGTGCAATGGATAAACTTCTCACTTCTTTTAAATTGGGGGCCATAGGCTTCTCCAGTCTTTTTGATGAGACTTCAAACCCAGGTATTGTCTTAAACATAGGTTGTGTCAATCAAGTTTAATACTTAACGATATTCACTGATTCAAAATCCATATTGAAGTCATCCAAAATTTTATGGCACTTATTTTTAGCTCGCCTGTACGGAGTACAGAAGAGCTATTTTTGTCACTCTGGCATCCACGTTTGCGTGATTTTGCCTTATTTCTCAGGGTCTATAATACCTATTCTAGTCAAACTTCAGATATTCACTCATTGGAGCATAAAGATTGACCTCATTATTTTTATAGGTCATGATGACCTACTTTTCATGGTTCAATGATTTGGCCTTATTACTTAGACACTATAATACCGATTGGAGACAAACTTCAGATATTCGCTCAGTGGAGCACAAGGATTGACCTCATAATTTATCTAGGTCATGGTGAACTACGTTTCATGGTTCAGTGATTTTGACTAATTTATCAGACACCATAATACCGATTAGAAACAAACTTCAGATAATGGCTGAGTTGAGATGACAGTTGACCTCATAATTTTTATAGGTCATGGTGACCTACTTTTCATGGCCCAGTGATTTTGCCTTATTTCTCAGGCACTATTAAACCAATTTGAGTGAAATTTCAGATATTGGCTCAGTGGAGCAGGAAGATTGCCCTCATAAATTTTCTAGGTCATTGTGACCTATAATTTTCGAGGTCATATGACCTACTTTTAATGGCCCATTCAGACTTAAAATTGGAGAGAGTCACAAAAATTCTCTAATAAATGAAATAGGTTTGACAAAGCACGAGTCAGGCGAGCTAAGCTGTCCTGCGACAGCTCTTGTTGTATAGAGGTTTCAGAAAACAAAACTGCTAGGCATTTCTCAAGGTTGAAAATTAGGCTGTTAGAGGGATATGACACTAGCAAAGTTGCTTCATCATTAAATTTTATGTATCCATTTATTCTGCTCAAAACATTTTTTCATATAGTTTGAAATCATGATGGATAGCATTCCTAGACATGTTTGTCACCTTTCACCAAATCAGTTTATCAAAATACATGACTGCTAAACATCAATTTGGTTACATTCCAACAGAAGTATGTTTGCTGGTTTCAGAAAAGTTCTTCCATTTCAAGTCTTTTTCAAGTCTATGACAGTTTGAATTTGGCACAGGAATGAATGGTGAAAACTGATTGACGTAAAAAATTGTACCCACAGAATGTTTCTGCTATGTTTGAACCATAAACGCATTTCAGTTTCAGTTTAGACCCAAATTCCCACCTGTAACACCGTGTGAGAAAATCTTAGCAGCATGCAATTTCAAAGAATTTAGGCATAAAGTGAATTTTTTTCCTTTAGAAAAAGGGTTGTATTGTTCAAATCGAAAAGAAGTCTACTACTTTTCATGATCATTATGATTATGAAGTACATGGACCCTATCTTCAGTTGTTCTTTAGTTAGGGTAGGTACTTAAGTGTTACAGTGGTACAAACAGATAGAGCTGAACCAGAATGTCTCCTCAACTTCACCGAGGTTTGGGACTTGAAAACTATTTGTTCACCTACCATGAATTATAAAAAGAAAATAATAGGCCAGGATATTAATGATTTAAGATGTAATAACATGTAGTTACAAGGCCAGCTCTACTTTCCTTTCACATTCCCTGTAACTGAATTATTTTTCAAGAAATTGTACATGTAATATTCATCTTCCATGAAGACATTACATGGAGAAAGAGAAACGTTTCTGGTACTGTCACCACAATTTTTGGCAAACATCAACAACAACAACAAAAACAAACATACAATGTAAAAAGTTGGGAGTCCCAATATGTAACTGAATTCTACTTTGAATACAATAAATAAAAAAGAAATCCAGAGTAAAGTTTCAACAAACAATATTAATTTTGCAAAATTTATGTTTTAATTTTTTACGAATTGTTGACTAACAAATTGATGTTGTTGATTTTGAACAACAGGCACCAGGACTTTGAGGTTAGGGTAGTGACTGGGTTTAAAAGTGCCTGTACACTTTCTCAAAATTTGAAGTTCATCTACATTAGTTCCTATTGATACTCTTTTAGCTAACATAACTGTGTCAAAAGTTAACTTAGTTCACTTTTATTTTTCTATACAAATACTTACAACTTTATGTATATAGCTGTTAATCATTCATGCCAAGGGTCCTATACATGGGACCTAGGGAAACAGTGTAGACCCAGATCAAATGCCACAGAACAGGGTGGGTCTATACTGTAAGTATTAAATAATGATACTTCTGCCTTTTTCTTTTAATTGGTTAAAGCAGCCAGGGCACCTGTAAAGGTACAAGTTGGCATGTGCGCCCAGCACACACTCAGATCAGCCTGTACATCTATTTGGTCTCATTGGAGTATTCTCTCTAAGCATGACTCTTACATGTGTGACAGGCATTTAGGAAAATACATCTGTTTGAAATGTACACCAAGAAGTACATGTATTTTTTAGGACCAGCCTTATATGCAGTGTGTATGCAAGGCAATGTGGCCAGTGTGGTATGGATAGATTTGGCACAAATTATTTTTAATACCCTTCGAGTAGGCACAACCCACCACCCCCACCCAAAAGCCCCATCACCAAAGAAGGATATTCGAAATAAGGAGTAACAAGTTTCATATGTATTTTGTAGCATGGCAGACCATTTCAAATTCAAGCTCTCTATAAATGAAAAATGACAAATCCACTTCCTGATAATTAATACCTCTTTTGTTTTTGACCTATAGGTCATATATCTGCCTATCAAACACTGCACTTAACAAAAAATGGAAAATGAAATTCAAACCCTTAAAACACGAAGAATTGGAACTGACAGGCATATACAAACAGTGTAGACCAGATAAGATTGTACCTGAAAGAGCAACCTGATCAGAGTATACACTGGTTGCCTTTCTGCCAATGTTAAGGTTTTAAGATTACATGAGCCCCAGCTTTTTTTTAAGGATTTTATGGTACAAAACGGAAACTATTTTTTAATGGATTCAGAGACATGAGCATTCCCTGAATTTTTGCTATAATACACCACTGTTCGTTAATTATTCTAAAAAATGGAATACCCTGATCATTAATGCAGTTATCCCAAGATTTGAATACAATTACCAAGGCTGCAGACAGAATGGCAAACGATACAGATTGGAATACAATTACCAAGGCTGCAGACAGAATGGCAAACAATAGAGATCCTGTGGCCCCGCCCATGGGGCCTGGAGAAATAGATGGGCTGCCTGGTGCCTCTGCGGCAGAGCTACTGGTACTGTATGTCCAGACTTGAGTTCATCATTTGTCTCAGACTGGCTAAGAGCTCCTAGTACCTTATAGCAGGACCCGAGTGTCATTCATCTCAGGTCCGGTAGAAGTTCCACAAATTCGAAGGCAACATCTCAACATGACTGAAATATTGTTGACTGGGACGTTAAACCACAACTCAACTCAGCTCAACAATACAGATCTTAATCAGGCTGGAATTGTCTGCTCTAGGTTTGTATTGTTTCTCATGCCAAACTGTCCCATTGGTTAGAATAATTGCAGCTTTGCCTGCTGTAGCTGAAATACCCTTTGAGGGAGGGGGTGGGGGCGTAGTTGAGTTGAGTTGTGGTTTAATGTCCCAGTCAACAATATTTCAGTCATCTCGAGACGTTGCCTCCAAATTTGTGGAACTTCTACCGGACCTGAGATGAATGACACTCGGGTCCTGCTACAAGGTACTAGGAGCTCTTAGCCAGTCTGAGTCAAATGATGAACTCAAGTCTGGACATACAGTACCAGTAGCTCTGCCGCAGAGGCACCAGGCAGCCCATCAATTTCTCCGGGCCTGATGGGCAGGGCCAAGGGTAGGGGCATAGAGGAGGGTAGTGGAGGGTATTTCAATTGTGAGTGACATCTAGTCTCTATACATTTTGTATCATGATCCAATCAGGATTTTTATTTCAAACTAGAACTGTCGGAGAATCCGACTATACCCCCGCTTAACTGCTTTAATCAAATGGTGTTATTTTCGTTACATAAAGTATAGAGAGACAGAACTCCTTGTCAACATGTATACCAAATATCAATAAATCCCTTTCTTGTAATATGGAATAAAATGATTTCACATAGACAGATAGAAAAATGAATAAATACATGTAAGACATAATTCTCTATCAATGTATATACCAATTATGAAGATTCAAACTTGAGGGGATGCTGTGAAATTTGTTATGAAAAATCGCATTATTCAAAGTAAGGAGAGAAAGAAAAATTGGAAAAAATATTGGGAAGAATAAGCAGGAGAAGGCTGGTTTTCTATCCCACCATACAACAGTTATCATCAACCTGCAAACAAAATATCCCTCCTCTAACTTGCAATGGCTGCTTAGAAACCTTTGACAAAAGTATGGAGAGAAAGAAAATTGGACAAATACAGAAAAGAATATGCCAGATACGGCTGATTTGCAATCCCAAGATAAAATAAGTCATTATCAATCTGTATACCAAATATGAACATTGTACCTTGAAGGGTTGCTGTGAAATCTTTTACGAAAAATTGCATTATTCAGTGTAAAGAGAGAAAGAAAACCAAATACAGGGATGAATAAGCAGGAGACGGCTGGTTCTCAATCCCACAATACAATAAGTTGTCATTAACTTGCATATCAAATATGACTACTCTAGCTTGCACTGTTGTGGAGAAATCTTTGACGAAAAACTCATTATTCAAAGTATGAATAGTAAGAAAATTGGACAAATACAGGGAAAAATAAGCAGGGGAAGGTTGGTTTGCAATCCCACAACACAACAGACCGTCATCAACCTGTATGCCAAATATGACCACTCTAGCTTGAATGGTTGTGGAGAAATCTTTGACAAAAAAATTCATTATTCAAAGTATGGAAATAAAGAAAAATGGACAAATAAAGGGAAGAATAACAGGAGAAGGCTGGTTCTCAATCCCACGATACAACACACCGTCATCAACCTGAATTCCAAATATGACCATTCTAGCTTGAATGGTTGTGGAGAAATCTTAGACGAAAAATTTCATTATTCAAAGTATGGAAATAAAGAAAAATGGACAAATAAAGGGAGGAATAAGCAGGAGACGGCTGGTTTTCAATTCCATCAATTCCACGATACAACACATCGTCACCAACTTGCATGCCAAATATGAACACTCTAGCTTATACCATTGTGGAGAAATCATTTACAAAATTTTTTACCAGAAGGAAAGAAAAATGGATAAATACGGGGAAGAATAAGCAGGAGAGGGCTGAATCTCAATCCCACTATACAACAAGTCAGTGTCAAGCAGTATACCAAATATGAAAATTCTAGCTTATACCATTGTGGAGAAATCGCTTACGAAAATTTTTACTAAAAAGTGTTACGGAATTACGGACGGACGGAATGACAGAATGACGGACAGATGCAAACCAGTATACCCCCCACTTTTTCAAAGCGGGGGTATAATTAAGTGTATCCAGTCTAGAAAGAACTGATATGGTAACTAATGAATACTGACACTGTTATCAAAGCAGCATTTGACCTATAGCTCAAGATATGAAAACTTTAATCTGTACCTCCAAAAATATTGATTGTCACATTAATTTATTACATCACTGGCATGAAGTAAACAGTACAGACCCTGATCAGAAGCAAACATAATGTTAGTAGATCTGTTTATGTGACATTATGCATTTTGGTTGATATAGTATTTTTATGAGTTCCTGGGTCTTTTGTCTGCACATACTTAGATATTGTCTGTAATACTGAGACAATGAAGATTCAGATAAACGCTCCTACTGAGGAATCTCATCGGAACCTACACCATTTGCCAGTTTAATCATGTTTGTCTCTGATTGCTGAAAGAGGTAAATAACCTTTTTTTTATCTTATATTGTTTGTGGTAGCCCTGATCAGATGTCACATTCTGCAGCACAATATATTTTGTAGGGCTGACTATCGAAACATATTTTGACTATCATGAAACTATCACTATCACAGAAAACACTATCAGGATACTATCACTATCGGGGGTCTAATATCATGATGCTTCAGGATACTGCACTTTTTTATTTTAATAATCTAATGTTTGTCAAAAACTTATGACTGGCTATATTTTTTGTTGTTGTTTTGCTGTTGTTATTAATGGAAATAGTATGATGCTGATACATCTCATGTTGAGTCAAAGTTGAACCTAAGGTGCAGACATAAAGTTACATGTATATGCAATCTTATTTTTAAACATTTTGAAGATTTAACAAGGGTACCAGTATACATGTCTTAAGAAGGGTTGTTTGAGGATTTTCCCTCTCTCCACTCCGAAAAGTAAATGCTGCAATAATTTGTTATCACTAGCTTCAAACAGGGCCCATCGTAGAGCTCTCAGACAGGGATTAGTTTTGCAACATTTTCATGATTTCAGGGAGAAGTTCGGTCCAAATTTTGGATTTCCCTAGATGTTCTATACAATTAAACTTCTCCCTCAGCTCAAAATAGGGAGAAACAATTAAACTTCTCCCTCAGCGTAAAATAGGGAGAAGCCAGCCAGGTTAGGGAGGCTTTTTCTCCCAAATCACCCTGTAGGTTGAGCCCTATTGAAATATAATTGTCATAAACAGAAATAAGGGGCGTAGCCAGAAACTTTCTGAAGATGAAGCCGACCAGGAAAATTATGAAAATGTGATATATGTGAACAGAATTTAAAGCAAATAAGGATTAAAAAAAGTAAACTTGAGCCCCGTCAAGGGAAAAAGGGGTCTGCACATGCCAAGTAAACTGAAACTGAGGGGTCTGGGTCTTTGTCTGAAATTTGCCCAAAGAGCCACTACTTGTGTGAGCGAACAGCTAGGGTTCTGCGTGTGAGGCTGTGCGGATGAGCAGGCTCGCCTGAACCTTCACTGTTCGAAAAGTGATCAGTATGGTTCATCAATGCAGGAATGTGTCCAATAGATGCAGATGGAATGGCAAACAGTGTAGACCCTGATCAGATTTAAGGAGCAGTCTGATCTGGGTCTGCACTGTCTGCTCAGGTCTATCTGTCCGAAAACATATGGTCATTATGGTAAAACAGGATCAGGATTTATGTGTAGTTTACAGGATCAGGATTTATGTGTAGTGCAGTGGACAAGCTACTCACCTTATAAACAATATGACATTAGCTGTAGATGTAAAACCATTATTCACACAAAAATAAACTTGATAGGCCTATGCTTTGTCTTTAATCCTGCATACCAAGTTTCATTGGGTCTGAAGAAGACTTTCTAGGACTTTTCTTCTCATATATAGGCATGGAAGTCATTGGAACAAACATTTGTTCCCTTGAGCAATGGAAGGTAGAGGTCGTTTGAAATATTGACAAAACAGACCGTGACACTCAGCCAGACTATACTTAAAGCTTCCTCTCCCACCACTGCCTATGGCTCAAGTGAGCTAAGAATTGATTCCCTCCCCACTGCAGCTGATGGCTCCGGTGAGCTAAAAATGTGACCATCTCTCTCACCCCATCCCAACTCCCATCGCAGTCTATAGCTCAGGTGCCCCTAAAACTGACCCTCACCCTAATGCAGTTAGTGGCTCTGATGAGTTAAAAATCTGGCTCCCTCCCCCACCACAGCCTAAACCTCAGGTCAGCTAAAAATGGCAATCTCCAACCACTGCAGCTAACAAAAAGAAAATGGCTCCCTACCCTACAACAGCAATGGCTCAGGTAAGCTAAAAACTGGCTCAGGGGATAAAAACTGGCTATCTCCCCCACCCACCCACCCCCCACAGCAGCCTGTGCTTCAAGTGGCCTACATATTGGCTTCCTCCCCACCAAGTTGAGCTAAAACACTGACCATCCTTACCTCAGCATAAGGCTTAGGTGAGCTTGAAAAATTGCTATCTCCCACTGAGCTCAGATGAGCTGAACATGGCTTTACCTATTGCTTACGTGAGCAAAAACAAAATGGCCCCCTCCCCACTACAGCTTATGGTTCACAAGCAAAAAAAAAACCCAGAAAAGCTGATTGTTGGATCTTTTTATGGTTACTGTCAGAAAAGATTGGGCTTCCATGGCCTAGTGGTTAAGAGTAATGACTCCTAATCACTACATGTAGATCTCTCACTGCTGTGAGTTGGAGCCTCACTCGGGTTATATATGAGAAACACTAGTTCTTATTAAGGATGGTCAATTGTTTTTTTCTCTATGTACTCTGGTTTTTGCCCACCTTTGATGAATGATATGAATGAAATATTCTTGAAAGGCCATAAAACCAACCCCCTGCCCCCCCACCCCCCAAAAAAAAAAACAAACAAAAAAAACAATCTTTTACTACTGCACACAAAATTTAATAACCTGGTGACAAACTTGTAGATGTATTTGTTGTTAACATTGGTGGTAACTCAAACAGTTGTCATCAAAATAGTTTTATTCATTTTATTTTTTTCTGTGAACTGCATCCTATATTTTGCAGAACAGAAATCATAGGTTGATCACTATGTGCCTGTAGTATTTAAGGGAATTGCATGGTATTGGGCAAAAACTTCTATACATTTCATGGACATACAATGCTGAAAACAATGTTGATCATCATTAGGCTGTTTTGATAATGAGTCAACCTCACTTCAGCTTTAATGTCATTTCAAATGATTAAAACATTAATATGATGAAATTACCTGGCTAAAATGATGTCATACAGGTAAATCCAGCTATTACTCTTACTGACTTTACATGGAAAAACAGGTGCTTACATCCACTACCAGTAGCACTTCACTTAATAAGTGACAGTTGATAGCTGTCAACATCAATTCAACACTAATTAGGAATTTACATGTAAGGTTAACTGTAATTACAGGAACTAGACAAAATAAAATTGTTACAACATTTACACGGACTTGAAAATTTTGAAAAACACAACTTTTTCAAAGCCATGTAACTACTGTGGACACTTTTGGAATGTGTTACTTTATTTCCTTTCACCAACTGTATCTTTATTTTGACCTTCAGTGTTATAGTTCTCTTGGCCTTCAGTGTTATCTTTCTATCAACCTTCAGTGTTATACTTCTCTTGACCTTCATTGTTATCTTTCTATCTACCTTCAGTGTTATATTTCTCTACACTGCGTTGATGTTTGTTGTGAAATATCACAAGATTGTTTTATGGACAGATTAGTTTACGGTATATGGACATGTTTTCCAGCATTAGAAAGGGATGCAACTTTTGTGACTTCCTGCTTGCTTTCTTACACAACATAGCCCTTACAAAATGGAATCTACCTTTAAAGGAGAGAATCTCTTTCTCTAGGAGCGAATTCCGTCCTTTAAGAATTGACTCTCCATTGACAAGGGAGGCAAAAGACAAAATGAAAATGGAAAGGAGTTGCTTCCCCTGAAAGTTTACATTCACTGATACACCTCCAAGGTAGATCACTCTCACATGAGAATAATTTGCATTTTTCTTACATTGGGTTATTTTTCAAAGTTAGAGGCAGTAATTTGAGCCGCGACGCAAGAAAACCAACAAAGTGTTTGTGCACCCAGTGCAGACTCAGATCAGACTGGGCATTATCCCAGTCTGATCAGAGTCTTCGCTGCCCGCATGGAGTTAGCTTAGACCATTGGCTATCCTTTAAGGGCAAAGGGAAGACTCTGATCAGACTGGGTGGATGCCAAGGCTCTTCTGAGTCTGTGCTGGGCGCACAACCACTTTGTTGGTTTTCTCTTGTTGCGGCTCAAACGCAAACTGAGATTGTGTGGATACATCTCATCTTCTGGCTCAGCTGACACAATTCCACAGGGTAAAGTGAAAAAGAAAAATGCCGGAAAAAAGACACAGAGGATCTTACACAAGTGGTCATTTCATATGAAGTTCATGAAATGAGCCTTCAGCAAGTGTCGTAAATATATGAAATGACCACGAGTGTAAGATTCTGTTTATCATATGACCCGTTAAAATGAGATTTTAACGCCTTCAAACTGAACATTTTTTCAATAAGAAAATGCATTGTTGACATAGACATTGTCAATGACGTTACATGTACATGCTAATGTGTTATTACACGTGTGGTCATACGATTTTTATGACATGATGTTATCCACTGAATAACAGCAACGTCATATGATAAATAGATACACCGATTGACTTTAATAATTTCCTTACCGTGAGGTGTGTATAATTTTATTTTCATTAACAGCCCAAGCCTTGGTGTATCTGTGTAGCAGCAACGACCCAGAGACATTGAGATTTGCCTTGTTGACGCTTGAGCTGTTGGCTATCGAAAGTTCTGATGTTGTCTGTGCTCAGGTTTGTAGTATTTGTATTTATTTGCTTTTAAGATGGTACTTATATTGCTCAGATAGCATTTGTTTACAAATAGACTGACGATACATGCTTGCCTGAAGTTTAGTGCAAAGCAAGTCAAACCCTCATAGTGAGCTTCAAGGCAAGGTCACAAACTTAGCGCCTAGCGTGCATAAAAAGCAAGCACCAGTTCAGATGAGCTATTGATTGGTGGCAGCTCTTGTTTAACAGATGTTTCTGATTGTGGTAAAAGGTTTTCATGAGATTGTTTCTCATCTATTTGATAAAATGAGATGAAAATTTTGTGAAGATCAGTTTTTGTAAAATTGATCCAGAATTGTCTTCCACACAAAAGTCAGAAAAAATAAATAACTTTGAAAGTTATAATCTACAGTATATCCCAATATGTACTATTGATTCAAGAAATTAATAGGTTTCTTATCCTCATATTTATAGTAAATAATTATGGTAATTTATATATGAGCTGTTACTTGGCAAAAACAACAAAGGAGCATGTGCACCCAGCCAAGACTCGGATCAGCCTGGGCATCCACCCAGTCTGATCAGAGTCTTCACTGTAAGCATGGAGCTAAGTCAGATTCTTAGCTACCCTGTAGTGTACAGCAAAGGTTCTGATCAGACTGGGCAGTTGCACAGGCTGATCTGAGTCTTGGCTGGGTGCACATGACCCTTTGTTGGTTTTGTCGTATCGCAGCTCATATTTATTCTCTAGGAAGAATTGCTGGATATTTTGCTGGAAATCCCTGTAAGAATGATGGACAAAAAACTCAGTCTTCTGGCTGGAAAAATACTGCTCTACTTTGCTGAAAATGCAAAGGTAAGTTTATGCTGTGTTTAGCCAGCTCTTTTGATTTTTCTCCTGTGTAGGTGGCCCTGGCAGCACTTCTCTTTAGTATCTAGTAGGACAATAGATGAAGAGCTATTGATCATGAGTCTGCTAGGTAAAACTATCATCCATTCAGAAGTTTAGCAGAAAGCTCTACATTCCATGGGCATTGCAATGCACAAGTCAAATGGCATGCTTTAGACAAAAGTTGGCTGATATATAAATTTTGAAGGTCTAAACCAGTTCTTGGATGAATTTGAACATTGTTTTTTAGCTCACCTGTCAAGGTGAGCTTATAGTATAGCCTTGGTCCGTCGTCGTCGGTGTCGTCGGCGTCCACACTTTTAAACATCTTCTTCTCAGAAACCACTGGGCGGATTGAAGCCAAATTTCATATGGAGCCTTAACAGGATGGGGGAACGAAAGTTTATATATTTGGCTTAGGTCACATGACCAAGATGGCCACCATGCCCATATATGGAAAAAGCCTTTAAAAATCTTCTTCTCCAGAACCACTGGGCCGATTGCCTTGAAACTTGGTATGTAGCATTTTGGACTCTAGTACTACAAAGTTTATATAAATTATGACCTTGGGTTGACCTTGACCTATTTTATGGCAAGGTCAAATTTGGTCCCTTAGGCTTTTGAATGGGAAAATCTGAAAAAGTGCATTTTTCTGTTGCTTTTGTGCTCTATGATATGGAAATGTAGTCAATTTCAACTCCTGTGGATATTAGAGGTCAAGGTCATTTAGTGACCTTGACCAAAGGTCATTTGTCCATTGAGTGTCAACATTTTCAAACATCTTCTCCTCAGAAACCGTTGGGCCGATTGAAGCCAAATTGCTTATAGAGTCTTTACAGGATGGGGGAACAATAGTTTATATAATTGGCCCAGGTCACATGACCAAGATGGCTGCCATGCCCATATATGGTAAAAACCTTTAAAAATCTTCTTCTCCAGAACCACTGGCCCGATTGCCTTGAAACTTGGTATGTAGTATCTTGGACTCCAGTACTACAAAGTTTATATAAATTATGACCTTGGGTTGACCTTGACCTATTTTATGTCAAGGTCAAATTTGGTCCCTTAGGCTTTTGAATGGGAAAATCTGAAAAAGTGCATTTTTCTGTTGCTTTTATGCTCTGTGATATGGAAATATAGTCAATTTCAACTCCTATGGATATTAGAGGTCAAGGTCATTTAGTGACCTTGACCAAAGGTCTTTTGTCCATTGAGTGTCAACATTTTCAAACATCTTCTCCTCAGAAACCATTGAGCCGATTGAAGCCGAATTTCAAATTAAGACTTAACAGGATGTGGGAACGATAGTTTATACATTTGGCTTAGGTCACATGACCAAGATGGCTGCCATGCTCATATATAGTAAAAACCTTAAAAAATCTTCTTCTCCAGAACCACTGGCCCGATTGCCTTGAAACTTGGTATGTAGCATCTTTGACTCCAGTACTACAAAGTTTATATAAATGATGACCTTAGCTTGACCTTGACCTGTTTTATGGCAAGTTCAAATTTGGTCCCTTAGGCTTGTGAATGGGAAAAGCTGAAAAAGTGCATTTTTCTGTTGCTGTTGTTCTCTGTGATATGGAAATTCAGTCATCGTCAACCCCTACGAATTCTAGAGGTCAAGGTCTGTGTCGTCGTCATCCGTTGTCAACATTTTCAAAGGACTTCTCCTCAGAAATTACTGGGCTGATTGAAGCCAAATTTCATATAGAGCCTTGACAGTATAAAGAAACAAATGTTTATATATTTGACCCAGATCACATGACCAAGATGGCCACCATGCCCATATATGGTATAAAACTTAAAAATTTCTTCTCAAGAACCACTGGGCCGATTGCTTTGAAACTTGGTATGTAGCATCAAGGACTCTAGTACTACAAAGTTTATATAAATGATGACCTTAGGTTGACCTTGACCTATTTTATGGCAAGATCAAATGGGAAAAGATGAGAAAGTGCATTTTTCTGTTGCGATTGAGCTCTGTGATATGGAAATGCAGTCAACTTCAACCTCTATAATACTAGAGGTCAAGGTCATTTAGTGATTTTATAGAAGTGGCCATGGTGGAACAGTTTGCACACTCACTATCCAATCCTATAGAATTGCAGCCTGTTTATTAGCCTGCCTGAGCCGAAAGCTTTCATTTTGGCCACTTGACCTGAGCATATACTGGCAGGTGAGCAATCGTTGCCCTTGGGCGACTTGTTTTTTTTTTTTTTTCAGAAAAAAGTGATGGGGCATTTATTAGCTCACCTGAGCCGAAGGCTCACAAGGTGAGCTTATAGTATAGGCTTGGTCCATCGTCAGCCCTCCGTCGTCCGTCCTCCGTCGTCCGTCCACACTTTTAAGTATTAATATCTGCTAAAGTAGCTGGCCAATCTTGATCAAATTTAATGTGTAGCATGGTTAGGGTGGGGGATTGGTTGCATATAGTTTTGGGACAGATTGGTTTAAAACTGTGGTTACCATGGCAACAAAAAGGTCCCATAAACTTATAATGGGGAAAATGTTGTCCGGGCCCTAACTTCTTCATTATGTCCCCTCACCAAAGGTGAGGGGGGACATATTGTTTTCAGTGCGGATCCCGGGCGTTGGCGTCAGCGTCAGCGTCGGCGTGACAGATTTCTTGCGTGCGCGATATCTCTTGAACCAATGGATTGAATTTCACCAATCTTGCATGGATACATCATTGGGACAAGTTTAAGAGCTGATTAGATTTTGGTGACCTTGACCTTATTTTCAAGGTCACTGGAGGACTTAGATGACAATTTCTTGTACCCACTATATCTCCCGAACCAATTTATTGAATTTCACCAAACTGGCATGGATACATCATTGGAACAAGTTTAAGAGGTGGTTAGGTAATGGTGACCTTGACCTCATTTTCAAGGTCACTGGAGGACTTAGATGACAATTTCTTGTACTAGTGATATATATTGAACCAATGGATGGAATTTCACCAAACTTGCATGTATACATCATTTGGACAAGTTTAAGAGCTGAATAGATTTTGGTGACCTTGACCTCATTTACAAGGTCACTGGAGGACTTACATGTCAATTTCTTGTTCCCACTACATCTCCTGAACCAATGGATTGAATTTCACCAAACTTGCATGTATGCTTTATTGGGACAAGTTTAATAGCTGATCAGATTTTGGTGACCTTGACCTCATTTACAAGGTCACTGGAGGACTTACATGACATTTTCTTGTACCACTATATCTCCTGAACGAATTGATGGAATTTCACCAAACTTGCATGGATACATCATTGGGACAAGTTTAAGCGCTGATCAGATTTTGGTGACCTTGACCTCATTTTCAAGGTCACTGGAGTACTTAGATGACAATTTCTTGTACCAGTGATATCTCCTGAACGAATGGATGGAATTTCACCAAACTTGCATGGATACATCATTGGGACAAGCTTAAGAGCTGATTAGATTTTCGTGACCTTGACCTCATTTTCAAGGTCACTGGAGGATTTAGATGACAATTTCTTGTACCAATGATATCTCTTGAACCAATAGATGGAATTTCACCAAAGTTGCATGGATACATCATTCGGACAAGTTTTAGAGATGATTTGATTTTGGTGACCTTGAACTCATTTTCAAGGTCATAGTCATCTTTGTAGGGTTTCTTTAGAACCAGTTGATGGATTTTCTCCAAACTTGCCTAGATATTTTACTTGTTCAGGCTTTTTATTCATTGGAGGGGATGGGAAATGGGATGGTGGGGGGACATCAGTTTTTCTCTGAAAAACATTTCTAGTTTTTGTCACCCGACGTAGGCGGAGGGGGACTATAGAAATGACCCTCGTCCGTCCGTGTGTCAGTCTGTCCGTCCATCCTTCCGTCCGTCCTTCCGTCCGTCCGTCCGTCCGAAATCTTGTCCCCGCAACTCCTCCTACGTCTTTCATCGGATTGATTTGAAATTTTACAGATTATATTCTTCTGATATGAAGATGTGCATGTGGTTTTTGATTTTTGTTTCGGCCATTTTTGATGGAGTTACAGCCCTTGCTGACTCAGACCTTGTCCCCGCAACTCCTGCCACATCTTGTATCAGATTGACTTGAAATTGTGCAGAATGTATCATCATGATCTGAAGATGTGCATGTAATTTTGGAATTTCAATTGTCCTATTTTTTACAAAGTTATGGCCCTTTGTCGTTTTTGGCATTTTCCCAACTTTTGAAGCGTTTGACCGAGAGAAATTTGGTATGCTATTAGCATTTGGTGAATTACGTATTCTGGTTATTGTTAGGATATGCTAAATTTATTTGTGACAGAGTTATTCCCCTTTCATAGATAATAGACATTCACTTAAAGATAAAAGGATAACTCAAGAACTATTCATATTAATGGGGTGAATTTTCATAAATGCATTGTTCATTTTTCATCAATGCATTGTTCATTTTTCATCAGATTCATATTAGGAGGATTATGGCCCTTGTTATTTTGTTATTGGGTATACAGTCTTGATGTTTTGGGCATTCTGTCAGGGCCTAAAGTTTCAGTAACCTGATTTACACATATACGCCCAGTTCTGAACTTAAAGTATTTTATAACCTCATAGAGGCCCAGTAATTGTTGGGTATATGACAGACTCTTTGCTTATGCTTCAATTATTATTTGCTTACCAGGTTCTGTTATGCACATATTTTCTGGTTTTGGCCATACAGTTACTTTGAAACGGAGTAAAGGGCTGCAGTTTGTGACACATTTCAAACGTCGGGTGACACTTGGCCGATGGCCTTTTATTGATTTGAACTTCTTCAAACTTGCAGATAAGCAGGACAGTCAAAACATCTCGCACCAGTTCGAATTTGGGTCAGGTTGGATCGTTCTTTTTAGAGTTACTTGCCCTTGAGTGATAAAATATTTTCCCATAGACTTATAATGGGGAAAATATTGTCCGGGCCCTAGTTTCTTCATTTTTGATTGCAACTTCTTCAAACTTGCAGGTATCCAGGACAGCCAAAACATCTTGGACCAGTTTGAATTTGGGCCGGTATTCTTTTTAGAGTTACTTGCCCTTGAGCGATAAAATATTTTCCTATATAGACTTATAATGGGGAAAATATTGTCCGAGCCCTAGCTTCTTCATTTTTGATCGCAACTTCTTGTAACTTGCAGATATCCAGGACAGCCAAAACATCTCGGACCAGTTTGAATTTGGGCCAGGTTGGATCATTTTTTTCAGAGTTACTTGCCCTTGAGCGATAAATATTTTCCCATAGACTTATAATGGGAAAAATGTTGTCCGGGCCCTAGCTTCTTCATTTTTGATCGCAACTTCTTCAAACTTGCTGGTATCCAGGACAGTCAAAACATCTTGAACCAGTTCCAATTTGGGCCAGGTTGGATTATTGTTGTCAGAGTTACTTGCCCTTGAGGGATAAAATATTTTCCCATAGACTTATGATGGGGAAAATGCTTTCCGTCATCATTCTAGTTATATAATTTTGATATAAGTTCACACAAATATTGGATATGACATTACCTCGAACGAGTTTGCATTTCAGCATGATGGGGTCAAGGTCACAGTGGCTATTTTTAGAAAAACTTTGTTAGCACTCTAGCGCCTTCATTTATGGACCGATTTCGATTTAACTTCACACAAGTGATAAGTATGGCAATATCTTAGACAAATTTGCGTTTCAGCGTTCTGGGGTCAAGGTCAAGGTCACAGTGGCTATTTTCAGAAAAACATTGTCATTGCATTAGCGCCTTCATTTATGGACCAAATTCGATTTAATTTCACACAAGTGATTGGTATTACAATATCTTGGACAAGTTTACATATTAGCGTTCTGAGGTCAAGCTCAGGGTCACAGTGGCTATTTTAAGAAAAACTTTGTCATCGCTCTAGCGCCTTCATTTATGGGCCGATTTTGATTAAAACTTCACACAAATGTTTAGTATGACAATATCTTGAATAAGTTTGCAATTCAGCATCCTAAGGTCAATCTCAAGGTCACAGTGGCTATTTTTAGAAAAACTTTGTCATCGTTCTAGTGCCTTCATTTATGGAATGATTTCGGTTGTACTTCACAAAAGCGATAAGTATGATAATATCTTGGACAAGAACGCGTTTTAGCATTCTGGGGTCAAGGTGAAGGACACATTGGCTATTTTTAGAAAAACTTTGTCATCGCTGTAGCGACTTCATTTAAGGACCAATTCGATTTAATTTCATACAAGTGATTGGTATTACAGTATCTTGGACAAGTTCACGTTTCAGCATTCTGAGGTCAAGGTCAAGGTGACAGTGGCTTTTTTTAGAAAAACTCTGTCATCCCTCTAGCTCTTTCATTTATGGACCGATTTTGATTAAAACTTCACACAAATATTTAGTATGACAATATTTAGAACAAGCTCGCATTTCAGCGTCTTAAGATCAATGTCAAGGTCACAGTGGCTATTTATAGAAAAACTTTTTCATCCCTCTAGTGCTTTCAATTATGGACCATTTTTTATTTAACTTCACACAAGTGATAAGTATGGCAATATCTTGGACAAGTTTGCGTTTCAGCATTCTGGGGTCAAGTTCAAGGTCACAGTGGCTATTTTTAGAAAAACTTTGTCATCACTCAAGCGCCTTCATTTATGGACAGATTTTTTTATGCCCCTGTGACGATAGTCAAGGGGCTTTAAGATTTGCCCCTTCTGCTGTCTGTCCATATGTCTGTCCGTTCGTCACACTTTGTGGTATAGAGTTTTTGTAATCAATTTCTACAGTTTTCAGTGGATCTTTTTCTAACTTTGCATGCATGTTGTGGACATATTTGACAGTTTCAAACTATCAGGTTTGTTCATTTGATGATCTTCATTTTACCTTTGACCTTTTTACTCAGGTGAGCGGCTCAGGGCCTCGTGGCCCTCTTGTTAGAAAAGAGCTTGGAGTCAGTAATAGAGATAAATTTAAGTCCAGCACAGATGCATGAAATTTATTGTAATATCTTTCGCTTAAATATAAATTTGTAAAAATTTTCAAAGTTGAGACATCAAAAGGAATAATCTTAACTGCCTTTTAAAGATGAACAGTTTTGATTTTCAGTGCAGTAATGCATCTAAAAGGTGCAGAGGAAATGGCAAACAGCTTAGACCCTGATCAGACTTTCCCTTCAAGAGCACTCAGATCTGGAATTGCACTGTTTCTCAGACCTATCTGTCCCAGTGTTTAGAATTTTTACTGTAAAAGAATAAGAAAGAAGTTGAACTGAACTTGTCCATGTAGTTTTCCGCATTTCATAATATACTTATGAATAATCAGTTGAGTGAAAAACCTCTACAGTCAACTCTCGACATCTCAAAGTCAAAATTCAACCCAAACTACTGATATCTCAAAGTAAATTTTCTGGTCCCAGAAAATTTACTTCGAGATATCAATAGTTTGAGATAAAAGGAGCTTAAAAGTAAATGAAAATAGAAAATGAATTCAAACTATATTCTCTAATATAAGAGGTTACTTTGAGATATCAGTGTTTGAGATATCCAGAGTTGACTGTATTTCATGAAGTATTTCCTTCTGTTTTATAAAGCATCTATATTATATTATATATAATCACACTAATGTCTGTTTCAGTCCCGAGATCAAATGATGAACCATCCAGAAATAAAGGAATCCCTTCTGATGTTTGCTCAGACACAGGATCCAATACTACAGAAGGTTGTTGTGAAAATAATCTTCTGTATGATGGATACAAAAGAACTGAAGTAAGTCTCCATGGCGACATTGTAGCATGAAAATCACAAGATTGAAATAGTTGGGACCAGACTTTGAGGAGCCCTCCTCTCTCCCCCCCCCCCCCCCCCCCCCCCCCCCCCCCAAAAAAAAAGAAAAAGGAAGCAAAAAATTATGTCTGAAGTTTTTGTGAAAATAAACTTCTCTATGATGGATACAAAAGAAGTGAAGTTAGTTTCCATGGTGACATGGCATCATGTAAAGCACAAAATTGAAATATATTGGGTATCTAAAGCTTAAAGCACCAAAAAGCAGACAAAATTTATGCCTGAAGTTGTTGTGAAAATAATCTTCAGTATTATGGACTCAAAAGAACTAAAGTAAGTTTCCATGATGACATAGCATCACATAAACCACAAAATCGAAATATATGGTATTTAAAGCTTAAAGCACAAAATAGCACAATAATATTTACATCTGAAGGTTGTTGTTAAAATAATCTTCTGCATGATGGACACAAAAGAACTAAAGTAAGTTTCCATGGTGACATTGTAGCATGAAAATCACAAAATCGAAATATTAGGTATTCAATACTTACAGTGCCCCAAAAAAAACCCACACACAACAATTCTACCTATACAAAATTTCAAAAAGTGTTTAATCCAAGCTATTTTATACTGAGAATTCAGAGACCAGAGGGCAAACAGTGTGGATCCAGATGAGGTGGCTCATTATGAGCCACCTCATCTGGATTTACACTGTTTACAAATTCAACTATTTTCAGTTTTTGGCACTTTAAATGACAATATGATTTTTGTCTAGCTTGTGACCAGCAGAGGCAGGGAATGTAGGTTTTCCAGTGTCAGCAGCAGTGGTGGCGTAAACTTTTGTCTTTGCTTTTAAGCTCTTTTTTATAACAGTGGACTGTCGGACAGGCTGGACACTACATTTCAAAGAATTCTGGTATTTAGACAAGCTTAAATTTTATTCTGTTAGATATACCTGAATTTACTAATCAGAGCCCATTTAATTCATTTATGCCTTGAGCTAGTCCAGTGACATAGTGGTAAATCTTTTATGAGAAACCAGACTTCAAATTGATAGATTATAGAATTTACCGATAGGAAGAGACAACACCTTGTTCAATTTTGATGACCTTCACCTTCTTTTGAAGGTCAACATTGAATAATTGCAAGATTTTTTTTAAAATGTCACTAAGAAAAAAATGCACTGGTGAGAGAACATCTGGTTTTCTGTATAGCTGTTCCACAGGAATTACCTCCCCAGGCAAGACCAAAACTTTCCTTGAGGGTTACCACCAAGGAAATTTAATTGCTGTTACTCAAGAAAATGGGTATTATTTCCAACTCTTCGACCCCCATCCTCCACACCCCCACCCCCACCCCCACCAAAATTTTCCTCAGTTTCCAGTCCTGCCTCTGGATGTGTTTTTCTTTGAACAGCCCTGAAATAAATTTCTAGTTCAAACATCTTCGTATGCTGTTTCCAGGGCCAAAGCTAGATCACTGAGGATGGAACAGGTGTTGAACTATTGCCTCGACAACAGTGCTGATAGAGATGTCTTGGATATGGCAGACCAAGGTGAGATACCATATTTCTTCTTAACAGCCCCTTTGTGATAAATGCCTCCCCCCACCTTATCTTTTCAAATACCGCCAGGGGTGGCTCTAGGTCACAAAATTTGTTAATTACTGGCCAGCTTTTATTGCATTGGTGCCATCTATAGCACCTGTAAATTTCAGTACCCCAGGGGTATTTATTAGAAGAATTTTGGTAGTGAAATCTTCTTCCTTACCCACACACTGACTTGTATCTCTCATAAAGTGGATTTAAGGTGAATGGGTACACTTTCAGGGGAAGCAATTCTGCCATTTTCATGTATGCATTCTCTTCTAAATGGGGATCAACTCTCAAAGGGAAGAATTTGTTTCTCTGGGAGCAAATTCTTCCTTTCATGAGTTGACACTGGTTATTGAACGCTTAAGTCTTCTGTTCAAGGGAAAAGGATATACCTTCTAATAAGACACTTTAGACACATCTCCCTCCTGGGGGAGCAAATTCTTTTTTTAAGGGTATCCTCCTATTTCTGAGTGATACAGTTAGCTCTGTAGAAGTAAGAGCAAAATTAACATTTGGACCTGTAAAAAAGGGTATGGAAAACTGTCAAATGTTGGGGAAAAAATAGGGAAAAGTCAGGGAATTTTGAAATGGAGGATATATGGCAAGAGGGGGTTAAATCTTAAAAGAAAGAACTTGCTCCATTAGGAGGAGATTTTTTCTTGGAAAGTAAGACCACATTTTAGAAGGAGAAGCAAACATGAGGTTTAAATAATTATTTTTTTTTGGTAAATGGTAAAAGACATTGCCTTTCACCGTAAGGCTATAATAAAAAGAAAAAGTGTTTGATTTAGACTGTGATCTTTTGGGTTTAAATGCTTTTTCACTGAATATGCATACGTCCTTCAATAAATGTTTAAAGTTTATGTGGCAGAGCTCTTGATAACAAGGGGTGACAGAGATAATTAAGGGATAATCTTTATAGTGCTCCATAAAAAATATGATCCCCCATTAGAATCATCTCACAAGACACTTCTAATGCGGGGGTCACATCATATGTTTTAAGAGAGAAAGGTACAGAAATTATCACCAGGCCGTGTAGCGCAGTCAGTAGCGCGTCTGACTCAAGAGCCAGATGTTCCGGGTTTGATACCCTGTCTGGCCACATACTTTCATTTTTCCTCCCGCTGATTCAAGAAGGACAGTTGTCAGTTTCTGGCAAAACTATGTGCACTTAGTACTGGTTAACTGCTTAGGAGGTCTAAGCCTGCCCAGGAATAGTGTGGTTAGGGTAATTGACTGTCCCAACATGACATAGCTGTTTACTGTGGATGTAAAATGATAAGACAACAACAAAAATTCTCTTTGAATTATCCTCGTCACTCCTTATCTGGAGCTCTGTACAATAACAGTGGAGCATTGTGTGATAGGTCTGAGAAAGTATCTGTTTTTCTCGATATAACTTATGTCAATGAACTGCTACGGAAATTCTGTTTAGATTCACTGGCATATTTAACTATGTATATGTATATACAAGGGCTGTTACAAAATGAAAAAGAGCTGTTTCCAAAAGAAAAATAGTTATAGTTACCAAATGACCTGATGACCAGGTCATTTGGTAACTTTGATTCTTCTTCATTTTGTAACAGGCTGAGCTCTTTTTTCATTTCATAACATCCTTGAAAACATAGTTAGCCAGGTGTGATCTTGCTAGATTGTTGTCAACATGAAGTAGAAAACAGATTTTTATTTTTCATTTGGAGTGGCCCATATAGGCTATACAAAAGCTTTCTTCATTTTACCTATCTGGAGGTTGATTCCCATAAGATTTTCAAGTATCACTTATTTTTCATTTACTTAATTTTGTTTAACTCTTCTTAAAGTGTAACATTGTATAGTATTACATTAACTTTAACAAGAATGGCATGTGTGTTGCTTGAATAAAGGCACTTGGGAAAAGTTCATAAAGACCTATTCAGATTGGCTGGAAAGAAAGTTTTGTGGGTCTAACATAAGTTGATCAAATTTCATTTAAAATACGGTCAACTTGCGATATTTTAGAGTCAGTGTTCATTGCCACCTACTCTTATCTCAGAATAAATTTTTTGTATGAGGGCCTCTACAGAGCTGCAGATAAGAGGGGTATTGAGGATAACTCAGAGATAATTATTCTTATTTCTCAATGAAAACATATGTTGTGACTCCACATTAGAACTGTCTCAATGAGACAGTTCTGATGAGGGGTCACTACATATACTTTTATGGAAAAATAAGGAAGATTTATCCCAAAATTATCCCTGTTTCCCCTTCTTATCTGGAGCACTGGCCTCTAACCACTCAACAGTGAACTAACCACTTGACAGTGAGCTTACATTTACTTGTCCAAAAAAAAAGGAAACATTGCATTGTGGCCACTTTAAATTTCTCAGACTATTCCTATTGGGAGCATACACCTTTCCTATATAGAATGGCTTGGTATCAATTATGACATTGTTTCAGTGTTATTTGAGCTGCGACACGAGAAAACCAACAAAGTGCCATGTGTGCCTAGCGAAGACTCAGACCAGCCTAGGCATGAGCCCATTCTGATCAGAGTCTTTGCTGTGCCCTTAAAGGGTAGCTAATGGTCTGAGCTAGCACCATGGGAGCAGTGAAGACTCTGATCAGACTGGGCAGATGCCCTGGCTGATCTGAGTCTTTGCTGGGCGCACATGCCACTTTGTTGGTTTTGTTGTGCAGCGGCTCATTCATCTATTTCAAGATATTTTACACCAATTAAAGCATGGTGTATAATCATTTTGACAAGTGTATGCTTTTTTTATTCAGGAGTAAATGTGATTCGATCTGAAGAAGACTCATTCCCGACCCTGCCAGTGCTAAGCACCTTGGAGAAGCTGGGTATGGGGGCCAAGAACACAGGATTTGGGTCAAGGACATCTCTGAAATCCACAGGATCATCAGGTTCAAACTCTGGCCACAGGAGTTAAACAGAACAGCCTAATTATGATGATTGGAGTTAAACAGAACAGCTTGGTGATATTATGTGAACACTTATGATTTGAAGAAAACTGCTGATATGTGAGTTTAAGGTGCATGACTACACCTCTATGTTTTGGTCTCTATCTTTCCAAGGGACATAACTTCAGCTGAATAGTATTTGCCTCCTGGCAGGTAGATCTGTCTTCACAAATTGGGGCTACTCTTAAAGGAAAGAATTTGCTCTCAAAGGAGAGCAAATTCTTTCAATTAAGAGAAGCCCGTTGTGGGAAGGGAAGCAAATATTTATGTTACAGTTCTCCCCCTCGGAGGTGTATTCACACACCTTAACAGTGGACATAGAAATTAAGTCCTGTTATATAGACATTGAAAGTTAAGATGAAAATCTGAATCTCAAAATCAAAATGACTTAGTATTCTACAATTCATTAGTTTTGAGTTGTTTACAGTTTTTAATTACCGTAGAGCGTACTTATTATTTTTAGTGTTTTTAGTGTTGATGAATTTGTTTCTGGAAAACATAACTCCACTCTTATCTGTGATATAATACTCTTTAGCCGTCCTCATAGATTTTTTTTCTATTTAGAGTTGATTTGTTCTTGTATTGATTTTACTTTATTTGAGTTTATTTAATATTCAGGTTTTCCTTCTTGTTAATTTGTTAATTCTTTGTTCGTAGCATGCTGCTATTGCTATGTAACACATTAAACCTAACAGGAAAATCATTGACAGACAAAACTTCCTCTGGTTACACAACAGAATATTTGTCATGAAGATAATCACTAAAATAATGTTTAAATCATAATTTTCATTTTTTATTACTGATAGCTCCTGAAAGATAGCTGAGTAAGCCCTTTCCAATGTTATCTTTCCAGTTTTAAGTATGAGATAGTAGTTGAAACTGGGTGGGGTAAAGTGAAAAGACTAGAAAAATAAATAAATGAATAAAGAAAAATTAAGATAAAAGGTGTTGCCGATCTACCAACCATGATTTTATTCAGGAGGTCATCAGAAACATAACTATATTTTTCTTGGCCTTATCAGATACTGCATGCATCTGAAGCTTGTATTGCTTTTGAAGCCTAAGAATGTTTTGAAAGGCAATTTTTCTATAATTGAGCCGCGACGCGGGAAAACCAACAATGTGGTTGTGCGCCCAGCACAGACTCAGATCAGCCTGGGCATCCGCCCAGACTGATCAGAGTCTTCGCTGTCCGCATGGAGGTAGCTTAGACCCTTAGCTACCGTTTGAGCAATTAACGAAGAGTCTGGTCAAACTGGGCGGATGCCGAGGCTGATCTGAGTCTGCGCTGGGCGCACAACCACATTGTTGGTTTTCTCGCGTCGCGGCTCAATTGTATTACATTGCATGGTTGCAATGTTACTGGATTTTAAACAAAGCATAAAAGAAGAGCTGGGCTCATGTTTTATATGTCATCATTAAAATACACTGAGGGCTGTCCCAGATAAAAGTACATCTTTGTGCAGGACTTGAAACCATTCCAAGTTCTGACAGTAGACCGATATGTTGTATACACTACCATTTGTAAGAGTAAGGGCAATTAAAATTTGCTTGGTGGTACATGTATGGTCAGAGAAAGAATTGATGCTACTCAGGGTGGTTCTTTTATCTGGAATAGCCCTCATACCTTCTTTCATTGTCAATTCATTTATTCATATATCTGCATTCACTGTAGCATATATACTCTCTAGCATTCTTGCAACCACTTTACTATTTGAGCCGTGACATGAGAAAACCAACAAAGAGGTTATTCGCCCAGTGCAGACTCAGATCAGACTGAGCATACGCCCAGTTTGATTAGAGTCTTCCCTAAGCGCTTAAAGGGTATCTAAGGTTCTAAGCTACCTTCATGCAGATAGAGAAGACTCTGATCAGACTGGGTGGATGCCCAGGCTGATCTGCGTCTGTGCTGGGCACACAACCACTTTGTTGGTTTTCATGTGTCACAGCTCATTTTTTTCATATTAAGAGTATTCACAATGACCGACTGTTCTTTATCTAAAGAACACAAAATGTAGAGAGTACTAATCAATTTGAGTTTAAACTTACTTCACATGTTATTGAAACATTTTGGACTTTTCACATGAAGAAAGAACATTTTGAAATGGTTTAAGTATCAAAATACAGAACATAAAGAACCAGACTGAGTTAATAGTCATCTTATGTTATTATGGTTAAATTAATGCAGATTGACAAGGAACAGTACTCAGCAATCCATTTAAGAACTATAAGATGGTTGTTGACAAAAAAAATCAACTAAGTACCGAACTGATGTTTTTTATCATTTTCAGATTTTTTTTTATGCAGACCCATTATATTTGTGCATTTAAAATGGCTGGTCCAATTGTTGAAATATATTTTATTGTGCTTTTTGCAGTTGAAGCCATCGTTTCTTGACTTTTTGCAGAAATATTTTTATAGAAAATAGAGCTCCAGATTAGGATGGGTTTAGATGGGAACTCTGAAAAGTTTGAACCATGACACGACAAAACCAACAAAGTGCCATATGTGCCCAGCAAAGACTCAGATCAGCCTGGGCATACGCCCAGCTTGATCAGAGCCTTCACTGTTTGCATGGTGGTAGCTCAGACCCTCAGCTACCCTCTAAGTGCATAGCAAAGACTCTGATCAGACTGGGCATATGCCCAGGCTGATCAGAGTCTTTGCTGGTCACACACAGTATTTTTTTTATTTTATTGTGTTACACCTCAATTATAATGGTGCCTCAGCAGAACCCTTGCAAAGGAAGGTCTAAGGAGGGGCCACAACATTATGTTTTCATGGAGAAATAAGGAGAATCATCCCTCAGGTTTTATCAAAACCCATCCAATCTGAGGTTCTTACTTAAAACTCAAGTTTAGAAATAAAAATCTAACAACAGTTTTCTTGTTCTTGTTTTTTGAAAGCACATTATTTGACATGCACATATATAAATAAGTTATATTATTCTCCTGCTTCCTAATTTTGCTTTTCATGAGAGCTGATTAAAGCTAAACCTCTTAGTAAAAACAGTTAAAAATGCAACTCTAATTTCATCAAAGTACTCTGTATTTTATGGGTCAAGCTTTCTCGCTATCGGTCGCCTAAGTTAAATTCTAAGAGCTTCCTCCTCAAATTGAATTGCCACTTTGTACTTGTTACCCAATGAGTGATTCAAGGCCTTTTAGACCTCTTGTCATCTGTTGGCACTCTGAGGACCTAATTTAACCAATCAATGCAAATCAAAGGCTGCACACTCTGAGCACTCTGAGGATCTAGTTCAACTCGTAAATGTGGACACTTAAGGAAACAGCACAGATCCTGATCATAGGAGCCATTTTCTTTCAGTCTATGCTGCTTAACAATATTTGCAGTTTTTAAACAGGTACGTTTTTAGCTCGCCTGAACGAAAGTTCAGGAAGAGCTATTGTTGTCACCACGGCGTCGGCGTCAGCGTCCGCGTCCGCGTCAGCGTCGGCGTTCGGATTGGATGTTTTGGTTAAAGTTTTTTAAAGACCTATATCTCCTTAACCCATGGATGGATTCTTTTGATACTTGCACTGTAGTTAGATATTGGTCTAAGTTTTAACAGGGTACCACCCCCACCCCACTCCATGACCTTGATGTCAAGGTCATGGACTTAGAAAATTTGTAGCTTTTTTGGACTGGATGTTTTGGTTAAAGTTTTATAAAGCCCAATATCACCTTAACCCATGGATGGATTCCTTTGATACTTACACTAAAGTTAGATATTGGTCTAAAGTTTTCAAAGGTACTACCCCCACCCCCCTCTGTGACCTTGATGTCAAGGTCATGGACTTAGAATATTGTCTTTTTATTGATTGGATGTTTTGGTTAAAGTTTTTTAAAGACACATATCTCCTGAACCCATAGATGAATTCTTTTTATATTTGCACTGTAGTTAGATCTACAGAGTACTCCCCCAACCCCGCTCAGTGATCTTGAGTCAAGGTCAGGGACTTAGGAAATTTTTGTCTTTTTAGCTCGCCTGAACGAAAGTTCAGGAAGAGCTATTGTTGTCACCTTGGCGTCGGCGTCAGCGTCCGCGTCAGCGTCCGCGTCGGCGTCCGGATTGGATGTTTTGGTTAAAGTTTTTTAAAGACCCATATCTCCCTAACCCATGGATGGATTCTTTTGATACTTGCACTGTAGTTAGATATTGGTCCAAAGTTTAACAGGGTACCACCCCCACTCCACTTCGTGACCTTGATGTCAAGGTCATGGACTTAGAAAATTGGGAGTTTTTTGGACTGGATGTTTTGGTTAAAGTTTTATAAAGCCCAATATCTCCTTAACCCATGGATGGATTCCTTTGATAGTTGCACTATAGTTAGATATTGGTTAAAAGTTTTCCAAGGTACTACCCCCACCCCCCTCAGTGACCTTGATGTCAAGGTCATGGACTTAGAAAATTGTCCTTTTATTGATTGGATGTTTGGTTAAAGTTTTTTAAAGACACATATCTCCTGAACCCATAGATGAATTCTTTTTATATTTGCACTGTAGTTATATATTAGTATAAACTTTTACATAGTACTACCCCAACCCCGCTCAGTGACCTTAATGTCAAGGTCAGGGACTTAGGAAATTTGGTCTTTATTAAAGTGTTCTAATTGCATACTGGTCCATAGTGCTTGACAGAGATTTAGTTTACACTTGAACTGATGTTAGACACTTTTGAGTTTTTACAAAACACTATATACTACCCCACTGGATGACCTTGAAGTCAAGGTTATCAACTTAGAATTTTGTCTACAAGATTTTGGTTAAAGTTGTATATTTATAAGACATAATTTCACAGGGCCACAATGGACTCAGTTGATACTAATACTTGGCCTGATATTGGATAACGGTTCAAGGTTTTGATACATCCTAGCCCCCCCCCCCCCCCCCCCCCCCCCCACACACACACACACACACACACACACACACCCCACCCCTTACCCCTCTACCCCTTAGTTCTTTGTCCTCAAGCTTATGGACTTTGAAATTTCACGTGGATTTTTTTTTATTTTTATTTTATTTTAAGACTTATTTCTGAGATAGCGTTTGTTTATAAATGTGTTGTCATTATGGACATGCTTGTTTGAAGTTTTATGCCTAGCAGTCCAAACCACCATAGCAACTGTGTCATGGGCAAGCACTTATTCAGGCGAGCTATGCTGTCAGGCGACAGCTCTTGTTTAAAGTTTTGTAATTGCAAACTGATTCATAATGCTTTGCAGAGATTTAGTTTATACTTGAACTGATGTTAGACTCTTTTTTGAGTTTTTACAGAACACCTTATACTTACCCCACTGGATGACCTTGAAGTCAAGGTCATCGACTTAGAATTTCGTCTTAAAGATTTTGGTTAAAGTTTTATATTTATGAAGACATAATTTCACAGTGCCACAATGATGGACTCAGTTGATACTAATACTTGGACTGATGTTAGATAATGGTTCAGGGTTTTGATACATCCTAGCCCCCCCCCCCCTCCCCTCCCCCTACCCGTCTGTTTTTTTACCTCAAGCTCATGAAGACTTACATGTATTTCTGAGATAGCTTTTGTTCATAAATGTGTTTTCATTATGGACATGCTTGCATGAAGTTTTATGCATAGCATTCCGAATTACCCCCCCCCCCCACCCCCCACCCCCTACCCCCCACCCCCTCCCCCCTACCTGGCTGTTTTTTTACCTCAAGCTCATGGACTTTGAAATTTCATTTCATTTTTTTTATTTTAATTTTATTTTAAGACATATTTCTGAGATAGCTTTTGTTTATAAATGTGTTTTCATTATGGACATGCTTGCATGAAGTTTTATGCATAGCAGTCCACACCACCATAGCGGCTGTGTGATGAGCAAGCACCAATTCAGGCGAGCTATGCTGTCAGGCGACAGCTCTTGTTTATTCAGTTATAAAATGGGTATTTCCCCTCGCTTAAATGACCGCACATATCTAAATCAGTCTTAGGAAAGTATGCTATGAGTTGGATTCTTCCCATTTAAAAACAATCCCAAAAATCTAGATCCATCTTATAAGATGGATCTAGATTTTTGGAATTGTTTTTGACGGGAAAACCTCCCACCTCATAACCAAAATACGGTAATCTACCTTATCAAACCTTCCAGTGTAAGGTGACAGGGTATATTTTCATGGGATGTAACTCTGCTAGTTCTATCTTTGCCTCCCTTCTCAACGTGGATCAACTTGTATGTAAAAGAATTTGCTCCTCTAGAAGCGTTGTTTTACCTTTATGGGAGACCCCATTTTGGAAGCGCTTTGCTGCCCAAGGAAGTCACAAAGAGGAAGTCACAAAAGCTATTTCCATTTGCAAAATGGCAAAAAAAAAAATGGGGATGTACCCATTCAACAGCTGGGCATTGTGATTTAAACTGGATGACATGAAAACTCCATGCTCTTATCAATCAGCTCTGCACCTTCGGCATGGTTTACTTGATGAGATATTGGTACACTGTGGTCTGTCGAGATATCTGCAGTCCAGGGCCTCTTGGCCCTCTTGTTTCAAGATAATTTTTTAATTGCCGAGCGCAGTCTTATAGAATATAGCGCAGAGAATGCTTGGGGATGTCTCCTTGGATAAGAAGGAGACAAACGACAGAGAAATTACATGTAAATTTCCAGAGTTTGCCACCTTCAATTACTGTAAAATTGTAAACATTGGGACACCTAAAATATTACCGTAACTGTCCTAAATATGGAATGGTTTTGTTTTTTACAATGCAGTAATGGGTCCAAAGGATGCCGATGGAATGGCAAATAGTGTAGTTCCTGATCAGACTGCTCATAGGTCTGAACTATTTGCTCACATCTGTCTGCTCCCATAATTGTAATTTTCATGGTACCTTGGCCTGACCCATTCCCTTCCTGCTCCTATCTATGCACACACGGCATCTAGGAAATGTACCTCAACTATATTACATTTTACTAAAAAGATTCGTTTGTTCAAGGGCAAGAATCTAGCTCCTCAGATCTGCTTTAGAAAATGAAGGAAACTTCTTGATAAAGTGTCAGGCTGCAGGTAAAAATTAATTTTAACCCTCAGTAGTTGTACTACTGACCACCCCAATGCAGTTATTCTGTTGCAGTTTCTCTGTCACAGACTGAACAAATGGACAATTTGCAAATTTAGGGCAGAACCAACTTGATTTCCATACAATATACCTGTCAACTCGCTCCCATAAATAGTGGGTCTTCCTATTTTGGAAGACCCTCCCACTCTTCCCTATTTTGCCATAAATGGCTAAATCTCTCTATTTCCCTACTTTTCTTGAATTTTAAGATTTTTTCTTCAAATAGTATAAAACCACCAAAACTCTCCCCCACCCCTCCAGCATGGAAGTTGTTATGACTTGGGAGTAGGCTCAGTTTTGCCTAAAAGTCTGTTGAAAATGGTTGGTTTCCGGCTTTCTCCCTCATGAGGGTGTTTTTTGAAGATCATAAAAGGAAAAAGATCTAAAACTGAAAAATCATTATCACTATCTCAGCGTAATGATTAGAAAAATCTGAAACTAAAAAATCATTACCACTATCTCAGCATTATGATTAGATTAATGGAGAAGTTATAATTAATACCACTGCGTGTTTAGCAGCAGGAAGAAGACAAAATAAAGTTGTAACTAAGTAGATTTATAGGTAAAAAACCCCAAAGGAAACGAAATAAAAAGGAAAGAACTAAATATAGTATTAATAAAACACCTTTGCTAGATTTATGACTAGTGCAAAAGTGTTCACATGTGCTATGGTATCGACACTAGCAAGCACCCAAATAATTGGGCCACAATGTGCTGTGTAGTATGTCCAAGTTTTAAGCCACTTTCAAATAGGTATGAATTTATGGTGTATCTGATAGGTACGCCTCTTTCTAACTGTTCTGATCATTCATTGATTATTTACACCCACGACAGAAGATGATGGCTGGGTTTCATTATGTCTGAATTAAATAGGCTAAATTTTTCTTATTAAATCAAAGTCAAATCTTTTACTAAGATTCATCTTTCATTTAATCATGTAATAATTATTGTAAGATATGTCTAATTCTCTCTGCTACATCAATTCTGCCGAAATCAGTCCGTTTTCGAAATATATTCTATCAGGCCCAAATGCAGCTTTTAAAGTGACAACAGCAATATGGATGCCACCTGTCTTTCCAATGAAACACACACCTGCTCATGTACATGCATATACTAGCTCATCCTCATGAACATATCTGCATATCCAAAAGCATTTTTCACATCCATATTCCTATCCAATAGCACTCAAATAGAAACAAGACCTTAATATAAACAAGACCTGCGGTGGATACATTCTAAAATTTCCTTTGTTTATATATTTTTATACAAATACATTTTTTTTTTTTTTTTATTTATTATTTTTCATATATTGTCTCTTATCTACACCGCCTGTTGGGGTCTTATTTCTTTCATGCAGACTGCAATCTAGCCGTTTGTCTAGATTCCATCCGCATTTGTTGATGATATATAGGAAGTGTCGAGATTATAAAATGTTTCGTCCCAACATACAGCGCAGCCACACCGAATAATGAATATCAATTTATAATAATATTTTTACAGGCTCATCGATAAATGTCTGTAATATTTTTTTAATAGTGTGTACATACCTCTATACGAGACATTTATAAACGCTTAGAGTATGTTTGCACCAGACTCACATGCAACATTGCAAAAACAGGCAAATTCAAATTCACATGCAACGGCGCATTGCATGCAAATTCAACAGTAATGCGTGCATCTGCATGCCTCCACTTAATATCCGCATGAAAACATTTATACACGTCCAGAGCATGCCAGCACCAGAGCCACATGCAACAGTGCAAAACAAGCAAATTCAATTTACATTCAACGGCGCGTTGCAGGCAAATTTTGATAATAACACGTGTATCCATGGTAACACATTTTTGCCATTTCAAGTGTAGCTGTGACAAACGTCATGGTTATATAAATTATATATTCAGTAGTGTAATACAGGTAATTCTTAATTCACATGGAACGAATTCAAAGGAATTCACAGACACCGTAACTGCCTATGAAATCTTGCATTTTGCATTTAGAGTATGAGACCCCTTTGGCTGGTCATAAAAGTCGTATGACATTTGAGCCGCGACACGACAAAACCAACAATGTGGTTGTGCGCCCAGCGCAGACTCAGATCAGCCTGGGCATCCGCCCAGTCTGATCAGAGTCTTCGCTGTCCGCATGGAGGTAGCTTAAACCCTTAGCTACCCTTTGAGTCCTTAACGAAGAGTCTGATCATACTGGGCAGATGCGCATGCTGATCTGAGTCTGCACATGGCGCACAACCACATTGTTGGTTTTGTCGTGTCGAGGCTCATTTGTCAAATGGTACGAAAAGTAAATCAAAAGACCCCTAAGAACCCCAGGCCTTCGGCCAGCTCTTGACTATGTCGGGTCTCAGTTGACTTTGTTGGTTCACCACCTCCGACAAGTTGCCGATACTTTGAAGCTGTCAATTTTGCAATAATAGCGCGAATGAACCGGTCCATCGAATTACCCCAAACCACCACAAAACACCCCAAACCACTCCAAACCGCCCATAAAACACCCCAAAACACCAAAACCATATCACTCCAAACCAAATTTGGTATTTTGCAGGAACTCACACTGCTTTAGAAATGTTTGCTCATGCTAAAAATATAATTAATGATAACTGATTTACATTTGCAGCTTTAGGGAAGAATTGTCATTACCAATAGGAAGTGTCTCCGGGTACGGTACCGTATCCCTAGACCCTGGGTCTCCAGGTACGGAACCGTACCCCGAGAATCTGGGTCTCCGGGTGCGGAACCGTACCTGGAGACAGTCCTATGAGGATTGGCTCCGGGTACGGCAGTAAGTTTTTAATACTATGTATTAAGTGGTTTTACCCATTTAAAATATAGTTAACCCAGCAATGAAATTACTCCTTGTAAAATTTTTTATAAAGTCGCCATCTTGCTAGGAAAAATAATAACGTAAGTCAGTCATTTGCGTTATTTTGACTTTGGCGGTTTGGGGTGGTTTGGGGTAATTCGATGGATCCCGAACGAACCGTACACTTCGCACTGACATGACGGAAAATCAACTTAAGGTAGAGCAACGGAAGGTATTATCGACACCTTAAGCTACTATTTGGTTTTAAACAGATACTTTTGTAAAATTCATATTGGATTGACTTGTTTTCACTAACACAATTATCTACCAAGATGATGAGAAAGAACTCTTTAGATTATTGTTTATATTTCAAAAATAACTTATGCTTCATGCCATGTACCGGAGGGTAGCAGTTATCAACACCCGGAAGCAGTTATCAACACCCCATTTACCCCTAAATGAAAATGATAAAAATAATGATGATTTAACACAACTTCTCTTAAAATTATGCTATGATCATTTAGTGTAGATAATGATTGAAAGATTTGCTTTAAATTCAAACACAAAATCACAAGATTTTTTATTTTTACACTCTCAGCCAGAAAATATGCCAAAATGTAAAAAAGTAGCTGTAAAAATTGTGATTTTTTTTTCAATTTTGACCCTTAAAATAAAAAAAAATTCTTACAAAGATAAAATTAAACATTGTACATTTGATGATATTTTATTTGCTTTTTGAGATAATTTTACTTGAAAATAAACTATTTTTCTGATCCATATTTTAGAAACTGTGCATTTTTGAGACATTTAATTTTGGGGTGTTGATAACTACTGCCATGCTGCATTTAGGGAAGTAGTTATCGACACCCTGGAGGTCACAGTGCCATATATGGTTTTGAAGAGAGTAACTATGTCTGCTCTTAGTATTCTCCATGGTGATCTAGTTTAAGGAATAAAACCACATGAATGCGCTTTATGTGAGTGAAAATAACCATGTGTCTGAGTGACCCCCCCTTAAAGCCATGCATAAGAGGCATGTATTTCAATAGTACATCAACTAATATGCCTATTTTTTCTCCAAACACCTAACTTTCTAGCATTTTTTGCATTAATACATAAAGTTAAATGAAATTGCAACACTATAATGCCTTATTTACAAAAAGATGTTAAGAAATGGAAAAGTTCACAAGGGGGTGTCGATAACTGCTACCTGTCGATAATACCTTCCGCTGCTCTAGTTGGATACTGAATATTTGTTAAAACAAGAAACATCTTTAAAAAAGATAATTGTCGAAGATGAAATTCGTTTTTAAAGAACAACTTTTTAGTCATGTCAGGACGGATCCACCGCTTCCTGTGTATTATCCCCCGACCGAAAGGATCGGGGGATATAGCGATGAGCCTGGCGTCCGTCCGTCCGTCCGTCCGTAAACATTTTCTTGTCCGCTCTATATCTTGAATACCCTTTGGAATATTTTCATGATACTTCACAGTTATGTAGAACAGGTCATGACGATGTGTCGCGAACAAGAATGACAACTCTTGCTATTGTACTTTTTGAATTATCTCCCCTTTGGTTATTTTTTTGGCAGATTCGTGTCCGCTCTGTAACTTGAATACCCTTTGGAATATTTTCATGATACTTTACAGATATGTAATACAGGTCATGACGATGTGTGGCGAATAAGAATGACAACTCTTACTATTTGAGTTATTTCCCCTTGATGGATTTAGCTGTGATTTCGTGTCCGCTCTATAAATTGAATACCCTTTGAAATATTTTCATGATACTTTACAGATATGTCGAACAGGTCATGATGATGTGTCGCGAACAAGAATGACAACTCTTGCTTTCTTACTTTTTTGAGTTATTCCCCCTTGATAGTTTTAGGTGTGATTTTTTGGCAGATTCGTGTCCGCTCTATAACTTAAATACCCTTTGGAATATTTTCATGATAGTTCACAGATATGTAGAACAGGTCATGACGGTGTGTCGCGAACAAGAATGACAACTCTTGCTTTCTTACTTTTTGAGTTATTTCCCCTTGATTATTTCAGGTATGATTTCGTGTCCGCTCTATAACTTGAATACCTTTTGGAATATTTTCATGATACTTCATAGATATGTAGAACAGGTCATGACGATGTGTCACGAACAAGAATGACAACTCCTGCTTTCTTACTTTTTGAGTTATTTCCCCTTAGTAGTTTTAGGTGTGATTTCGTGTCCGCTCTGTAACTTGAATACCTTTTGGAATATTTTCATGATACTTCAAGGATATGTAGAACAGGTCATGATGATGTGTCGCGAACAAGAATGACAACTCTTGCTTTCTTACTTTTGGAGTTATTTCCCTTTGATGATTTTAGGTGTCCGCTCCATAGCTTGAATACCTTTTGAAATATTTTCATGATACTTCACAGATATGCAGAACAGGTCATGACAATTTGTCTCATACATGAATGATAACTCTTGCTTTTATACTTTGTGAGTTATTTCCCTTTGGTAGTTTGAGCTGCTGTTTGAGTCTCTGCTCCATATCTGTATAACCCTGGCCAGCTCCAGAATTTGAATAACCGTGTACCTTTTAGAATATTGATGATAATGCTGTGATATCTCACCAGTGTTCCTAACTCTCTCTGACCCCTCCACATTCCCGTGCCCCCTCCTGCACCCCCCCCCCCCCCCCCCCCCAAAAAAAAAAAAAAAAAATTCTCTCCAGATTTGGATTCTTTGTCCAAATTCACTTACTAGAGAGCTCAAAATTAGGTTTGTAGGACTTGTACTTTAGAAGTTATTCACACATTTTGAAAGTTGAATGTATTGTATGCTATGCATTTGTGTATATGGTGGCTGTTTGAGATATTACCTCTTTGTAGCAGTCAAGCATACTGTTTTTGTCTGAGTGTTAGATAATCATGCATCTGTTAACAGTTAATGTCAATCAAAAGCATAAAAGAATGACAATATATTACTAATATGTGTTTTGAAGTGCACCCTTTTTACCAAGGCCCATGGGGGTCTTCGGTCGGGGGATTTGCCATCTCCTCTGATGGCTATTTTTATCAGTACTTTTGTAAAGTAAATGTGTCTTGTTCAAGGACAAAAGATGAATTCCCGAGTGAGGATTATCGTGATCAGCCTTGGTCGAGTTCGATTACGACTATTGTCTGACGATAGTATGTCATGGAAGAAGCGGGTCAACTCGGCCTGCTTTCTGTAAGCCTGGGGTCTTCACGGCTCCTGGGTCAACTCGGCCTCCATTCAACTCGTCCGGGTCAATTCGGCCTGTTGTCAGTTGCATCCTCGCCCCAACCTACGAAAATGGGCTGCGCCAGGAATGAACGGAAACACAATAAACGAATAGAGTTTGTTGGGTTGTTGATTTAATAAGAAGTCCTTCAAAATGGTGGACAAAACATGAATTAATATAAAGGGCAACCCAATAATCCCTCAACGGATAACTGCAACTGCAGCTAGACTATGGTAACGGGACGTTCCGGGCCTACAATAATACAATGGCGCTGGGATAGCCGGACCAAGGTGCAGGGCAATTATATTTTAATTGTTTCCATAGTGCCGGAGTTTTAAGATTTGGGTCCTTTACCCTGTGAGATTTTCTGTAGTATAGGGTCGAAATAAGAGCAAGGTTGATACCATCAGCTAATCATCACAGGTCTCTGAAATGTAAAAATTCCATTTCTGTAGGTGGGGTGTGTGGATACAAATGACTGGCGCATAGATATATAACCATGCGGCACCATGGCCAAAACTGATGTTTTCCTTACTCATTTTCATACAACTTCGATATCCTAGTTTATTTGCCACAAGTAAGATTGAATGGCATGACTATACTGCAGACCTCTGCGAATTACTACAAATACTCGTTCTACCCCCTCGCAATCGTGCAATGGAATCGGCTGCCATCACACATAGCACTGCTGCCCACTGTTGACTCCTTTAAGAGGGCAGTGTGTGCAGTCAATCATCCAATGCCATAAATGTCAGCGCGCTGTTTTTAACATTTTACCTATCACTGTCAGCTTGTTTCTGACTTTTAACATTTTAAACCCTATCATCTTTTACTCCACCTCTACTAACAAATATTACCGGAACTTTTTATTTTTATAACATTTCTTCTACTAACAACGCACAGACGCGCACCTGCACGTAATCCCCGCGAGGGGGTGATGCAGTATAAATACATACATACATACACAAAATACCGATACCTCACCAGGAGCTAGCTGTAACCGGGGGAACACTTATTAAAAGTCTATTTCTTAGCCTTTTCTGCCTCATATTTTGATGGTTTTCCCTGACTTCGTTTGGCCCAATTGCTCAGGGAGTGAATTCGTGAGTTTGTGAGTAAGTGAGCGTGTGTGCAATTGAGCGAATGAGTATCAAGATAAGCCTGCATCGAAATAATTCCTTATCTAGAAAATTTTATCGCCGATGCAATGAATTGGTTTCCAAACTCAATGTCAGGTTAAAATCACTTTCACATGAAGGCCTATCGGAACCAGAATTTTATTATGACTTAGTATACAAATTCAAAAAGATTAGGGGTATGTCTGATTTTTTGTTCAGCTTCGAAAAGTAGTTGTTTTGTTCTCATTGTATTTTGTTCAGTGCTAGCACTAACCATCAAAATCAGGAAGTCATATGACTTCCAAGGTTTGTCATTTGGAAGTCATGCTGAAGGATAGACTTGGTTTCTTCCAGAATGTCCATATTTATATTGCTTTCTCCTTCATTAATGGTGAAATACCATTATTACAACAAATTTAACTCATTATTTAAGTCAATATTCACTTTATAAATGGTAGGTTATGATAAAAATTGGAAGTCACTGACTTCCTGGCATTCAGTTTTAGAAGTCACAGACCCCCAGACTTCCACTAGTGGAAGCACTGTTTGTTTCCTTGTACATGTAATTTTAGTTAGAAATACATCAGTTGTTAAAGAAAACTGATTTCTGGCGCGGCAGATCGGAAGCGCGGTGCGGTTATGGCTTTCATAGTCATACTAGACCTTTAAATACACGATTGGAAAACTCGAATGCGCCTGATTTACGGCTGCTCAAACGGGTCATGAAATTTGCAAATACACTTTTCGTCATTCATTATTATTGAATAAAACACGTCTATCCGCAAATAATGGCGATTAAATTAAAAAGGAAACGAAGCCAAAATAAAGTTTATATTCATAAAACGTCATTTTAAAACTGTTTCTTTTCACAAATGGTAGATTGTGTTTATTATCCCCCATACAATAAAAACCCGGATGCAGGTCATGCATGCTCTGATATGTCTACGACAAATAAAACAGTAACTGTTCATGATGAAATCGGTTATCTGTGGAGTATATACAGTTGTAACATACGAAAAGAAGGTCTACCGTAAAGATCCTAAGTTTTCGGGCAGATTGTCTGTACAAACATTGGAAACCGATATCAGACTGCTCAGTAAGAAGTAGTCTGATCAAGGTCTTCACAGTTGCCATTCCATTTGCGCATTTCTGTAGGCATTACGCTATGGTAGAACCGGAATTAAAGGCCCTAGGAAAAGAAAACTGATCATTTTGTATAATTCTGTAACATACACTGCTCAAAATATTTAAAGGAGCGCCAAATATTTTTCCATAGACGACAGTGCAACGCATCCCCACTTTGAGGCCCATTTCCTTTCGCTCGACAAGGACACGGAATTTCCGATTTTTGCCAATCTTTTAAAGAGGGTCGAGGTTACTGACAGCACAAGTATTGATCCAATATTTGCCCTGTCCATATCCATGGATTGATTTTTGTACAAATGAAATTTTGGTAAAAAATTGCATTTTTTTCCGAACAGGGGAACCCCATAAAAATTACAACCAAAGTCATCACGATCATTTTGCCTATGAAGCTGAATGTCTTACAAGGTGACCATTTTGAAAGGATCACTTTGAACTCAAGTTTATGGGATTTTATAGACTTCCAGAGGAATGCCTCAGTTTCAGAAAAATCGCAAAAATGCAAAATTGTTCCATGGAAATGATCAGGGTATCAGTTGTATTGAAATTCTTGTTGTCTTAAACTTTGATCGTTCTTGCATACGCTGCAAAGGAATGAGAAATTCTTGGCCTTTGGCGATCGAATTTATGGACGATGGAACTGGGTATATGTTTTACTTATGTTTATGGGAAAATATCAGCTGCTCCTTTAAATATTTTGAGCAGTGTACAATGTAAGTTTTACTGAAACATGGTACATAGGAATGCCTCATCGATACTATGTGAGCCGCGACACGAGAAAACCAACAAAGTGGTTGTGTGCCCAGTGCAGACTCAGATCAGCCTGGGCATCCGCCCAGTTTGATCAGAATCTACGCTAAGCGCTTAAAGGAAAGCCAAGGGATTAAGCTACCTTCATGCGGACAGCGAAGACTCTGATCAGACGGGGCGGATGCCCAGGCTGATCTGAGTCTGTGCTGTACGCACGACCACATTGTTGGTTTTCTCGTGTCGCGGCTCAATTATATTTTTGTCGCACCTGTTTTAGCAAGGTGAGATATGGACGTCCGGCTTTCCGTCCTTCCGCCCATCCGGACGTCAGACCGTCCGTCCGTCCGTTCACAATTTACGTCGACCCTAGCATTCAAGTTGATTCAAAAGACTTATTCTCTGAAAGCACTGCATCCATGGTTCTCAAATTTCACATGCAGCATAATCAGACTGCAGGGCTTCAGAATGGTAAAATATAGTCGGGTCGAGAATCCAAGATGGCCGCTGCTACTAAAAATAGCAAAACCGACAGAAGCCTTTGGTATATTTGGCTGAAATTTCATATGAAGCATAAGTGAAACCTTGGTATTCAGAATCATTAAGATAAAAAATCTGTAGCGGAATAAGGTCGCAGTGACCTTACGTCGACCCTAGCACAAATTACGTCGACACTGGCATTTAAGTCCATTCAAATGGCCTATTCTCTGAAACCACTGCATCCATGGTTCTCAAATTTCACATGCAGCATGATCAGCCTGCAGGGCTTCAGAATGATAAACTTTAGCCGGGTAGAGAATCCAAGATGGCCGCAGTTACTAAAAATAGCAAAACCAACAAAATTATTTTTTTCTCCAGAATCACTTGGTATATTAGGCTGAAATTTTGCATGAAGCATTAGTGGGACCGTGGTTTTCAGAATTTTCGACATGAATAGATCTGTAGCAGAGTTAGGTCACAGTGACCTTACGTCGACCCTAGGCATAATTTACGTCGACCCTAGCATTCGAGTCCATTCAAATGACTTATACGCAGAAACCACTACTGGTATTCAATATCACCAAAAAAAATCTGTAGCGGAATTAGGTCACAGTGACCTTACGTCGACCGTAGGCATAATTTACGTCGACCCCAGCATTCGAGTCCATTCAAATGACTTATACTCAGAAACCACTATATCCATGTTCTCAAATTTCACAGGCAGCATGATCAGACCTAAGGGCTTCAGAGTGATAAAATTCAGCCAGGTCAAGAATCCAAGATGGCCGCAGTTACTAAAAATAGCAAAACCAATAAAATCATGTTTTTCTCCAGAACCACTCGGAATAATTGGCTGAAATTTTGCATGAAGCATTAGTCGAACCGTGGTTTTCTCAGAATTTTTAACATGAACAGATCTGTAGCAGAGTTAGGTCACAGTGACCTACTTTCTATTTACGAGTCCAGTTTTGCTAAAATGCCAATATCTCAAGAAATACTGAACAGATATCAGTCAAATTGAATCATATTGATCCACAAATGGAGTTCTTTCAAATATATCTGACTGGGCAGTCTAAGATTGCCATCGGCTCCTGTTACTAAAATGGCAAAAACATAAAAATGACAATTCTCAAGAACCTCTAAATGAAATTGGACCAAATGTGTGTCAGAATGATCCTCTAATAAAGCTAATTCATTTTTTTGCAAATCGATCATCCAAACTAGCTGCCATTGGCCGTCCCTAAAAAAGGAAAAATATGAAACGGACAATATCTCATGAACTACCAAATGTATTTTGACCAAATATGTATCAAACTGATGCTTTCATTAAGGTCTTCATGTGAAGACACATAGCAGGTGCGACATAGCATTCCGGGGAATTCTTGTATATGAATTTTTTCATTAAATTCAATTTTCTTGCTCCTTAAAAAAAAAAAAAAAAAAAAAAATACTTTATATTGTCAAGATACCTGCATTTTTACCAGTTTGTTTCAAATACCCGTTATTAGAGATTATATGATGTGCAGAAATGAAAGTGCATTCAAGAGCTAGAGATATGAATATAGATGGTAAATGTGTAAAAAAAATAAGTAGAAAAAAAAAATGTGTGTGTGTGTGTGTGTGTGTGTGTGTTATGAAAACAAAACGATGATTTTTTTCTTATTCAAATTTTTATAGCTCTTTGGGTTATTAGCTGGTGTAATGGTTTTAATGCCCCGCCAATATTTCTATTCAGTATCCACCTAACTTAAATTAACACTTCAAAGAATTTAAATAATTTGTAAAAAAAAAAAAAAGCGAAAAGGGTACTATGGTCTATGCTTATGCTAAGGCTTATGAGCAGGCTTTGGAACAAGAGAAATCTGTCATCAATGACCACATCGACGTTAGTACGACGTCATTTCAACGTCATGTGCCTGCTGGGTATCTACACTTCATAAACTACCACATAAGGCACGAGTTATTGCTTACTCTAGCTCATGCACGACTAACTAGCTTTCTAAGCTAAATTTTTGTCTTACTGCAATCAGAAATCATGTTATTAAATATTGTGAAAAAGTCTATGAAAGGTTGGGTAAAATTCATTGTTTGGTCAATTGGAAATTCATGTGAGGTTTTAAATAAGCTGAAATCGCGAGGTTTTTGTGCGTCTAGTTTGTCTACATATGATTTTTTTGACATTATATACTACCTTGACCAACAATCATGTTAAGAATAACTAGTGGATTTAACTGGAAGAGTTTTCGAAAGGGAAGGCTCTCAATATATTGCATGTAATGATAGGTGTGCTTTCTTTACCTCTGAAACGGACAGGAATTATAATTTATGGTCATGTCAAAAAGTGTGTTAAGCTCTCACCTTTATCTTGGACAATATTTACATCAGATTTGGCTCTAAATTATATAGACAAGTTGTAGGTATTCCCATGGGCACTAATTGTGCCCGTCTTACAGATGATCTATTTTTGTTCTGTTATGAGAGAGAATTTATGCTGTCTCTTTCAGAGGATAACCAATCTGAAGTTATTGAAGCTTTCAATTTTACTTCTCGGTATCTGGATGACTTATTGAATATTGATAATAACTTCTTTGATAGCATGGTCATACGGATTTACCCTTCTGAACTTCAGTTAAATAAGGCCAGCGTCTCAGATACCGATGCCTCATTTTTGGATTTACCTATATCCATATCGGATGGTTTTGTTGCAACTACAATTTACGATAATCGCGATGATTTTAATTTTGATATTGTTAATTTTCCATTTTTCTACACCCTATGGTGTTTATATTTCTCAACTTATTCGTTTTGCACGAGTGTCCAGCCATGTTAATGATTTTAATATTCGTAAAAAGTAGACAGCAAAACTTCTTGAACAAGGTTAAAGATTTCATAAACTTCGTAAATCGTTTTCAAACTTTTATCGACGGCATTTTGACTCAGTGTCTAAATATAATGTCGGATTGAAAACACTTCTTCTGCAAGGCCTTTCGGAACCTGAATTTTATGGCGACTTGGTATATAAATTCAGAGAAATAATTGGTAAAAATGATTTTCCTGATCATTTTAAGAAGATAATAATCCGATATAAACAATTGGTTATAATATAGATGTTTTGCGTCAAACTGCATGCTTGGTGGTTAACCCAATTAAGGTTAATAGCTTTGCTTACCTCTTCGACTGCACGACGGTGGGTCGGGCCTCGGACTTTATGAAGGCGTCAACCTAAACCTAACAACCTAACATAATAGTTACACAGACGGTTGGCGCATGATACCCGTCCTTTTTTCGAGATCTAGCGAAAAAAATCAATAAAAATAGACTTAGTGGTTCTTGTCTAGAATTGAGCAAACAGCAGGCGTTAATTTGAAGTCGTATACCAATGAACTCTGCCTACAAAAACTATACAAATCAACAAATTGGTCGATATTTCTCAGGGCAATTTGAATAACACTGCAAGAACCCGATGCCAAACCGTTAACTAGCAAACCAGTTTAACTAAAAAAAACTTCCCCGATGTTCTAATCTTTACGCAAGATACCAGTTTGAACCTCTGTTATGGTGTTTATACTCTCATATTTACATTCTTGGTGTATTTACTGAAAAGCCCTATAGTAAACCATTGGAATGTAATGTAGTTTACATTCCAGTAATAACATTAAGACACACGACGTCAATGACGTAAAAATAAACAATTGCTCTCTACAACCTGATTGGACGTCAGCAACGTCATGACGTCATGCATGCCGTTCTGCTGTTAGCAGAAGAAACTGCGTGTACATGTTTTTCTGCTTCAATTTTAGCGTTTATACAAGATTTTTCATGAAAGACTTGATTGAAACAAATGTAAATATAAGCAATGAACTTAATTTTTCTGATGTTTATCGAAGTGTGAACTACATTGGGTCACTAGCAAAGTTTACATGAACCCCGTAGGGGTTCATTCACTTTGCACGTGACCCAATGTAGTTTACACTTCGATAAACCTCAGAAAAATGAAATTCATTCCTTAATATTTACGTTATCAGTGTAGAGCTCTCTGTTAACCCAATTAAGTGATACGGGCGTCAATGCCGTTTAAAAGTCAATAATTACATTGTATCACGCGCTTCAGAGTGACAGCTCATCTCACTAACTAGCACGTGAAATCTACAACATTCCATGTACTTGAATACCTAGTAAAAATTGAGTGACAGCGCGCTACGCCTACTTGCACGCGAAATCTACAGCAGGAGGTGGAATTTACTGGTAGGCAGTCACAATGCGGCTGTTCCAAACTATTGCTAAATTCGGCCGGTAATGTTTTTTAAACAATCTTTATATATGTATTTCTTAATTTTGTTTATCTTTTTATTGATCAAAAGCATCGTTTAATAATATAAATATAAGGAATGAATGTTATTTTTTAAACGTTTACTGAAGTATAAACTACATCGGGTCACGAGCAAAGTTTACGTAAACCCCTTCGGGGTTCACTTACTTTGCTCGTGACCCGATGTAGTTTATACTTCAGTAAACGTTAAAAAAATAACATTCATTCCTTAAATTACGCCATGGCCATCTCTATAAAGTAACTAACATGAATTAAATGAGATCACCGCTGCTGCTGCATCTATTCCGAATCTCTTTGGCTTCCTACGTCGGTGACGAATAAAATGATATCTAATGCACTATTTCAGTCTACTCATCACTGGAATAACCCATCTTCATATATAAAGCTAATGATGAAGTCCCCATCGCTAAAAAGGAAATGATGAAACCTACGCCATCAACAATAATGAAAAATACAGACGTGGAACATTTACATCTTTTATCCCTAATTCTACATTTACACTTTATATGCGTACGTTCCGGGTCTTTCTTGAAAAGGGAAAATACACGATTTTGTATGATGCAATATATCACTGTAGCGGCGCTAACAGTCATCTGAATAAGCACATAAGTGAAAATGTAAGAAAGATCTACGGCGTTCTTGGGAATCTCATCACTTACCGTTGAAATACACAAACTGTATGCAAGAAAAATAGTTACTGCGATGGATGATTTCTCTTTGTTGTCAGCGGGTATTACGAATACAAACAAGTTCATAACTGATAAAAGGATAAAAGGAGCAATAACTGTGTGCATGATTAACGTCGCTCTTCTTTGGAGATGAATGTTGAAATAAACGTGTTGGCTTTGCGAATATGATTCAAGAGGTAGCAGTTCAATAAGCTTCCAGTCGGAGTTTTCGCTGTAGGAATTTAGATTCAAGTCCTGCTTAGACGGTTCTAAGCTGATTTCGGATGTTAAAGCGTCTGGAACAGAAACGATAAATTCACAGGTCTGTCTGTCATGCGGGTAATATTTTGTATCGACAGCACATACAATGCTGTATGTACCTTCAGTCGTCCAGGTTGCATTTCCATTTGACAAAAAACTTACTGCACTTTCTTTTTTGTCAAGCTTTGACTGACCTTCAAAACTCTTCCCCACTACAACACCTGGCGACCAAACCTGGTTTACTGGAAGCGACACTTTATCAATCCCATCAAACCGATCCTCTTCCCATGCAATGAATTCGTCATTCCATTTTAGTGTTATAATACCTGCAATGTCTAATTTTTGACTTGCTGTGTCAAAATTCACTATATTTGACAAGGAAAACTCAACCATGACTGTCACTGCTTGTATCAAATCTTTCTTCGGCTTAATTCGTATATCATAATCAATAAGTATTTCAGCATATAATTCTTTCAGTTTGTTGTAAGGACGAAGGTTTGTAGTTTCCTTTGTAATATCACTTGTTGTTGAAGCAAGTGTACCCCCTTGTGAACTCTCAAAGGGATGTGTCAAGCCCAGCGATGAAGCTGGTGTGGCGGTAGTATTTTGCATTGAGACATGGTCTTTCATCCTTTCTAGCGTAGTGGTCATCATATTTTGCTCGCCGTCCGTTGTCGTTTCTAAATCTATTTGGTTTGCATAACTTTCAGTAGTATCTTGCAATGTTGCTATTATGCTTGTTGTTTGTAAGGAATTGACTCCGTTTGATTGCCGACTCTGTTTTGCGGTTCTTATATTACTGTATGTTGTAGTTTGCATCGTATCTTGCACCTGTGCTGTTTCATTTGTTGCCAGTAAGGTGCTGGTTCCAGTTGATTTTATCCATCTTTGTAATGTAGTTGGCGTGGTCTTCTTTTCTTGCGTTGCTTCTAGGGTCAATAAACTATCAAACATTGTTGTTTTAGTATTGATTCCTCTCGGAGTTGGCGTTTTTGTATCCATATGCGTCACAGATTTAGAAGTGTTTTGTGACGTTTCTGGTTGATACGTTGTTTTCAAGTTGCTGGTCTCATTTGACTGCGCAAGTTCTTGCAATGGGGTTAGCATAGTTGTTTCTCCTTGCGCTGCACTTCGGGTATTTGAACTACTGTATGTCGCTGTTATCGTGTTTACTCCATTCTGCGTTGGTGACTTTGTATCTACGATACTGGTAGATATTTTTATATTTTGTAATGTTGTGACATTGTTGTTCTCATTTAGTTCTCCTTTTACTATTGTCAAAGTTAAAGCATATACAACAAAAACAATTTCGGAAAGGATTTTCAGTTGCCTTCTTTCCATAGTTGTCGATATAAAGCAGAATTACCATAGATTTGAACAATCACTGCAAAACACATATGTTGCATTTAGTGGTTGTAATTTGTGCTGTGATGGACAGTCCTGTAACAAATAAAAAAAGAGAATGATAACGGGGAACATCTGAGTAATGGACTAGCGTAAGCGAAGTAGCTGTTCAAACGTTTTGGCGAGAAAACACCAGACAGAGAAAAAAAAAGATTAGTAATTGCCTTCAGACATCAGTAAAAAGATTTGGCCATTTTTACCAGGCCACCTACCCCTCAATGCAAGAGTTGTCTTGTACGAGGGATGAGCATTAAATAATGGAAACACCTTTGTAGATAAGTAAACTTTAAATACATTAAGTATACTTCAATCATGTAACACCAAAGAGTCTCTTTTGAGCTTTCAAATTCATGTTTGAAATTGCAATTTCAACGTGTTACCATAGCAGCATATGACGTCCCTTTCATACTGAGCACGACGTGTGATTTTTACGTCATTTTTGTAAAGAGATGTTCGTATTAGGCTTATTATTTAGGGTATTTAAAGAGAATTTGAAATTTAGAAACAGCTGTCGTTTATGTTAGGCCTTGGCTTTACAAACACACATATGTTAGGCCTAGCTTTTACATTCACACATATAATGATTGTTTATGAAAATGTTCTAAAATCTGGTATGAAATACCGTATACGCAGTAATTTTCGCAGGTTCAAATTTTCGCAGTTAAGGATCAAATAGATAAACATTAATTTTCGCGATTTTTAATTTTTCGCAGCTAGCAACATGCGCAAAAAGCAAATTTTAACTATTTCTTTTTCACTTGAGTCAGTTCGTTCATTAACCTGCGGCAGAGCCGCCGCAGGTTAATAAAAGAACTGGCTAAAGTGAAAAGTACCAGCAACTACCGAAGCAAACAGGAAAAAAATGTTCATGTATGATCACTGTGCCTACAGAAAACACTTTGTCAGAAACAGGAAATCATTCGTGATTTTAATATCCGCGGTTTCTAAGGGACCGCGAAACTATGATGGAAAACCGCGAAAATTAACTTTTTTACGGTAAAGCAAGAACAGTAATTAAAGTATTTGATTTTTGGGACATTTGAGATTCTAATCCGTAATATTTAGTAATATACTGAAATTAATTGAACGGTTGTTAAATACAGGATAATCTTGATCCTTTCTGCTAAACAAGTATCCCAAGAGTTTCCAGATAAAATGCAATGACGTAACAAGTTTGGCCCCTCTGGCTTAAAATCGGTTAAAAACGTCAAATTTTGCTCGATCGAAAGTCTTTCACGGTCTGTATTTCTGCCAGTTTTGAGAGCAAGTCATGAATAATATATATATATTCTTTTAGCATCTGAGACGTGCATTAAGCCACCACACCATAACAAATTTTTATCCAGTCTTGGTTGTTTATCAGAAGCATATATACATAGAAATTCGCAAAAAATTCCAGACTTGACCCCTCTAAGTTTAAGGCATTGTTTCCACGGCAACGATATTCCTAAACAGTACCTTGAAACTTAATTAAATGGCAAATGCTTTCCTCTTCGATATTTTGTATCTAAAATACTGTTCTAACACATAGCTAATGAGCTAAATGCGTGTTTACATTATTTAATGATCACCCCTCATAATACTGTCAGTGAAAATTTATTTGTTGGAACCTAATATACCGATATTTAACCTTATTTCTGGACGTCTGTCTTAATTTTGCGACACTTAACTGAAAAGGAAGTCAAAGATGATTGGTTTGTTGGTTATTTTGGGCTTAACGGCTCTTTGAGACGGTATTTCAGTCTTTATCGAGCCGTCTGTCATAGAGAAGGAGAAAGAAAGAGATATGCTAGGTGCGAGAGAAAACTATATAAACAACCCAAAACCGTACCTACTGCAAGCACAGTAGGCCCTTGCCCTACTATTAGCCAAATAAGTAGGACGCCCCGACATATGAGTGAGAGTTTTAGCACAATATGTTGCGCAATGAACTATGTAGCAGTTTAAATGTATAAATCAGATATGTCATAAAAATCTTTAAAGTGTAACTGGTAGAGCTGTTGATAGTAAGAGGAGCAGCGGTTGTAGAAACAGGTGTTAGAAATTGCAAGGCCGCTTACTTTCAGCCCTTATCCCGCTTACTCATACAATGACTACTAAAGTCTTTATTTAACGAGGGTGACAACAGTTAGCAAATGACAAAGCTAATCTGCCATCAGGCCCTAAATATAATACAGTATGACACAGAATAAAACAAATGAATGAGCAATACGTATATGCGTACATCTCCATTAAAAGCAGGGCGGTGGAAATAACAAGAATTTGCACATGTCAGGACAAGAAAGTAGAGGAAATTCACTTGTGCGAGCAAAAATCGCTCACTCAGAAAAATGGTGTCGATTAAGATTGAATTTGTCACATTCTAATAAAAATGAAGCACATTATACGGTGCTTACTTGCCAGAACTGCCTAATTACGGCAATTCTAACGAGTAAACACAACATACGTTTTCATATAACAATAAGAAAATCTTCTCATCCCTCTGCCCGAGAACCATGTACAGGCTTGTCCCAGAGAAAGTGAGTTGAAATTTCTCACCTGTCCTGAGTTAAATAGGACAAGTAAGACAAGTAGGACAAGTCGGGCATATCATTTCTACAGCCCTCTTCAAAGTCAAGAGACTTCAAAAACAAAGAAGAAGAAGAAGAAGAAGAAGTAGAAAATACATAGGGACAAGTCGTAACAATACTGAAGTGATTTATTTGAATACAAGTTATTATTAAGTCAAGTAAATTTTCTTGAGTAATGAGTGAATTTTGTGCTGGCAGAGCCAACAAAGGATGGCCACTTTAAATTTGGATGTCTGTGGCTCTGATGAAGAGCTGAAGAAGAGCAGAAACTAGAAGCTCTAGTTGAAAGTCTCGTCCAAACCTGCACAAAGTATAAGATGGAGATCAGTGCTGAGAAGACCAAACGGATGACGAATAGCGCAGAGGGCATCCAGAGGGAGATCAAGGTAAAAGGGCAGAAGCTGGGTACCGTAACAAGCTTCAAATACCTTGGAGCAATTGTCTCAGATGATGGCTCAAAACAGGAGATTCTCTCAAGGATTGCACAAGCCACTTCAGCTCTTGCCAAGCCTACACCAATTTGGAGAGATAACAACATATCTCTTGGATCGAAGGTGAAACGTATGCGCTCCCTTGTCATTTCCATATTTCTGTATGCCTGTGAATCGTGGACATTGACAGAAGAGTTAGAGAGGCTTTTGAGATGAGGTGCTACCGAAGGTTACTGAACATTTCGTACAAGGACCATATAACCAATGAGGAGGTTCGCAGAAAGATCCAAGCAGCCATTGGAGAGCATGATGACCCACTGGCGCTGGTCAAGAAACGGAAACTAAGGTGGTTTGGCCATGTCTCAAGGTCTTCTAGTTTAACAAGGACAATTCTACAGGGCACAGTGAAAGGAAAAAGAAGAAGAGGTAGCCAGAAGAAGAGGTGGCAAGACAATATTAAAGAGTGGACAGGGATGGACTTTGCCAGCTCTACTAGGGCAGCTGAAAACAGGACAAGGTGGAAAGGGTTTGTTTCGAAGTCATCTGTGGTGCCCCAACGACCTAGTAAGGTTATGAGATAGAACGGAATAGTTTCTATATTATAACATTTTCTGTTTCACATCTTGTATTTACAGTTTTTAGATAGAACAAGCTTAAGATAGAATAATTACATAAATGAAATGATACGGAGAGAAAATACAAAGCACTGAGTTAGCTCTTTTTAGACTGGAAACCGGTTGTGGGGACTTGCACAAACAGTGCAGACCCAGTTCAAACGCCGCATAATGTTGTGCCTGATCAGGGTCAACACTATTTGTTACAAAATATGCATAAAATACACAGCAAACAAATTTCACCTCACACATACATTTATACAAGGATGACAAGATGAAATGATAAAATAAACTATATCAATTTATCTACAAAAAGAGACTATATACCATGGGTATTGTACTAATGTTATTATATGCCCGCACTTACCATTTATTTTAATGAGTATGTAAAAACATGATCTAGACGATCAAAACATTGGTGTAAAACTCTAGTTTAATGCAAAAGTAGGTCTTCAAAGCTGAGTTTTCTCGGTAAATGTTTTAGGAAGATGTATGTCCGAAGGCGTGAGTTTGCTAGAATGACTGGAGAAAGCCTCTACAGAAATCAGAAGGTTTTCTATTTTTGTGACTGGTGTTTTTCCCACCAAAATGTTGAGCCGCAACCTCGCTTACTAAACCGCTCAACTCAACCATTACTTGGATGATCCCTGTGATAATGCACATTAGCAAATGATAAACTAGAAAAGTGTGTCTGTAAGACACTAATGATGCCCCCGTGCAGCCCCTATCACCGGACATGTGTACATCCCTAATGCACCTTTTGAGCACAAACTCTGTCTGCCAAGAAGCCAAGGAAAACATTACACAAAGTTCATACCCTACAGTGAAAAAATGCCATCCAAAATGACTAAGTTTAAAAGGCCCCAATTCCATCAAATTGAATACTTCTCCATCCAAAACCCACATGCACGTCTTCATTATGTCCGCAACAAGTATACCATGTCTAAAAAGCAGCAACTTAAAACTGGGAGGTGCTGATCATACAAAGTACTCAGCCTTCAATGCAGACATATGCCTAAAATGACTAAGTTCAAAAGGCCGCAATTCTGTCAAAATTAATTTTAGCTCCAACATAAACTCACATGCACATTTTCATTATGTCCACAACATGTATGCACAGTTTGAAAAAGCTCCCTTGACAATTGTAGGAGAAGTTGATTACACAAACTCCATACCCTGCAATGCAACGATTTGTCTAAAATGACTAAGTTCAAAAGGCCATAATTCTGTCAAAATTAATTTTAGCTCCAATAAAAACCCACATGCACATCTTCAGTATGTTTACAACATGTATGCGAAGTTTGTAAAAGATCCATTGAAAACTGTGGGAGGAGTTGATTACACAAACTCCATACCCTACAACGCAAAAATTTGCCTAAAATTACTAAGTTTAAAAGGCCGTAATTCTGTCAAAATTAATTCTAGCTCCAATAAAAACCCACATGCACATTTACAATATATTCACAGCATGTATACAAGATTTGGAAAATATCCATTGAAAACTGTGGGAGGAGTTGATTACACAAACTCCATACCATACAATGCAAAAATTTGCCTAAAATGACTAAGTTCAAAAGGCCGTAATTTTGTCAAAATTATCTGTAGCCTCATCAAAAATCCACATGCACATTTTCAATATGTCTACAACACAGCTGCAAAGTTTGAAAAAGACCCCAAAGTGTGACGAACGGACGGACGGACGGACAGATAGGAGCAACTCTTAATGCTGGCTATCGTCACGGGGGCATAACAATAGCACTTGTTTGGGATCTTGCTGAGTATTTATATGAATCTACAGTAGAACTTCAATGGCTCGAACCGTCTTGGAACCATGAAAAGTAGTTCCAGCCAAGGGTAGTTCTAGCAATCTAGGGTTAGTTTCTATATAAAGTTACCTTAAGGGACCAAGGAAGGAGTTCTAGCCAGGCAGGGCTAACGAGCCATCAGGGTTCGAGCCAATGAATTTCTCCTATATATCGCGTAGTATAGTTTTGCCGCCTCATTTTTCTATATATTTCAGAAACGAATAATGATTTTTTTATCAGAGTAAATGGTATTTGTATCTTTTATATCTTGTACACAACTAATTCCCAATTTTGCAGATAAACATTTATTAGGATAAATGCACTAATTTTGGTCAGTTTTTGCCATTTTTTTACATGGGAGTAAATATATGTAAGTAAGAGCCACGGAATTGTTATTGTTTACCTCTGCACATAGCTATTTCAATGGTAATTTGCATACCTCTACCAAGTGCAAGTGTATTTTGTAACGTCATTACATGAAATCATTGGATGAAACATCATTTTATTCATACAGTATTTACTGACAAGATGTACACCTGTAATAATCAATGAGGATCTGAGCGAAATCATATATTGCTTGTTGAGTTCATTTCGTCGTTCATAAAACTTACAAATTGTAAAAGCTTGACTAACATATCGTTTAAATATTATTGTCCCTTTTCTTGCTAAGGAGAAAATACCGAACAAGCAAAATACCATTGGATGCTTAAGTATATTGGTACACCTTCTTGGGAAGCAAATTTTTCATTTTCAATTTTGCCTCCTTTCAAAAATAGGGTCAAGTCCTGAGGAAAAGATTTTGCTCCCTTTAGAGCAGCTTCTTTTTCTAATGAGCATACCCCACTACGAAAGGACTGCACAGTCCAGGGATGAGAACAGGAAATTACAAAAGTTGTTGACAAAAAATCATGAAGGTGCACCCATACAACAAAAAGTTATTAAGGTTCGATTGGGCATCCACTGAAAAGACATACACATGCAACATATTTACACACTATATTGACAACAAAGAATATAATGAGGTTTAATGTAATGACGTTACGAAACGAAAAGAATTACTTTGACCTTAATCATTATAATGAAAAATTAATACTTGTACATCATAGACTTCAATAGCTTCTGAAAAACAAAGCCGTTTTTTTTGTTTTGTTTTTTACTTTTTTTCCAATATAAAAGCACATGGAACCAAGTTTACCTTTCCGCAAAACATCAATCTCGGTTCATTACTTGGAATAAATTTGGTAGTATTCGAATACCTTATGCTACTTTTCGAGGTCATCAGCCTTTCGATTCTGGAAAAGGGTTTTAAGGTCTTCACCATGTATGGGTATGGCGGCCCAATTGGTCATGTGATCAGGACCGTTTGAGCAAAATTTCGTTCTGCTGTCTCAGTAAGCTTCCATATGAAAATTGGCTTTAACTGGACCAGCTTTTTCTGAAGAGAAGTTTGAAAATGTCGACGGTCGATAGATGCCGGCTGCCTGCCCTTACTACAAGCGCACTTACGAGCATTAGGCTCAGCTGACCTAAAATGCTTCTGAACGATGGTCGCTATGGAAACTTGGGGGTGTTGTTATAATGATCATAACTGGAAAACGGTATAATGACGCCTGTATTGAAACAAGTACAGGTGTATACATAATTTCAAAATGACGTCCTATTATTCAGTTATAAGACGGGGCTTTCTCTGCACAAAAAACAAAAAACAAAAAAAACCCGAAAAGTAAAGTAAAATCCTCCATAAAGACAGTTAGATATTTTTGGGATTGTTTTGGAGGACAAAAAACTATCCTACGACAGAATTACACTAGACTGATGTAGATATTTCAAATCTACATGTCATAAGTAATTTTAAAACTTTATTTAAATGATGTTGCGTTTATTTTCTTGTTGAGATATCGGGCATATTTAATACCCAAGTATACTTTATGTATCTGAGTAGAAGCGATAAATTGACAGCTGGTTGCAGGCTGGGTCTGAGAATATACAACAAAAACGAAAAAGAGTCATAGTTACCAAACGACCTGATGTTTAGGTCGTTTGGTAAGTATGATTCTTTTACGTTTCGTTTCATAACATCCTTGAAAACATAGTAAACCCGGTTTGCTTACGGAATAAGTTTTGTTCTGCCTTCTATTTCCTCTCTCTTATAACTAATTCAACCTGTGTTGGTCAGTTCTATGTCTGATGTGTATGATTTATGATTTGACTAGGAATGAGAGTGTATATGGTCAGTGAGAACCATAGCAATATACTTACATTTCCTCGGATTATTCGAAGTCTGGCTGTTTATAATATTCGTATTTCGTTATATATGATGCTTTTTATTCTAACTCTTTATGTTTTTTAGAATTTCAAATTGGTTTGCTTATTAAAATAAAGGCAAATATATTTACATTTTAAATTATTCTTAATTTCTCCAGTTCTGATAATTTATTACTTAGGTAATATGATATACATGCTTTATGCATACTAAAGTGACGAAAACACAACAAGTTAAAACACTGCTATTATCTCCCTGTAAACAAGTTCTATTCACTCCAGAAAGCATGTCATTCACAGAACAATGCTTTTTTTAAAACTATTTATCAACCAGGTGGAGGTATATAGGAGATAACGGGAATCCCGCAGTGACGTCATCGGATGATCACGTGGGTAGCTTGGTTGGCAAAAGATAAGCAGCGGTCAGTGTTTTTCTACAGGATAGTCTAAAGTGTAATCGCTAAAATGCGTAAAAGATAATTAAAATAAGTGCAAATAAGTAGCTACCGATTTAAAACAATTGGAAATAAGGTCTTAGTCACCTGTCATACGAAAAAGTAATCATTTTAATTAATTGAATTCATCTAGTATTTGGGTATACCCATCAACTTAATCGGACTGTCTTTCTTAATAACTACGACTGAAAAATATTAACAGAATAAAATGAAAATACTGTAGATCAGTATCTTAATCTTTTATACTATAAAGTACTTTTATTTGTATAAATAGGATAAGATGAAAAAATAAATAAAATAAAATAAGAAATGAAAATTAGAATATTATATCTAAGAGACTTTAAGCGGAATTACTATAAAATGTCGATCGGATATAGGGACAAGAAAATTAAAAAAAATAATAGAAATTAATGATATCTATCAATGGTTGCGATTTCTTAAAATTTTATAAACAATTTAGAGTAAGATTTAAATAAAGAACTTTCTTTCTTTCGAAAAGAATATTATTGAGAACAATATCAATTATCAAAAATAATTTACTCCGAGCTCGTGAAATCTAATCGAAGCTGCTACGAATAGATAAAACATTGGTCTAGAAACTCTTTGTAAGACACAGCGATAATTGATACAAATGAAAAAAAAACCCTCTCTCTCTCTCTCTCTGTCTGAAAACAAGTAAATGCCACCTAAAATGTTGATTTAAGAGCAGTTTATAAAATTCTATAATAGACCTAAACCAACAGTACATTTTGAAAATTACATGAAGTTCAAAAGCTTGAACTAAGACTATAAAAGAAAAAGATACGCATCTGAGTCGTTCATCAACGATTCGCTTCCGTTTATTCATTCATTCATTCATTCATTTAATGGTTTGTTAGTCCGTTCGCTCATTCATTGTATTTTCCGTTTCCCTTTTTACACACTACATCATCTAGACTTTTATCAATTTGCGCTATGAACATGTATGATAGAAAGTTAAAAAATATATATTTTTAAGCATTTTAGCACGCAAATAAGCCTGTACATAACTTGTATGAAATTGAAATAAAATATGTTTACACCAAATAAATCATGAAATTCAATTTCATTAAAAAATGTAAATCTTACATATTATCTGCCTAAAACATTAAAATTCTGCTGTTTTTAATTCATATCTTACACAAAAGCATGCGCATTAGCTGTGTACTATAATACTGTATCAATCTTTCTGCCAACCATACTCGGGGAATCCCCAGGTGTCTTATCAGTGACGCCACGCTTTTATCTCCTATATAATGATTTACTGGATTGTGTTTTCGTACTTGGAGTGTGTGAAACTATGGTTGCGTACCGTTGAGCCACTTGGGTAACGTCGATAAGAGAATTGAACTGAACTGAACTGTTTGGTACCAATAAAATGTTAATGAATTTAATTCGGTTCATGTATAGACGTTGAAATATAGCAGAACACCTAGTAATTCAGACAAAATGCAGTTATAAATATGACATAATGTTGCCATGACAACGCTTATTCCATAGAAACCCCAAGGCCTTGAAAACATATGGAATACCACCATAAAGACCTATCATTTGAGAGAGAATGTTGACACGTGCAAATTAGCATGTATGTGCTATCAAATACACATTGAACGTGACCAGACATACCTTTTGTCAGAGTTATTTGGTGTAACAAGCACCAAAAGCTCCATCAAACAAACGTTATGACGTTGACGTCAAAACATACTTGCATGACGTTAATAACGTCATATAAAGAAACTGCACTACATGTGTGTTTCTGAAGTCCATATCTTCGTAATGAATAATGGGAACTGTATTTTGCCTTTTCTACACCAGATTACCACGAAAACGGCACAGAGAGGACCACAAATAAAGTGTAATTATAAGAATAAAAAAATGATTTTTTTTCAGCGTTCATCGTGTGAAGAAGCCAGTGGTCGTCGCTAAAATTCTACAAGAAGCGCTTGGCGCTTCATGGAATTTTAGCTCCGCCCACTGGCTTCATCACATGATGAACGCTGAAAAATCAAATTTTAATTTTTAATTGAAAGTCAGAAGAGTGTCGTCGTTTATGGTCATAAGATTTCAAATCAGTTGTTTAAAATGACAGAATTATGCCCAGAGTGACGGGACTTCTTGACTTTCCTTCGTACAGACAACTTTTTGTTACGTGTTTTCTTTGTTTCCCCTTCATTGAGCTTCAAGAAGGAATGTACACGTAGTGAACACATCCAAAATATTACAGTTTAGTATTTGTACTGAGGTCTTGTCATTTATCAAAGTGATGAGGATAGTAGTATAACTCTTCAAAGAAGAAAAAGAAGAAGAAGAAGAAGAAAAAGAAACTATAGACTGATAGAAAGGGTTGCTATAAAATAGCTAAAACTCTCAGTCAAATACCATCAAATCCAGATACTGCCCTTAACAAAAAGCAAGCTAATTACGGAAACAAACACAGACACGCATGCTTGAAGGCCGCTATTTTAAATATTTACATTCTCAGTGTATTTATTTCATTGAAAAGCCCTTGGTAAACCAATAGAACGTAATGAAGTTTATACTTCAATAACTACATCGGTTCACGCGACGTTTCATGACGTTAAGTGACGTCAAAATAAACCATGGTTCTCCAATCTGATTGGACGTTGGCGACGCTATGATGTCTTTGATGCTGTTCCGCTGTTAGTGTAGTTTATACTTCGATAAACACAAGAAAAATGAAATTCATTCTTTAAATATAGACGACATTTAAACCAAATAATGACTTAAATACTCACATTGATTTATCCTAAGTGAACAAGATTAGGGAGTTTGCTGAGATCTATCCGCAAACTGAAAGAGCATAATTGCTGCCAAATTTATATAAATGTATTATTATACATTTTGCAATGTTTCCAAAATCTAACATTAACCCATTTATGACTAGTGTGCAGATTACATTTTATTTTTGTCCTTTGAGGTCAGAGGATATATTCTGAGAAATCAAATATTTTTTGAGTGGTTTTGACTCTTAATCTAGACCATCGTTTTTCAGTCATTTGAACCCTTTTTGAAACTAATCATTTTGAATCGACTGCCTTATTTAAATTTAGAAATTACAGTATACTTTCCTCTAGCTTTCGTCGCCAGTTATTGTCAAGGTCACTGATGAGGCTTGAGGTTCCGAAACTTCGAAGTATGACCCATAATCCTTCTGGCCCATGTTCATACTTCTGTATGTATTCTCTGCTCTTGAAGGAACTTTTTAAGATTTTAATTTTGAATGTGTTCTCTGCTCTGGAAGGAACGCTTTAAAATCTTAATCGATATAACAATGCGTTCCATGGGGTATCAGATTTTGATTTATTAAGATATCAATACCAAGAAAACTGTATTTTGATTTTAACCGTGAATGTAAACACTTGCAGGGGGTGGGGGGGGGGGGGGGGGAATATTTATCAGGATGAATTTGTCTCCCTTTTTGTGGTGGCTTCTCTTGAAAAGTAAGAAAGAGCTTTCTCAAGGAAATTCTTTCTCTGTAGAACTAAAGCCACAGTCTTACTGTCACGTTTTGAGGACTAGGTTTTACTACGTTTTTAAAGCATGGTGAAACGGCAGTATACGTTGTAAAACGTAGTGAAAACGTATACAGGTATAGCAAAATACGTGACCTAATTACGTTTGTTTAGAATTTTTAACTCAAAAATGGCATTTTGATATACGTAGCGTATACCTAGTCAAACGTAGCAACACGTAGTTATACGTAGTCAAAACGTAATAAACCTTAGCCGAAACGCATCAAATGCGTACAAAAAACGTATCAAAAATTACCTAGAGGTTCTCTAAGCCTCAGTCTCACTGTCACATATAATGCGTATTAAAACATAGTGAATACGTATTATATACGGATATATATAGCTACACACGTGGCCTAGCTACGCTTAAATTGAAAATTCAACTTAAACGCAGCATTTGAAAATACTTACTGTATGCGTGGTAAAAACGTATTGAAACGCAGCCTAAATGTACTAGAACGTAGATGAAACGTTTTTAAAATATGTAGCCATGCGTGAAGGTCCTCTACGTACTACTACGCATTATATACGCTTTCCCACGTCTTAGTCGTGTTCTGCGTTTTATTACGAATTGGTATGTTTTGCGATACCTACTAAAACGTCACTTTGACTAGGTAGTTATACCGGACACTACCTAGTAGTCCCTAGTACAACGTACGGAATCGTAGTAGGTAAGTAAACTGTTCTCGTCCCTTCTGAAAGCGTGGCACTTAGCCGGTCGATAACTGGATAATACGAAGTAAAACGTATTTAAACGTACTAGAACCGTAGTAACAACTAAATACTTACAAACAGGGTATATTTTTTGCAAAACGTAGGGAGGAAAACGTAGTACAACCTAGCCCTCAAAACGTGACAGTGAGATTTGGTCCTAACACCCATCTTAGAAAAGCTTCGTCGTCCACGAAAGCAACTTGGAACACGTTAAAGTTGTTTCCCTTTGTAAAAATGGGAAGGTGTACCCACTCCCCTTAATTAACGCGTTATAATGGAGGAAGTAATATGATTTCCTTTAATGATAAACTGATTAGACTAAATTTCTTAAAATTTGTAAAATACTGCCAAGTTCCGTTATCAGTCATAACTTCATTAAAAAAACAATGGGATTTTAAATGTTTATAATTATGTTCTTAATTTGCTTCTGTTCAATAATGGCAATAATATTTTTTATTATGTCCAGCTGTTGAAGCTACTTTAGCAACTCTTATTTTCTTTTAAGAAGAACTCATAATTTTTCTTCTTATACATCATCCATATTTATTACATTGAAGCCCGGTGGTGGGGTAGGGAAAATACACCTTACAGAAAAATCTGCCGCGTCCACTTTTGGTTATGTATCCAAACTTGTTTTTATTTCCTTTTTTATAGTAAGCCCTGGTAACAACAAAAAATTCTTCCTTATTGATTGAAAAGGAATTGCATTTTACGTCACTAGCTCCTAGACTTCTCCGGGTCATGTCCCAGACAAGTAGGCCAAGTTGACCTAGTTTATTTTCCCGTGAGGATACTCAGGGGGGCATTTTGTTTTGTCTTTCTTTCTGTCTGTCTGTCCGTCTGCCTGGCCGTCTGCCCTTCCCCTCTAAAAAGTTTATATAATCAACTCTTGCTACAGATTTTAAGCAATCGATTAGAAACTTAGCACATATGTTGAGCAATCAATGCGAAACTTTTTACAAATTTTAGACATATTGATCTTTTTTCTTTTCAAAGAGAAAAAAGGGGGATAGGGATAAGAGGAGGATGCCGGTGGTGGGTTATGGTATGTGTGTGTGTGGGGGGGGGGGGTGGGGGGTGGGGGGGGTCAAATATAGCACGGGGGCATTATGTGTGTCTTACAGACACATTTTTATTATATTTCTTACTGAAACTAACACCCTTTTAAGTTTTTCTTAGCCAGAGTCACATCTCGTATTCTATGCCCAGGTCACTTTGAACTTCATCAGCCTATACTTACATCTTTACCAACTTCCCTTAGATAAGTCTTTTTGGACCAGATGGCTTGACGCAGAGTTATCACGTGACGTTACAATCAAAAGAAACAAGAGGGCCATGAGGCCCTGATTCGCTCAGCTTAGCAATCAGAAAAGTGGCTTTTTCTTATGTCTGACATTGTCAAAATATGAGTCTTGGGTCAAAAGTTAAATGACCATGACCTCTTGTACTCATAAATCTTCATGTACTCATTAAGACAACCATATATACCATTTTTAGGCCAAAATCTTCAAAACTTTCCATCAAATCTTATGATCTAGCAATTTCTAATATTTGACCATGCTGCAAAAAAGGCCAAGGTAAACTCAAGGTCATCATTTGAACAGTCTTGGATGTACTCTAGTACTCCATGCAACTTACCAAGTTTCAAGGCCATTGGTGTATTGGTTCTGAAGAAGAAATTAATTAAAGGTTTATACCATAAATGGGTATGACGGCCATGTTTGTCATGTGACCTGGACCGTTTGGACAATTTTTTATTCAATCAACCCCTGGAGGCTCTATACGAAATGTGTTTACAATTGGCCCTTTGACCTTTGAGGAAATTTTACAAAATGTCAAAATATAAGAGATCTGGGTCAAAGGTCAAAGAATGACCTTGACCTCTTGCACTGATAATTCTTCATGACCTCATTACCACGATTGTATATAACAATTTTTAGGCCAAAATCTTCAAACTTCCATGAAATCTTATGTTCTAGCATTTGTCCATATTTGACCTTATCGTAAAAAGGTTAATGTCAACCCAAGGTCATAATTTGAATAATCTTGATAGTACTGAAGTACCCAGTGCTACATACCAAGTTTCAAGGCCATCGGCCAGTTGGTTCTGGAGAAGAATTTTTTTAAAGGTTTCTAACATATATTGCCATGGCGGCCATGTTGATCATGTGACCCAGGCCATTTTATGATTTTTTTTGTTCCCTCAACCCCTGAAGGTCTATATGATATGTTACAATTGGCTCAGTGGCTTTTATGAAGAAGTTTGAAATTTTCAAACTAAAAGAATTCAGGGTCAAAGGTCAAAGAACGACCTTTACCTCTTGTACTCAGGAATCTTCATGTACTCATTAAGATGACTGTATTTACCAATATTTAGGGCCAAATCTTCAAAACTTTCCATGAAATCGCATATCCTAGCATTTTCCTTGTTTGACCGGCAAAAGAGTAAAATAAGGGACTGATGTGGATCCGTCGCCTGTAAGGGTAAATATAGCGGGAAAAGCCGTCTGAAGAAAGAAAAACAGTCTAACTTTCCAAAAATAGTAAAATATCTATCATGAACTCCCATATAATGTCATAAGAAATCGAGCAGTGTAGTATGTTTCCGTGGCTTCTTTCACATGGTGAACGTCCGCCATTTTGACCTATTCCGAACTACCTTATTGAAAGATAAAACAATGGCAAACCAGTCCGAAAAATAGACCAGTTTAACGAAATATGCCGCGTGCATTAAAATTTGATGAAGTAATTAGACGATGTACCAGTCCAAAAACTGCGGGAATGTGCACGAGGTCACGAGATAAATTTATTTATAGACCGGGATTGCCTGCACTTGCTTGGTTGTAAAAGTCAATGACCTGTGATTGGATGTTGCCCTCGGACATTCTAAAATACTTTCCTTCCAATGTTTTTTGCATTCTTAATTACTTCTCTTCCAATTTCATCTTACATTTTTGGCCAAGGCTTAAGAATGTTGGTATTGTTTGGTGTATTGACTGTAAATCAACTTGGGATCCACATTGATGATACGTGCTTAATTTCTGATTTTTATCAAATGTGGATCCCTCCCATATAAGAGGAATCTTGATTACTTCCCTTCCATTTTCTTAACTTTTTGGGCCAAGGCTTAAGAATGTTCAAAGTGGGATCCACATTGATGATATTTGGTTCATTTCTGATTTTTAATCAAATGTGGATTCCTCCCTTATAAGGTGAGGTATCCACATGTGAATATTTGACTAAAAACGTGGAAAACAAGGTTGCTGGAAGGGAAGTTATCTAGAATAAATCGATAGTTCCCCCCCCCCCCCCCTTTTTTTAAACCGGTAGTAAACATTTTATTTGTTATAGTAAAATTGACCTCGATTTTGATAGGCTCAGGACTGTTCATTTGGGTAGATTCGGTCTTTTTCGTTCACAAAAATGAAGCCGAGATATCCCGAAATGATAAAGCGTGGGAAAACAATATGCAAATGACGTGGACTGGTTTCTATAAGACAATTACACACGAGCGTGCGTTATGTCAAAATGGCGACGTTAGTATGTTCTAAAACTGTCGCTTCGAAAACAAACAGTTTTACCTGAAATATGGTGAAAATAGTAGAAGGCATCCACACCATCTAAAGAGCATGATACTACATGCATGTGAAAGAAGTCTTGCAATGCTTAAATTGACGAGTATTAAGGCCATTTGTGTCAAGTTTACAGAAGGTAGACGGAAGGAAATTGGAACAAAATGGCGTAAAACTATGGAAAACACTGCTTGACCTATCGTATTTGGAGGGCCATTACAAGTAATTGTTACTTTATATCACTATTTTATAACACTTGATTTATATAATAATATCTGTTGTACATAGAAATGAGCATCGTTTGTGGATTCCGCGCCTTATAGGCGACGGATCCACATGAGTCCCTTATTTTACTCTTTTGCCGTTTGACCTTTTCGTAAGTAGGCAAGGTCAACCTAAGGTCATCATTTTGAACAATCTTGAAAATAATACCAAATGCTACATACCAAGTTTCAAGGACATCGGTCGATTGGTTCTGGAGAAGAATATCTTTAAAGCTTTTGACCGTATATGAGCGTGGCGCCCATGTTGATCATGTGACCTGGACCGTTTGAACAATTTTTCATTCCCTCAACCCGTGTAGGCTCTATATGAAAATTGGCTACAATTGGCTCTTTGGCCTTTGAGGAGATTGTTTGAAATGATCAAAATATGAGAGTTCTAGGTCAAAGGTCAAAGAACGACCTTTACTTTTTGTCTCATAAATCTTCATGTACTCATTAAGATGATTGTACATACCAATTTTAGGCCAAACCTTCAAAACTTTCGATGAAATCTTATGTTCTAGCATTTTCCCATATTTGACCTTACCGTAAAAAGGTTAAGGTAACCCAAGGTCATTATTTGAACAATCTTGATAGTACTCGAGTACCCAATGCTAACTACCAAGTTTCAAGACCATCGGTCAATTGGTTCTGGACAAGAAGATTTTTAATGGTTTTTACCATATATGGGCATGGCGCCCACGTTGACCATGTGACCCAGACCATTTGAACAAATTTTCATTCCCTCAACCTCTGAAGGCTATATATGAAATTTGGCTACAATTGGCCCAGTGGTTTGTGAGTAGATCAGTTGAAATTGTCAAAATATGAGAGTTCTGGGTCAAAGGTCAAAAAATGACCTTGAACTCCTGTACTCGTAAATCTTCATGTACTCATTAAGATAACTGCATATACCAAAGTTTAGGCCTTAAACTTCAAAACTTTCCATGACATCATATGTTCAAGCATTTTCCCATACTTTACGTTGCCGTAAAAAAGGGTCAAGGTCAACCGAAGGTCATAATTTGAATAATCTAGGTTGTACTTGAGCACACAATGCTACATACCAAGTTTAATGGCCATCGGTCAATTGGTTCGGGAGAAGAAAAAATCTAAAGGTTTTGACCACATATGGGCGTTACGGCCATGTTGGTCATGTGACCTGGACCATATGAATATTTTTTTGTTCCCTCAACCCATTGAGGCTCTATATGAAATTTGGCTACAATTGGCCCATTAGCTTTTGAGCAGGTTGTTTCAGATTGTCAAAATATGAGAGTTCTGGGTCAAAGGTCAAAGAATGACCTTGACTTCTTGTACTCATAAATCTTCATATACTCATTAAGATGACTGTAGATACCCATTTTAGCCCAAAATCTTCAACAGTTTCCAAGACACCTTATGTTCTAGCATTTTGCCATATAAAAGCACAATGAAGCAAATTCAACCTTACCGTAAAAAAGGTCAAGGTCAACGCAAGGTCATGATTTGAACAATCTTGGTAGTACTCGCATACTCAAGGCTACATACCAAGTTTCAAGGCCATCGGCTTATTGGTTCTGGAGTAGAAGATTTTTAAGGTTTTTATCATATATTGGCATGGCGGCCATGTTGGTCATGTGACCAGGACCATTTGAACAACCTTTCGTTCCTAAGACCCCAGGAGGCTATATATGAAAGTTGATTATAAGCGGCCCAGTGGTTTCAGAGGAGAAGTCCTTTATGTCTACGTGGTTGGGTCTGTATGCTTCGAAACTGCTTCAGATCATGCAGTTCACTATTCCAACCAATTTAACTTGCCAAAAACAAAAAAAGAAAAGAAAAAATACAAAAAAAAAACAACAACAAACAAACACGTGATCTGCTGCTTCTACCAAAATGGACAGCTGGTTAAGTTTTCGAAATTGGAGACGGACATAATTTCTATACAGTACCTTTACAAGGGGGTAAAGCTTTAAGTGAGTGATCATATAGGAGCGACCAAATAACCACTTTTTTTCGAGGAGCGGGCCTAGATAGAGCAAAATCGTCGAAAAAGATGCATTTTTAGCTTATTCAAAGTTGAAAATCCCTAAAAACTGCACACATGTCATTTTTATGATTATGCTGAACGATAATCACAATATATTTTGATTCTCCGATGCACCGCTAATTCATAACGATTGCATAAAAATCATTTTTTGGATGTTTTGGTTTGAGAACAAATCAGCACCTCGGAAAATATCATTGTCAACATCATATGAAAGAAGGTGGAGGCTTCAAAGGAGGGTTTAAAACATTCTGACATATCTATTAGTCCTTTCCGAGTCAGTATTTATAAAAAAAAATTGGGTCAAAGTTTAAGTTTTATAGAATATTATAAAGTAAGAATAATTAATAGCGGAGCCAACAGGCGTAAGTAATTTTTATGGATGGAAAACACGGTGGAGACTTCAGAAGTTGAAATGAAATCACAAGAATATAATTTTAGATTTCTTTACAAGCATATTACAATACAATTCTATTTTGTCTTAAGCCTTTCATATGTATCTACGAACACCGACGTCTCAAACCAGTCTGTGAATCCGTGCATCCAGCTAGATGCTTAATTTCATGTCTTAAGATTCATCTTGGTTTACGCACGGTATGTGTAAATAGTAAAATAGCTAGTCAGACGGTGCAGAAACGTTGACTGATCTGAGCCTTTACTGTTCGCACCCTGCGTTTGTATCGCAACTCGAAAAATAATGAACATGTTCACGTGGCCGGTGTCGCAAATTGCAATACTAGTCATGAACAGACTCAATTAAACCGAGTCTGCTATTTTCTATTCTTTGGTGTGTTCCTTACTTCCAAAGGATCTTACTTTTCAGAACATATTTATCTTCACTGCTGGCGTTTTGCCGTGTGGTAGCCGTAAAACGTCTCCCCGTACATCATCATAGTGCAGATTATATTTTCTGGTCCTCTGGGATCATTGCATTCATTTGAGTAATTTTGAAACTAGAGTTCTGCTTAAGCCGGTGCTAGGGGTCGTGGCTGGTGTCGTACATTTCATTACTAGTCATAAACAGACTCAATTGGACCGAGTCTGCTATTTTCTATTCTTTTATTTTTATTCATTTAAGGCTGCATTTTTGCACTGTAGGGTATGGAGTTTGTGTAATGTTTTTAGTGGATTCTTTTTAGATACTGTTTGGTGCTTTAAAGATGCCTTTGGGATGTACACATATCCTGTGACAGGTGCTGCACGGGGGCATCATTAGTATCTTACAGACACAATTTTCTAGTTTTACTTTTTTCCAATATAAAAGTACATGGAACCAAGTTTACCTTTCCGCAAAAACATCAATCTCGGGTCATTACTTGGAATAAATTTGGTAGTATTCGAATACCTTATGCTACAAATTTTCGAGGTCATCAGCCTTTCGAATCTGGGAAAGGGTTTTAAGGTCTTCACCATGTATGGGTATGGCGGCCTAATTGGTCATGTGATTAGGACCGTTTGAGCAAAATTTCGTTCTGCTGTCTCAGTATGCTTCCATATGAAATGGCTTCAACTGGACCAGCTTTGTCTGAAGAGATGTAGAGATGTTTGAAAATGTCGACGGTCGATTGATGCCTGCTGCCTGCCCATACTACAAGCGCACTTACGAGCATTCGGCTCAGCTGACCTAAAATGCATCTGTACGATGGTAGGTATAGAAACTTAGGGGTGTTGTTATAATGATCATAACCGGAAAACGGTATAATGACACCTGTGTTGAAACAAGTACAGATGTATACATAATTTCAAAACGACTACCTATTATTCATTTATAAGATGGGGCTTTCTCTGCAAAAAAAAAACAACAACAACAACAAAGAAAAACGAAAAGTAAAATCCTTCATAAAGACAGTTAGATAATTTTGGGATTGTTTTGGAGGACAAAAAACCTATCCTACGCCAGAATTACACCAGACTGATTTAGATATTTTATATCTACATGTCATAAGTAATTTTAAAAATTTACTTAAATGATGATGCGTTTATTTTCTTGTTGAGATATCGGGCATATCTAATACCCAAATATACTTTATGTATCTGAGTAGAAGCGATAAATTGACAGCTGGTTGCAGGCTGGGTCTGAGAATTTACAACAAAAACGAAAAGGAGTCATAGTTACCAAACGACCCGATGTTTAGGTCGTTTGGTAACTATGATTCTTTTACGTTTCGTTTCATAACACCCTTGAAAACATAGTAAACCCGGTTTGCTTACGGAATAAGTTTTGTTCTGCCTTCTATTGCCTCTTTCTTATAACTAATTCAACTTGTGTTAGTCAGTTCTATGTCAGATGTGTATGATTTATGATTTGACTAGGAATGAGAGTGTATATGGTCAGTGAGAACCATAGCATTATACCCTGGATTATTCGAAGTCTGGCTGTTTATAATATTCGTATTTCGTTATATATGATGCTTTTTATTCTAACTGTTTATGTTTTTAGAATTTCAAATTGGTTTGCTAATTACAATAAAGGCAAATATATTTACATTTTAAATTATTTTTAATATCTCCAATTCTGATAATTTATTACTTAGGTAATATGATATACATGCTTTATGCATACTAAAGTGATGAAAACACAACTTAAAACACTGCTATTATCTCCCGGTAAAGAAGTTCTATTCATTCAAGAAAGCATGTCATTCACAGAACAATGCTTATCAACCAGGTGGAGATATATAGGAGATAACGGGAATCCCGCAGTGACGTCATCGGATGATCACGTGGGTAGCTTGGTTGGCAAAAGATAAGCAGCGACCAGTGTTTTTCTACAGGACTGCTTGGATGACGCACAGACAATAATAAGCAAAAAATGTAAACACCAAGCGACGACTGGACAGACCGATGGAACCCACGTACGATTGACTATTGACAGACGGGGCTGGGGGCTCGCTGTGCCTTAATGGTTACGTACCAAGGGACCCCTCCCAGCTGACGGCCTGCGACGCAGGGAAACTGAAACACACACACACACACACATTCTACAGGATAGTCTGAAGTGTAATCGCTAAAATGCGTAAAAGATAATTAAAATAAGTGCGAATAAATAGCTACCGATTTAAAACAATTGGAAAGAAGGTCTTAGTCACCTGTCATACGAAAAAGAAATCATTTTAATTAATTGAATTCATCTAGTATTTGGGTATACCCATCAATTTAATCGGACTGTCTTTCTTTATAACTACGACTGAAAAATATTAACAGAATAAAATGAAAATACTGTAGATCAGTATCTTAATCTTTTATACTATAAAGTACATTTATTTGTATAAATAGGGTAAGATGAAAAAAAAAAAAAAAAAATAAAAAAAAAAATATAAATTAGAATATTATATCTAAGAGACTTTAAGCGGAATTACTATAAAATGTCGATCGGATATAGGGACAAGAAAATTAACAACAAAAATAATAGCAATAATGATATCTATCGATGGTTGAGATTTCCTAAATTTTATAAACAATTTAGAGTAAGATTTAAATAAAGAACTTTCTCTCTTTCGAAATGAATATTATTGAGAACAATATCAATTATCGTCCGCAACTTTCTACGCCACCTGGAGTATTGTGTGAATTCTGTTGGATATTTGCGGCCAGCATAGAAAATAAGGGTGCTGATCGAAAATGTAAAAATGACCGCACTATTTTACTTCCTATTTCAATAAAAATTATATCAGTAAAATGCTGAATAATTGTAGTTTTCGGAATGAACACGGAAAATTTTCATTTTATGAACAAAAGAGACATATGCGGGTAAAAACTTTGATTAACGCAGTAAAAAAATCATGATTTACTATATATTCTATACATTTTGAGGGTAGTCAACTTAAACTAAAAAATGACCGCGGTATTTCTTATGCAATCTTTTCAAAAATTATATCAGGCTGTTCGCAAATTAATGCGGTTTTCGAAATGAACACGGAAAAATGATTTTGAATATAAAGAAAAATAAAATAAGAAGGAAAAGATGACTTGCCCATATCTCGTAGTGTATTTCATTACCAGCTCTATTCGCGAATATCGTTTATCGATTTTTAAACAGTGGCGTGGAAAGTTATCCATGCAAAAATAATTTACTCCGAGCTCGTGAAATCTATACGAAGCTGCTACGAATAGATAAAACGTTGGTCTAGAAACTCTTTGTAAGACACAGCGATAGTTGTTACAAATGAAAAACTTTCTCTCTTACTCTCTCTCTCTCTCTCTCTCTCTCTGAAGACAAGTAAATGCCACCTAAAATGTTAATTTAAGAGCAGTTTATAAAATTCTATAATAGACCTAAGCCAACAGTACATTTTGAAAGTTACACGAAGTTCAAAAGCTTGAACTAAGGCTATAAAAGAAAAATATATGCATCTGAGTCGTTCATCAACGATTCCCTGCCATTTATTCATTCATTCATTTAATGGTTTGTTTGTCCGTTCGTTCATTCCTTGCTAAATAGCTACCGATTTAAAACAATTGGAAAGAAGGTCTTAGTCACCTGTCATACGAAAAAGAAATCATTTTAATTAATTGAATTCATCTAGTATTTGGGTATACCCATCAATTTAATCGGACTGTCTTTCTTTATAACTACGACTGAAAAATATTAACAGAATAAAATGAAAATACTGTAGATCAGTATCTTAATCTTTTATACTATAAAGTACTTTTATTTGTATAAATAGGATAAGATGAAAAAAAAAATAAAACAAAAAATAAAAATTAGAATATTATATCTAAGAGACTTTAAGCGGAATTACTATAAAATGTCGATCGGATATAGCGACAAGAAAATTAAAAACAAAAATAATAGCAATAACGATATCTATCGATGGTTGCGATTTCCTAAATTTTATAAACAATTTAGAGTAAGATTTAAATAAAGAACTTTCTTTCTTTCGAAATGAATATTATTGAGAACAATATCAATTATCAAAAATAATTTACTCCGAGCTCGTGAAATCTATACGAAGCTACTACGAATAGATAAAACATTGGTCTAAAAACTCTTTGTAAGACACAGCGATAGTTGTTACAAATGAAAAACTTTCTCTCTTACTCTCTCTCTCTCTCTCTCTCTCTCTCTCTGAAGACAAGTAAATGCCACCTAAAATGTTAATTTAAGAGCAGTTTATAAAATTCTATAATAGACCTAGCCAACAGTACATTTTGAAAGTTACACGAAGTTCAAAAGCTTGAACTAAGGCTATAAAAGAAAAAGATATGCATCTGAGTCGTTCATCAACGATTCCCTGCCATTTATTCATTCATTTAATGGTTTGTTTGTCCGTTCGTTCATTCCTTGTATTTTCCGTTTCCCTTTTTATTCACTACTTCATCTAGACTTTTATCAATTTGCTCTATGAACATGTATGATAGAAAGTTAATATATATATATTTTTTGAACCATTTTAGCACTCAAATAAATCATGAAATTCAACTTCATTAAAAAAATGTAAGTCTTACATATTATCTGTCTAAAACATTAAAATTTTGCTGTTTTTAATTCATATTTTACACAAAAATCATGCGCATTAGCTGTGTACTACAATACTATATCAATCTGTCTGCCAACCATACTCGGGGAATCCCCAGGTGTCTTATCCGTGACGTCACGCTTTTATCTCCTATTAAGTGATTTACTGGATTGTTTTTTCGTACCAATAAAATGTTAATGCATTTAATTCGGTTCATGTATAGACGTTGGAATATAACAGAACACCTAGTAATTCAGTCAAAATGCAGTTATAAATATGACATAATGTTACCATGACAACGCTTATTCCATAGAAACCCCAAAGCAGTGAAAACATATGGAATACCACCATAAAAACCTATCATTTGAGAGAGAATGTTGACACGTGCAAATTAGCATGTATGTGCTATCAAATACACATTGAACGTGACCAGACATACTTCTTGTCAGAGTTATTTGGTGTAACAAGCACCAAAAACTCCATCAAACAAACGTTATGACGTTGACGTCTAAACATACTTGGATGACGTTAATAACGTCATATAAAGAAACTGCACTACATGTGTGTTTTTGAAGTCCATATCTTCGTAATGAATAATGGTAACTGTCTCGAATTTACAGGAAACGTTTAAATGCGGTTATCTATATTTTCATTTGTATGTCAATAAGTCCGGTTTTCACAGAGACTGGCTCAAATTTAGTATTTAACAGATCTAGTTTCAGTATTCTTTGCCCATTTGTTCACAACAAACATGTGATAAACGCATATCGTCATAGGTGCGTTGCATTCTCGCACCCATTGTTGTCATGGGAACTAAAAAACTGCTAAGAAATAGTCAAAATTTAATATTTAACACTTGCCACTGACCTCCCGTAGGTGAACCCATTGGAGCAACTAGCTTCATACACCGATGAAGGCCATTTGACCAAGCGACGTCGTATGTAAACAAACGTCTTGATTGGTTCTTTTAACGTTCGATTGACGCCACGTCAGGGCGACGGCTGTTTAACGTCATGGCCGAACACGTCGTTACTAACTTTTCTTCTACCCATATTTTGCCTTTTCTACACCAGATTACCACGAAAACGGCACAGAGAGGACCACAAATAAAGTGTAATTATAAGAATAAAAATTTGATTTTTTTTTCAGCGTTCATCGTGTGAAGAAGCCAGTGGTCGTCGCTAAAATTCTACAAGAAGCGCTTGGCGCTTCATGGAATTTTAGCTCCGCCCACTGGCTTCATCACACGATGAACGCTGAAAAATCAAATTTTAATTTTTAATTGAAAGTCAGAAGAGTGTCGTCGTTTATGGTCATAAGATTTCAAATCAGTTGTTTAAAATGACAGAATTATGCCCAGAGTGACGGGACTTCTTGACTTTCCTTCGTACAGACAACTTTTTGTTACGTGTTTTCTTTGTTTCCCCTTCATTGAGCTTCAAGAAGGAATGTACACGTAGTGAACACATCCAAAATATTACAGTTTAGTATTTGTACTGAGGTCTTGTCATTTATCAAAGTGATGAGGATAGTAGTATAACTCTTCAAAGAAGAAGAAGAAAAAGAAACTATAGACTGATAGAAAGGGTTGCTATAAAATAGCTAAAACTCTCAGTCAAATACCATCAAATCCAGATACTGCCCTTAACAAAAAGCAAGCTATTTACGGAAACAAACACAGACACGCATGCTTGAAGGCCGCTATTTTAAATATTTACATTTTCAGTGTATTTATTTCATTGAAAAGCCCTTGGTAAACCATTAGAACGTAATGAAGTTTATACTAACTACATCGGTTCACGCGACGTTTCATGACGCTAAGTGACGTCAAAATAAACCATGGTTCTCCAATCTGATTGGACGTTGGCGACGCTATGATGTCTTTGATGCTGTTCCGCTGTTAGTGTAGTTTATACTTCGATAAACACAAGAAAAATGAAATTCATTCTTTAAATATAGACATTTAAACCAAATAATGACTTAAATACTCACATTGATTTATCCTAAGTGAACAAGATTAGGGAGTTTGCTGAGATCTATCCGCAAACTGAAAGAGCATAGTTGCTGCCAAATGTATATACATGTATTATTATACATTTTGCAATGTTTCCAAAATCTAACATTAACCCATTTATGACTAGTGTGCAGATTACATTTTATTTTTGTCCTTTGAGGTCAGAGGATATATTCTGAGAAATCAAATACTTTTTGAGTGGTTTTGACTCTTAATCTAGACCATCGTTTTTCAGTCATGTGAACCCTTTTTGATTCTAATCATTTTGAATCGACTGCCTTATTTAAATTTAGAAATTACAGTATACTTTCCTCTAGCTTTCGTCGCCAGATATTGTCAAGGTCACTGATGAGGCTTGAGGTTCCGAAACTTCGAAGTATGACCCATAATCCCTCTGGCCCATGTTCCTACTTCTGTATGTATTCTCTGCTCTTGAAGGAACTTTTTAAGATTTTAATTTTGAATGTGTTCTCTGCTCTGGAAGGAACGCTTTAAAATCTTAATCGATATAACAATGCGTTCCATGGGGTATCAGATTTTGATTAATTAAGATATCAATACCAAGAAAACTGTATTTTAATTTTAACCGTGAATGTAAACACTTGCAGGGGGTGGGGGTGGGTGGGGGGGTGGGGGGGAATATTTATCAGGATGAATTTGTCTCCCTTTTTGTGGTGGCTTCTCTTGAAAAGTAAGAAAGAGCTTTCTCAAGGAAATTCTGTCTCTGTAGAACTAAAGCCACAGTCTTACTGTCACGTTTTGGGGACTAGGTTTTACTACGTTTTTAAAGCATGGCGAAACGGCAGTATACGTTGTAAAACGTTGTGAAAACGTATACAGATATAGCAAAATACGTGGCCTTATTACGTTTGTTTAGAATTTTAACTCAAAAATGGCATTTTGATATACGTAGCGTATACCTAGTCAAACGTAGCAACACGTAGTTATACGTAGTCAAAACGTAATAAACCTTAGCCGAAACGCATCAAATGCGTACAAAAAACGTATCAAAAATTACCTAGAGGTTCTCTAAGCCTCAGTCTCACTGTCACATATAATGCGTATTAAAACATAGTGAATACGTATTATATACGGATATATATAGCTACACACGTGGCCTAGCTACGCTTAAATTGAAAATTCAACTTAAACGCAGCATTTGAAAATACTTACTGTATGCGTGGTAAAAACGTATTGAAACGCAGCCTAAATGTACTAGAACGTAGATGAAACGTTTTTAAAATATGTAGCCATGCGTGAAGGTCCTCTACGTACTACTACGCATAATATGCGCTTTCCCACGTCTTAGTCGTGTTCTGCGTTTTATCACGAATTGGTATGTTTTGCGATACCTACTAAAACGTCACTTTGACTAGGTAGTTATACCGGACACTACCTAGTAGTCCCTAGTACACCGTACGGAATCGTAGTAGGTAAGTAAACTGTTCTCGTCCCTTCTGAAAGCGTGGCACTTAGCCGGTCGATAACTGGATAATACGAAGTAAAACGTATTTAAACGTACTAGAACCGTAGTAACAACTAAATACTTACAAACAGGGTATATTTTTTGCAAAACGTAGGGAGGAAAACGTAGTACAACCTAGCCCTCAAAACGTGACAGTGAGATTTGGTCCTAACACCCATCTTAGAAAAGCTTCGTCGTCCACGAAAGCAACTTGGAACACGTTAAAGTTGTTTCCCTTTGTAAAAATGGGAAGGTGTACCCACTCCCCTTAATTATCGCGTTATAATGGAGGAAGTAATATGATTTCCTTTAATGATAAACTGATTAGACTAAATTTCTTAAAGTTTGTAAAATACTGCCAAGTTCCGTTATCAGTCATATCTTCATTAAAAAACAATGGGATTTTAAATGTTTATAATAATGAGCCGCGACGTGTGAAAACCAACAAAGTGGTTGTGCGCCAAGCGCAGACTCAGATCAGCCTGGGCAGCCGCCCAGTCTGATCAGAGTCTTCGCTGTCCGCATGAAGGTAGCTTAGACCCTTAGCTACCCTTTAAGCGCAAAGCGAAGACTCTGATCAGAATGGGCGGATGCCAAGGCTGATCTGAGTCTTCGCTGGGCGCACAACCACATCGTTGGTTTTCTCGTGTTGCGGCTCATATGTTCTTAATTTGCTTCTGTTCAATAATGGCAATAATATTTTTATTATGTCCAGCTGTTAAAGCTACTTTAGCAACAGTTACTCTTATTTTCTTTTAAGAAGAACTCATAATTTTTCTTCTTATACATCATCCATATTTATTACATTGAAGCCCATTGGTGGGGTAGGGAAAATACACCATACAGAAAAATCTGCCGCGTCCACTTTTGGTTATGTATCCACACTTGTTTTTATTTCCTTTTTAATAGTAAGCCCTGGTAACAACAAAAAATTCTTCCTTATTGATTGAAAAGGAATTGCATTTTACGTCACTAGCTCCTAGACTTCTCCGGGTCATGTCCCAGACAAGTAGGCCAAGTTGACCTAGTTTATTTCTCCGTGAGGATACTCAGGGGGCATTTTGTTTTGTCTTTCTTTCTGTCTGTCTGTCCGTCTGCCTGGCCGTCTGCCCATCCCCTCTAAAAAGTTTATATAATCAACTCTTGCTACAGATTTTAAGCAATCGATTAGAAACTTAGCACATATGTTGAGCAATCAATGCGAAACTTTTTACAAATTTTAGACAAATTGATCTTTTTTCTTTTCAAAGAGAAAAAAGGGGGATAGGGGTAAGAGGAGGATGCCGGTGGTGGGTTATGGTATGTGTGTGTGGGGGGTGGGGGGTGGGGGGGTGGGGGGGTCAAATATAGCACGGGGGCATAATGTGTGTCTTAGAGACACATTTTTATTATATTTCTTACTGAAACTAACACCCTTTTAAGTTTTTCTTAGCCAGAGTCACATCTCGTATTCTATGCCCAGGTCACTTTGAACTTCATCAGCCTATACTTACATCTTTACCAACTTCCCTTAGATAAGTCTTTTTGGACCAGATGGCTTGACGAAGAGTTATCACGTGACGTTACAATCAAAAGAAACAAGAGGGCCATGAGGCCCTGATTCGCTCAGCTTAGCAATCAGAAAAGTGGCTTTTTCTTATGTCTGACATTGTCAAAATATGAGTCTTGGGTCAAAAGTTAAATGACCATGACCTCTTGTACTCATAAATCATCATGTACTCATTAAGACAATCATATATACCATTTTTAGGCCAAAATCTTCAAAACTTTCCATCAAATCTTATTATCTAGCAATTTCTAATATTTGACCATGCTGCAAAAAAGGCCAAGGTAAACTCAAGGTCATCATTTGAACAGTCTTGGATGTACTCTAGTACTCCATGCAACTTACCAAGTTTCAAGGCCATAGGTGTATTGGTTCTGAAGAAGAAATTAATTAAAGGTTTATACCATAAATGGGTATGACGGTCATGTTTGTCATGTGACCTGGACCGTTTGGACAATTTTTTATTCAATCAACCCCTGGAGGCTCTATACGAAATGTGTTTACAATTGGCCCTTTGACCTTTGAGGAAATTTTACAAAATGTCAAAATATAAGAGATCTGGGTCAAAGGTCAAAGAATGACCTTGACCTCTTGCACTGATAATTCTTCATGACCTCATTACCACGATTGTATATAACAATTTTTAGGTCAAAATCTTCAAACTTCCATGAAATCTTATGTTCTAGCATTTGTCCATATTTGACCTTATCGTAAAAAGGTTAATGTCAACCCAAGGTCATAATTTGAATAATCTTGATAGTACTGAAGTACCCAGTGCTACATACCAAGTTTCAAGGCCATCGGCCAATTGGTTCTGGAGAAGAAAATTTTTTAAAGGTTTTTACCATATATTGCCATGGCGGCCATGTTGATCATGTGACCCAGGCCATTTTATGATTTTTTTGTTCCCTCAACCCCTGAAGGTCTATATGATATGTTACAATTGGCTCAGTGGCTTTTATGAAGAAGTTTGAAATTTTCAAACTAAAAGAATTCAGGGTCAAAGGTCAAAGAACGACCTTTACCACTTGTACTCAGGAATCTTCATGTACTCATTAAGATGACTGTTTTTACCAATATTTAGGGCTAAATATTCAAAACTTTCCATGAAATCGCATGTCCTAGCATTTTTCTTGTTTGACCGATTCGTAAGTAGGCAAGGTCAACCTAAGGTCATCATTTTGAACAATCTTGAAAATAATACCAAATGCTATATACCAAGTTTCAAGGACATCGGTCGATTGGTTCTGGAGAAGAATATCTTTAAAGGTTTTGACCGTATATGAGCGTGGCGCCCATGTTGATCATGTGACCTGGACCGTTTGAACAATTTTTCATTCCCTCAACCCGTGTAGGCTCTATATGAAAATTGGCTACAATTGGCTCTTTGGCCTTTGAGGAGATTGTTTGAAATGATCAAAATATGAGAGTCCTAGGTCAAAGGTCAAAGAACGATCTTTACTTTTTGTCTCATAAATCTTCATGTACTCATTAAGATGATTGTACATACCAATTTTAGGCCAAACCTTCAAAACTTTCGATGAAATCTTATGTTCTAGCATTTTCCCATATTTGACCTTACCGTAAAAAGGTTAAGGTAACCCAAGGTCATTATTTGAACAATCTTGATAGTACTCGAGTACCCAATGCTAACTACCAAGTTTCAAGACCATCGGTCAATTGGTTCTGGACAAGAAGATTTTTAATGGTTTTTACCATATATGGGCATGGCGCCCACGTTGACCATGTGACCCAGACCATTTGAACAAATTTTCATTCCCTCAACCTCTGAAGGCTATATATGAAATTTGGCTACAATTGGCCCAGTGGTTTGTGAGTAGATCAGTTGAAATTGTCAAAATATGAGAGTTCTGGGTCAAAGGTCAAAAAATGACCTTGACCTCCTGTACTCGTAAATCTTCATGTACTCATTAAGATAACTGCATATACCAAAGTTTAGACCTTAAACTTCAAAACTTTCCATGACATCATATGTTCAAGCATTTTCCCATACTTTACGTTGCCGTAAAAAAGGGTCATGGTCAACCGAAGGTCATAATTTGAATAATCTAGGTTGTACTTGAGTACACAATGCTACATACCAAGTTTAATGGCCATCGGTCAATTGGTTCGGGAGAAGAAAAAATCTAAAGGTTTTGACCACATATGGGCGTTACGGCCATGTTGGTCATGTGACCTGGACCATATGAATATTTTTTTGTTTCCTCAACCCATTGAGGCTCTATATGAAATTTGGCTACAATTGGCCCAGTAGCTTTTGAGCAGGTTGTTTCAGATTGTCAAAATATGAGAGTTCTGGGTCAAAGGTGAAAGAATGACCTTGACTTCTTGTACTCATAAATCTTCATATACTCATTAAGATGACTGTAGATGCCCATTTTAGCCCAAAATCTTCAACAGTTTCCAAGACACCTTATGTTCTAGCATTTTGCCATATAAAAGCACAATGAAGCAAATTCAACCTTAACGTAAAAAAGGTCAAGGTCAACGCAAGGTCATGATTTGAACAATCTTGGTAGTACTCGCATACTCAATGCTACATACCAAGTTTCAAGGCCATCGGCTTATTGGTTCTGGAGTAGAAGATTTTTAAGGTTTTTATCATATATTGGCATGGCGGCCATGTTGGTCATGTGACCAGGACCATTTGAACAACCTTTTGTTCCTAAGACCCAAGGAGGCTATATATGAAAGTTGATTATAAGCGGCCCAGTGGTTTCAGAGGAGAAGTCCTTTATGTCTACGTGGTTGGTTTTCTTCTACCCATATTTTGCCTTTTCTACACCAGATTACCACGAAAACGGCACAGAGAGGTTCACAAATAAAGTGTAAATATAAGAATAAAAATTTGATTTTTTTCAGCGTTCATCGTGTAAAGAAGCCAGTGGTCGTCGCTAAAATTCTACAAGAAGCGCAAGCGCTTCATTGAATTTTAGCTCCGCCCGCTGAACGCTGAAACATCAAATTCGAATTCTTAATTGAAAGTCAGAAGAGTGTCGTCGTTTATGGTCATAAGATTTCAAATCAGTTGTTTAAAATGACAGAATTATGCCCAGAGTGACGGGACTTCTTGACTTTCCTTCGTACAGACAACTTTTTGTTACGTGTTTTCTTTGTTTCCCCTTCATTTAACTTCAAGAAGGAATGTGCACGTAGTGAACACATCCAAAATATTACAGTTTAGTATTTGTACTGAGGTCTTGTCATTTATCAAACTGATGAGGATAGTAGTATAACTCTTCAAAGAAAAAGAAGAAGAAGAAACTATAGACTGATAGAAAGGGTTGCTATAGAATAGCTAAAACTCTCAGTCAAATACCATCAAATCCAGATACTGCCCTTAACAAGAAGCAAGCTAATTACGGAAACAAACACAAACAGGCATGCTTGAAGGAGACAGCATGCCGCTACTTTAAATATTTACATTCTCAGTGTATTTATTTCATTGAAAAGCCCTTGGTTAACCATTAGAACGTAATGAAAATTATACTTCAATAACTACATCGGTTCACGCGACGTTACATGACGTTAAGTGACGTCAAAATAAACCATGGTTCTCCAATCTGATTGGACGTTGGCGACGCTATGATGTCATTGACGCTGTTCTGCTGTTAGTGTAGTTTATACTTCGAAAAACACCAGAAAAATGAAATTCATTCTTTAAATATATACGACATTTAAACAAAATAATGACTTAAATACTCACATTGATTTATCCTAAGTGAACCAGATTAAGTTTGCTGAGATCTATCCGCAAACTGAAAGAGCATTATTGCTGCCAAATTTATATAAATGTATTATTATACATTTTGCAATGTTTCCAAAATCTAACTTTAACCCATTTATGACTAATGTGCAGATTACATTTTATTTTTGTCTTTTGAGGTCAGAGGATATATTCTGAGAAATCAGATATTTTTGAGTGGTTTTGACTCTTAATCTAAATCACCTTTTTTCAGTCATTTGAACCCTTTTTGATACTAATCATTTTGAATCGACTGCCTTATTTAAATTAAGAAGTTACAGTATACACTTTCCTCTAGCTTTCGTCGCCAGATATTGTCAAGGTCACTGATGAGGCTTGAGGTTCCGAAACTTCGAAGTATGACCCATAATCCTTCTTTTGAATGTGTTCTCTGCTCTGGAAGGAACGCTTTAAAATCTTAATCGATATAACAATGCGTTCCATGGGGTATCAGATTTTGATTTACTAAGATATCAATACCAAGAAAACTATATTTTAATTTTAACCGTGAATGTAAACACTTGCAGGGGAGGAAATATTTATCAGGATGAATTTGTCTCCCTTTTTGTGGTGGCTGCTCTTGAAAAGTAAGAAAGAGTTTTCTCAAGGAAATTCTTTCTCTGTAGAACTAAAGCCACAGTCTCACTGTCACGTTTTGAGGACTAGGAATTACTACGTTTTTAAAACATGGCGAAACGGCAGTATACGTTGTAAAACGTAGTGGAAACGTATACAGGTATAGCAAAATACGTGGCCTAATTACGTTTGATTTAGAATTTTTAACTCAAACATGGCATTTTGATATACGTAGCGTATACCTAGTCAAACGTAGCAACACGTAGTGATACGTTGTCAAAACGTAATAAACCATAGCCGAAACGCATTAAATGCGTACAAAAACGTATCAAGAATTACCTAGAGGTTCTCTTAGCCTCAGTATCACTGTCACATATAATGCGTATTAAAACATAGTGAATGCGTATTATATACGGATATATATATATATAGCTACATATGTGGCCTAGCTACGCTTAAATTGAAAATTCAACTTAAACGTAGCATTTGAAAATACTTACTGTATGCGTGGTAAAAACGTATTGAAACGCAGCCTAAATGTACTAGAACGTAGATGAAACGTTTTTAAAATACGTAGCCCTTTACGTACTACCACGCATTATATACGCTTTCCCACGTCTTAGTCGTGTTCTGTGTTTTATTACGAATTGGTATGTTTTGCGATACCAACTCAAACGTCACTTTGACTAGGTATTTATACCGGACACTACCAAGTAGTCCCTAGTACACCGTACGGAATCGTAGAAGGTAAGTAAACTGTTCTCGTCCCTTCTGAAAGCGTGGCACTTAGCCGTTCGATAACTGGATAATACGAAGTAAAACGTAGTCAAACGTATTTAAACGTACTAGAACCGTTGCAACAACTAAATACTTACAAACGGGGTATATTTTTTGCAAAACGTAGGGAGGAAAACGTAAAACAAACTAGCCCTCAAATCGTGCCAGTGAGACTGGGTCCTTACACCCATCTTGGTAAAGATTCGTCGTCCACGGAAGCAACTTCAAACACGTTAAAGTTGTTTCCCTTTGTAAAAATGGGAAGGTGTACCCACTCCCCTTAATCATCGCGTTATAATGGAGGAAGTAATATGATTTCCTTTAATGATAAACTGATTATTTGGAAAGACTAAATTTCTTAAAAGTTTGTAAAATACTGCCAAGTTCCGTTATCAGTCATATCTTCATTAAAAAACAATGGGATTTTAAATGTTTATAATTGAGCCGCGACGTGTGAAAACCAACAAAGTGGTTGTGCGCCCAGCGCAGACTCAGATCAGCCTGGGCATCCGCCCTATCTGATCAGAGTCTTCGCTGTCCGCATGAAGGTAGCCTAGACCCTTAGCTTCCCTTTAAGCGCAAAGCGAAGACTCTGATCAGAATGGGCGGATGCCCAGGCTGATCTGAGTCTTCGCTGGGCGCACAACCACATCGTTGGTTTTCTCGTGTTGCGGCTCATATGTTCTTAATTTGCTTCTGTTCAATAATGGCAATAATATTTTTTATTATGTCCAGCTGTTAAAGCTACTTTAGCAACTCTTATTTTCTTTTAATAAGAACTCATAATCTTTCTTCTTATACATCATCCATATTTATTACATTGAAGCCCGGTGGTGGGGTAGGGAAATTACACCATACAGAAAAATCCGCCGCGTCCACTTTTGGTTCTGTATCCACACTTGTTTTTATTTCCTTTTTTATAGTAAGCCCTGGTAACAACAAAAAATTTCTTATTATTGATTGAAAAGGAATTGCATTTTACGTCACTAGCCCCTTGCCTTCTCCGCGTCATGTCCCAGACAAGTAGGCCAAGTTGACCTAGTTTATTTCCCCGTGAGGATACTCAGGGGTCATAATGTTTAGCCCTTCTCTTTCTTTCTGCCTGCCTGTCCGTCTGCCTGGCCGTCCGCCCATCCCCTCTAAAAAGTTTGAATAATCAACTCTTGCTACAGATTTTAAGCAATCGATTAGAAACTTAGCACATATGTTGAGCAATCAGTGCGAAACTTTTTACAAATTTAAGACATATTGATCTTTTTTCTTTTCTAAGAGAAAAAAGGGGGATAGGGGTAAGAGGATGATGCCGGTGGTGGGTTATGGTATGTGTGTGTGGGGGGGGAGGGGGGTCAAACATAGCACGGGGGCATCATCTGTGTCTTACAGGCGCATTTTTTATTATATTTTTTACAGAAACTAACACCCTTTTAAGTTTCGTAGCCAGAGTCACATCTCGTATTCTATGCCTAGGTTACTTTAAACTTCATCAGCCTATACTTACATCTTTACCAACTTCCCTTCGATTAGTCTTTTTGGACCAGATGGCTTGACGCAAACTGATCACGTGACGTTACAATCAAAAGAAACAAGAGGGACATGAGGCCCTGAATCGCTCAGCTGAGCAATTGGCAGAGAGGCTTTTTCTTATGTCAGAAATTGTCAAAATAGGAGTCTTGGATCAAAAGTTAAATGACCACGACCTCTTGTACTCATAAATCTTTATGTACTCATTAAGACAACCATATATATCATTTTTAGGCCAAAATCTTCAAAACTTTCCATGAAATCTTGTGATCTAGCGATTTCCCATATTTGACCATGCCACAAAAAGGTCACGGTAAATTCAAGGTCATCATTTGAACAGTGTTGAAAGTACTCTAGTACTCCATGCAACTTAGTTTCAAGGTCATAGGTGTATTGGTTCTGAAGAAGAAATTAGTTAAAGGTTTATACCATAAATGGGTATGACGGCGATGTTTGTCATGTGACCTGAGCCGTTTGGCCAAATTTTTGTTCAATCAACCCCTGGAGGCTCTATACGAAATGTGTTTACAATTGGCCCTTCGGCCTTTGAAGAAATTTTAAAAAATGTCAAAATATGAGAGATCTGGGTCAAAGGTCAAAGAATGACCATGACCTCTTGCACTAATAATTCTTCATGACCTAATTACCACGATTGTATATACCAATTTTTAGGCCAAAACCTTCAAAACTTCCATGAAATCTTATGTTCTAGCATTTGTCCATATTTGACCTTATCGTAAAAAAAGGTTAATATCTTGATAGTACTGAAGTACCCAGTGCTACATACCAAGTTTCAAGGCCATCGGCCAATTGGTTCTGGAGAAGAAGATTTTTTAAAGGTTTTTACCATATATTGGCATGGCGGCCATATTGATCATGTGAACCAGACCATTTGATGAATTTTTTTGTTCCCTCAACCCCTGAAGGTCTATATGATATTATGTTACAATTGGCTCAGTGGCTTTTATGAAGAAGTTTGAAATTTTCAACTAAAAGAATTCAGGGTCAAAGGTCAAAGAACGACCTTTACCTCTTGTACTCAGGAATCTTCATGTACTCATTAAGATGACTGTTTTTACCAATATCTAGGGCTAAATCTTCAAAACTTTCCATGAAATCTCATGTCCTAGCATTTTCCTTATTTGACCTTTTCGTAAGTAGGCAAGGTCAACCTAAGGTCATCATTTTGAACAATCTTGAAAATACTGGAGTACCAAATGCTACATACCAAGTTTCAAGGCCATCGGTCGATTGGTTCTGGAGAAGAATATCTTTAAAGGTTTTGACCGTATATGAGCGTGGCGCCCATGTTCATCATGTGACCTGGACCGTTTGAACAAATTTTCATTCCCTCAACCCGTGTAGGCTCTATATGAAATTTGGCTACAACTGGCTCTTTGGCCTTTGAAGAGATTGTTTGAAATGGTCAAAATATGAGAGTTCTGGGTCAAAGGTCAAAGAACGACCTTTACCTCTTGTACTCATAAATCTTCATGTACTCATTAAGATGATTGTACATACCAATTTTAGGCCGAACCTTCAAAACTTTCGATGAAATCTTATGTTCTAGCATTTTCCCATATTTGACCTTACCGTAAAAAGGTTAAGGTCAACCCAAGGTCATTATTTGAACAATCTTGATAGTACTCGAGCACCAAATGCTAACTACCAAGTTTCAAGACCATCGGTCAATTGATTCTGGACAAGAAGATTTTTAAATGTTTTTACAATATATGGGCATGGCGCCCATGTTGATCATGTGACCTAGACCGTTTGAATAAATTTTCATTCTCTAAACCTCTGAAGGCTATATATGAAATTTGGCTACAATGAGCCCAGTGGTTTGTGAGTAGATCGTTGAAATTGTCAAAATATGAGAGTTCTGGGTCAAAGGTAAAAAAATGACCTTGACCTCCTGTACTCGTAAATCTTCATGTACTCATTAAGATGACTGCATATACCAAATTTTAGGCCTTAAACTTCCCATGACATCTTTTGTTCAAGCATTTTCCCATACTTTACGTTGCCGTAAAAAAGGGTCAAGGTCAACCGAAGGTCATAATTTGAATAATCTAGGTTGTACTTGAGTAAACAATGCTACATACCAAGTTTAATGGCCATCGGTCAATTGGTTCTGGAAAAGAAAAAACTTAAAGGTTTTGACCACATATGGGCGTTACGGCCATGTTGGTCATGTGACCCGGACCGTATGAATAATTTTTTGTCACCTCAACCCCTTGAGGCTCTATATGAAATTTGGCTACAATTGGCCCAGTAGCTTTTGAGCAGGTTGTTTCAGATTGTCAAAATATGAGAGTTCTGGGTCAAAGGTGAAAGAATGACCTTGACTTCTTGTACTCATAAATCTTCATATACTCATTAAGATACCGATTTTAGCCCAAAATCTTCAACAGTTTCCAAGATATCTTATGTTCTAGCATTTTGCCATATAAAAGCACAATGAAGCATCTTCGACCTTACCGTAAAAAAGGTCAAGGTCAACGCAAGGTCATAATTTGAACAATCTTGGTAGTACTCGCATACTCAATGCTACATACCAAGTTTCAAGGCCATCGGCTTATTGGTTCTGGAGTAGAAGATTTTTAAGGTTTTTATCATATATTGGCATGGCGGCCATGTTGGTCATGTGACCAGGACCGTTTGAACAACCTTTCGTTCCTAAGACCCCAGGAGGCTATATATGAAAGTTGATTATAAGCGGCCCAGTGGTTTCAGAGGAGAAGTCCTTTATGTCTACGTGGTTGGGTCTGTATGCTTCGAAACTGCATCAGATCATGCAGTTCACTATTCCAACCAATTTAACTTGCCAAAAAAAAAAAAAAAAAAAAGCAAACACGTGATTTGCTGCTTCTACCAAAATGGACAGCTGGTTAAGTTTTCGAAATTGGAGACGGACATAATTTCTATACAGTACCTTTACAAGGGGGTAAAGCTTTAAGTGAGTGATCATATAGGAGCGACCCAATAACCACATTTTGTCGAGGAGCGGGCCTAGATAGAGCAAAATCGTCGAAAAAGATGCATTTTTAAGCTTATTCAAAGTTGAAAATTCCTAAAAACTGCACACATGTCATTTTGATGATTATGCTGAACGATAATCACAATATATTTTGATTCTCCGATGCACCGCTAATTCATAATGATTGCATAAAAATCATTTTTTGCATGTTTTGGTTTGAGAACAAATCAGCACCTCGGAAAATATCATTGTTAACATCATATGAAAGAAGGTGGAGGCTTCAAAGGAGGGTTCAAAACATTTTGACATATCTATTAGTCCTTTCCGAGTCAGTATTTATAGAAAAAAATCGGTTAAAGTTTAAGTTTTATAGAATATTATAAAGTCAGAATAATTAATAGCGGAGCCAACAGGCGCAAGTAAATTTTATGGGTGGAAAACACGGTGGAGACTTCAGAAGTTGAAATGAAATCACAAGAATATAATTTTAGATTTCTTTACAAGCATATTACAATACAATTCTATTTTGTCTTAAGCCTTTCATATGTATCTACGAACACCGACGTCTCAAACCAGTCTGTGAATCCGTGCATCCAGCTAGATGCTTAATTTCATGTCTTAAGATTCATCTTGGTTTACGCACGGTGTGTGTAAATAGTAAAATAGCTAGTCAGACCGTGCAGAAACGTTGACTGATCTGAGACTTTACTGTTCGCACCCTGCGTTTGTATCGCAACTCGAAAAATAATGAACATGTTCACGTGGCCGGTGTCGCAAATTGCAATATTAGTCATGAACAGACTCAATTAAACCGAGTCTGCTATTTTCTATTCTTTGGTGTGTTCCTTACTTCCAAAGGATCTTACTTTTCAGAACATATTTATCTTCACTGAAGCTGGTGTTTTGCCGTGTGGCAACCGTAAAACGTCTCCCCGTACATCATCATAGTGCAGATTATATTTTCTGGTCCTTTGGGATCATTGAGCCCATTTGAGTAATTTTGAATCTAGAGTTCTGCTTAAGCCGGTGCTAGGGGTCGTGGCTGGTGTCGTACATTTCATTACTAGTCATAAACAGACTCAATTGGACCGAGTCTGCTATTTTCTATTCTTTGGTGTGTTCATTGCTTTCAAAGGATTTTACTTTTCAGAACATATTTCTACTTCATATGCGTAAAAGCAGGGGACAGGGAGGGGGCAACAGGCCTATATACTTGAAAATTCATATTTCACACTTCATAATTCATACCTCCCAGTTCGTAGTTCATGGTTCATGTTTCACAGTTTTAGTTTGTCAATCACAAACTGTAGTCCTTACTTGATAGTTGACATTACCAACATTCCACTTTACATTTATAGTTCTTCCTTAAAACGTCATGCTTCACAATCTTATCTCACAGTTTAAATGTTACAGTTTATACTTCCACACTGCATACATAATATGCTTCACACTTCATAGTTCATTTTTCTCTCTTCATAGTTCATACTTCAAAGAAAGCATTCTACATGTACACTGTACAGCGCACAGAACAGCAGACAGGTAAATGTAATACCAATATCGCAAACTTCGATTGCACACCCGGTTAACTATATTTTAAAGGATGTTACGAAACGAAAAAAAGCTGTTACAAAACGAAAAAGAGTCATAGTTACCAAAGGATCCGGCCATAGGTCGTTTGTTAACTACCGTACTCTTTTTCGTTTCGTAACAGCTCTTGTATAAAGTTAACCAGGGGTGGATCGAGACGTGAGTAAACAAAGTGGCTGTCGACTGAGAATTACGACTTTCGACCGAGCAGTACTAGTGCGGCTGTCCGATTGATAGACATTCATAGACATTCCAGAGACAATTACAAATACAGTCACCTCACCTCTCCTCCATATTTCAAAGTCGAAGTTCATCTTCAAGTACTGATATCTCAAGTTTAATTTTCTGCTTCCAGAAGATTCTACATTGAGATAACGGTGTTTTGAGATAATCAGAGTTGAAAAGTAAATAAAAATAGGAAATGCGTTCAAACTGTATTCTTTGATATAAGAGAGTTTGAGATGTCAGTGTTTGAGATAACGAGAGTGCATTAAAATGGCAACTGACCTTTAGAGGTCATTTTCTCTTTTCTTGCCCCTGTGACGATAGCCAGGAGGCATTATGTTTTACTCTTGTCCGTCTGTCTGGCCTTACGTCGTACATATAAAAATGTATAATCAACTCCTCCAACAGATTTTTACGCAATCAGTCTGAAACTTTGTACAAATGTTGCAAGCATATTGAAAATGTGCATGTGCTTTTTTGAAGAGAGCGAGAAAAAAAAAATCTTTTTTCATACAAAATTACGGGTACATACTTAGAAATTTTCACTGGTTCTGATTAATACAGAATGTCAAATTTGTATAATCAACCTCTTCCCCATTTTGTAGGTATCAATTCGAAACTTTTCACAGTTATTATAGAAATATTGAAGATGTGCGTGTGCTTTTTCGAAAAGGAAAAATTATTTTTTGACCAATTACGGGCATTTATAAACTTAGAATTTTTGGGGTTTTGACTATTACAGCATGGCACAAATGTATAATCAACTCCTTCCACACGTTTTTACTAATCGATTTGAAACTTTGCATATTACAGATACAATGAAGATGTGCCTATGCCTTTTTGAAGAGAAAACAGATCATTTTTGACAAAATTACGACCTTTTTAAACTTTGAAATTTTACAGGTTCTGGCTAATACAGTATCGCAAGTTTGTATTGTCAAACTGTCCAAGGGTTTGTAAGCAATCATTTTGAAAATTTAGCACAGATGTTCCAGTCATACTGAAGATATGTGTCTATTTCAAGAGGAAAAATACTTTTGACAAAATTACGGTCTTTTCAAACATAGCATTTTTCAGGTTTTGGCTAATACAGGATGACAAGATTGTATTGTCAACTCCTTCCATGGTTCTTACGTAATGGAGGATGACAAGTCTGTATATTCAAAATAGTCGAAAGCTTTTAAACTGTCTAAGAGATCTTTCACAGATGTTACCAACATATTAAAGATATACACATGCCGTTTTGAAGTACAAAAGTGGGAGAGGGGGTAGGGGTGGAGAAGTGGGGGACAGGGGCAGCACGGGGGCATTATCTATGTATGACAGACACAATTTTCTAGTTTGCTTTTGTTGTTATTGTTATGTTGTATGACAGGAAAATCAATTCGTCTCTTGTAATACTTTTTACTATTTTACTACAAGACCGATAAGAATGAGATATGCCGCTTTGCACTTGTTGAACATTACCTTATATTTTAGATGAAAAAGAATGTGATGCGGATGTCATCCAAGAGTTGTACGGCTATGAATTCAGCTTATCATCATATTGGCAGCAATTTTGCAGCATATGCAAGATAAAAATCAATAGCATAACCTATCCCATATCTTGTCGGCGGGTGGAGGGGTGGTGCGATGGTGCTGGATATAACTTCCAGTGCCGGGGCGTGCTATTTATTTGGATAATAGTAGGGCAAGGGCCTGCTGTGCTTGCGGTGGGTGCGGGTTGTGGTTGTTTGGACATTTTTTCTCTCGTCTATCATTACTCTCTTTTTTCTCCCTCTCTTTTGAAGACGGCCCAATATAGACTGAAATACTGTCTCAAAGGGCCGTTAAAGCCAAAGCAACCAAGCAACCAACCAACCAACTCTTGTCAGCACCTAGATACTGAAGGCTGACTGATCAAATCTATATTAAAGTTAACCCCAAGCTTAGCCTTGCATTTTCTCTCAGCTAAACTCGACGGGATCTTAAACTAGGTTTCAACAATTGACCCTGAATGTTTTCATGCTACAGAAAGTTTAGCAAACAGACATAAATACTTAACCAGAAACTCGCCATTCTGAGAAGCACCATGTCTTTAGCATTTATCCTATACGTTCCGTCTTAGCATGATTATTTTCGCGGGCGTTCTTCTTATACCCTTTTTTTTTTTAGCGTAGCCTATATTATAGGGAACTCTTCATCAAAATAATACTTATGTCTTAATATTAAACAGTTAAACAAGCACTGAAGTACTTACGGACACTAGCAAGTCAGTAAACTGATATATATTTCTAAATATGTGTCAAACGTCACATACATTGTATCTCAAAGCAGGGCTGGACCCAGAGCACCTGAAGACGTGGAGCACAGAATGTCGATGGCATGATTCGAGCGGCGTTAGCCGCGAGGGGGGAGAGTATGAGAGGGGGTACCCCCTCTCATTGGGGGTCCGAGGGACCTCCCCCGGGAAAAATTTGAAATTTGTAGTGCCGGAGAAGCATTTTTTAAGCCTGTTTTTTGGTCAAAATTTCTGATTTCAAACTTGATTTTGAAAGCCAGTTTGACATACTTTATGCAATATTTTGCTTCAAGCGTATACTGGACTGGATCTGGCATGCATATATTTAATCAATGATTGTGCAGGGCTTACATTAACTTTCAGATTCAGGAAGTTCCAGACTTCCCACCCCTCAAATTTGCAAGTCTCTAGAGCTCTAGTCAAGGGGAGTATTCAGAGAATGATTTTTATTATTTACTAAAAATATATGTTATAGGTACTCATTTAGCCTCGACCAGGCAAATCAAATGAGAATCCATGACATATATTTTGGTGAGAAAGTTATCATCAGACACTTCTTATCTACAGCCCTGTGTTTGTTCACTTACTTATGGCTGCAGTATATCTGTAGCCAAAATGTTCTGATATGGTACTGAGACAGCAAACCGGATACCTCGGTAAAAAGGGTGAAATGTTCTGGTATGGTGTCTGAAGTTGGAAAAATTACGACGTACCGAAATAAACTATTCCAGTAATATCTAGTTTACAGTTGCACTTCAGTTTGGCGTCCTCATTTTTTTTGCAAGCGCAAGTATTATTTGCAGTCAGACAGTGGTGCATCAAAGCAGCCGCCAAGATCAAACAATTACTTAAAACTGTCAATTCATGTTTACTTACACGGTCGCATTAATTAATACCCGGCGGTGTCATTTCTAAATAAGGGCGGGGCTTAGGCTGTCGCTGTAATATTAATACTTCCAATTGGACAATAGGCGGAGCTAATACGTAGTCACAAAGCTCACAGTACGCGTGTCAAAGGTAATCCCGATAAAATGTTTATTGAATGATGATATAATTTCTGAACATTGGCGTACGCCGGAACACCTGACTTGAAATTATCAAGCACCGCCGGGCAACAAATTGGCGTACTTTTACGCGCTGAAAATGGGCGAAATTGTAGAGAATTTTTTTAACAGGAGGCAAGGTATGACTCGCGGTCGCTAAGTGGGGGCACGTGCCCCTTTTGCCGCCACCTTGGGTTCGGCACTGCAAAGGATGAGCTTTGTGCAAGCATCCCGCTTTAAATATTGCCCATTTAATCATAATTTGACCACGTGCCGAAATATGCATCTATATAGCACATACTGAACTATACCAAAATATAATACACAGTTCCGAGAATAGCAGCTAAGCTCCGACTGCTTAGTTACTGTTACTACGTCTCAAAAGCTTACACAAAGATGGCGGAAAAACAAATGACAAAAGGGAGTGTCTGCTAAATGATGGCGATCTATGGCAAACAATCAGCCTCCTCATGATCTACACATGACATTTGGAACATCATGCATTTCTGATGCGTTCTGTTCTTGCAAAGCATGGTAAGTTTATTGAAAGTGGTGTTAGTTTGTTTTCTTTAAACAGGTATACATCCCTCCATTGACTGTTAGGTAAAATCACGGACTTATGTTGGATACTGACCACGTGCGATTTGTTTGTGAGACTATGTCACGTGCTAAGTTGTCGTTGCATTGGCCAGGAACGCTATCATGTGATTTTGAGTGATATTCTGGGCGTGGCTCGGAACTGTGTATTATGATGAAAAACATCCAACTCACAGCAATATTTTTACGTCAAGCGATGTAAATCCCTTTTTTACAAAATGAAATCTATCTTTTCCTGTCCGGAAGTCAGCTTAATTTTGTGCTCCCTTAAAGCCTCCATAGTCCTATCGGTGGTAAAAACGTCTAAACTCAAATCGTTGTAAAAGGCGGTTCAACCTTCACGTTTGGTAATAAAATGTGGTTTGATGTGCATATATTGAGTCATATAACTGGCAAAAAGTAGAGAAAACAAATTTTTGAAAAATGATAAATCGATCCACAAATCAAAATTTCCTATTCTGGTTTCCCGTCTAGCAATGCTATATAAACATGGGCGGGATATTGATTGGGACTCTACGACTGTACATTGTATTTTTACCATTTTATTCAAATTAATGAAATCGAAAGTAGGTCATTTTAGTTGCCAACTTAAATGACCCAAATAAGTTTTCAAACCCTTTTTATGTGAAACTCAAGCATGTTTTATTAGTTTAAAGCAGGCTAATCACGGTCATTTACATAGACAAAACTATACTGAGAAGCTTGCAGCGATACCTCATGATAATTTTTTTCACGCTGATAGAGCAATGGGGCCTTTAAACATACTTAAAACACATTTTTTTCTTTAACAAAAGGTTGTGGCACAAATTGATAGCTCCCAATAGACAGTGCTTAGGGCCACAGCTCACATCAAAGGCTTATCTAATCTTGGTGACGGGATTATGTCACTGACAAATCCCAAAAGTGGGGCCTACTATAGGGAAACTACTACTATCTTGCAGATGCATCTACTTTAAACAAAAGAAGAAAAAAAAAACTAATGAGATAAAAAAAAGTAATTCATAATAATAAAAAATTTTTTTTTTTTTTTTTTTGAAGTGATATAAACTACTGGATATACAACTGTTTTCATTTATTTCTTTGATTTATTTATGTTTATTATTTGTTCAAGTAAAAGCGAATAAAAACGTTTTATTGTCTAGAAGCTTAATAATTGCTAGACATATGTAAATCATGGCAGATACTTGTAAACCAAAATCTTTGTAGATCTATCATAGTCTTCAATTTTGCTTTTTAGGAATCGTAGACTGTTCCTGCGACAGGATTGACTGATTAGGCTGCGTAGGCTGATCTGGGTCTTCTATGTGCGCGAAAGTTGTAATTTACGAGTACCTATTTACATGGCCACTTAATATTAGCCCTGTGTATACACCTTTCCTATAATTCAGAGTCTGTTCGAGTTTTGTCCCTTGCAACGCATATGACGTCATCTTTAGGATAGGCTATTGTTTTTCATTGTGTAACCAAATAAATGCCGGTTTTCCGTATATTCAAAACATTCAACAGTTAAGACTAAGACTATTTTGTTCCAACTATATTCAGCTCTTTCTTTGTCGGAAAATAAGCTTTATAACTTATAGCATATGGGAATTTGACATAAAATTAAAAGATTTTCGACTGAAATTTCGGGCCAAAATTACCGTAATCGAAAGAGTATGTATCCCCAGTACAGCTTCCAAAACATAGGAAAAGAAAGAAAATCGCGGAAGATGTTCAGATCGTTATTACAAAAGATACAAAACGAACGATTAGCTGAATATAAAGCAGACACACGCAAAAAATGACAACAAAGTGTGCTGACATGGAATTTGTTTGTGTAATCACAAGATTGCGCGCATTGGCCGCAATAAACAAACACCTATGATTGTGTATTACCTAGACACGTGTTCCGAAGGCAGCTTTGACACCTACCGTGAAATGGAAACGATCAAATAAATAAATTAATACCGAAGATAAGAGATGGAAAAAAAATAATAGAAATTCAACCTCGGGTTCAAACATACGGAAAACTGTCTGGATGCTGATGTTTTAAATTTAGATCGCACAAGAAACCATAAATATCAGCGCCATAATCTGTCCGGTAGTAATGCGTAGTTACTATCTGAATGCTGACGTTTTACCTGTCGGAAAAATGGAAAGAACTTTTCAGATTTACGAAACTTATTTATACGAAATGCAACTCTTTTATATTGAGCAAACGTGAATGAATTGCCGGGGTGTTAAAACACGGCGTCGATGAAACGGGTCATGAAAATCATGAGCGACTTGTCGGGATTCTCAATATGATATTAAAATAAAATAAATAAAAAAATATATAAATAAAAAAAGTCACACGAAAACAGGGCAATTATACTTTAATTTGGTCTTTCAATGATTGTTTTGCAGTTCACATTTACAAAACGTCTGCTTTATGCATGTTATGTATGCTTGCAGTTGTACTGAATTATATGGGATGCTCCTATAGATGACGTCACAGGCTACTTGGGTAGATAACTCGTGCGCGACTTTATCGATTTGCCTCTGGTTTTATCCCAGATGAATGGTCTATAGGATTTATCTCCCCTATTTACAAGAATAAGGGTGATAAAGCCAGTCCTGATAATTACAGGGGAATTACTATTCTTAGCTGTTTCGGTAAGTTGTTTACTTCAGTTTTGAATGATAGACTAAATCAATACCTTGAAAATATGAATATCCTGAATGAAGAGCAAGCTGGCTTTCGAAAACACTATAGCACCATTGATCATATTTTTAATCTTAAATGTTTAATTGATTTATATTTATGTGGAGGTAGGCAACTATATTGAGCTTTTATAGACTACAAGAAGGCATTCGATTCTATTAATCGAACATATTTATGGCAAAAACTACTGTCAAATAACATTGATGGCAAAATGTTCAAAATCATTCATAATATGTATGCAAATGCAAAATCGTGTGTTAAATTAGGGCATTTAAAATCGGCAACATTTTCTAGTAATGTCGGCGTCAGGCAAGGCGAGAATCTTTCACCAATTTTGTTTTCCATATTTTTGAACGATTTGACGGATTTATTTCCCATGCATATGATGGCCTGACCAATGTAAATGACATGGCAAAGAATCTTTTAAGTGATGATGATATTGAAGTCTATCTTAGGCTGTACATTCTTCTATACGCTGACGATACAGTTATTTTTGCTGAATCAGATCAGGAGTTACAGGCTGCTTTAAATGCTATGTTCTTATATTGTAAATCTTGGGATCTGGAAGTAAATCCATCTAAAACAAAAATCACAATATTTTCTAATAGAAAGCAAAATCAAAACATTGTCTTTATGTATAATGGCCAGGCTTTAGAAATTGATGATAAGTTTGTATACCTGGGGGCACAGTTCTCATACAATGGGCGCTTTAGGGGGCATAATCAAAGACTAGCTGATCAGGCACGTAAATCAATGTTTGCTGTACTTAGAAAATGTAGGAAATTATATTTACCTGTAGACATCCAACTACAGTTATTTGATAGTATAGTTGTACCTTTTTTACTATATGCTTCAGAGGTGTCTGGGTTTGAGAGCTGTGACATACTGGAAAGGTTATGCATTCAATTTTATAAAATAATTTTGAGAGCTAAAAAGACTACCCCAAATACTATTTTATATGGAGAACTTGGGAGGTATCCCATTAGTATTGCAATTAAATCCAGAATGATTGGTTTTTGGCAAAAGTTAATAAATGGTAAATCTGATAAAATATCATACAAATTATATAAAATTCTTTTAGCTTTGCATGAGAAGGACATTTTTCACTCTAAATGGTTATTGAGTATACGTAATACTCTGTATGAATCTGATAAAGATTTAACTTGGTTCAGCCAAGTGGCGCCTGTAAACATTGCAAAGGTTGTGAAAACCAAACTCATTGAGAATTATAAGGAAGTCTGGAAAATGTCTGTCTTTGAATCCCCAAAATGCTTGAATTATAGAATTTTTAAGCAAGCTTTTCACTTTGAAAATTATTTCAGTATTTTGCCATCTGATCTTGCGTTGCCATTTTTCCATTTTAGATCCCTCAATCACAAATTTCCTATTGAATGGGGAAGATATTTGGGTATTGAAAGAGATGACAGGGTTTGTGAATTATGCCGGCTACATAGGCTGGGTGATGAGTATCATTATGTGCTGGAATGCACCTACTTTGATGACTTAAGAGAAAAGTATTTACCAAGAGACTTGTTCGCTGCACCTAACACTGTGAAATTTCAAAAGGTTATGAGTTCAGGTGAAAATGACGCTGAGTTACTGTTTAAAATAGCAAAATACTGCAAGGTGGTTCTTAAAACATTTCGTGAAATCTTCCTAAATATCCCATAGGTTGTGATGGACGGATATAGACAAATAGTTTTATTGTTTAACATAGATTCCTAAATTTTTGGATGCAGGAAAATCTTGCTGTGACCAACCAAAGTTGGACAAAGATGCCAATCCATAGGGTTTTTTCACCATAAGATGCATATGGGGGGAAGGGCGAGCAATGGGGGCCCTGAACAGCTGCTCCTTCGGGAGCAGTCTGATCTGGGCCTGCGCTGTTTGCCCAGTCCTATATATCCGAAAGTTTGGGTTTGTGGTGGAAACAAAGGATCACTTATAGTGTTCCCCCGTTATAGTGCCATTTACTTGTTACTAGTCAGTGACTATTTGAACAGAATACTAGTCGATGACTTTTAATAATTGTGACACTTGTCAAAGGGACTCTACATTGTGAATAGTCAAGTCGAAGTGATCTCTAAATTGATTTAGTGACAATTTAAAACATATATGATACTTGCAAGTGACTTTATAAAGACAATACTAGTTAAAAGTTATAAAGGGACAAGTTGTATACTATGGGATTTCAAAATTTATGCTTGGGGCTATTGTTGTGGCTGTAGCCTCAATCAGGTAAATAGGATGTGATAGTATACTTCCGCTATTGATTAACAGTGCTATAATGCCAAAGTTTGCAACTTTCCTCAGTTGTATGTGTTCATTATTTGAAAAGTTTTGACTTATACTCTAGTTGGAGTTTTAGTCGATAAATAAATCTTGAAATCTTGAAATCTTGATTTATAGGAAAGGTGTATAATAACAAAGATTTTGAGCAGATCATGGCCGTATTTTCAACACAGCTCTATGTGGGTCATCAAAAACCCAGTCTAATCAAATTATAATCTGACTATAACCATATTCTGTATTTTCCCTTAGCTTATTTCCCTTTATCTGGCCCCTACCTGTATTTCAGTCAAAAGTCTTCTAGGATGTTTTATCTCTGAACAGCATGTTTCAGGGTATTATGTAATCAAAAATGTGTCTTTAAAGCTTTAACCCCTTGTTTTAGTGCTTTTATCAAATGAGCCGCGACACGCAAAACCAATAAAGTGGCATGTATGCCACGAGAAGACTCAGATCAGCCTGTGCATCTACCCAGTCTGACCAGAGACTTCACTGTATGCTTAAAATCTGGCTTAGGTTCTAAGCTAGCTCTATGCCGACAGCGAGGACTGTGATCTGATTGAGCGGATGCCCAGGCTAATCTGAGTCTTAGCTGGGCCCACTCTTTGTTGTGTCGAGGCTCATTAATAGTGAAGACACCGCAAAGCATTGATCTGTGTTTAGATTTTCACTCGGAAGTAATGTGTATATGTACTTGCATAAACTATCACAGACTTGATTGTGTAATAGTTACCGGATGAGTGCAAGGGCTGCATGGATTATAGAGGTCTCAGCACGCGGAAATGTGAACATCGAGTCGCGCTAGCGGCGAGGTGTTTACATTTCCACGTGCTGAGGTCTTTCCAGTCCATGCACCACAAGCACGAAATCGGTAACTGAGTTACAATTCGACACAAAAAAGCTATTAGCTACACAAATAATGATAATAAGTATGCAATTATGCAGGTGCATATTTTTAATTTGACAAACTTTCAAAACGCACTAGCGTATATGCATATCAGGCAGCTTATCTGTTGCTGTGTATTGCTGTAACAATCAGAAATTCTCGACTTATTTGTCAAATATTGCACGTTTATTCAACATGCAGACTGTAGAAAGATATACTATCTTCAAAATTACTGAAAAGGCACAGCATTTATTTACGTTGTATTGCAGCCAAAATTCATAAAATCGCAAAAAGATGACCTGCAGATAAGCTAGTATAAAATATACTATAAACAATGTCTTGTTTCATCGGATTCTTGGAACTGGACTTCAAATTATCATATAATTTTATATTTGTCATGTTCGGCCACTTCTGCTTAAGGAGAATGGGTACGCTTTCAGGGGAAGCAACTCTTGCCATTTTCATTTTTCAATCCCCACTGAACGGGGGTCAACTCTTACAGAAAAGCATTTCTTCTGTAGAAGCAAATTCTTGTTTGTTTGAATAGACTACATCTCGGAAGGGGGTGGTAGCCTAAGAAAACCAGCAGGTAGTCACGCAATTTGTCTCCCTTGGAAAAAGTGGTTGAAAAATCGTGGAGGGTTATCTATATGAGTTCTTTTGAATAATAATAATCAAAAATTAAGACTCGAGTGCAACTATTTTCATTCTACGGTAGTGGGCAATTTTCTAACATTCAACAGACAAAAAAAAAAAAAAAAAAAAATAATAATAAAGATTCTGAAGATAAAGCAATATTTGGGATATTTTAAAAGTCAGGAAGATACTGTTCTGTTTTCCCTGTTGAAAACCAAACAATAACCAAATATGAATTGGTTCGAATCTGATGAAATGATAAACATTCTACTGGTAATGCCATTCCAATATTAAATAAATTTAAGGTGTACGAACTTGTTAGCTAGAATTATACCTAAGCACTGTCGACTGGGAGGCCGCAAGTTCCAAAAGAAAAACTACAGCTCAGGGGCCGTATTTATAAAACGACTTATGTGGTTGTTATGATGTTGCTAAGGCTGAATTTCTATGAAGGAGATTCCCTAAAAGACTGTTCCTCCAGAGCAAATTTCATAGTTGTAGGGAATCTCCTTCATAGAAATGTCCCCTTAGCAACATCATAGCAACCACTTAAGTCGTTTTATAAATACGGCTTCAGGTTATAATGAGTTCATAAATTCAGTTTCAACGGAAATTCCATAACACAATTATGCTTATACTGTAATTTCAGCAATCATAGCTAATATCAAATTTGATGGCAAGTAAACAATTAAAGATCTGAAAAAGTTATAAATCACTTTAAGAAGATAAAGATAAAGATAAAGATAAAGAAGCTTTATTTAACGTCGCATATTAGAAACAGACAACATAAGCTCTGTAGAGCTTTTATTGCGACAAACAAGGTATCCAGTAACAATTTATACTTACCCGATGACTTAACTTTATCTTCCTAGGACTACCCTTTAGGCGAGCGTCAGCCAAGGGAGCTCCTAGTACCATTTATAGCGCCTTTGGTATGGCGCGGCCGGGATTCGAACCCACGACCTCCCGGTCCCGAAGCGGACGCTCTACCACTGAGCTATCGGGGCCGGTATAGAAAAGAACGCCATTGTTACTCTTGTCGCACGAAATGTCAAAATTATGATTAAGTCCAATAAATATACAATTAATATTAAAACACTTCATTTGGATGCCCCCTCCCCAACCCCATCCACCCACCACACACACAAACATATGGCCTCATTTCGACGTTTCAGAGAGCAGAGTATATCGTATATCAGAATTTCAAATAACGAAAGAGCATTGATCAATGATAAAGGTTCAGTTGTGTATTGTTACAATTAAAGAAACAAACTAGTACAAACTACAAACAATGCCACATTTATGAAGTATGTGTAAAAGATTTTCCATTTATAAAACAGATAACGAGTGTGTTTTTTTTTCAATTAAATTAGACAATGGGAACTGTAGTATAAAGCACACTTAGCGTCTATATAACGCACAAGCGTTTAACTGATCATAGGAATTACAAAGAAAGAACAAACAGCGAGCAATGGACTGTTTTGACAGAATGTCTTATAGTCAACCGGTTACGGTCACACAATGACCTTTTTTCAAGACGTTAGTTACTCAAATCTCTAACAGAAGCAGTAATAAGCGCTGTCAGCAGACAGCACAACTCGCCTGGAAAGGTGTCAAAAGTTTATTATAAGGAGGTGCAGTGCAAAGGCAGTGACCTTGACGTTTAGGTCATGGGAGTGAGCAGTGTATTGCTCGATGAAACTTTGGACCTATATCTATCATGCCAAATATGAACCAGGTCCATCATCTGGTTTGGCAGTTATAAGCTCTTAAAAGCTTAAAGATTATATTTTGATGTTAATTTTCAAAGTCTGTTACCTTGACCTAAGATCATAGGCCTAGGAGTGGGTATTGCTGAGAAAAACTTTGGACCTAATCTATCATCCTAACAAATACAAGAGGGCCATGGTTGCCCTTGATCGGTCACCTGAGTATCATGTGAACCAAATATATTCAGGTTATCTTACTGACCATGGCGTAACATAGGTCAAGGTCAACCCATGGTCATAATTTGCTATGATGGGCCCGAGTCCCCAGTGCTACATACCAAGTTTCATTGCAAGCGGCTAATCAACCAACTCGTTCTGGGAAATAAGCATTTTGAAGGGTTTTACTATATATGGACATAATCGCCATCTTGGTCACGTGACCAAGATGATTTACAGGAACTTTTGTTGCCCTGGGGTTAATACCTCGAAGGCATCGTAAGCCTTAAGGTGATCGTAAAGTCATCGTAAGACGCTCGTAGTGGTTTTTGGCAATACCTCGACAGCCTCGCAATTTAAGAGGTCCCCGTAAGTCTGTCGTAATTTACGAGGATCAAATCGACCTCTTAACTGCATCGTAAGTCACCACGTTGCATTTTACAATGAAAACAGCAGCAGAAATATATGGTAAGTAAAGGGATTGATTAATATTTGCATAATTATTTTCTCTAGTTTTGGGTGATGCGTACTTTAGATGATTTTTACTGACTGTGTCTTCATTTGCAATGATTGAAAACCGCTGGCCGCACAGTTGCAGAAATATTTATAATTCGTCAACAGTGAATCGTTTTATTTTTTATGCAAAGCTCTGCAGTTCGGGAAACTTTATTGTCACTTTTATGTCAGAAAAAATGACACAAACCTATCGCATACCGTTTATAATACCCTGATAAAAATATTTCAGGACTGTATTAATTAGGGCCCTGCCAGACGAAGTCTGCGGAGGCCCTATAGTAACCACATTGTCCGTCCGTCCGTCTGTCTGTCTGTCTGTCTGTCTGTCTGCCGTCCGTTATCATTTCGTGTCCGCTCATACTCTTAAACCGTTAGCGATATTTTCATGAGACTTGGTACAAATGTAAAGCATCATCAGACGATGTGCAAAGAACAAGAACCATAACTATACCTACATTTTTACTTAATTTACTTTATTATGCACCTTTGAAATTTTGAGTACAGAAATCGTGTCCACTCCATAACTTTGAAACCGTTAAAGATATTTTCACGAGACTTGGTATTAGGGCCCCGCCAGACGAAGTCTGCGGAGGCCCTATAATAATCACCTTGTCCGTCTGTCTGTCCGTCGTCATTAGTGTCCGCTCAATAACTCTGAAACCGTTGAAGATATTTTCACGAGACTTAGTACAAATGTAAATCATCATCAGACGATGTGCAGAGATCAAGAACCATAACTCTGCCTACAATTTTTACTGAATTATGTCCCTTTGATATTTTGAATACGGAAATCGTGTCCGCTTCATAACTCTGAAACCGTTAGAGATATTTTCACGAGACTTGGTACGAACGTAAAGCATCATCAGACAATGTACAAAGAACAAAAAGCACAACTCTACCTACAGTTTTTACTGAATTATGCCCCTTTGAAATTTTGAGTACAGAAATCGTGTCCGCTCCATAACTCTGAAACTGTTAAAGATATTTTCACGAGACTTGGTACAAATGTAAAGCATCATCAGACAATGTGCAGAGAACAAGAACCATATCTCTGCCTACATTATTATTGAATTATGCCCGTTTGTAATTTGGAGTACAGAAATCGTGCCCGCTTCATTACTCTAAAACCGTTGGAGATATTTTCATGAGACTTGGTACAGAATTAGTCCCCTTTGTAGTTTGGGTCTAGAAAACTTGTTCACTCTATAACTTTAAAACTGTTGAAGATATTTTCACAAAACTTGGTACAACTATTAACATCATCAGACAATGTGTAGAGAAAAAGAACCTTTTTTTACAGAATTATAACCCTTTGTTATTTTAGGTATGGGGATCTTGTCCGCTCTATAACTTTAAAGCCTTTGAAGATATTCTTATAAAGCTTGGTACAAATATAAAGCATTAGATGATCTGAAGGTGTGCAGAATGCAAGAATGGTAACATCAGTTTCCTGCTTCACAGAGTTGTTGCCCATGTTTTAATCAATCACAATTTTGTAATTAGTCCATATCTTAATGACACTACCAGAGGCTTAATTTCAAACAACATATTGCATATGAAAGAACAACATTATGATAGAAAGCTGTTATTGTTATTTTATATTGTTGGGCACATATGACTTAAATGTCGTCAACAGTTTCCTAAAGGCATGGCCTTATTAGTTACCATGTTTCTAGTTACATTAGCCATGATTTAATTTGATTTCAGACATCTCTTAAATATTATATAGTTTAGGATTGGCTAAATTAGACTGAGTTGGAAAACATCCATTTTTCAACCATTTTTACAAAAGGGAAACAACTTAAGTGACTTCCTGTTAGCTTACCTGGACGAAGAAGCCCTGATTAAAAAGGATGTATCCTTAAAGGAAAGAATTTGCTCCTAGGGGAGCAAATTCTATCCTTTAGGAGTTGACTCCTACTAAGAAGGGAAGCATATTAGTATAGTGTGGAGTGCTTCCCCTGAAAGTGTACTCATCCACCTCAAAAATCGAATTAACTTCCTATATATAACTTGGTACTGTAGGATAGAATTAGTAAGCAACTCAAGTGAACAATAAGTTTGGGTACGGCAGGATAGGGTAGGTTGAGGTGCGATAGGGTAACGTTAGTTTGAGACAGGATACGTTGCATAAGTTTCGGACAGGAATTGATAATGGAAAGTACACAGTATCCGAACGCACTGTACCATCTCTTCCGGTTTTCATAGCGTTGAATCGAGAGTACAAAATTCGCTTATAACCAGTAGCCGGAATTCATTATGTTTTGAGTTTTTATCCGAAATCTACAGCGTCATTTATAGTTATTCAGCTTCGAAAATGTAAAGAGGTAAGTTTAATATAATTTTCTCTTCGGTCTTTTACTTTATTGCCCTGTACAATGAAAAACTCCTTGCCGTCGCAGATTTTTTTCCCGAACAGCTTAATTTAACACGAGATTATGTCGTGTAAAACTTAGCTATCATTCTTTTATCAAAACTAACAAACTGTAGATTGATAACGCCTTCCGTTTATTCTAAAGATTTTTTATAAAACATGTAAGAAAATGCTCAAAATGGTTTAAGAATTATGCCAAGGGCGATTTGAATACTGTACCAATTCCTACTCACCCATACACGACATTGTACAGGGTAATAAAGTAAAAGACCGAAGAGCAAATTATATCAAACTTACCTCTTTACATTTTCGAAGCTGAATAGCTATAAATGACGCAGCAGATTCCGGATAAAATCTCAAAACATAATGATTTCCGACTACTGGTTATAAGCGAACGTTTGTACTCTCGATTCAACGCTATGAAAACCGGAAGAGATTGTACATGTAGTTCGGATACTGTGAAGTAGGTATTAAGTAGGTACAGGCTCGGGTAGGGGCATTAGGTTAGGGTATGGTAGGGTAGATTATGTTAGACTGTGTAAGGGCTAGGTTTGGCGAAAATCTGGATAGGGTTAGGTGGGTATGCATGGGTCAGTCAGGGAAGTTTTGGGTACAGCACTATAGAGTTGAGGTAAACTTTTCCAAGTGACAACATGCAAATGGTAGCATGTGGAGGGACGGGAGAGAAATTCAGTAATTAAGCATATTCTTTTGCACAATTTTTGCAGGCTTTTCCTGATGGCGCGGTACTTTTATCATCCATATGCAAGGCGAAATTATGCTCCTCGCATTTTTAGGTTCTTACGAACCCTTACCTCTTCAGCAAGTACTTCTAACTCTTCATAAAAATTTGGGCGCCTTTTACGCTTGCTGATAGTAAACTCAGCCATCATATACAAAACACAGAGTCTGGCGACAACAGTGTAAGTTGATTTTTTTTCTACACAGGACCACCTTACACTCTTACGACGTCGTAAGTAGCGAGACCGCTACGAGAACGCAAAGGTTGCTTCGAGGTAATAAAGTAGCCCGCTCTTAACAAGCTCGTAACATTATCGTAAATATCACCTTAACTTACGATTTTGCTAAAGTTTCGAGGTATTGACCCCTGACCCATAGAGGCGCCATATGAAATTTGACTTGAATAGGCCAAGTGGTTTCAATGGCTGAAATATGACTTAACTAGAACAGAGACTTTATTGGGATCGGAAAAAAAATCAAATAGAGTTTGGTGACCTTGACCTTTGTTTCAATTTAACAAAATTTGCACAAATTCGGCATTGAGACTGGGGTAAGAAGTGATTAGATTTTGGTGACCTTGACCTCATTTTTAAGGTCACAGGAGCACTCAAACTCAAATTTGATAGGAATATCTTGTGTGCACACTATATCTTGAACCTATGGCTGGAATTTCACCCAACTAGCACTGATACAGCATTCGGACTCGGGAAAGAAGTGATTAGATTTTTCAGACCATGACCAGATTTTGAAGGTCACTACATCATAAAGACTCTAAAAATATGCGTTGTGTGTATCTCATGAATGAATAGATGGAATCTGACCAAACTAGCAGAAATATTTTATTAGAATGGGGGAAAGAAGTGATTGGGGTTTTATGACCTTGATCTCGTTTTTAACCCTAATTTTGACGGAAAAAAGTCTGTTTTATTTTTGTCTTCAATATCTTGTAAAGGCAACAATGGAATGTCACGAAATTTTGCAGGAAGGTTGACATCCACAAGATAAACAGTCATAAAACAAAATTAAGGTGTAGGGGCTAATTCTGTAGAGTTATTCCCCTTTGTATTTTTTTTTGTCTGGAACAGGCAAGTTTTCTTTACTGACCATTACTGTGCGTGGGGGTATCTAATAGGCATTGCTTACAGACCTTTTTTCATTTAAATTTGACATAGTGACCCAGCTGTTTTTAACCCGACATGACCCACCTTCTAATTTGGCTTAGAGTTCATGGAGATGAACATTATGACAAAGTTTCATGAAGATTGACTCAAAACTGTTTCCCCTCCAATTGCACACGAGATTCTTCTAAGATTTGACCTAATGACCTAGTTTTTGACCCGAAATGACCCAGTTTAAAACTGGCCCAATTTTTAAGATAAACATTCTGACAAAGTTTTATTAGAATTGGATCAAAGTTTTGCCTTCTAGAGTGCGCATAAGGTTTTTCTAAGATTTGACCTAGTTACCTAGTTTTTTAAGCCATCATTACCCAATTTCGGACTTGACCTAGATTTTATTGAGATAAACATTCTGACAAAAGTTTCACGAAGATTGGATCGAAACGGTGCCTTCTAATATGTACACACAGTTTTTTTTTCTTCTAAAATTTCATCTCGTGAATTAGTTGTTAACCCGAAATGACTTACTTTCAAAGTTTACCTAGATTTAATAGAGATAAATATTCTGACAAAGTTTCATAAGGACTGGATCAGAACTATACCCTTTAATGAGTACACAATGGTTTTCTAAGATTTGACCAAGTTACCTTGTTTTTGATCTGACATAACTCAAATTAAGATTTGGCCTAGGTATTTTAGAGATTAAGATTCTGACTAAGTTTCATGATGATAGGATTAAAATTGTCCCCTCTAATTTGTACACAAGGTTTTCTAAGATTTGACCAATTGACCTAGGTTTTGATCTGACATAACCCAGTTTATCATATGACGTCGCATCTGAGAGTGTAACAAAGCCATGCACTAAAAACGATAATCCACTAGTGGATTAAATATGCAAATTACGTCGTAACGTTATGACTTGACGTCCATAAAAACGTCGCGTTTTCTAACGGCGAAATTGTGACGTTTTAGTGCAAAGTTTGCTAATAAAATGCGATTTTAGTGTCACATGATCTTGCATTCGTGCTCCTGTATTATTGAATTTATTAAACTCGTTAGGGAAAACTGATAAGATGCTCGGCAAATCCTCGCATCTTATCTTTTTCCCCAACTCGTTTAATAAATTCAGTAATACATGAGCACTCATGTAAGATCCTCTATTTAAAACCTGGTCTAGATTTAATAGAGATAAAGATTCTCACAAAGTTTTATGATGATAGGAAGAAGGTTGTGCCTTCTAGAGTGTACACAAGGCTTTAGAAAGGTTTGACCTATATAGTTACCTAGTTTTTGACCCGATATAAACAAGTTTTAGACTTAGCTCACATTTTGTAGAGATAATCGTTCTGACAAAGTTTCATGAAGACTGTAGTAAAATTGTGCCCTCTAGAATGTACAGAAAGTTTTTTCTAAGATTTGACGTAGTGACCTAAGTTTTAAGCCAACCTAACCCTGTTTCAATCTTGGCCTAGATTATATGGAGATAAACATTCTGATTGATTTTCATGAAGCTTGAATTAAAACTATGCCCCCTACTGTGTACACAAAGTTTTGTAAGGTTTGACCTAGTGAGCAAGTTTTTGACCTGATATGACACAGTTGCAAACTTGACTAGATTACATAAAGATAAACATTCTGTTAAAGTTTCGTGAAGATTGGATCAAAACTGTGCCCTCTAAAGTGTATACACGGGTTTTTTTTAAAGATTTGACCCAGGGACCTAGTTTGGACCCGAAATAACCCAGTTTAAATTATTGCTTAAGTTTTATAAAGGAAGCAAACAGAAAGTCACAAAAGCTTTTCCATTTTGTTAAATGGTAAAAAAGAAGAAGAAAAAATAATAAAAAAGACATGGAGGTGTAGCCATTCACATCAAGATCCAACAGCCGGGCATTGTGGTTAAAACTGGATGATATGAAAACTCTCACCGCTATCCATAAGCTCTGTGTCTTTGGCATGGTTTACTTGATGGGAAGTAGGTACACTAGGGTCTGTCAAGATACCTGCAGTCCAGGGCCTCTTGGCCCTCTTGTTTCAAGATAACTTCTTAATTGCCAGAAGCAGTCCTATAGAATATAGCACAGAGAATGCTTGGGGTTGTCTCCTTGGATGAGAAGGAGAGAATGGACAGAGAAATTACATTTAGATTTCCAGAGTTTGCCACCTTCAAGTACCATAAAATTGTAAACATGAGGACACCTAAAATATTACCGTAACTGTCTAACTGTCCTAAAAATGGAATGGTTTTGTTTTTTACAATGCAGTAATGGGTCCAAAGGATGCCGATCGAATGGCAAATAGTGTAGGCCCTGATCTGGGTCTGCACTGTTTGCTCATATCTATCTACTCCAATGATTGAAATTTTACGGTACCTTGGCCTGACAATCTCTCTTCCTGCTCCACTCTACTCATACAAGGCGTGTAGGAAATGTACCAACCCCTGATCCAGGAGGTGGACTTTGGGGCTTCAGCCCCGCCATCTTTGTCTGTGTTATGTAGAATATGTAGGCCTCCAGGTAATAAGGAGGATCTGATGGAGTTTGAGATAATTTATCCTTGTGACTAGATTAAAATATATATTGTGACATCTCATTAGAATCGCCTCGGCGAGGCGATTCTAATGAAATATCGCAACATATATTTCAAAGCAAAACAGACATCATCAAAAATCTCATCAAATTGATCCCTAATTATGTCATATATCCCCCTCCCACAAATACACATACATCTCGCCACCTCTCAGTCCCACCAGTTATCCAGAGCCCCACCAGTAAGTGGTGGTCTCGATCCGGGCCTGTGTACCTCGAGTAGATGAGGATTTGGATTAAAGCCATTAATGGCCTTATTTTAAGTGATAAGTGATTTTTTGGGCTTGAAATCTAACGATTAAGCAAATAAATTCTGAAATATACTGATTTTTGTGAAAATGGCTTTACCAATTACTGATTTAAGGGCTAATATTTGGATTAGCGATTAAGGTAGCCACCATCCATCCAGACCCAACAAGTAGTAACAATAAGCATCGTTCAAGGAGGATCTACTTTAAAATGAACAGAATTTCTTGATAAAGTGTGAGGCTGCATGTAAAGATTTATTTTAGCCCCAGTTGTTGTACTACTGACCACCCCAAGGCAGTTATTCTGTTGCAGTTTCTCTGTCACAGACTGAACAAATGGACAATTTGCAAATTCAGGGCTGAACGAACTTGATTTCCGTACAACAGACCTGTCAACTCTCTCCCATGAATAGTGAGTCTCCCTAGTTTGGAAGGCCCTCATACTCACCATACCTATTTTGCCAAAAAATGGCAAAATCTCCCTGAGCCCCGGTAGCTCAGTAGATCAAGCGCTAGCCTGCTGATCTAGCGGGCCCAGCTAAACGGGGTTCCATTGCACACAGCCTTTCACTGTCACCCTCCCATCGTCCTAATATGACTGAAATTCTGTTGTAAATGACGTAAAATCACAAGTCAGCTATCCATTCCTTCCTATTTCTAGGGCATCTCACTTTTTTTCTCTTGAATGTTAAGGTGTTTCAAACCCTTAATATTATAAAACTGCGGATTTGTCATGACTTGCGAAGCATGCTCAGTTTTGCTTAAAAGTCCTGACTTGCGAAGCATGCTCACTTTTGCTTAAAAAGGCCCCATTGCTCTATCAGCATGAACACTTTTATCATTTAGTATCGCTTCAAGCTTCTCACTATATTTCTGTCATTGGAAATGACCGTGACTAGCCAGCTTTAAACAAATAAAACATCATTGAGTTTCCCGTCAAAAAAGTTTGAAACTTATTTGGGTCAATTAGTTGGCAACTAAAATGACCTACTTTCGACTTCATTAAGTTTAATACAATGATAAAATACAATGTACAGGCATGGAGCCCATTACACTATCTCACCTATGTTATAGCATTGCTAGACGGGAAACCAGAACTGGAAATTGTATTTTGTGCAGCGATTTTTTATTTTTCAAAAACTTGTTTTCCCTACTTTTTGTCAGCTAAATAGCTCAATATTTGCACATCAACCCATATTTTATTACCAAACGCGAAGGTTGAGCCGATTTTTACAATGATTTCAGTTCAGACATTTTTACCACTGATAGGACTATGGAGACTTTAAAAAACTCTATTGAAAAATGGTCATTTACCCGCTTTCTCTCCCATGAGAGTTTCAAAACGTTGACAGGTATGGTACAATAAAGATGCTCCGAGTGTGTTTGCTAATGACAGTGTTCTGTTCTGTTTTGTTGCTTGAGTTAATTTTCATAAATATCTAACATCTTTTTCTGGCATCTTGGGTGGGGTATGGTTTGTGATTGCCAAATCAGAGCAGAGCTCATGATAAGACGGTTTGGAGGATAATTTTTAGATATTTTTTTCTTATTTTTCAACAAAAACATATGAGCCGCGACACGAGAAAACCAACAATGTGGTTGAGCGGCCGGCGCAGACTCAGATCAGCCTGGGTATCCGCCCAGTCTGATCAGGGTCTTCGCTGTCCGCATGGAGGTAGCTTAGACCCTTAGCTATACTTTGAGTACTTAAAGAAGGGTCTGATTGGCTCGGGCGGATGGCCCGGCTGATCTGAGTCTGCGCAGTTCCACAACCACATTGTTGATTTTATGTGCTGCGGCTCAATGTTGTGAACCGTCTTGAGTGACAGTGAAGGCTGTCACTTGATTTACGCTAGTAACAGTTTGACCATATCTGTGGGAAGAGAGAAATAAAATACAAAACTAAAGCAAGCTTGTTTATTAGCAAACAGGATTTAGAATAAAAAGTAAAACTATAGTACATGTATATACAAATAAATCTCATGAGTATAAGAGAAATACATATATAACAATGAATTCAGCTATAACAGAAAATTACTTTTTGGATGAAACTACAGTTTGGATATAGGAATTCTGCATCAATTTCGGTCTTCAGGTCAAACGGTATCAATTCAGTTATATGACAGAGTTTTTCCCTTCCAAAATAATCTCAACACTTTAGATCTGTCTAAATCCTTGGGACTGTTTTGGAAGAGCAAATTTCATTTTTAAGCTGATCTAAACAAGACCGATTTACAAATCTGCTGTAATTTTGAAAGGATAAATTCCTATCATATAACCAAATTAACATGGTTTATACATATACAAAGCTCATAAGTATAAGAGAAATAACTGCATAACAATGAATTCAGATATTACAGAAAATTATTTCTTGGATAAAAGTACAAATGTGGATATAGAGATTTTGTATCAATTTCAGTCTTAAGGACATGCTGTATTTTATCATGCACCTACTGCAAAATTCTACTGATAACGGGGGTATGCTAACATGATGTGATATCATGTCACTGTAGAACTGCGCTTGCGCGAATGTTATCAGGTCATGCCTTTAGAAGCGATATCTGAAGACGATTGGCTGTATACTGACGTTGGTCGTGATAACAACGCTCGATTGGTTGAATGACGTCACCGACTTACGTCACATTGCATTCGCGACGACAAAAAGTTCAAACAAATCTGTTTGACGCTCTTTACACCTGAAAATATTCTAATGACGCATGATAAAAAGAAAACCATGTAAGTGTCTTTTGATATCAAGTTTATCAGGCTCGACCAGAAACACGTTGGACTGGCTCGGCAAGCCTTGCAATTCCTACGCTGTTTCTGGTCTCGCCTGATAAACTTGATATCAAAAGACACTAACATGGTGTTCTCTATATTAGCTTATAAGATGTAATTTCCCCTTCAAAATAGATCTTAAAGATCTTAATCTGGGCCCAGTTGTTCAAAACTAATGACATCGTTAACTAACATTTCGTTAAAATTTCAACTGTTAATAGCGCAAATATGCCAATATTTTTTGTTAAAAAATGTGAGAAGCTTTTCACATTTTTTTTTCAACCAAAATATTAGTGTATTTGGTTACAAAGATGTAAAACGCTTAATGAGTTGACCTCTTAACGAGCTTGTTAGGCTAACGATGCTTTGAACAACTGGGCCCAGGATGGTAAAATGGATCTTGATCTTTGGGATTGTTTTGGAAGAGAACACATTTTCTTTCAGTAAATTTGAAAGGAGAAACTCACATCTTATAACCAAATGAATACGGTATAAGCATATAAATTGCCTGAGTATAAGAGAAATACCGAAATGATAATAAATCCAGTTATTGCAGAAAATAATTTGTTGGATAAAACTACAATTTTAGATCCAAAAATTAGGTATCGATTTCTGTCTTCAAGACATATCGTTTTTATTCATTTATTAGACGAGATTTCCCCACTTAAAACAATCCCAGAGATCTAGATCCATCTTATAAAAGGGATCCAGACATCTTTGATTGTTTTAAGGAGAGATAAATGGCATTTCATAACTGAACTACTCATGACAGCCTTACATATTTGTGCTAAATTTGGAAGGACCAACTCCCGTCTAGTAACCAAATTAATAACGCATATGCATATAAATCGCATGAGTATTTGGAAAATACCCGTGTAACAATGAATTCAGTTATTACAGAAGATTATTTATGAGCTAAAACTACAATTTTGGATGAATAAGAATTCAGTATCAATTTTGCCCTTCAGGACATAAAATGTTTATTCATTTTAAAACAGAGTTTTTCATTCCAAAATATTCTTAAAACTCTAGATCCATTAGGCTACCGCCATGTGGACAGCGAAGACCCTGATCAGACTGGGCGGATGCCCAGGCTGATCAGAGTCTGCGCTGGGCGCACAACCATTTTGTTGGTTTTCTCGTGTCGCGGCTCAATTTTGTTTTCGTTGGATAAATCTACAATTTGGATCCAGATATTATATATCTATTTCGGTCTTCAAGGCATACCGTTTTTGTTCAGTTATAAGACGGGATTTCCCCCCTTTTAAAAGATCTTATAAGACGGATCTAGATCTTCGCAGTTGTTTTGGAAGAGAAAAAAATTATAGCTGAACTGAGACGGAGTTAATATTTGCGATAATTTTGGAAGCATAAACTCCCGTCTTATAGCGGAATACACATGGTGACATACGTTTCTATAGCAACAAGGCTGTCCAGCCTTGTTATTTGGACAATCTCTTAACCAATAAGGAATCTGAATGACTAAGCTGCCATGGCGATGATATCACCCAAATCTGCAATCGCGGATTTTGAAGTTAAGAAGTAACAAAAAATTCGAGCATCTGGAAGTAAAATTTTCTTGGGAACGTACAGCACATGGACCCAGATGTCACGACCTGTATTGTGGTTATACCCTAATGTGCTTAAATAGTGGGATACTTAAAAACATTGATTTTCCATTTGGTACAAATGGAAAATTAATGGTTTTAGGTGTCCCAATACTTCAGTAAATTAGGGTATTTATGTTGCTTTATGGTGATGTTTTAAAAGTAAGCCAAAATTAGTTTGTTTCTTTTAGGTGGGAGAGTGGAGGGATGGATGGGGATGACTGCAATTTTACATCCTTTTCAACAGTATTTCAGTCATATCAGGACGATGGGAGGGTGATAATGAAAGGCTGTTTGCAATGGAGCCCGGTTTACGGTAGAAAAGATTCTCGCACCAAGCAGGGCTTGAACCATGGTCTGCTAGATCAGTAGGCCGACGCTTAACTCACTGAGCTACTTGGCTCCTGGGAAGGGGGTGGTGTGTGTGTAGGGGGTGGGGGAGGAGGGGAGTGAGGGCAGGGGTAGATTCAAAACACCTAATTAAGGTAGGTAGGTTTTCTTGCAGTTCAGAATCATAATTGCTAGCTCTAGAAAGAGACTTTATTTCTTTCTCTTCATCTTGCAGACTACTCGGAAAGCGAGTCTGATCAAGCAACAAATTCAACCCTTTTTTGACGAGTGGACTTGTCCATTCTTATCATTCAGATAATCCCATTACTAGTTTTAGGGGTTTCTGGTGAATATTTTCACTTTTATTGTACTTTGCATAGAAATTCCTGTAAGCAAACAATGTAGGCCCTGATCAGACGCCGCGTTTTGCGGCGTCTGATCTGGGTCTGCACTGTTTGCATAATGTCTCCAAAACGGGTATCCGGTCTAAAAAGGGTTAAAGTACTGTAAAGCTTGTCGCAGAGTCGATGTACTATTATGGTTTCGCGACGTGCCATACAGATTTGTATCCCTAAAGTCGATTTTCTGTATGTCTTGCACTTGAGATACCAAGAACTTGAACTATAATAAATGTAAACAGATTCGCCATAACAAAGTCATAAGATGCAAGGGGCTAGCTCCCAGGAAGGCCGAAAACAATAGAAAACGTATACGTAATCCAAGTAAGCTTATTCGAAAGTATAGGTACGGTCAACCCCTCAAACTACTGACATCTCAAGTTAATTTTCTGTCCAAGAAAATTTATTTTGAGATACTAGTAGTTTGAAATAACAAGAGTTGAAATCAGAAGAAAGATAAGAACTTGATGCATCTAAATTATATTTTTGGATATAAGAGGGTACTTTGAGATATAAGTGGTTGAGTTAGCGAGAGTAAACTGTATTTAGGCCTGTAAGTTTATTATTAATGAGTAACTTTTTAAAGAAAATCAGCAGTAACAAAAAAAAAAAAAAAAAAAAAAAAACGATGCCGACAGGGGTATATCAACCGTATAAGGGCTACATGTATATCCACCATACAGATCGCGGCATATGGGCTCTTTATCTTTACACGGTCCATCCAAACCGCCCCAAAACATCCCCCCCAAAACACACAAACTGCCCCCCCCCCCCCAAAAAAAAAAAAAAAAAACACACACACACACACCACAAACCACCAAAATAAAATATTCCCAAACCAGTCCATTACAATCATTCTTTACACAAGTGCATATAAATCACCGTCAATGTTCTCTTACTTACATTTAATATATAACAATATTTACAAACTAAACAGAAGATTGATATTATACAAAAGCAGATGATATTTAACTATACTGAACAAAAAAACAACAACAAAAAACAAAACAAAACAAAAAAAACCGAACGTTACATAAACATTAAAATGTTTTCTTTCAGAAACATTTCATTAAAATGTCAAAATTTAACCATTGCTAAAAAGGTTTCCACTTATTCTCTACCAATACCAACAGATGTAAATACACTACCAAACAGTTTTTTAAATAGTTTATTTCATATTCTTTTCATCCAGTGATGTTTAGAATTTCAAGCGTACATGTATGTAACGTCTCTTTTCATGTTCAGTATAGTAAAACTGACGAAAGTTCAACAATATATATGATGTCAGAAAGTTTAAAACTGATCGATAAGTTAAATGTTCAAAAGCTTCTGCCATATTTGCAAAGGGGGGGAACTTTCGCGACTCCCTTTTTCCTTTGCGGGCTGATAGAACCTGTCGAAAGAAAGATTTCTTCTCTTAAAGTAAAGAACAAGCTCCTAAAGGAGCTACAAATGAGTCACGACACGAGAAAACAAACAATGTGGTTGTGCACCCAGCGCAGACTCAGATCAGCCTGGGCATCCGCCCAGTCTGATCAGAATCTTTGATTTGGTCTTAAAGGGTAGCTAAGGGTCTAAGCTACATTCATGCGGACAGCAAAGACTCTGATCAGACTGGGCGGATGCCCAGGCTGATCTGAGTCTGCGCTGGGCGTACAACCACATTATTGGTTTTCTCGTGTCGTGGCTCATTTGTATTTTTATACCCTGCCACACAGGTAGTGGAGGGGTATTATGTTTTCACGTTGGCTGTGTGTGTGTCTGTCCGTCCGTCCGTCCGTCCGTCTGTCTGTCTGTCCGTCTTATGTACGTCCGTCCGTCCGCACTTCGTGTCCGTTAGATAACTTACTATTTAAGCACAGATTTATTTCAAGCTTTGCATAAGTGCTTGTATCAAGAATGTCTCGCTTGGGAAGGTTAATGCACAAATTTCGATAATTTCTGACAGAGTTATGACACTTTTCAGTGTACAAAAATGGTTTTTGGCCTCTAGTTCATTTACTATTAGGAATATCATGGTCAAACTTCACAAAAATGATCGAAGCAACAACAGCTTTTTGTTTATCCTCAGGGATTATCTGCCCCTGCCCTGGGGCTATATACATGTAAAAAATCATGGAAAAGTCTACATAAAATAGAATTCAAAGTGTATTTTCTGAAATTTACAGAAAGTGGTCAGAGTAATAAAAACCTCCTGTTATGCTCAAACTTTACTCAATGTGGATTATCTGCCCCTGCGTCCGGGCCATAGATGATGAAAACATCTCTATAAAATCATATTTTAGATAAATTTTTCTGAAATTTGTAACTTATGATAGAAGTAATGAAAGCCTCTTGAGGTGATTAGAATTTGGGTCCAAGGGTGTTATCTACCCCTCCCTGCTTTTACCATATACATGTATAGAAATAAAAACAAAATAGCAAAATACAATGAGTGAAATTGTTCTGCAGTGGCGGGGTACCACGCAGTCGTTTGATATGCTTTTATTTTCTGTAGGAGTTGATCACATTGAGAAAGGAGGCCAAAAAAAAAAAAAAAATGAAAATGACAGTTGCTTCCCCTGAAAGTGTATCCATTAACCTTAAGGTTTGAGACCCATAATGACTCGGTAAATACTGTCAAAAATCGTCAGTCATCGGCTAACTCCGTATTCTATCACCGTTTGAAACCTTAAAGCGTCAGAAAAAACAACAAAAAAAACAAAAAAAAAACAAAAAAAAAACAAACACACACACAAAAATATGTGAATTTGCAAACAGCGTAGATCCAGATGAGGCGGCTCATCATGAGCCGCCCAATCTGGATCTACAATGTTTGCACTCTCGTCTTTGAATTCTCAATATGATACAGCTTGGACGAAATCTTTTTTGAAATTTTGCAGACGTTAATTTTGTCGTCTGCCTTTTTGGCGCTTTAAGGGTTAAAGGAAGCTGGCGAACGATGTTTGTCAGATTAGGCAGTATCTGCCGCATTAATCTTATTAAACGTCCCCGCTCTAATAAATGTACCTCCCTCTTTATCAAAAAAAAAAAAAAAAAAAAAAAAAAAAAAAATTAAAATGGAATACTGACGTGCCAAAATTGTAAAATTTCCTCTACAAAACCTCAGTATTCACCCCTGGCCCCGAGGTTATAAAACATTTTTCGTGCTCAACTCAGCTGAGCATGAAATTTTCTCTGCTGATAAATATGAAAATGCCAACTAATGTTGGCATTTTCATATTCACAAGCAGAGAGAATTCCATACTCAGCCAAACTGAGCAAGAAAACAAACATACTTATCAGTAATTTGCTATTTATTAGCAGGTAAAATCTCATGCTCAACTCAGCTGAGCATGAAAAAAGTTTTATAACCTCAGGCCCTGGTTAACTAAGTAAAGGGATGCTACGAAACGAAAAAGAGTCGCAGCTCCCAAATGACCTGGTCATCGTGGCTTAACAAATTTGTTTAGCCACGATGACCAAGTAGTTTGGAACTATGACCCTTTTTCGTTTTGTAACAGCCTTGGAAAGATAGTTAACCAGGTGAGGTATTGTAATCTTAACGTAGTCGTATGTTCACCTTAAAGTGGTCCACTTGGTATTCCAGGCACTTGTCAGCTATTTTAGTATCGACTATGTGCTGCTGTTATTCTTACATGGCTAAAAAACCACCGAAAGCTTTATAGGGAGTGGCCGATTTGTTTCTCTTACGGCTCTAACTAACGCCCTCCTTTCATAAACTGCAACGCCTCCGAAGCGTTTAATAGGATTTATACGGTATTATCCTTTTTGGGCTGAAGATCTTGATCAATTATGAATATTTCTAGAAAATAGATACATCTAGGTACATACAGTCATAAACAATTTCACAGTCTATTTACAGCTATAAAGTACCAGCGAAGTAATATAATGTAAGAAAGCACAGGAACGGAAAAGAAAAACTGTTGCAAACAAGCAAGGCTGCATTATATACAATTATTCATAGTTCCGCGAGTTCCCTTTAGCTCCGCCTACCTCATTTGCATAATAAAATTAATTCTGTCAAATTTGGCACACATTTTCCTTATAGCATATGAAAGTCATTCTGCAAATTTCAAAAGTTAATGAATTATTTACGTACGTATTTACTATATATATTTAATCATTTTCAGTGTAAACCGCTGAATTTGATCTTATCTCTCACAATCTCACAGCATGCTCAGTCAGTGGCACTTCTGACTGGCCAGTGAATGGAAGTTAAATAGGTGCTAATTAGATGTGAGTGACATCTCGGAACTATGAATTGACTTTTTCGGTGGACATGAACTGTTACTTTTGACAGTAACCTTCATATTGACCGATGCGAACATTTCGATAAAACTACAAACTCACCCAAGCGGTGATATAGTTAAATGATAAATTTAATTGAAAGATCTGTCATTTTAGTAAATTTGACGTCAGATTTCGATTGACGTTACTTTACAAACTATGCGGCATTTTAAAGACATTAGCACACAAACCATGTACATGATGCAACGTCTGGCTCAGATGATTCTATCTCAGGTGATCAGCCTCTCAGGCCATGAAATGATTTTTTAGGCCTAGATTGTACAATACTTAGGATAAATGACCCAGACCACAGCATCTTTTATATCAATAGTCGTATGGTTTAGGGAGTAAAATTATTGAAACAAATATGTCAGACCGTAGGATTCCTTATCAACAGACATTTCGAAGAAGTTCATCTACTTGTAGCTTTTTATCATGAATTTAAACATTTTGTGTAGTTTTCTGTAAATCGGGATAATTAAATATTTTGTTGCAAGTCGACTTGCTGAGAGAACATCATACTTTGCGACAGTCTGTTTGCAAGATAAAGTCTAAGCGATGTTTACTCTGTCGCTAAATCGTATTATGTGCATTTGTTAAAAATCTATTTTTAGACTAGAACTTGTGTCCATATGGGACAATACGCCTCTACTCCGGCTACTCAGATAAATCATCAATGTTCTTTTGCAACAAATACAGCAAACTGTGGTCGTACAACTCATGATAACAACATTGCATGGTACTAAAAGTACTAAAAATCAAAGAGTGGGATGAGTCGCGTTACATGATGAAAGGTGTACAATAGTGGGGGAGGGGGGGGGGGGGAAGGGGGGGGGGGGGCAAACGCACACCTTGAGAAAACATTTTTGTATGTATCAAATAAAATATTTGATCTAACTGGAATATTCTTTTTCGGGCAAAGGAATCAGTATTGTCTAAAAACAAACAATCAAATCTAAAAACAAGACAAGAAATAGCCCTAGGCGTTTTGCCTCACCTAAAAAGGCGTTGTGGTGGGGCAAAATGCCCAGAATGTTTAAAAATACAAATTCTACAATTATGTTAAAATCCTACCATAATTCAAGATTTAAGTGCCATATTTGTGGACAACTTTGTTTCCTTTATCAGAAAAGTTTATTCCGAATTAGATCAGGCAGTTTCTTAAATAATGGCAAAGAAGTTTCCTATGACCTAATTAATACAAGTGTATAATGGTATCTTTTTTAGAAATAGAGTCTTGCTTACCGTTATTTGTTGCCCAATATATCACTGGTTGGAGGTCGGTCGAGAAGCGGATATATCACGAGCGCGATTTGGGCGTGACAAATCACTTGTTAGGAAGAATCTATTTCGATTCTAAACACGCAAGAAACGGCGAAAACGCAAGTGTTTCCTTCAGATTTATCCAGTTTTCCGTCATGATTACATGATGAAATCCCGCCACCAACTTAGACTGTAAAAGTGGCGTTTACATGTATTTCATAAGTTTTTGATACGAGAAAACGACGTTACACCGTCTATCCTCATGGAAATGAAAATTGACGTCACCAAACGAATGAAAATGACGTGTGAATGGCGCTAGATAACGTCACGCTAGTCCGCCCAGTGATTTGTCGCGCAATATATCACTAGATTTTACCACTGCTATATGGGCGACCAGTGTTAAAATACCTAATTAATATAAGTGTTGTACACTTGTATTAATTACTATAATAATTCACTGTTAGGAGGTCAGTTATAAAGAAGATCATATCACGAGCACGGAGCGCTCATACAGTGAATTATTACTCAACAATTCGATGCAAGAGCTGAACTACTTCGATTCTAACACTCAAAATATTTTTCACTCAAATCCTCCCAACCTTCCTGCCGGCGAAAAATCTGGTCATAAATACCATTTCGAATCAAAATTTGTTTTAATAAGTTGTATGTTCACTTGTATTAATTAGGTCATAGATACCATTATACACTTGTAGTAATTAGGTCATTGATATACTATTCAGTCTGGTCATAAATAGCATTTAGATATTTAGATATGTAATGATTGGTTAAAGTAGTTGTGTACCTTTTCTTTATACAATCAGTCACAGATACTACATGAATTAGTCATTGATATCATTTACACGTCCCAGAGATCGGGTGACTTTGGGGTGAGGTCGAACTGACGTCGACTTTGTTAATATCAACAGAGGTCCGGGTTATTTCAGACTTGACAAAAGTCTAATCATTAAGACAAATATACAAGATTTAGTAGAGTTAAATAATACGGCGAACCCAAATACTTTATGAGAACTTATAAAAGGTACAATCCGTAACGGAACAATTCGATATGCAACAATTAAAAAGAAGGAACAGAATAAACGCGAGCAGAATATTTTAACTGATATAGAGAATATAGAAGAACAATTAAGCCGCACTGATAACATACTACTAGCTGAAACATTAAAAACAAGGCTAGATGAAAAGAAAAAGTCGTTAGATACATTAAATGAACAAAAATTAAAAGGCATAACATTAAGATCTAAAGCACAAATAGTTGAACAAAGCGCAAAAAATAGTAAATATTTTGCAAGTTTAGAAAAGAAAAAATCAGAAGCAAAACTTATAACACGATTAAATATAAACGGAAATGTTATCACAGATCCATCAGATATTCTGAAAGAAAGAAGTTTTTATGAAAAAACTGTATTCAAAAAGAGACCAGAAAACTTCTTCATACAATTTCTTTGACAATTCAATCAAGAAATTAAATGAAAATGATAAATTGTAAAGTGAAAGATTAATCACAATAGATGAATGCGCTAAAGCTCTACATGAAATGAAAAGTCCAGGATCTGAACGTATAACCACAAAATTTACAAAATTTTTGGAATGATATAAAGCAGTCTTATCAATTATTCATATGAAAATGGACAATTAACCGAGCTTCAAAAGCAAAGTATTATTACCCTTATTCCTAAATCCGACAAAGATACGACTGGTATAAAAAAAACTGGAGACCAATAAGTTTAGTAAATGTAGACTATAAAATAGCAACCAAGGTTATTGCAAACAGAATAAAAGAAGTACTGAGTAGTATAATTGGTGGTTCTCAAACTGGTCTTATGAAAGGAAGATATATCGGCGAAAATATAAGATATACTCTGAACAGTCACTCTTTATTTATGACGTTTCGGCCTTTATCAAAATTATGAAATTTGTACAAGACTACATATTTGAGCGTTTACATTCCTCTCAGCATTCAAACATGGGATCACGGAAATGACGTTACGTGAAGACAACGTACGGCGCGCAGCCGTCATAAGCAAACATTGGCGCGACGTTGAAAAGATGAACAAATAAACCGCGACACGAGAAAAACAACAAAGCGGCCGCGCGCCAAGGGCAGACCGAGATCAGAGTTTGTAATGTTTCTTATGCCCGGGCTGATCTGGGTCTGCCCTGGGTCAAACAAATTCATCTATAATATGACAAAAAATCTGAAACAAAATGGAATAATTTCTTTTTACATGATAATTTGAACTGGAAAGTTATTTAGGCTACGCCAATATAATCACTTATGGACATAAAAATTTGAAGCTTCCAATATAAATTTCTGCACAAAATTATACCGACAAATCAGTTTTTAGCTAAATGTAATATAGTAAGTTCATCGCTGTGCGAGTTTTGCACTATGGAAATAGTAAATACAAATCATCTTTTTTTGGAGTGCATACATGTACAAAGCTTTTGGACACAGTTTTTTACTCTCTTACAGGAAAATAAAGCAAATATTGAACTAAACGTAAAAAAAGATAACTAAAGTAGATACTCAAGTTAAAATAAAATCATTAGATTTGTAGCAAAATATTTCATTTTCGCAAACAACTATTCAAAAACGATACAGTCTTTGCCAGCTTTAAGCCATATATATACCAGAAAATCCAAATAGAGAAGGAACTAGCCTTTAAAAAGGACAAACTTGCCCACTTCGAAAATAAATGGAAAAACACTCAGCATATATTTATTTAATACTTCACCAACTTTACAATCTGAACAGTTGGAAGGCGGCACACAACTCAAGATTTTCTTTAATCGCCGTAAAAGTTGACATTATTTTGAAAGAAAACTTTAGGTGGGGGGGGGTGGGGGGGGGAGGGCTAAGTTGTTACGGACAGCATCATGACCTTACGCGCCAGTAACCAACTGTGATGTAACGTGTGCTCACATACGATTGTTATCATCGAGTAATAGCGATGTCATATGCTAATAAAGTTTCCTTTTAAAAGGAAAGGCTTGCCGAGTTTTTACTGCCGTCGCACTGCGATGTAAGCGCCTGGCATCGACGTCATTTTGACGTTATGTGCCCGCTGGGTTAATACCAACGGAAGGGGAATTACGAGAACTAGCGTATGAGGACTAAACAAAAAGATATTTAGACTAATTATGAAGTTGTTGTCGTACACTTCTCGTCACAATTTATTTTTCAACTAAATCCCCTCTTAGGCCAGCGATTCTGCAGTGTTTGGATTCCAGTTGCATACAAAGGTTCTTCTTGCATGTCAAGAAATTCCAGGACAACCAAAATGAAGTCATAATCACTGACAAACTGCTTTCCAGCCAATTCTTGAAAACGGTGGAAGTAATCCACAGAAATGCAGCGACAACACGCCTTTGATAACTTTACTCGGGGATGGATCTTGATTTTCTGCTTCAGCTGCTTCAGTAATTGACCTCGCATTCCCCACTATTTACCTGTCCCTAAACAGGTGGTTAACATGCAAACACTTTATGAATCCCGAATGACTGAAGCGATCACTTTGTCATCCGAAGGCATAGCCATTGCCTTCTTTGGAGACATGGCGAAGTGTTGTGGCATGTTTCCATAGTTTCGGGTGTTGGTTCGGTTCTGGCTGAGAGAGATAGACCTGTGGCTCATCCACTGTCTTAAAACTGTCAATGAATCCCTCAGAGAGTTTAAAATCTCAACGGTTCTGAAATTGTCCACTCTTTTCGTTACCTGTATTCCTACAAGAGGTTTCAAGGACAGACTATTCATGAATGGTCAAACGGTATTGTATTAGATGTTGAATTGAGTACATTACACCGCTGCTTGCCATCGACATGGCCTTTGCAATGAATACACGTTACCTATACACCGGCGTTACCGTATTTTGCATATATTAACGCGGCCACTGTGCATATTAGCCACACACACACACAGATAGATGGGATACTTTATTTGGTAAAAGGTGATGAGTGATGAGGAAAATCTCCAGAAGCTAAATTTGAAAGTTGATTTTTTCTGCTTTGACAGGTTATCCAGATACAGAAATCTCCAGACGCATCGGCGCAGTCTGATCAATCCATCCTCAGCATGACGTATTCCTGGATCATGGAGAATATAAATACCGAAAAAGAAAGACCCTGGTCAGTCTGCACGGATGCATCAGCTCGAGCGTGGTGGCTGCTCTACGTAGTTACATTACACAATACCCTACTGCATTTTTTCGCCCAAACGCCGCTGTATGCTAAAAACAGCAAGCTTTTTGGAAAAGCTAATTCTTGTACGATAAGCGTCATGTGTACGGAAAGTGCCGACCGTTGGCGACAATGCGATCAAAAATAGAATAAAATCCCGGCTGTTATTTTTAGCAGATGCGGTAAATCAGCTATGGATATGATTAGACTAAGTCGGACGAGTTCTCCGCTTGTTGCAATGAAACGTTCGTATATGTGAAGAACAACATGAACAAATGCAGTCTCAAACCGGAACGAGCTTTTCAATCTATATGGCTTGCGGCCTTTGGGCCGCAAGCCAAAAAGTGTTAAATCTGAATGAAATCCGATCTTAAGCTTTTCCTTTAAATGATCAGTAACTGACGGACAGATTCAGACTAATTTAACTTTAATCAGATTAAACAAGTGTTATAGTACGATTCTTATCATCGAGTAAATGGCGATGTCATATAATGACAAGTTCATAGACATTTTTATTCAATGAAAGATACTACTACTGCGACTGATAATAATCCTCGCTTCCTACGTCCAATATGATGAATATTATGAATGTTCCCAGCAAAGAAATACCTGTTGAAATGGCGAAAAATATTCTATCGTCTCTCGATAACTTCTTTTGTAAATCGCGTATTTTTTGTTCTTGGTTTGTACTGTCAGTGCGTACCTTCTTGTGAAAATAAACCATTGTTTGAAATAAAGACAAAATCATCGTAGCTGCACTAAATGAAAACGCAAACGCAACGTATATTGATAATAAAGAAATGCGCTTGCTGCTGGAGGGTAACTGGTATGCTAGTGTCGAAACAAACACTCCATATGCAAGGAAGAGGGTTGCTGCTATGCTCCCCTTCTCACCGCTTTCTACAGGCACCAGAAGAGTAACACTGTTAATGGTTTGAAGAATAAGAACTGGCGCAATCAATGCGCTCATTGCTACCTGTGGCAGTCTTTGTAGCTTTATATTTAAAACAAGAGACGTACTTCCTGACTGAGAGTTAAAAGCAACGTCAACAAGTACCCAACGCGAATTTATTTTAAAGTCATTTTGGCTTGTACTGTTGCTATAAGCTTCTATATTAACATGTCTGGCTAAACTGTGCGTGACTGAAATACTCACAGAACAAGACTGTGTATCATATGGATAATACTTTGCGTCTACCTCACAAAAAGCACTGTATACTCCTTTTGAGACCCACGTGGCTTTACCGGAATGATGATACATTACAAAATCTTCATTATTGTCTAATTTTGTAAAACTGTCAAATCCCATTCCGACAACAATTGCCGGAGACCAAACCTGGCTGATAGGAATGTCTATTTCATCAATTCCTTCAAAGTTATCAGGCTCCCATTGGATATTGTCATCACTCCATTTCAATGTAAACGTGCCTGCTGTTCCCAATACCTGATCTACAACGTCAAATTCTGTTATGCTTTCTATGGAAAATTCTATTGTTACATTTACGAACTCCGTCAGATCTTTCCTTGGTTTTATTCGCGTGTCGTAGCCAGTAAGAACTTCCGTGTATATTTTTGTTAGGTTGTCATAAGATGGGCTGGTACGAACAGTTCTGTGCAAATATTGACCAAGTTGAATAAACACCATCAACGATCGCAGTCCATAGAAACTTGCCATATTTAAACTACAGTGCTGGGTTACATACACTAGCCTGAAAACACAAAATTCGGACTCCCGTTATCGTTCATAACATGCCATTCCATTCATATTTTGCAGGAGAATATTAAAGGTTGAAACGTGATTTTTCCACAGATGTCTGCCCAATAAAAATCATATTATACTCAGCATCTTGAAAAGTATTGTAAATAGTTAGCCATTCCAGCGAAGAATCTGGCAGATTGCATGATATGTTGGCATATTAAGGTTTCAGAATCAAACCAAAATTGTATAAACATTCAATGCGCGACCATACCTGTACCCACTAAATTTTAGGTGAGTTAGTCAAAAGTTGCTGTGGAAACCGAAGATAATTGTTTTCCCTAGACACAAGCAAAATGTGCTTCAATATACATGTATATATAAGTAAGACATTTTCGGGAAGCTTAAATTGTTTTAGAGCCGACAAAGTACTTCTTGCAATGCTTTCAGTGGCACTATCTACATTACCCATTCAACTGTTATCAAAATCTGTTTGAACAGTTTTGAAATAAACGTCGAAATACGAGGAGTAATCAAAAAGTTCTGAGCCCAAGATACTTCTAGTAAATCTGTGCACGTGTGCTTAATACGAATATTATCAGTTATCATTTACTAGCTTTCGATGGAACTTTCAAAAATATTTGGCGAAAGTTACCTTTTTTACGGCACCTTAAAGGCAAGAGGGGTGGCATTTTTTCAAAATAACATTTAATATCTGTTTGTCTTGCCTTACTATGAAAAATCATTCTTCACGTTCTACAAGATTTAAACGGTTTTTGTTGTAGTATTGTATATAAAAACATAATTTGTCATTAGTTCGATGGAAATGCAAAATATTGTATCATCTGGTGGCTTTACCATAAATCCTTTTTTATTGCAACCCTGAAATTTAAAGACGCATACTCAACTTTCCTGTTTGTTAGGAACATGATGAGCAAAACCAAACAATGTTCACACACATATAAACATTGACATCTTACACGATTTTTGTCAAAAAGAGTTTAAACATATCCACTTCTGTGCACGCAGAGCATGCGACTCCGATTGTGCACTGTCTGCAGAAACTTTCAAAATAGACACTTTCTGGAAATTAAATTTTTGCTTTTTATTTTGAAATGGAATAAAATTATGTTTGCATATATCATCATTTACCGGGATGCTGCAGGATATATATTTGCAAAAACACAATTGCAAATATTTGACTCTGCTAAAGTTGTGGTTGGTCAAAGAGTTATACAGTGCACTCATGGCGGTAACTGTAAAAGTGGAAGTGTTATCCAATTGATATTTAAGATAAATTACCGAAAGTTGGTGTCTGTTGCTCTGTTGGATGGCTGTTTAAAATCAGTAACTGGAATTCGCTCTGAAGGTTTCAAAACATGGTGGGGCTTAGAACTTTTTGATCGCTCCTCGTATGTGCAATTTAGGATCAAAGTTCACAATGCATCAGTAATCTTATAGATTGGTAAAATCTGACGAAATTGACTGAAGTCGATACGAAATATCTTTTATGGTATAAAAAACCCTGAAGATAACTGTAAACGATATTTGAAGTACAGCTGTGGGACGTTGAAAACCTGTTAAAGATTACTGTATAAACGGGTCCTTAGCAACTAGCCTCTTGGTTGATTTGGGTCTTTTGACTGAATTGCAAACAGAATATCTTCTACGTGTGACAAATTATGAAGAAACTTCTGATTTTCTCTGGCTTTCGTCACCAGATTTTGTTAGGGTCACTGATGAGGTTTGAGTAGCCTACACTTCAAAGTATGGCCCATGTTCCATCTTGTGAATGTGTTTTCAGCTCTTAAAGGAACTGTTTAAAATTTTAATTTGACTTCACTGCAGCTTGACATGTGTGGCCCTGTGTGGCGCCCGTGATTTCATCCATAGTGACGATTATAATTTAGTTTTGTCCTTTGAGGTAGATGATATATTCTGAGAAAGTTTGATTGATTTAGACTTTTTGTAGACTGTGGCTTGTTAATCATTTGGACCCCCTTTTTGCTAGTAAGCAGTTTAGCTAGCCTTCTCAAGGCGGCACTTCTGTTTTGGTTCGTTGCTATGTCTGTTATTGATATATTGTTTGTGATGTAAAAGATTGTCTCCCTCGCTAATTTTGTGTTTTCAGAAATAACTATTTGGACGAAATTTCATCAGACAATATGTTATAGTATCGTAATTAACAGTATATGTGTTAAAAATGCGTTTTTTCGATAAATATGGAATGAAAAATAATCTTCAGATTAAAATGCAAATTACTAATTTTCCCCATGGTCTATAAGAATATTGATTTCGATCAAGTGTGTCATGTGATCATGTACAGGTATTTTTCTTATTCGTGCACGTGATTGTGACGTTTGAATACATTATATATTCCAATGAGGCGATTTAGAGCGCGGTCCGCGATTTTTTCAGAATTAAATATATATATATATTCTTTTAAGTCACTTATATCAAATATTATTCTTTTAACTATATGTCAAATGTATAGTAAGACCATTTCAGACATATTGCATGAAATACTTCACCAAATCATTTTTTTATAATTTCTTTCAAGGGGTATATCTTTAAGGCTAACCCGGTGACAACCTACATGGGAAATGGCTGTTCACATGTGTGCCGCCGATGATGTCTTTGGTGGTTACTTATTTTTTTGTGTTCTTTTCCCACATGGTGACTTGGATGGGATCAGGGATTGAATTGTGTCTGTTTCGGGGATCGTTCCTATTCACGTTTTCAAGTTATGTGTAAGGCACAGGCATTGGCCTTTTGCAATCTGTTGTATAACCTGTATCTATTTGCATATTTGTTTTTATCAACCAGTTTTAGCCCCTTAGCAACCGACTCTTACGAGATTTGAAACTCTTAGTTAACTCCACTGGGAGTAATGTTTCGGAAATGGCTGCTGAAGTAAGGAGGAAAATCCTCAGGAATGACACGATTCAATCCCAGATCCAACCCAAGACACCATTTGGGAAAGAGACGACACAAAATTAGTCACCACCAAAGACAACACCAGTGACAGCCATGTGAACAGCCATTTCCCATGCCATGGAGGTGGTTAACGAGCTTGCCTGAACATCGCAAACAATATACCAATACCAGACATAGCAACTAACAACGAACAACCAAGAAGAACTAAAATAGAACTGCAGCCTTGGGACGTCCAGTAATGAAATTACTGGGGGGCTTAACCAGTTTTTGGTCGACCAACCCTCGCCTTTTGTTCTGCTTTGGTTCATCAGTTACTTAGTTGTTCAACCCAACAAAAGCCTTGGGACGTCCAGTAATCAAATTACTGGGGGGCTTAACCAGTTTTTGGTCGACCAACCCTCGCCCTTTGTTCTGCTTTGGTTCATCAGTTACTTAGTTAATCAACCCAACAAAAACAAACACCGCTCACACAACAGTCTTACAAAAAGCACCAAACCTGACATTAAGAACAAACAGACAACATTTATTTTACCTGTTTTCAATTTTTTAATGTCTGACATTGTAACCTTAAAATAACAAACATATATCAAAACAGTCAAAGCGACAAACGACACATGGAACAACTAACAAGAACAAGACAGAAGTGCCGCCTTGGGATGGCCAGCAGTCGAATTACTGGGGGTGGGGCGGGAAGGGGTGGGGGCGGGGGGGGGGGGGCTTATCCGGTTAGGGGTCGAGCCATTGGTCCTGCTTTGGTCCATGAGACAGTGGAAGATTTCTAACTCAAAAGTGTAATATTTCAGGAACTCAGAAATTAAAACTAAGATAAAACAAACACAAAATAGCAACACTGAAAATCTGGAGCAGAATAAACGTACCAGTTAAACCACGGTGAGCCCGACTGAAGACGTCCTAAAATGGATGTCAGTCGCCTGTCGTCTGCGTTACAGGGTGGAAACAACCCATTTTGACCAGCCTTATAGGTTGCTGGCAACCAGTCACTTTAAATGCATATATGTAACAGGCACCACCTATATTGCAACCAGCCAATATTATGACTCAAGTGCCGGGCCGCGTAGCGCAATCGGTAGGGCACCTGACTCATAAGTTAGAGGTCATGGGTTCGAAACCCAGTGTGGTCACATACTTTCGTTTTTCCTTCCGCTGATTCAAGAAGGGCAGTTGTCAGTTACTGGCGAAAGTATGTGCACTTAGTACTGGTTAACCGCTTAGGAGGTCTAAGCCTGCCCAGGAATAGTGTGGTTAGGTTAACTGACCGTCCCGACATGACCTTAGCTGTTTACCGTGGACGTTAAGCGATAAATCAATCATGACTCAAGCACTGAACAGTTTGCACTTAACATACTAAACATGCTTTACTAAACATGGTTTTAATTACGTTAAACTCGATTCAGCGGTAGCGGCGTTAACATTTCGGCGTCCCAGCCACTTCTGTATTTTATCATTTCTATGGAAGTATGGAATTGCAGTTGCTGTCCTGTCAAGGTACAGTTTCCTTGCACTTCCTCTACTACGACAGAAGTTTATATATACGTGACAGTATGCACACATGCTGGCCATATACTATTTGCTATGTACTGTTTCCTGTGCACGGTCTACTGTGTACTGTTTTTGTCCTGTTCACTGTCTTCTGTCTCCTACAAAATAGTTTTTCCGCTATTGCGAGAGTATGCGCGCACACAACTAGCTTTTGCTGTTTTTCCCCTTGTGCAAAATCAATATCGCAGTTGAAGTACTCAGTGAACAATAGACAGGACGCAGAAGACATAAAACACTATGCAGCACACAATACACATATGACATTGTAGAGAGTATACAGTCAGTATATGTCCCTGCTTTTGGAGACGTAGTAGTAGGTAAAACACATAAGAAGATTATTATTCGGGCCAGATTTTTTTCTGTCTTTAGGGCCTTTTTTCGGACAAATCAAGGACGCATTATCATTTTCAGTATTAGCATTACCCCATTTTAAAGGAAAAAAAAAAGGAAAAAAAAAGAAAGAAAAAAAAAAAAAAAAAAAAAAAAAAAAAAACAATAAAAGACCCAACAAAGAGAATCGAATGGCGGCAGGAATGTTTGGATACCGGGTTCAAATTAGCTGAGGGGTGGGGCGGGATGGGGATGTCGATTTGTGCAGTTTGACCAATTTTCCGGCTAAACAGGGGGTTCAAACTAACCTCCCGAACACCCTCTGGATCTGCCACTGGAATGGTGGGGTCCTTCATGATTTTGCGACGGAATGACAAATACTACAAAACACCCAATATTGAATGATATTGACCGGAAATTGAAAGTTTGCATTTATTGCTATGTCACTGCAGAGCTTTTGACAAAACTTTTACAGGAATGTTTCCAAAGTAGTCCTCGTATAACAACATGCAATTTATTTAAATAACCGGATAATAATTTAGTTGTTTGAGATGATGACCGAACGGTTTAAAATAGAAAACATATTCAAAATATAATCTCCTCAAAACCTTTCTGGTCACTAAGGCTCAAAATATTTACAGAAAGGCTCTTAGTTCTAGCTTCTATAAAGAAAAGAAAAAACTCTTTTTTTTGTTTGTTTTTCATGGCAATTGCTCCAGCAGTTTTGTTGCCACGGGAACTTAAAGTTGCCATTGATTCATATTTGGAAATTTGAAAATTTGCAATTATTGCTATGTCACAGCAGATATTTTGACAAAACTTTTACAGAAATGTTCCTTGAGTAGTTATCTACAAACTGTTATTCAAATTGCACAATTTGGCTGGTTGCCATGGGAATCGAATATTAAGAAATAGAAATAGAAAAAAATATGAATGCTCAAAGTGTACAGAAAGGACTTTAATACTAGCTTCTATAAAAATGCAATTTTGATGGCAATTGCTCTAGCAACTTGGTTGCAATGGCAATTTATGTTTTCCATTGCCTTCAAATGGGTAAAGTAGAAATTGACAGTGTTGAGCTCTCCTGAGCCAGCGGCTCCGGGGGAGCTTATAGGATGGTAAGGCTCCGTTGTCCGTCGTCCGTCCGACCACAATTTCAAATGACTTTTCTTCTGATACCGCTGGGCCGATTGTAACCAAATTTCATATGCAGTCTCCTGGGGTCTTAGTAACGAAAAGTTGTTCGATCGGTCCTGGTCACATGACCAACATGGAAGCCATGCCCATATATGGTAAAAACCAATATAAATCTTCTTCTCCAAAACCAATAGGCCGATGGTCTTGAAACTTGGTATATATGAGTTTGCAAGTGCTACAAAGAATGTTCAAATTATGACCTTGGGTTGACCCTGACCCTTTTTACGGTAAGGTCAAAGTTACCTTGTGCTTTTATATGGAACATTACTAGAACATACGATATCTTGGAAACTGTTGAATTTTTTGGCTAAAAATCTACAGTCATCTTAATGAGTACAGGAATATTTATGAGTACAAGAAGTCAACATCATTCTTTGACCTTTGACCCAGAACTTTCATATTTTGACAATTTCAAGCAATCTCCTCAAAAGCCACTGGGCCAATTTAAAACTAAATATCATATGGAACCTCCAGGGGTTGAGGGAATGAAATTTATTCATACGGTCCATGCCACATGACCAACATGGCCGCCACGCCCATATATGGTAAAAACCTTTAAAAATCTTCATCTCCAGAAACAATTGACCGAGAGCCTTGAAACTTGGCGTGTAACATTCTGTACTCGAGTACTATCAAGATTGTTCAATTTATGTCCTTGAGTTGACCTTGACTTTTTTATGGCAAGGTCAGATATGAAAAAAATGCTAGAACATAAGATTTCTTGGAAAGTTTTGAAGATTTAGGTCTAAAAAATTGGTATCTACAGTCATCTTAATGAGTACATGAAGATTTGTAAGTACAAAAGGTCTAGGTCATTCTTTGACATCTCCTCAAAATCACTAAGCCAATTGTAGCCAAATTCCATAAAGAGCCTCCAGGGGTTACGGGAATGAAAAAAAAATCTAACGGTTCAGGTCACATGACCAACCTGGTAAAACCCTTTAAAAATCTTCTTCTCCAGAACCAATTGACGGATGGCCTGGAAACTTAGTATGTAGCATTGGGTACTCCAGTACTATCGAAATAGTTCAAACGAATAACCTTGGGTTGACCATGTCTATTTTACGGCAAGGTCAAATATGGGAAAATGCTAGAACGTTAGATTCTTTAGGAAGGTTTGATGATTAAGGCGTAAAAATTGGTATATACAGTCATCTTAATGAGTACATGAAGATTTTTCAGTACAATAGGTCAAGGTCATTTTTTACTTTTGACCCAGAACACTCTCATTTTGACAATTTCAAACAATCTCATCAAAATCCACTCGGCCAATTGAAGCCAAATTTCATATAGAGCCTCCAGGGGTTTAGGGAATGAAAATTTGTTGACACTTCCAGGTCATATGACCAACATGGCCTCCATGCCCATTTACTGTAAAAACCTTTAAAACTCTTCTTCTCCAGAACCAATTGACCAACTGCCTTGAAACTTGATATGTAGCATTGGGTACTCGAGTACTATCAAGATTGTTAAAAAGATGACCTTGGGTTGACCCTGACCTTATTTACGGCCAGGTCAAATATGGAAAATGCTAAAACATAAGATTTCATGGGACGTTTTGAAGATTTTGGCCTAAGAAGAATTGGTATAAACAGTCGTCTTAATGAAGTCATAAAGAATCATGAGTACAAGAGGTCAAGGTCATATTTTGACCTTTGATCCAGATCTCTCATATTTTGACCTTTTCAAACATTTCCTCAAAAGTCGAAGGGTCAATTGTAATGAGATTTTCATATAGAGCCTCCAGAGATTGATTGAAAAAAATTGTTCAAAAGGTCCAGGTCAACATGATCAAACCACCATACCCATTTATGGTATTAACCTTTAATGTTTTTCATCTGCTGAACCAATACACCTATGGCTTGAAACTTGATATGTAGCATGCAGCACTAGAGTACTACCAAGACTGTTCAAATGATGACCGTAGGTTTACCTTGACCTTTTTGCGGCATGGTCAAATATGTGAAAATGCTAGAACATACGATTTCATGGAAAGTTTTGAAGATTTTGGCATAAAAATTGTATATAGTTATGGTTGTCTTAATGAGTACCTGAAGATTTATGAGCACAAGAGGTCATGGTCATTATTTGACTTTCGACAAAGACTCATATTTTGACAATTTCAGACATAATAAAAAGCCACTCAGCCAATAGCTCAGGTGAGCGATTCAGGGCCTCATGACCCTCTTATTTGCTGTCTCACTTCAATTATTTAGCGTTTTTTTACAGAAATGATTTTTAAGTAGTCCTATGTGATTCATATGAATTTGTTTAAATCACTGAATTTGATTGGTTGTCATGGCAACATAAAGGTAAATTTTCGTAAAATATTCAAAAATCTTCTCCTCAGATGCCATTGCTGGAACGAAGCAGCTCTACTTTGCATACAGTTTCCTGACATAAGCCTTTAAATATTTATATCAGATTTGGCTCTAAATTATATAGACAAATGAAGCTATTCCTATGGGCACTGATAGTGAATTGTGCCCCTCTTGTAGCTGATCTGTTTTTGTTTCATGCTGACTCTTTTACTTGTTTTCTACTGAGCGGGCAATAATGAACATGGTAGCTTGGGCTCAAACTAATTGCTTAGGGCAAATATATGCAATGTATGCAGTGAGGTTTAAAAGATTAAAAAAACAAGAGGGCCATGAGGCCCTGATCCGCTCACCTGAGCAATTGGCATAGTGGCTTTTTCTTATGTCTGAAATTGTCAAAATATGAGTCTAGGGTCAAAAGTCAAAGACTGACCATGACCTCTTGTACTCATAAATCTTCATGTGCTAATACCCATTAAGACAACTATATATACCGTTTTTAAGACCAAAATCTTCAAAACTTTCCATGAAATCTTATGTTCTAGCATTTTCCCATATTTGACCATGCTGCAAAAAAGGTCAAGGTGAACCCAAGGTCATCATTTGAACAGTCTTGGAAGTACTCTAGTACTCCATGCTACTTACCAAGTTTCAAGGCCATAGGCATATTGGTTCTGGAGAAGAAAAATATTAAATGTTTATACCATAAATGTGTATGTCAGCCATGTTGGTCATGCGACCTGGACCATTTGAACACATTTTTGTTCCCTCAACCCCTGGAGGCTCTTTATGAAATGTGACTACAATTGGCCCTTTGGCTTTTGAGGAAATGTTTGAAAATGTAAAAATATGAGAGATCTGGGTCAAAATTCAAAGAATGACCTTGACCTCTTGTACTCATAATTCTTCATGACCTCATTAAGATGACTGTATATACCAATTTTTAGGCCAAAATCTTCAAAAATTCCCATGAAAGCTTATGTTGTAGCATTTTGCCATATTTGACCTTGCCATAAAAAGGTCAAGGTCAAGCAAAGGTCATAATTTGAACAATCTTGATAATACTGGAGTACCCACTGCTACATACCAAGTTTCAAGGCCATCCGTCAACTGGTTCTGGAGAAGAAGATTTTTAAAGGTTTTTATCATATATGGTCATGGCGGCCATGTTGGTCATGTGACCCAGACCATTTGAAGAATTTCTTTTCCTCAACCCCTGAAGACTCTATATATTTGGTTACAATTGTCTTTTAAAAAGAAGTTTGAAATTGTCAACCTATGAGAATTCAGGGTCAAAGGTCAAAAAATGACCTTGACCTCTTGTACTTATGAATCTTGATGTACTCATTAAGATGACTGCATTTTCCAATTTTTAGGCCTAAATCTTCAAAATTTTCAATGAAATCTTATGTTCTAGCATTTTCCCTTATTTGACCTTCCCGTAAAATGGTCAAGGTCAACCCAAGGTTATCATTTTGAACACTCTTGATAGAACTGGAATACCCAATGCTTCATACCAAGTTTCAAGGCCATCGGTCAACTAGTTCTGGAGAAGAAGATGTTTAAAAGTTTTTATCATATATGGGCGTGGCGGCCATGTTGGTCATGTGACCTGAACCTTTTGAACAAAATTTCATTCCCTCAACCCCTGGAGGCTCTATATAACATTTAGTTACAATTGGCCAAGTGGCTTTGGAGAAGATTGTTTGAAAATGTCAAAATATGAGAGTTCTGGGTCAAAGGTCAAAGAATGACCTTGACCTCTTACACTCATAAATCTTCAGGTACTCAACTGCATTTACCAATTTTAGGCCTTACTCTTCAAAACTTTCCATGAAATCATATGTTCTAGCATTTTCCCATATTTGACCTTGCAGTAAAATGGTCAAGGTCAACCCAAGGTCATAATTTGAACAATCTTGGTAGTACTCGAGTACCCAATGCTACATACCAAATTTCAAGGCCATCGTTCAATTGGTTCTGGAGAAGAAAATTTTTAAAGGTTTTTACCATATATGGGCGTGGCCGACATGTTGGTCATGTGACCAGACCAGTATGAATAAATTTTTGCTCCCTCAACCCCTGGAGGCTCTATATGAAATTTGGTTTCAATTGGCTCAGCGGCTGTTGAGGAGATTGTTCGAAATTGTCAAAATATGAGAGTTCTGGGTCAAAGGTCAAAGAATGACCTTGACCTCTTAAAGTCATAAATCTTCATGTACTCATTAAGATGACTGTAGAAACTGGTTTTTAGCCCAAAATCTGCAACAGTTTCCAAGATATCTTATGTTCTAGCATTTTGCCATATAAAAGCACAAGGAAGCAAATTTGACCTTGCCGTAAAAAAGGTCAAGGTCAACCCAAGGTCATAATTTGAACAATCTTGGTAGTACTTGTGTACCCGATGCTACATACCAAGTTTCAAGGCCATCGGCCTATTGGTTCTGGAGAAGAAGATTTTTAAAGGTTTTTACCATATATGGGCGTGGCGGCCATGTTGGTCATGTGACCAGGACCGTTTGAACAACTTTTCGTTCCTAAGGTCCCAGGAGGCTCTATATGAAATTTGGTTACAATTGGCCCAGCGGTTTCAGAGGAGAAGTCGTTTGAAATTGTGGACGGACGGACGACGGACGGACGACGGACGACGGACGCCGGAGCCTTACCATCCTATAAGCTCCCCCGGAGCCGCTGGCTCAGGTGAGCTAAAAACAGCTGTGCTTTAAACTTTTAATTCAGTTTTTTGTCGTAGTTTGTTGCAATATAAAACAAATTCTTTTTGAAGGTCAGCCAAAATTTGAAAATCTGTTTAAGAGTTGGTTGCTAGGAGGCTAAAACTAATTGCTAAGAACAAAGAAATACACCATTGTTTTCAAAAGATTGCAAAACACCAATACATGTACCAATTCTTTAAATATTACTTACAGTTGTTGTCTTCGTACTTTGCAACACAGATAATGTTCTGTTTACAAGTCAGTCAAAAGCTCCAAATCAAGTAAATGGTGGATGCCAAGGTTTTAAACTGGTTGCTTAGGACAAATTTATATAGCAGTTAACAGATTTTTAAATTCCTATAGCTGTGATTTAAATACCATGCATCTATCTTCAGATTTTTAAACAACATATTTTTTTTTGATTTTAGTCATTTTTGATATTTTCATAAGTTCTGTACAATCGTTAACGCATGAGATTCTTTACCATAAATTTCACATATGTTATCATGACCTTTATTTAAAACATATTCAAACAGAGTTTGGTGCCAATGATGTAGATTGTGTCAGTGAAAACATCACAAGAATGACCAATTTTGCTTTATATGCAATTACAAGTCAAAATTTAGGCACTGGTTAGGAATTCATACAATTAAATCCCACATCCTGCCCTAAAAACCAAAAGGAAAACACACACACACACACACACACACACACACACACACACACACACAATAAATAAATAAATAATAATAACTAAAATACTCACGATTAAAATACACTGCTATCGTCAACCGGTAAGCAAGCTCTATTCATTAGACATAAACACAGGTTTATAAAAACTTCATTATCCTAAGTTATTTGACGTAGACATATGAGAGCATGCATGACCTGCATCCGGGTTTCATTGTATGGGGGATAATAAACACAATCTACCATTTGTGAAAAGAAACAGTTTTAAAATGACGTTTTATGAATATAAACTTTATTTTGGCTTCGTTTCCTTTTTAATTTAATCGCCGTTATTTGCGGATAGACGTGTTTTATTCAATAATAACGAATGACGAAACGAAAAGTGTATTTGCAAATTTCATGACCCGTTTTAGCAGCCGTAAATCAGGCGCATTCGAGTTTTCCAATCATGTATTTAAAGGTCTAGTATGAAAGCCATAACCGCACCGCGCTTCCGATCTGCCGCGCCAGAAATCAGTTTTCTTTAACAACTGATGTATTTCTAACTAAATTACAAGGAAACAAACAATGCTTCTACTAGTGGAAGTCTGGGGGTCTGTGACTTCTAAAACTGAATGCCAGGAAGTCAGTGACTTCCAATTTTTTATCAACCTACCATTTATAAAGTGAATATTGACTTAAATAATGAGTTAAATTTGTTGTAATAATGGTATTTCACCCATTAATGAAGGAGAAAGCAATATAAATATGGACAGTCTGGAAGAAACCAAGTCTATCCTTCAGCATGACTTCCAAATGACAAACCTTGGAAGTCATATGACTTCCTGATTTTGATGGTTAGTGCTAGCACTGAACAAAATACAATGAGAACAAAAAAACTACTTTTCGAAGCTGAACAAAAAATCAGACATACCCCTTATCTTTTTGAATTTGTATACTAAGTCATCATAAAATTCTGGTTCCGATAGGCCTTCCTGTGAAAGTGATTTTAACCTGACATTGACTTTTGAAACCAATTCATTGCATCGGCGATAAAATTTTCTAGATAAGGAATTATTTCGATGCAGGCTTATCTTGATACTCATTCGCTCAATTGCACACACGCTCACTCACTCACAAACTCACGAATTCACTCCCTTAGCAATTGGGCCAAACGAAGTCGGGGAAAATCATGAAAATATGAGGCAGAAAAAGCTAAGAAATAGACTTTTAATAAGTGTTTCCCCGGTTACAGCTAGCTCCTGGTGAGGTATCGGTATTTTTGCAGTTCAGTCATGCCATTAAATCTTACTTGTGGCAAATAAACTAGGATATCGAAGTTGTATGGAAATGAGTAAGGAAAACATCAGTTTTGGCCATGGTGCCGCATGGTTATATACAATGTATCTATGCGCCAGTCATTTGTATCCACACGCCCCACCTACAGAAACGGAATTTTTACATTTCCGAGACCTGTGATGATTAGCTGATGGTAACAACCTTGCTCTTATTTCGACCCTATACTACAGAAAATTTCATAGGGTAAAGGACCCCAACCTTAAAACTCCGACACTATCGAAACAATTAAAATATAATTGCCCTGCACCTTGGTCCGGCTATCCCAGCACCATAGTATTATTGTAGGTCCGGAACGTCCCGTTACCATAGTCTAGCTGCAGTTGCAGTTATCCGTTGAGGGATTATTGGGTTGCCCTTTATATTAATTCATGTTTTGTCCACCATTTTGAAGGACTTCTTATTTAATCAACAATCGAACAAACTCTATTCGTTTATTGTGTTTCCGTTCATTCCTGGCGCAGCCCATCTTCGTAGGTTGGGGCGAGGATGCAAATGACAGCAGGCCGAATTGACCCGGACGAGTTGAATGGAGGCCGAGTTGACCCAGGAGCCGTGAAAGAAAAAAAAAAAAAACAGAAAAAAAAAAATTACAGAAAGCAGGCCGAGTTGACCTGCTTCTTCCATGACATACTATCGTCGGACAATAGTTGTAATCGAACTCGACCAAGGCTGATCACGATAATCCTCAATCGGGTGTTCATGTTTCGTCCTTGAACAAGACACATTTACTTTACAAAAGTACTGATAATACCCAGGAAGCGGTGGATCCGTCCTGACATGACTAAAAAGTTGTTCTTTAAAAACGAATTTCATCTTCGACAATTATCTTTTTTAAAGATGTTTCTTGTCAAGGTTAATTTGGCTAAGATCTTTCAGCAAACTGAATTGTCGCCAGTTATATAATAATTTTTGCAATGTTTCCAAAATCTAACGTTAACCCATTAATGCCTTGTGTCTCATAAAAGGGACATTGACAAAAAGAGCAGACCAGATCAGTCGCAGCAAGACGTGGCGTCTGACAGGATCTACACTGTTTGCATAAGGAAAATAGATACTTCTCCAGAAAAAAATAATATAAATATCTGTTACCCCTTAAATTACAATTGGACTCTTTTAATACTGTAAGGATAGAAGAGTCTACAACCAGTAGTCATAAATTGGTTGATAGAAAAATGCGTTCCATGAGACATCAGAATTAGATTCACTAAGATATCAACAACACAAAAACTATAATTTTAATTTTCACCGTGAATAGAAATACTTGCATGGGGTGTGGGTGGGTTCGGTGTGTGTGTGGGGGGGGGGAGCAATTTATCAGGATGAACTTGTCTCCCGTTTTGTCAGTGGCTTCTCTTGAAAAATAAGACTGCTGTGCTTCCTCAAGAAAATAACGCCCATCAGGTCCCTCGTCCGAGGAAGTAAATGGAACACATTTCAGTTGTTTCCCTTTGTAAAAATGGAAAGAGAAGTTCAGTTGTACCCACACCGCTTAATTACCACGTTATAATGGAGGAAGTAATAGACATGTGATGATTTCCTCTAATAATAGATCGTTTACTAAGTTTGCAAAGACTGAATTTCTTAAAGTTTGTAAGTTACTGCCAAGTTCCATTATCAGCAAAACCTTAAAAAAATAATGGAGTTTGAAATGAAAATATTTTCTGATTATGTTTCTGTTCAGTGACGGCCATATTTTTGTTAAGTCCACACGTTAAACCTTCTTTAGTAGCTCTTCCTTGCATTTAATAAAAAATTTCTTCTTACACATCATCCATATTAATACATTGAAGCCCGATAATTACACTACAGAAAAATATGTACTACTTTTGGTTCTGCATCCACACTTGTTTATAGTAAGCCCTGGTAACAACAGAATATAACTTCAGAACTTGTTAAAATGCGGAATTCTAGTGCTTGAGCAGTTTCAATTTGATTTTGAAAGAAGGCGCCGCTTTCAATGACCGCCATTCGGCTATTTACGTCAACGACTGGCATGTATAAACTGACGTCATTTTTTGCCGTCTTCGTGACGTCGTCATCTAAAATGCCAACGTCACTTGACAACGCAGATACGTGACCTCCAATACAAGCAATGCATTGGATGCTTGTGATTTTTATCCGGACCTGGGTAAGACTATAAGTATCTATCATGGGTTTGAGGTGTGGAAAAATCCGTCACGAGGGTCACTTTTTGGTATCACGAGGCTTGCCGAGTTATGCTGAACAGTGATCCCGAGTGGCGATTTTTCTATCCACACCTCTCACCCGTGATAGATACTTTTTCTCGCACACCACGTTGTGTTTTAACTTCAGAACTTGATGAAATGCGTAATCCTAGTGCTTGGGGGGTTTCAATTTGATTTTGGAAGAAGGCATCACTGTCAACGACCGCCATTCGGCTTTTTACGTCAACGGCTGGCGTGCATAAACTGACGTCATTTTTTCCGTCTTTGCGACGTCATCATCTAAAATGCCACCGTTACTTGACGACACAGGTACGTGAGCTCCTATACAAGCAATGCATTGAGAGCTCTTGATTTTTTTCCGGTCCGGGGTCAGAACACCCAGGGTAAGATCAGATTTTCTATCCCAGGTGAAAAGAATGGCATTTTCTATTCGGTGTGCAAGAAAAAAAGAATCTATCATTGGTCTCCGATGCGGACAGGGAAATCCCAACTCGAGGGCACACGGGGTGTGTCGGAAACGAGGCTTGCCGCTTACCAAAAATCCAACAGATCAAACTAAAATGTATACAAAACTATTCTTTGTATTCTAGTTAAGAAAATAAATATCCATATCATGATTCAGTCTCTAGCGGAGATATTGACTTTTTATGTTGTGAACGCTGGAAATATGTTCCTAAAGCTGCCAGTTTCGTAACAAAAAATAAGAATAATCATAGAGCCCGGTCTCCAGCATATTTAATATTTTCATGACATGTTAATATATTTAAAGTTTGTCTGCAGACAAAATATAAAATGTGCTGGAGGCCGAACTCATATATTTTGAAAGCCGAAAAGGTTACCAAAATCGTCATTTTCGTCAGAAACTGCTGGGGGTATGCGTATGTATAAGATAAAAACACAAATATTTCCTAGAAATCTCGATGTTAAACATTGCACACTACTCCTATGTTAATTTCGCAATGCATATACATTGTATGTTTGCCACATGTCGTGCTCTTACAAGTCCGTTACAATTGATTATTATATAGCAAAATCAGATCCAAAAAACACAGGGACGCTGATAATGACATATAATATTGTACACATTCCAAACGTTGGCAGACACACAGTCAAAACGCAAGTGACCGTCCCTAAAATATTATGTCCCTTATCGGAGGATACGATCTACTCAACAATAACCATTCTTACAGGAAGAACCCATGCGTCTTCTATTGTAAGAACCATATAACCTAAATGTTACAATGAAATATAACTGCCATTACACCACAATGATTACAATCTACGTAATCATTGGTTACAATAGTTACATGTCACCGTCATAGCCATCAAACCGGGCCTTCAAAAATTGAGTCCCGCTGTTTGCGCCATTTCACATGATAATATTCGAGAAAACAGACTTGCATGTGATTATATAAAGTAACTGAATATGTTTTTAAAGTATTTGTCATGCATATAACTGAACAAAAATTAATTTTAACACCTGTATACGGATTAGGGTCTATAGAACCAATCAGATTAACCCAGCTGATCAGGTTCTACAGAGCTGACCAAGTTTTATTTCCATACATGAATATCCCCATATCTTATCAGTATAGAAGTATTCACACCTGTATGATGATCATGATCTACAAAACCAGATTAAACTAACTAATCAGGTTCTACACAGTTGTGTTATGAATATGGTGTTTAATTTGGTGTAAATATTTTCTTTTACCATGATTTTGCATTTTTTAGATGTTTACTTGGTTTGAAATAAACAAGCTGTTTACATTGTACTTTAGAACATTCTGGAATAACTATTTTTAGTACTGAGAAAATATTAGAACTTTCTGTTGTAAACATTAAGAATCTTCTGGTATAAAATTATGACAGAATTGAGTACTTTTTGGTAAAATCTATTTCTGTTAATTCCTAAATGTTTCTAGATAGTATATAAAGAGCACAGACAGATTTTCATTTAAAATCATCTTTGTAAGCTTTCACCAGTCTATAGTCAAATAAGTTATACTGGAATTTAAATATATTGGATTACTTTTGCGACTTTCATTCTGGGATGATTGGGAATATTCATGTGCTCATACAGACTTTATTTTCTGGGATCAGAAATTATTAAAGGACTTGTGTTTTAAATGCTGAGGGACATTCAGACTAAAATAAGGAATTGTAATTTACTTTTTTTTTCTTGATTGATTCATGACTGTTTTTAATTTTGATGTACATGTAAATAAATTTTGTTAAGTTTCAAAACAGGCTTGTTGCTGGTTTACTTCCAACTTTTTCGTTACCTCCGCCAGGTCGTAACAAATTGGTGGCTCGTCCGGGATAGAAATGTCATGTGCACCAAACAATTTTGAATTTAAAAAAATAATTTTTCACTGTTTGCTATTCAAATAAGTAAAGCCAGCAAAAAACTATCATGTCTTTTGATCTCAATAAATTCATTGCTGCGCCTTCTCAGGAGCTGTTGAACTTGGCCAAAAAGACAGATTTATTGGATATTGCAGCAGATTATGAATTGACCTCAGTCAAGAAATCCATGCTAAAGCATGAAATTAAAAAAAATTTGATTCAGTTCTTCGTTGATGAGGAAATTCTTGATTTCTCTGCAACTTCTCACATTCACTTGCAGATGAGAGAATTAGAAATGCAAAGACAAATTGAAATGGAAAAGTTAAGATTAGAGCATGAAGAGAGAGTTAGGCTTGAGAATGCTGAGCGTGAGGAAAGAACTAGGCTTGCAAATGCTGAGCGTGAGGAAAGAATTAGGCTTGAAACATTAGAAAGAGAAGAAAGGTTGCAGAGGCCAAAAATTAGAGCAAGAAAATAAAAGACTAGAACATGAAAAATTAAGGCTAGAAATGGAAGAACGAGAAAAAGAGAAAAAAAGTGAAATGCAAAAAGAAAAATTAGAAAAAAAGAAAGAATTGAAATAGAAAAGGAGAAACTAAAATTTGAAAAAGAAGAAAAAGAAAGAGAAAGACAATTTCATATTAGAAGGAAAGAAATGGAAATGCAAGAAAAGACCCAATCAAAATCTTCACCTTCAGACTCTAAAAAAGTTTTTGATGTTACCAAACATATCGGACTCGTTCCTCCATTTCAAGTTGACAAATATTTTCTTCACTTTGAAAAAGTTGCTGAAAATTTGAAATGGCCAAAAAGCATTGTTCTTTGCTTCTTCAGAGCGTTGTGATCGGCAAGGCTCGGTAAATTTATACTCAACTTTCTCTTGAGCAGAGCTCAGATTATGATAAAGTAAAAGAGCTTATTCTTAAGGCTTATGAGCTGGTCCCTGAGGCTTACATGCAGAAATTTAGGAACTGCAGAAAAGAAAATGACCAAACTTATGTTGAATTTGCTAGAACAAAAGAGCAGTTATTTGATAGGTGGAGCTCATCAAAGAAAGTAGGCCCTGATAATGGTAAACTTAGACAGCTCATGCTTGTTGAAGAATTTAAAAGGTGCATTAACTCTGATATCAAATCTTTCTTAGATGAAAAACAAGTTGAAACGTTAGAGGCAGCATCTCGTTTGGCTAAGGATTATGCTTTAACTCATAAGACCTCTTTTGTGCACAAGCCTTTACCTAAAAAGACATTTTCCCCTCAGTCAGGTCCAAAATTCAGTCCAAGTAATCCATCTGGCAATTCCAGTCCCTCATATACTACAAAACCAAAACCCCCCTGGTGAAAACAAAGGTCAAAATCCCTTATCTCAGCCTATTTGTAATTCTTGTAAGCAAACATGACATATAATTTCTGAATGTTTACTTTTAAAGAGGAAGAGAGAAAAACAAGAGGGCCCAAAAAGCAAAGGTCTTACCTCTTTACGGTCAACACCACAATCTTGTGTTCAGGATCAAATTCCTATTCAGGCCAAAATTTTTGAGACTGATTCTGTTATGGAGATTTATGAACCATTCTTATCAGAAGGTTTTGTTTCACTAAATAGTGACTTTGCCCAGTCTACCCCTATTACCATCTTACGAGATACTGGAGCTTCTCAATCCCTTATTTTGGCAGATACCCTGCCATTTTCTGAGAAGACTTCTTCTGGGACAAGTGTCCTTATTCAGGGAGTAGAATGTGGATTTGGATAATGTACCGCTTCATAACATTTATTTGTCCTCAAACTTAATTTCCGGTCCAGTGGCTGTTGGTATTAGACCTTCATTATCTTTTAAAGGTGTTCACTTATTGTTAGGCAATGACCTAGCAGGAGATAAGGTTGTGGTTAATCCACTTTTGACCAACACACCTTGTGTTGATCAACCACCTGAGCCCACTGAGCAGGAAATTCCTGACCTTTACCCTTCATGTGCTGTCACTAGGGCTATGGCAAAGAAAGCCACGTTGAATGAGGGGAAGCAGGACATTGATTTAACTGATACTTTTATAGGTCAGTCTTTTAATGATGAGATTGCAAAATCTCTTTCACCCAGCCTGTCTGACATGCAGACAGACTTTACTCCCAAATCATCAGCGTCCAACACGGACCACTCTCCTTCATTTTCAAATGACCAAGGTCATGACTTGCTGTCAAGGTCACAGCTTTGCAAAGAACAGCGCAGTGATCCTGAGATTTTGCCTTTATTTGAAAGGGGTTTAGATGAAAATGACATGTCCCAGGTTCTTGTTTGTTATTATGTCAAAAATGACATTTTGATGAGCAAATGGCGTCCTCCTGATATCTCAGCAGAAGACAAGTGGACTGTTAATCAGCAAATTCTGGTAGCAAGGGTTTATCGCCCTTAAATTTTAAACTTAGCTCACGAAACTCCCTTGTCAGGTCATTTAGGTGTAAACAAGACCTACCTCAAAATTCTTAACCATTTCTACTGGCCAGGGTTAAAATCTGATGTTAATAAACATTACAAATCTTGCCATACAAGATTGCATCCCTAAAGCCCATTTACAGCCAATTCCTTCATTTGAGGAACCTTTTAGTAGAATAATTATCGATTGCGTAGGTCCTTTACCCAAAACAAAGTCACGTTCTGAATATCTTTTGACCATAATGTGTGCCTCCACACGTTTCCGTGAAGCCATTCCACTTAAGAATATCAAGGCAAAGACCATAGTTAAGGCTTTTGTGAAGTTTTTCACATTTGTAGGCCTCCCTAAATCTTTTAAGTCAGATCAAGGCTCTAATTTTATGTCAGGAATATTTCAGCAAGTGATGCATGAATTAGGCATTAAGCAATACCGGTCATCAGCATATAATCCTGAAAGTCAAGGTGCCTGAGAACGATTTCATCAAACACTGATAAACATGATCAGACCTTACTGCTTTGACACTGAAAAGGATTGGGATGAAGGCATTCGTTTCCTGTTATTTGCTGCTAGGGAATCTGTACAAGAATCTCTTGGTTTCAGCCCATTTGAGCTTGTATTTGGTCACACAGTTCGTGGACCACTGAAACTTTTGAAAGAGAAATTTCTTTCTGATGATAATAGTTCTTGTATTTGCTTTAGTATGTCTCTGACTTCAATAACAGATTGTCAAAAGCCTGTGAAGCTGCTCGGTCCAATCTCAAATCAGCTCAAAACAAAATGAAATTTCATTATGATGAAAATGCCAGGGAAAGAAATTTTAAACCTGGAGAGAGTGTACTTGCTCTTTTGCCAATTACTGGCAGACCTTTGCAGGCCAGATACTACGGCCCTTACACTGTTGACAAAAAGCTCAGTTATGTAAATCATATTATCACCACACCTGGGAGGCGCAAGCAAAAACATTTATGTCGTATTAATATGTTGAAATAGTACATTGATAGGGATAATTCAGTTGTTTCACCAATAAGTGTAGTTAATTGTGTCCCTCAAGAGCAATCTGAAATGGACTCTGAGGATATGAACTTTATAAAATCTGATCCCTCATCTTCAAAACTCCAGAATTCTGACATCTTAAAGGATCTCGACCAGAAACTGTCACAACTGGATCCGGTCAAGAGACTTGAACTGAAACAGTTAATTCTTGAATATGAGCACTTATTTCCGGACATTCCAACCAGGACTGACAAAATCTTTCATGATGTTGACATTGATGGCGCAAAGCCTTTGAAGCAACATCCATATCGAATGAACCCTGAGAAACAACAGTATATCAAAGAAGAGATTCAATATTTGCTGAACAATGAATTTATTGAGCCAAGTCAAAGTGACTGGAGTTCTCCTTGTATTCTTGTGCCAAAACCTGATGGAACTTTTCGCATGTATACAGACTATCGAAAAGTAAATACTGTGACAAAACAGATACATTTCCAATCCTACGTATTGATGACTGCATATATAAAATTGGACAAGCAAAATGTGTTACTAAATTTGATCTTCTGAAAGGATTTTGGCAAATTCCTTTGACAGACAGAGCTAAGGAGATTTTAGCATTTGTTACACCAGATGGACTCTATCAGTATAAGATTATGCCTTTTGGTATGAAAAACTCTCCAGCAACGTTTCAATGACTTATAAATAGCTTGACATCTGATCTGGGTGGCTGTAAAGCATACATCGATGATGCCATCATCTTCAACGATGAATGGAAACTACATTTACAGACTATCAGAGAGTTCTTTCAAAGAGTTAGTGACGCAAAATTGACAACCAATTTAGCAAAAAGTGAATTCTGCCATGCAAATTTGACATTTCTAGGACATGTTATGGGTCAAGATCAGGTAAAACCTGTAGAAGCTAAAGCAGCGGCTATCTCGGATTTTCCTGTACCTACATGCAAAAGACAACGGATGCGCTTTCTTGGTATGGCAGGATATTATAGGAAGTTCTGTAATAACTTCTCTGTAATTGCAGAGCCCTTGACTTTGCTAGGTAAAGGAAAGAAATATATTTGGAGTGAAGACTGTCGAAAGTCCTTTGATAAGCTTAAGGCCATACTTAAGAGTGCTTCAGTTCTCTTAGCACCAGACTTCAACAAAGCATTTAAAATGGCGGTAGATGCTAGTGACGTTGGTGCAGGTAGTGTTTTGATTCAAGGAGATAATGATGGTGTGGATCACCCTGTTTGTTACTTTCCCAAGAAGTTTAACAAACATCAGAGAAATTACTCTACTATTGAAAAAGAGAGTTTATCTCTCATCCTTGCTTTTCAGCAATTTGAAGTGTACTTATCTTCTTCAGCCACACCAATTGTTGTCTTCAGTGACCACATTCCACTGACCTTCATTCATAAAATGAAGAAAAAAATCAGCGGTAACTCAGGTGGAGTCTCATGTTGCAGGAGTACAATCTTGACATCAGACATATCAGAGGAAAAGATAATATTATCCCAGATGCACTTTCAAGAGCCTAAATTTGGCTATTACTACATGATGTCTGGATTAATACTGATATACATACAGTGTATAAGCATTAAACTTAATTTTGTTTCATTATAATTGGTCACATGGCAAACGACAGCTTTATTTCATAAAACTTTCCTTTCCTTGAAGAGGGGCAGTGTTATGAATATGTGTTTAATTTGGTGTAAATATTTTCTTTTACCATGATTTTGCAGTTTTTAGATGTTTACTTGGTTTGAAATAAACAAGTTGTTTACATTATACTTAAGAACATTCTGGAATAATTATTTTTAGTACTGAGAAAATATTAGAACTTTCGGTTGTAAACATTAAGAATCTTCTGGTATAAAATTATGTCAGAATTGAGTACCTTTTGGTAAAATCTATTTCTGGTTAATTCCTGAATGTTCCTAGATAGTATATAAAGAGCACAGATTTTCATTTAAAATCATCTTTGTAAGCTTTCACCAGTCTATAGTTAAATAAGTTATACTGGAATTTAAATATACTGGATTAGTGACTTTCATTCTGGGATGATTGGGAATATTCATGTGCTCATACAGACTTGTTTTTCTGGGATCAGAAATTATTAAAGGACTTGTGTTTTAAATTCTGAGGGACATTCAGACTAAAATAAGATATTGTTATTTACATTTTTTTTGTTGACTGATTAATGACTGTTTTTAATTTTGATGTAATGTAAATAAATTTTGCTAAGTTTTAAAACAGGCTTGTTGCTGGTTTACTTCCATCTTTTTTGTTACCTCCGCCAGGCCGTAACAGTCGATATGGCTTAGTCGACTGATCTAGGCATACACACACAGCCAGTATGTGCATACCTGATCAAATTACACATACTAAGTTGATCAGGGTCTACACACCACGCCAGGCTAGTCAGTAAAGACGATATATGAATCGCAACATCGTAGACTTTATAATACATTAAATAGAACTATCAGAATTTCAGATGCGGCAATGGCTAGCAAAGACAGAATATTTAAAAAATAAAATTAAATGAATAATTGACTTACCATAGTCAGATCTCCGGAGAATAGCACTACATAATTCCTTCAAATCAAATATTGTTAGTGTGTGCTGATCAACAGAAACGAGAAGTATTATAGGGCTAGAACACGTTAAATCAAACGTGACTGCGAGACATTCGTGCAACTCAAGATTAAATGACTTGTTCGATTAGCAGTAAAACGTCAAATCTCGCGATCAAAAATATGATACAAGGAACAACATTTTTTTAAAAATGCCACTAAAGTATAAAATTACAAAGGAAAATAGTCTCCTCAATCAACGATTGCCTTGATACCAATATTTATTATTGAACAGCCAAGAATATATCATCGAACCTAAGTTCTCCCGGATTTCATATATACCGGTAACTGTTCACTCTATGAATATAGAAATCGAATACACCTAAACCATACGATTATATGGCGTGATTGCCATAATACCGTAACCTAAAAGCTGAAATGTACCTACTCGCTTAAAAGGTAAAATAACCTTTACAACCAGCACTGCGGTCATTACTACGAATAATTCAAGTTAGTGCTAATAATCAAAACTAACTTCTTTCATGTTATCTACATAATATAAATATATATATAAAGAAGCTATTTTCTCGCCTTGCTAGAATTTACTACAGCCCCCGAGGCTACTGGAAGGGACTTGCGGCCATCAAAAACCTCTCAGCCGCAGCCAAGGTATCTGAAGGTGTGGCCTGAGCTTGGTTGAAAAAGCAGGCCATCTGGCAGATCTACCTTACCCGCCCCACGACATATCCCACGGCCAAAGTTTGACATCGCCACGCCAAACGAGGTCCATCAAGCTGACCTCTTATTTCTGCCACACGACCGAGTTGGGAAGCGCACATTCAAATATGCCCTCACCGTGGTTGATGTCGCCAGCCGCTACAAAGAGGCTGAGCCTCTGACCACGAAAGAGGCTAAACAGGTTGCTGAAGCTTTGTCTCGCAATTACAGGCGAGACCCGTTGATGTGGCCCAAATTGCTCCAGGTGGATCCCGGCCGCGAGTTCATGGGCTCTGTCAGCCAGCTGTCGGCGAAACACTCTGTCAAGGTTCGGCGCGGTCGGGTTGACATCCACCGGGACCAGGGTATGTTGAGCGCTTCAATCGTACCTTGGCTGAGCAGCTTTTTGGGCACCAGTACGCTTAGGAGATGCGACTCCTTACGGGTCAGCGGTCTACAGAGTGGGTGAAACGGTTATCTGCCGTTGTATTCGCTTTGAATGGTGAAGTGACCAGGCTGACTGGCAAGCGGCCTAGAGATGCCATAAGGGCTGTGACTGTGGCACAAAAGCCATCCTCCACTGTTCCTGGTCGTCCTGTTGGTCTCGAGGAGGTAAACTTCCCTCGGGTGTTGGAGTCCGCTACCTCTACCAGCCCGGAGAGCTGTAAGGTGGCCGTCTGCGTGCTACAGACCCTATGTGGTCTCTTGAAGTGTACCGGCTGGGACGCTCGGTAACTAAGCCCGACGAGCCCGTGTGGTATTACTTGCAGGATTGGCCGCCGCGTGGCTTTGTCCGTGAGGAACTCCTTGCTGTGCCACCGGACACTCAGCTTCCTCCAGATGGGGTTCTCAAGCGCTGATGCTCCTCAATGTATGCATCATCTCTGGGTCGGCACGACACCTGCAGGGATTGCACCTTTATGCCCATAAGCCAGCGTGTCCACCCCATTTTTTGCGATCCAGCGCTTGGAGTCAAAAGGTGAGAGAGAGACCTTGTTCAGATGTTGCCCGTAGATGCGATGGCGCTCTGACCGCAGGTCATCCATGCCATGGCGGAAGGTTTGCTTTTCGAAGAGGGCCTCTTTGTACTGCTCATGCCTGATGTGCTTCTTCACGGTGGCCTTTTTCACACCCTTGGCCTTTTTTATGCTGCCGCCAGAGGCCTCAAGGATGCTGTACATCTTGGGGCGCAGGCCAACATACTCTGCAATTGCCCGCCCAGCGCACTCGTCTTTTAGCTTTCCCAGAGCCTTCTTGTTGGCCGCTCTGAACAGAGGGTGGTCCTGGGGGTAGTCAAACGTATCGTAGAGGCCTCGATTCCGGGCCATGTCCTTGTACACATCCTCAGTCTCGATCTTAAGGAGAAGGCTGTCGGTGTCCGTGTAGAGGAGCTGGCAGCTCTCTCCGTACTGCACTTTGAGCTGGTTGTAATAGAAGTCGTACATTAGGTGCTTGGAGAGATCCAGAATGCTCATGCCCACATACACCGGGCGATTGAGCACTAGGCGGCTCTTGTGGACCTGGATAGCTGCCAAGTCGTTGTCGAAGATATTAGCCCGAGCAAATGCTGGGCTGGCGATGAGGCGCCTGAGCTTGTCCTCCTCATGTGAACGCACCAGCTTCACGTCAACCCGCTTCCGCAGGTTTTCCATGGTCTTCCCGAAGACCGAGTTGTTCATCAACTTGTATAGGTCCTTCTCAAAGTCGCTGGCGGCCTTCTTCCGGAGCTTTGTATTCATCCGGATGTATGGCTCCATCCAGAGGCTCTGCCGGAAGCGGAGGGCACGATGGACCTTGGTCAGACGCATGCCCAGCGAGAGGTAGAGCTGAAGATTTCGGTAGTGAAGCACACAGCGGTCCTTGTCACGGAGATTAGGTACCAGCTGCTTAACCTCTGTTGGCGCCACCCCAACGCCGAGGAGGTTGTGCTGATACTCTGACATCCACTTTTTCTGAACCACCATGCGCTCTGGTGCCAACTGATATGCATTGTGCGCGTTGTGTAGGTCTTCTGGGTACTCCAGGTCCACCTCGAGTATAAAGCCCTCAGGGTCATCTGCTGGATGATCAACAATGGTCTTGGTCAGCTGCTCACAATCCTCTTCCCACCGGAAGTCTTTGCCCACCGGAAGGTCCCTGTGGGCAAAGACTGGCTCATCGCCCACCCATACAGATTGTTCGCGTCCAGGTATATGATGTACCTAGTAGGCTTTTCTGTGTCGTAGCCGTAGAGGATTGTTGGCTTTAGCATGATTCTTTGAGACCATTGAGATCCCACCTCGCATCCCCTTCTCGATTAACAGGTGCATGTCATAGTCTTTAAGCAGCTCGAGCTCCACTTCTGTCTTCTTGAGAAGGGCGTCCCAGCTGAGGCCTGGGGCCGTGTAGTAGTGGGCCGGGTCTAGACCGTACTGGTTGAGGCACGTCTTTCTGAACGTCTCAAAGACACCCACAAAAAGCAAGACGTCTGTGCGGCAGTATAGGTCGCTGTAGTCTCCCAGGGTCTTGCATCAAAAGGTCGTCCAGACCTGCTGCGCGTGGGCTTAGTCGTCATTCTTGATGTGCTCATCGACGAGCTTGCTAAAGAAGGCCTCCTGGGGTGGGAGCTGGGTCTCTTCAAAGCGCGCCCAAGAGTCCACATACTCATAGGGGTACACTCCCTTGCGCGTCAAGAGCTGCCGCTTGCGTCGGTCTAGCTCGTAGTGGGCCGTGATTTGGAAAGCCTCAGGCTGGTTTGCCACCACAAGCTTGTCGAGGGAAGCTAGAAGAAACTGAGCGCTGTCAATAAAGCGCAGCTGCCCCAGGTAGAAAGAGATGTATTTCTCCGTGTTGTTTGGGATACAGCTCACTCGACCTTCGACCTTTGAGATAGCCTGCATCAGCAGGTGGGAGTCGTACCCCCTGAGGTTGTGAAACACCACGGGAATGTTGGTGGTCTTGGGGGACAAACTCAGCTTAAGGTTGCAGGGGGCACTATGTGCGTCGCCTCGGTACTTCCCCGTGATGTGACAGTGATCGCGGACGGAGTCGCCCTCGAGAGCTTTGTTACACACATGACACGTCTCAGCGGCGCGGAAGGCCAGCCAGTCCTCTTGTATCATCCTCATGGCTTTCGGGTTGGCCAACACGGCCTTGATCTTGCACTCCTCTACCTGTAGTGCTTGAAGGAAGTGCTCGGCCTCGTAAGGGCCCTCTGTACTTCACTGGCGGCTCTGTCTGGCCATCACACCGTACCACGATGTAACAGTAACTGCAAGCCTCATGCTGTTGCGTTTGTTGGGTGTTACTTTTTGCGGGGTCGAGCTCCGGTCCTACGGCCTTGGTGGTGAGAGCCTCGAAATCCGCATAGATGATGTAAGGGGCCGGCAGCTGCTTGTGGTGGTTCTGGAAGGTGAGCTTGTCCTTCCCTCTTCAGGCATCTCCACCCAAACTGCGGTCTGCCCAATCCCTTGGCACTCAGGCTTGTGGGCTTCTAACAGATCCTCTCTTGTATAGCCGTGCAGGCAGCGCTCACAAAAGTGCTTGCGCTCTTTGCGCTTGCTTTGGTCGTAGAAAAGGCGGTTGAGGTTCTTGATCCAGGTGTAGTGAAATTTGCCGGCATTTCCAATCAGCAGCAGGTTGATCCTTGGCATCTCCTCTCGCTGGGTGCTGAGGCGGTGAACAGTCACGCCCTTATCCCAGCCAAAGACATTGATGGCCAGGTTATTTTGCTTCTCTACTTTGGGAATCTGAGAGATGGGTGTGGGGGCATCGATCCGAGGTTCCACTTCATCAAGGAAAGCCATGGGATCTGTCCCCAGAGGGTGCTCGGCAGAGACATCCATCTGCCAGCCCCTCAAGAACCCGCCAATGGTCCATGGAGTTTGGCGAAAGACTAGCTCATCGTCCCTCTTCGTCTGCTCTTCTTCAAACACATCCAAAATCTCTCGCTGGTAGTCCTGGATTGTTCGAACGGCCTTCTGAGGAGGTATTGGGTCGAATTCCTTCAAGATGGCCTTCCTCTCCCGGCCCTTCCATGTTGGAGGCGGGCGTGGAGGCCGGTATTTTTTGGGATACAAAGGCTTGAGTAAGCGTTTTTAACCGTTTCAGAGATGGACTCATCCAAAATATTTTTCACGACTTTCTGGGCCGGCTCGGGCATCTGCATTTCAGCGAGGAGCTGATCGAAGTATTCATCCATGGTAGCCATTTTACTGGTATGTATATACTAACAATCTCTTACTGGTATACACACACTACCTTTTTTCTCTAATATAAAATTATTATGAGTAATTTATTAACAGAGGTACTCTCTTACTGGTATACACACACTATCTTTTTTCTCTAATATAGAATTATTATGAGTAATTTATTAACAGTAGGTACTGTCAATGCATTATTGGTATACATATGCAAACTTTTTTCTCTAATATAAAATTATTCATTGCTGCGTTGTACTTTTTACCAACTCTGCCAAAACCCGTTTGTGAAACTTATGAGCTTTTTTCTCGGTCCTTCTCATATTTGTCTTCGCTATTGTAGCACCACAAGAAGTACATAGCTGCGGCTCATACTGTGTGGCTCGCCCGCATTTTCTACATGGTTTTGGTAAAATCCTACCCCCGCGCATTCTGTAACTATGTAGCTTACAAAACTCTCTTATGCACCGTTTTCCACAGGTCTCACCTATAACCCCAACCTTCAACCAGCTGCAATTTGGTGTTCCCCTCATCGTCCTATGGGTATATCATGATAAACACATTTCTTCAAATAAAGACTGGGGGCCGCCGGGGGACGGCGGGTGAGAATAGCCACAACTCGTGGCCCACGTGGGCCACGAGTTGTGGCTATCGGTCAGGAGGGTTAATAACGGGCTCGGTAGTCCAATCCGGTGGTGCACCTGGGGCTCGCCAAGGGAGGTGCAGGCAGAAAAAACACTGCTCGGTGGGGGTGGGATGGGCCCCTCATGTTTTGCACCAGAACTCCTACTCTGTATAGCCGAAACGTACCTACAGGGCTTTTTTATTTGCCAGCAAATGAATTAACCTTTTTTTTACTAAAACTCAAAAGTTGCTGGGGCCCACCAGAGGGGTGAGAGCGGACCTCAGCAATTTTTGCACCAGAATCCTCACTCTGTATCTGCCGGTGTCCAATCAGGTGACGGGCCTGCCAGGGTTTTGTCCCAAAACCCCGCCGGCCTCGGAGGTACCCAATCAGGTGACGCCCCTGGGGCGGGCCTCCAGGGGGAATGCACCAGAACCCTTCTTCCCTATACTACTAAATAACCTTAAATCGGACACCTTACGTTGGGAATGGACGTTTGGCGTTGAATTAGAAAAACTAAATTCGCAATATTTTGACAAGACTTGAATTTTCCACACCCGACGGCAGGTGCATCAGTGTTATTATTTTGCAACATGCTTCGTCGAAAATTGCACTAGCGAACCTATGACATTTTTTATCACCGCGGTAATGATGCCTAACAAACATAACATAACCAATTATATGCTCGGCCGAAAGCGTGCCCCGGCCATTGCCCGACCGTCGACGACGACCTTGCAGCTGCCCTAAATCAGTACCATTTTGACATAAAACAGCAACAGAAACTGACGACGTGTCTGGAAAAAAATAAAATAAGCAGCATGCGTAGCAAAACTTCCCTTTTATTATCTCCCGTCTCCAAACAGAATAACTTGATTCTATAACTCAAATACTGACAAAGAAATGGGGAACAAGCAATGCATTCAAGATACAGACTGTCACTAACAGGGCCAATGATCAGCCTCAGCGCCATATCAACGTTGTAAATATGTGTGTATCCAGGCATGCACACACGTAAGTGTACGTATGTATGTTTGTATGAGTGTCTGTACGTGCGTATATATGTAGGCAGTCAGGTAGGCAGACAGGCAGGCAAGCACCCGTGCGCGCGCGCACACACTAGAATGCACGCACGCAAATATGAATGTGTGTATGTATGTTCAAATGCTGAAACTGAAAAGCATACGCACGTAACATGCATATGTGGTATGTATGTAATGTACGTCAGTGTCAGGAGCATCTGCTGACATAAAAAAAAACTAACCTAAAGCAGTTGCCCATATTGATCTGATACGCCGATGGTCGCCTACGTCGTAAGGCATCTTTTGTTTCGTTACAGCATAGTTTCTGCCAATGAAGCAACTTAACAGACGTCTAGCTGTACTTATGTTCCACGAACTAATATTGAGGCAAATGTGTCTGAATATGCATTGCATTGCAACCCAGATAAGACTGCTCATAGAAGGGGGAAGTCTGATCAGGGCACTGTTTTCAATTTTATACCAGTTTCAAGCCAGCCAGTTTGATTTCAACTTGATAATTACAAGTCGTCATAGGCTAGTTGCGGTTGTGTAATTGGAGTCGGAATTATCCGCTTTATCCAACAAATGCCAAAACTGCCGACGGACACGACCCTGGAGATTTACAAACACAAAACTAAGAAAACAAACAGTGATAAATAAATAAATTTGATAAGTGCTAATGTCTGTATCCTCCGGTTTAAATGTATACATGGGCATTCTGGTTATGCGTTTACTAGAAAGACGGGTTTCCTGTATTAATTGCGCCAGTCATTTACCCAGCAGGCACACAAGGTTGAAACAATCTTGACGTTGAATAAAGGCTGCTTCAAGGTTGATGCAACCATGTGTGCCCAGTGGGTACCTTCTCTTGAACTTAACCCATTATGCTAAGTGTCCAATAAACAGGACATTGGCAAGAACTGCAGACCAAGATCCGACGCAGCAAACCGTTGTGTCTGATCAGGGTCTATACTTTCTGCACAAGACAAATTGGTATTTCACCTCAAAATGAAAAATAATAGTGATTAAAATAAACTAAACCAGACACCCCTTACTTGGCAAAGGACTTATCCAGTTTATAAGGACAGAAGAGTCCACAAGGTTGAATCATTTTTTTTAAATTCAAGATGTGATTCAACATTGATTCAAAATTAAGCTTCAACATAGATTCAATATTGATTCAACAATTAATGCCAGCTTGGTATAAACAAATATATCACTTCCCCTCCACCCAACCCCGTTCTTCTCATCGAATTGTTTACTAGTCTAGGCCAAACCCTAAGAACGAAGATGTCCTGATACCGTATCACGCAAGGCTGGTATGTCAAATAGGGAAAACTGCCAAATTAGTTGATCCAAGCCTTGATAGACAGTATTAAATTTCAGCTATCCTTGTGAAAGACATGTACGCCCTTAATGGATCCCAGGCCAGAAAACAGCCCCTTCCGCGCCGGACTCATATTCGCGCACTCTGCTCTGAGGCTCCACTATTTGCAAAATATATTTTCAGACCAAGATTCGCACACGTTTAATCCAATAAGCGAAGCCTCAGAATCAGAATACTCAAGCGGCTTCGCAGGCTGATATGTTACATAAATTTGATGGCCCGCTATTGCCGGGCGCCCAGTTAATAAGGATTCTGGTGTCATCCCTTTACTGCACCACTATTGTTTGACATGAAAAAGGATACACCATGTGTATCCATTAAAATACAAAATGTGAAGCACAGAATAAAAGGTGCTCTCATGTCTGTCAAACATGAACTAAAAGATAGCGTTAAACATGCAACTGACACCTCAGTTAATTTTCTTCTCTCGCACAAAATGAGTGTCAGCTTCTGTCTATTTCATCCAAATGATGACCTCATATTCATTCAGAATATTTAACATTCTGATTTATGACATCTATGTCACAAGAATCTGGTAAACAAGTTTTCGGGATTTCCCTGATACTGAATAAGTTCTATTTAGAAATGAACTTTTGTTGTAGTCACTTTTCTGTCTTTTGCACCTCCCTTCAGACATAGAAAATGAAAAAAAACACGACAAAGTGGTTGTGCGCCCAGCGCAGACTAAGATCAGCCTAGGCATCCGCCCAGTCTGATCAGTCTTTTTTCTAGGCGCTTAAAGGGTATCTATGGCTCCACGCTACCTCCATGCAGACGGGGAAGACTATGATCAGTCTGGGCGGATGCACAGGCTGATCTGAGTCTGAGTTGGGTGCGAAACCACTTTGTTGGTTTTGTCGTGTCGCGGCTCAAATGTATCTGGAAGAAAGGCTTGATGTTAGATCCTCAGCACAGACGTATCGGTACAGCTGCATGATTTTCTGCCATTTTTGCCAAGGGAGAGAACTTTTGCGACTTATTACTTCACTTGAGGCTTGTACGATATGTTCAGTAGCCTTCGATAACACCTCATCTCAAAGGCCTGCATTCTTTTTTCTGACTTTGCTGTCAAGTTCTATGGCTCGCAATATCTGAGAGAACGTCCAGTTTTGTGCCTACATCTCAGACAACTGCTCCAAGGTACTTGAAGCTTGTAACTGTTTTAACCTTCCGTCCTTTAACCATGATCTCCCTCTGGATACAATTGGCGCTGTTTATCATTAGCTTGATCTTCTTGGTCTTCTCAGCACGTATCTACATTTAATACCTTGTGCAGGTTTTGTCGAGACTTTTAACTAGGGTTTCTAGTTCCTGCTCTTCCTCAGCAAGAGCGTCAATGTCATCGGCAAATCGCAGATTGGTAATAGTTCTGCCGCCTATATTGTCTTTCCATCATGTTCTTCTAGAGCATCAGACATAATACTTTTGAAAATAAAAATGTGTAAGAGGTTGGCTGAAAGAAGGCATCCTAGCCTAACCCCCAAATGTTGTTCTGAACCATTCTTCTCCTGTGCTACCATTTATCTGAACTATTACTCGTAAAGCCTTGTCATAGTAGATCTAAATTTGCATTGATATTGTACTTCCGCGAGGTGGCCCATAAGGCTGAATGCCACATTCCCTGTCAAATAACTTGATTACAGCTAAGGTAAGAGTCTCCCTCTTTCATCTTTTATTTCCTTTCTCTTTTTCCCCTGTAGCCCCGGTAGCTCAGTGGGTTGAGCGCTAGTCCGCTGATCCAGAGCTCCCGCGTTCGATTCCGACTTCAATAGAAAATCTATTTAAGCGTAATGGGGTACCACAGTCTTTCATTAGCACCCTCCCATTGTCCTGATATGATTAAAATACTGTTGAAAAAAGACGTAAAATCGCAAATTTTCTATCCATCTACAGTCGAACCTGTCTTAAGGGGCCTCTGTATTAAGGGGTCACCTGTCTTGAGCATCCACTTTTTGTGGGTCCCATGGGGTGACCTTTTATTACAGGTTTGACTGCATGTCGTCTTCTCCCTCTGGTCTTTTCAGCCGTACCTAACTCAAAGTTGGAAGTTTGATGAAATGATAGTAGTCGGTATTATGTTTTATGAATTCAAAATCCGGATTTCGGAATTTTGCAGCCATATGCTTTGGGAAAGTGGCGAGGCATTATGCAGTTTGGAAGGTATTTTATGGTCAAAAAGAATGAAAACAAAAACCAGCCATGAGTTAAATTTACAGAATGATATAGATATAAGGTAATCAAAATGGAGCATAGTTCTTCCGCCTGTACAGAGTGATAATCCACGAAATTTCAGCGGGTGAATTATTTATCGACTCAAACGACAGAGAAAAGCAGCTTTAAGGCCTCATTGCTCTATCATTATTTAAAAAAGAGGAAATATCGTGAGGTATCGCCGCAAGCTTCTCAACATAGTTTCGTCATTGTAACTAATGTTGATTCGTCAACTATAAATTAACAAAACTTCACTATATTTCAAATAAAAACGGTTGTAAAATGATTCGGGTCATTTTAGTTCCCTACTTTTGATTTCATAAACAATTAATAAAATGGTATAAATACAATGTACAGGGATTGGGCCACATTCACTATTCCGCTTTTGCTTATATTGCATCGCGCAATGGGAAACCAGAAAGGGACAATTACACTTGTGGAGTAATTTGTCTTTTCTCAAAAACACGTTTTTCATCCCTTTTCCTAGGTATATGACGCAATATATGCACGTTAACCGTCATTTTATAAAAACACATGAAGACTGAGCGCTTACCACTGATAGGCATGCGGAGATTTTAAGTATTTAGCCACAAATTGCACGTTATGTTAAAGATGGGGATGACTGGGGATACTAAGAGCTACACTTTTCCCGCTTTATTTTGGGATCAATTTTCTTTTGCTTCTGGGGTTTACCAAACCATAACTTACCATTTTAATCATATATTGTGCCATTTTGTTTTGAGCTATATTTTGTTTAAATCTTGTATATAAATAATTTCACATAAAGGTTTAACGACATAAACTCAGGTAAAGGGGTACACTTTCAGGGGAGATAACACGACAATTTTTGTCCCATTCGGTATAGGGATCAACCATTAAAGAGGAGCAAATTCTTTTATTTAAGAGTGCATCCCTTTCTAGACCGGCTTCATCTTCCAGGGAGGCAAACAGGAAGTCACGAAAGATGTGAAGTTGAAGTCTGAATTAATGCATTAGCTAGGCTGATATGCCGAAATTCATTAACGTCAGCGCTGTGACAACAATTGGATGTTTTGATTTGTTGATGTTCGAACATACTGTCCTAGGTCATCAGAAAAAAAGCTGTTTTAAAGATTATCTTGATTGCGCATTCCCAGACCAGCCTGCGCATGTTGTTGTCTGGTCAGGATATTAAAAAGTATCAACCAGTCTTCATACAGAGAATGCAAATTAAGCATGCTGATCTCTGCCGTTTACTATAAATTTCCTGTTTTGTGATATCACTAATTAAAACTAGCGATATAAAAACTCGAATTTATCATATTCCAAAATACATGCGATTAAGTGATATAAGTGATAAGTGACATATAGAATAAGTCATATCATGAAACCAATTTTGTAATTACACTAAATCACAGCTATTTTGTGATATCACTATTTCGGTTTGTGATATCTCAAAATCATATCCACTTGTTGATATCAAAAAAATATTTAGTGGTATCAATAAACCGACTAAGTGATATCACGAATTTCTCTTTGTAATATCACCTAATTCATTCCTATTTAGGGAATTATAAAATCATATCCACTTGTTGATATCAAAAAATCTATTTAGTGATATCACTCAAATTTCTCTTCGTAATATCACTAATTCATTCCTATTAAGTGACATCACACTCGCTTGAAGGCGCATAGAATAGAAATCAACGAAAAGATAAGAAATACAGGGCGTACAGTCTTTCTGTTGCTACGTTACGTAATGACGTCAAATGTTCCATTTGAGAAAAACAACATGGTGTCAACGATAACCGCTTCTGTGATCACACTAAATGCAAGGAGGCTCTGCGTTGGGTGGAATTTAAGGGAAATAAAGCGCCGTAGAGAAGGAACGAAAAAATGATAGCCCGTTTTCCGAGGGGATAGATTAATATAGGGAAATCTGTTTTCTGAGTTCGCAGCTGTGGAGCTGTAGCGCTTTTATTACAAATTTCATACGACAAAAAAGCATTGTGAAATTGAATCTAGAATCATACAATGAGTAGTCAGATCAGAGTCTTTATTTCGATCTTGCATTTTTGTCCGAAACTTTAGAGTTAACATGGTAGCAGTCATAGGTAGGTTTTATCATACCACCTGTACATTGTAAAGAGCGATGTGCTCGCCTATAGGCAGTGCCTATTTTCATATTATTGAGTGGTTTTACAAAATTATATGATATCACATATTCGAAATAGAATTATTACAAAATCACTACTATGATATCACAACTTCGATTTTGTGACATTTAAAAAGGGGGATTTGTAGTAAAAGGTTCATCATTGGTCTCTCGTTGACCAGCTCACATTTCGCCATCAAACGAAAGATGCAAAATATTTATTTACCGCCTTTTATCTAAGTATTGGGACAATACGAGCATTTACTACATCTGCCCCAAAATGTAGATGGTTAATTTCTGTCCGACGACAGACAGAATGGCAAACAGTGCAGATACTGAATATCATTCTACATCAAAAGTTTTCAAAACTGCTCCATTCTGCCTCTTTACAGCTCAAGGGAATGCACACGTGTTTAGGACTGGTGCGGCAAAACTGAGCATTTGTATTAACAATAAGAGTAGGAACGCGAGCTCTGAAGGCGCGAAGCCCGCTAGAGTCGACCCCGGGAAAAGCTTGGAATTATAATCCCAGATAACATGAACGAGTTGGTACCACGTGGGGATTAAGATGGAATGTGAGCCGTTATACCGATATGTATCCGACGCAACAGTGTCAACAAATTAGAGTGAAAATACAACAAATAACGACCAAATGTTGCAAAATTTCCACTTGTTTGTATATTCAGAAATACATAATTTGCATTTGCGTTAGCATCATTTAAAATAATAAAAAACTTCTTTTTTTTTCAGAACATATAACGTCGAGCCAATGTCGCATCAACATAAGACAAGCAATAAACTCAGATGTAGACTTTCGTAGCTTTATCGCTCGAAATGTTATTAAAGTCATCAATTCTTAAAAAAAACCCATAATAAATATAAAAACAGTAAATAACATTTATGAACTAATTATATTCTTTACCAATCCCACCTTAAAATGAACCAGTTTAAGGAACATTCGCTCATATGAAATCGGCCCACACTATGGCGTTCTCGGATTACATTGAAATGATAGCATAATATAGAACAAGGAAAACTTAGACTGCTGGGACAAAAACATATTTTGTTTTCATTAATAATTTTGTATTTGAAATGGTTACAAAGAAAACCAACCCCCACATTTCTGCAATGCGGAACAAGGAAAATATAACCGCTGGTGCAAATCAAACTGTAACACTAAACAGAATTTTACGTAGGCGCAAATTACCTGAGAGATACAATGAATCATAACTTGACTCTTTGTTAAAATACGCCTACCCTTGACAATGTATGTGTACCGGGACCAGGTAGAAGTGGCGGTTCGTTGTCGTAATCGTATGCACGGCTGTTTACAGTTCTAAGTGCACACGTTTCACCAGAAAATGCTGTTAAAGCATAAGCGAAAAATGAAGAATGGCCGAAGAAATTATTCAAAATTAAAATTTCTACAAACAAATGTTGCCAGACCGCCACACGACCATTAATCTCCATGTTCGCAGTAAGACTCGCTGCCGACTGTGCTAGGACTAAAAGTCCGGGGAGCATGGCCCCACCTCCAGCCCCTTCCCTCTGCCCCATTCTGATAAGGGTCTGCACTGGTTTTTATCACTAGCATCTTTTACTACACCACACGATGTATTTAGTCAAACCATTTTGAAAAATTAATTTGATCAAATTTTAGGATAAGATGAATTAGGTGTACCAATATTTATGGAATTATTCTTTGTTTATTATTTCTTGTAATATTTTTCCTACGAAATCAATCTGCTTGATATAAAAATTTCTTTGACAAAGTATCGGAACCCAAGGGGTGACCTACATGTCAAATCAGGTGACATCTTTCTTTACTAACCATGGATTATTGAATATAAGCAAGGTTTTCATATTTTTTTCTGGGAAGGTGTTAGGTGATCAAATATACGTTTAAGCCATAGCTTTAACCCATATAATGCTCGTTGCTGACGAAAAAAGAAGTAAAATTTTTTTGCCCTAGCTGTATTGTTAGCTAAAGTTTAAAACAAAAAAAAATAAAAGCACCGCAAACGACTGCGTGATACCCCGCCACTGCAAACCTTTTTCACACACCGATTTTTGCAGATTTGTGCATTTTTTAGCCGGGAAGGCAGGGGGAGATAACTGCCATGGCGTAAATTTGAGCATCACTGTAGGCTTTCATCACTCTGACCATTTGTTGAAAGTTTCAGAAGAATTGCTTCAAACTCTGATTTTATATGGAATTTTTCATGATTTTATACATTTATATAGTCCCAGGGCAGGGGCAGATAACCCCTGATGATAAAATTTCTGTGCTCATACAAAGATTTTGCTACTTGGTACATGTTCTTGAAGTTTCATCATGATACTCCAAGTAGTAAAGGAACTAGAGGCCAGACACCATTTTTTGAACTTTGACAAGCGCCATGACTCTGTCAGAAGTTAACGAAATTTGCCCATTAACAATCCAAAGCGAGATATTCTCAATACAAATGCATATGCAAAATTTGAAGGAAATCAGTTGATAAATACTTGTTATCGAACGGAAACGAAGTGCGGACGGACAGACGGACGGACGGACGTACGTACTACAAACGGACGGACGGACGGACGGACGGGCAGACACACGGAAAGCCAACGTGAAAACATAATACCCCGCCACTAACGTGAGGCGGGGTATAAAATGCCCTAGTCGTAAGTTAAGAAAAAAAAGAACATTCTCTCAGCTGAACAAAATCTTTCATCGTAGTGGTACGATACGAAAAATTATAACCCTTTTGTCACATTTATAAGCTTTCACCTTTTATTTGCTGTGTATTAAAAAAGAAAACATTTGCCATAGCTATGAAGAAAAACACAACAACCAAAAACAAAGTTTTTCCTCAGCTGAAAGTTAAAAAACAAAATAATATCCGGGCTTACTCTTTAAATTAGCTGTACATTAAAATTAGCAAATTCTGTCTTAGCGTTTAAATAAGTTAATGTGTGCCTTAGTGTGTCTCGAAAAACATATTTCCATGACAGCGCCAACACATGATGATAAGACTTGAAATTTTGAAAAAAAAAAAAAACAAAAAAAAAACGCAACCGTTTTCGCCATTAGGTGTACTTTTCTGTGGGGATGTTGTAGTTAAAAGTACCTACTCAACCTTGACAATATACTTTCAACAGTTAGAATGATGTCACAAAAATACATAAAATGTTCACTTTTCTGTCCCCAAAGTCTTCCAAAATAAGACGCAATTCAAAAGTATGAGGGTCATCTAATAAATAGCAGGATTTATTATATTTTTAGACTGTATGATTTGCATATCGATAATATAACAACTGCGTGGCATATCTTATGGTGCATACAACTAAACAACGTTAATCGCTTGCTGCCTAGCAACAACAGAATGCAAGGGAAAAGATCCTGGCCAATTTGTAAAAACGGTTGCCATGGTTACTGGAAGCCTTCTATCAACTCCAAAAATATTATTCTACCTTACTATGTTTGAATCATACTTTGTGAAAATAGCTCATTTGGACTGAAAATTGTCGAAGAATCTAGGACTTTAAGTATAAAAACTGAAAAAAATTGGTAAAAGTTAGCATTATAATTTGGGGTGGGATTGAAAAAAATGTTATAAATTGAAAGTTAATTTAATGAATGATAAGCATATAACATTTAACGGTGAGGTATACTTTACATATTACGATGCACATATTGAAGATACACAGGGTTGATCTTCTTTGTATGGCTTGGCAACAGAAAATCGTGCATAGTACATAAGTTCTTGAATACACTTTTTGCTGTACAGCCATTCGTCAACGGGTTTATGTAAAGTCCAAATGGTATAAGCCTATTTAAACAAAAACTGCCAAATACAGAAAATATCAAACTAATTACAGATACCTTTATTTGGATAATATCAGACCTCAATTCCTGCATGTATGGTTTGCTGATGAAACAAATCCCGGCCAATGACTTAGATGGTGCCTAACGTTTCGAACTATGACCGAATAAGTTGTTGACAAAATCTGATGACACATATTCTACAGCAGGTTTAGATATTCGTCAAAATGAAGGTAAAACTTTCAAGTAACGGGGTAGGTTTCGGGTAATAGCAAACAAGTCTCATTTAATGATTTAATACCATTTGGACATTCGCTATTTATTGGATGGCCCGTGTAAATACACAGTTTGGTATCTAATTAGATGTACAAATACACTGACATATATTCTTGAACCTTTTACACTAAATAAAGTTTGGAGAGACATTTTTGTCCTCTGTTTTAAATGAACAGGTGTTAAGGCCCAGATTTATCATCATCTTAATATAATTACATATATGCCCATTTCAGCTTTGAACTAAAATCTTAAAAAAGTTCCTTAAAGAGCAGAGAATACACACAGAAATAGGAACATGGGCCAGACTACGTAGTTCCGGCTAATGGACATTGAAACTTTGACCATACGCTGAGTTTATATATTCGAGGCTGACAAACTACTTGGGGGTCATCTCAAATTCAAAAGAATCCTAGTCACAATTGATGCATACTATAGCGGAAAGACAGATCAGCCTGCGCCTTCGCGCAAGCCTGTAATGAATGCCACGCCGGTGTATAGGGATGTCAAGGGTGGTCCTTAAATCACAACGTGAGAAGAAATGGACGGATGGCTATGCAATTTGCCGATACTAATTGCCATCATGTGTTGCAGTTTTACGTCCTTTAGAACAGTATTTTCGTATCAGGACGATGGGACATTGATAGTGAAAGTCTGGGTGCAATGTAGCCCCATTTACAGTCGGAAAGATTTCGCTTCTCGCGCATCTCTAACCCGGGTCCGTTTGATCGGCAGGCAAGCGCTGAACCTACTGATGTGGATCATCATACAGAGATATAATGATACATATGTCATTTGGGCGTATTGTTTGTGGGCTGTTAGATTTCCATTCTATCGTCATAGCATATATTATGGTCCAGTCATGTCGTTTCGCTGCCTGTTATTATTGGTTCAAGAGTATTATGTACGGACTACGACTGAGGGAGTTTGTCAGTAAGTAAGAAACATGTCGTCTTCAAACGCAAGCCAAGCGCTCTGGACAAACGATCCTTGTTATCTCATAAGTTTGTACTAGCATGGACTGGATGGTGGTGGTGGTTGGCGTTTGGGTTTTACGGCTCTTTTAGATAGTATTCCAGTCTCTTCGAGCTTCTTCCAGAGAGAGCAAGAAAGAAAAGGTATAGATAGGATAGATGAGACTAGAATAATCCAAAACAAACCCTATCCCGCACCTGCTGCAGGCCGACCGGCCCTTGCCCTACTATTAGCCAAATTAGAAGAACGCCACGGCATTGAATGTTCAGCAGCACCATCGCCCAAACCGACCACCCCTAACATGGAATGGAAAAATCACGCAACATAAATCAGGGGCGACTAACTTAATTTGTCATGGTTGAAATATAGGCTGACAGCCGATAATACCAACCAACAGTGGACCTATCCGGTACTGTGCAAAGTAACTGTACTAAGTCGACCGATAATTCGGTCGAAAGCTATACCAGTCACGGTAAATGATAATATTGTAAATGGGCGTCGACCGGGCTGGTATTGGTCTCGATTGTCCCAGTCGACAACCACTTTTGCATGTGCGGTAACTGATTGGCTAGGTCGAAAACCAGGTTGGGAAACTGGTATTACCCTCGAGATTAATTGATTTTCCTCAATTTTGTTTTCTTTTCTCTCGACCACATTCCTCTCTCTCTCTCTCTCTCTCTCTCTCTCTCTCTCTCTCTCTCTCTCTCTCTCTCTACCTATTCAACCATAACCCAACCTACCATCCAACCATCCATTTATCCATCATTTTATCTGTCTTTCCATTCCTCCTCCATGTTACCTACCTCCCTAATCTGGCCCAGCGGATACGTATCGTCAAAATGACGTCGTGATGACTTCGGTGCGACGTCATTTCGTAGAACCGACGTCAATACGACGTCATGTGCCTGCTGGTGTCTATCTGTCTATCAAGGAGCTCCGGTAGCTTAGTAGCTTAAGCAGTGGCCCGCTGATCTAGCGATCCCGAGTTCGAGCCCCGCTGTTGGCGGGAATCTTTTCAATCGTAAACGGAGTTCCATGGACATAGCCTTTCATTATCATCCACCCATTGTCCTGATATGACTAATATACTGTTAGAAAGGACGTAAATTCGCAATTCATCCTCCATCCAGCCACCCATCCATCCATCTACATGTATTTATTTATATATCTACCTATTGATCGATCGATCGATCGATCGATCGGCCTAGCCATCTATCCATCTGTGCAGAAGTGCAGGCTTATTATCGTCTTCGCTGTTCGCACGAGCTTTAAAACGTTTTCTCATAACATGTGCCAAGTATCAAGCTGTAGGCAAACCTGTCTTATGAATTGGTTCGCTCCCAACGGGCACATGACGTCAGAATTACGTCATATTGGCGTCGATGCGACGTCACCATGTCGCATCGACGTCAGTACGACGTCATTTCAACGTCATGTGCCTGCTGGGCTGTCATGCTGTTTGTGACTTCCTGTTTTATTCTCGGCAAAACGTTGCCCTTTCAAACTGAAACAATGCTTTGAGGAAAACATTCGAACCTCCAGAGGTAGCTTTTTCCCCTTATGGGTTGATTGATTGATTGATTTATTGCTTAACGTCCACGATAAACATCTATGGTCATGTCGGGACGGCCAGTTAACCTAACCACACTTTTCCTGGGCAGGCTTAGACCTCCTAAGCGGTTAACCAGTACTAAGTGCACATACTTTCGCCAGTAACTGACAACTGCTCTTCTTAAACCAGCGGAAGGAGAAACGAAAGTATGTGGCCAGACCGGGTTTCGAACCCAGGACCTCTGACCTATGAGTCAGGTGCCCTACCGATTGCGCTACGCGGCCCGGCTCCCTTATGGTTTGACCCTTAAGTAAAAAGCGAGGCAAAAGATACAAATGGCAGACTTGCTTCCCCTGAAAGTGTACCCGTGCATGCTGGCAGTCAGGTCAGAGTCTTTGCTGTTCGCGCATTATGCTCGGATCTTCAGGAATCTTACAAGCACAAGTTGAAGTGTTGTTGTTTTTTTGTTGTTGTTGGTGATGTTTTTTTTTTTTTTTTTTTTTTTTTTTTTTTTTTACCATTAGGCCGATCTGGGTCTTCTGTCTTTATTTAATCAGACTATTCGTACTGTATTAAAATGGAGCCTCAGTATGTTAAGCGCTGGCCTGCTGATCTAGCGGTCTGGGGTTCTAGCCCCACCGGAGGCGGAGATCATTTTAATCATAGACTGGCTACATCACTTTCATTATCACCCACCCAGCGTCCTAATATGGACATTAATTCGCAAGTCATCCATCCACCCATTCTGTCTGAACATATTGGTGTCTTATAAATAATGCATAAGGCTACAGACAGACAGTCGGTCTGTCAGACAGAGACAGGCAGACGGCCTCTCAGGGTAGGTAGGGTAGGATAGAGTAGGGTAGGTAGGTAAGGAGGTAGGTGAACGGAGAGACAGACATGCAGACATTCAGAGGGTAGGGACGTAGGCAGGTAAGAATGTTAGGTAGGTAGGTGACTAGATGGATGGATGGATGGATGGATCTTTTAGATGAACTGAGCGCTGATTCAAATTAGATGACTTAATTTTGTACTAATATATGGCTGCGCCCTTGCTCGGTACAAAAACATGTATTTATGTATTTTGCCCTTGTTAAGACATGCACATAAGTGCAGTCTGATCACGATACTCGCTGTTCCTTATATATTGAACAGAGCTGTATGCATTTAGGATTTTTGGCTGGATAATCTACATGGCTGGTTTGAGATGTAAGTGTTGGAAGCCTTTTCTGAAGGAACCAAGCGGGCAAGTGTCGAATCAACGTCGATGCAATGTCGATATTACTACAACGTTTGAACCGTTGTATAAACTCTGCCAAGAAGGTTAAGGTACATGTAAAATGTTAGGAAACTGAAACTCACGCAGAAACCAAACAACGTCGCATAAACGTCGAGACAGATTTAACGACTTCATATCAAAATAAAAGGCCACCGGCCAAGTGTCACCCGACGTTTGAAATGTGTCACAAACTGCAGCCCTTTATTCCGTTTCAGAGTAACTGTATGGCCAAAACCAGAAAATATGTGTACAACAGAATCTGGTAAGGAAATAATAATTGAAGCATAAGCAAAGACATATACCCAATTACTGGGCCTCTATGAGGTTATAAAATACTTAAGTTCAGGACTGGGCGTATGTATGTAAAATCAGGTTACTGAAACTTTAGGCCCTTACAGAATGCCTAAACATCAAGACCATATACCCGATAACAAAATAACAAGGGCCATAATCCTCCTAATATGAATATGATGAAAAATGAACATTGCATTTATGAAGATTCAGCCCATTAATATGAATAGTTCTTGAGTTATCCTTTTACCTTTAAGTGAATGTCTATTATCTATGAAAGGGGAATAACTCTGTCACTAACAAATTTAGCATATCCTAACAATAATCAGAATACTCAATTTACCAAATGCTAATAGCAAACTAAATTTCAGCTCTCTCAGTCAAACGGTTCAAAAGTTGGAAAATTGCCAAAAACGACAAAGGGCCATAACTTTGTAAAATATTGGGCAATTGAAATTCCAAAATCACATGCACATCTTCAGATCATGATGAAACATTCTGCACAATTTCAAGTTGATCTGATAAAAGATGTGGCAGGAGTTGCGGAGACAAGGTCTGAGTCAGCAAGGGCCGTAACTCCATCAAAAATGGCCGAAACAAAAATCAAAAACCACATGCACATCTTCATATCATAAGAATACAATCTGTAAAATTTCAAATCAATCCGATGAAAGATGTAGGAGGAGTTGCGGGGACAAGATTTCGGACGGACAGAAAATGCCAAAAACGACAAAGGGCCATAACTTTGTAAAATATAGGGCAATTGAAATTCCAAAATCACATGCACATCTTCAGATCATGATGAAACATTCTGCAAAATTTCAAGTCAATCTGATAAAAGATGTGGCAGAAGTTGCGGGGACAAGGTCTGAGTCAGCAAGGGCCGTAACTCCATCAAAAATGGCCGAAACAAAAATCAAAAACCACATGCACATCTTCATATCATAAGAATACAATCTGTAAAATTTCAAATCAATCCGATGAAAGACGTAGGAGGAGTTGCGGGGACAAGATTTCGGACGGACGGACGGAAGGACGGACGGACGGACGGACACACGGACGGACGAGGGTCATTTCTATAGTCCCTCTCCGCCTACGTCGGGTGACAACGAGTGCAGACTGTCTGATATGCATTGCTACAAAGGAAGTCGTCGAATCAATGTCCTTGCCACGTCATCAACGCAACGTCCATTCGCCATTTCAGTGTTTTGCCACTCTCAAGAATAAACTAAGTGTACGTTAACAAAGGGTGCGTTTGGGGCTCTGCCAATGCCAGCATAGATATGTCAATGCCGTTCAGAGTTTCAACATTGGCACCACTGATTCTACCGTCGGTACCAAAGGTACCAATATTGCCGACCATTGGCTGCCAGTACTGCAGACAACAAAGGGCGTGGGTAGGGCGTTAGGAGACGATGTCTATAAGCTAGTTAGCTTGTTATCGAATCCTTTATATTATTCATGTATGGACTGATTGTGTATGTTTATATGTTGAATAAAATACTGTTTAAACTAAGGGCGTGGGTAACATTACAAACGCCGGAAAATTGCGTTATTCAATATGGCGATTTAGTGAATCCATCATAAACGCTCGAGTTGTGACAGGAGAATAATTGTTCCCGACAGTGATGAAAGCAAATTAGAAAAATTAATTTTTTCTAATTACAGAGAAAAATGGCTCTGCAATAGTGTCAATGGCGCCATTGGCCCTACCAATAGTTGGCTGCCAAAGGTCACCTGTTCAGGGTTTACGGTTACCAATGGCACCATTGGCAAATCGCCAATGACACCACTGGCAGAACCCTGAATGTACCCAAAGTTCATCACTTAGCTTAACCAAGGATCAGGCAACTTTAAAACAGCGTGTCGCTGGCGTATCAACTTTGATAAGCTTCAAACGTTTTGTATAGCAAATTATTTGCAGCGTGCACAGAACCTATCAAATGCTATATTGCCACGGCGTTTTCAGCTGTTGGGAACGAGCCGTAATGCCGAATCAATTATGTGGACTAAATGCAAATGCCCTGGCCAGACTGCGTATGTATACATGTACACCGGGAAAGGCTGGGGTAGTACATTTGCTTTTGTTAGCCCATTAAATTGTGGGTAATCTAAGCCCGCCCCAGCTCCCCCCCTCCCCCGCTCCCAAGTCTCCCCAATCCCCTGTTTCTTTGAAAGTCTGTTACATGGATTTGGATGACTCCATTTCTGTGTTTTAGGGGTTTCTGGTGCATGTTTCCACTTTTATTGTATTTTGTATAAATATTCCGTTCATCCTGACCAGACGCCGCATGATGCGGCGTCTGAACTGGGTCTACACTGTTCGCATATGTCGCCAAAACGGGTTACCAGTCTAAAAAGAGTTAATAGGGAGGTTAAGATTTAGAACTTGTACGCGTACGGCTACTGGTAGCTACACGTACACGTACAAGTTCTAATTATAGTTATTAAAGGTTAAGATAAATGTAAATTGTACGTGTACGTGTAACCAAAATAAATGCGACGAATTATTATAGATGGTCAAAGTAATTATAGAAAAAGCTTTCTGCATGACTTTTCGTCCGTGTATAGGTTTGTGGGTTAACATTATCTCCTCTGTACCAATAGTTTCGGTCGGTTTTTGTCGAAACTTAACGTTCTCATTATTTCGGTGTCAAACAGAAAGCGTACAGGCCCGTCGACCAATATCACACCCGGCGACAGTCTTATATACACCACATTTTTACCAGTAAATGCTCTGTTACAAAGTCCCATAGGTTTTACGTGAAAAGACCTGGCATCTGGCTGTTAGGCCTTTCACCGTAAAATCCATGGGATATTACTTTAAGTTTTTGATATGGAACGCGACTGCATTGTGTAAAAACCTTGCTTTAAATCCGCATTTAATTTCTTTATAATCAATATACAACCAAACGCAGAATTAAAACAGCTTTTTTACATAGTGCAGTCAGTTTTCATCTTAAAATATGATGGTACTATCCTTTTTTTTTACAGCAAAGGAAATCCCTTACTATTGTCAGTTCACTACCTGCGTCCATTCACTTCTTCTCCACCGCCCCCGATTTTTTTTTTTGCGACAGCTTTCATGGATTACAACGACCAACAGAATCCCCAGTGTCTTATCCTCTTTAATTGTTTTATATTTGATATGTGGCCCATACCCACCCATCTTACAGTCTGATTTTCCCCATTGTGATTGGGATACAAATGATCCCGACCAGCTTTCCCGCCTCAAACGGACGGACGCACGGCGCCCCGTTTCTGCAGCCATGGTTTCGGCTGAAGTGCGTGGCGGGGAGGGGGGGGGGGTGGTGTCGTTACGAAAATTTAAATACACACACTTCCCAACTCAGTCCCATTTATGATGCTGACATGTGAACACATAATTTTTTTAACTGCTGGCTGGGAGGTTGATGCGCTCGACTCATGATAACGAGGTCTCGGATTCGATTCCAGTTAAGGTCACGTTTCTTTTCTGCATTTTGTTTATTTCAGCGTCGTTCATATCTCATATATTTCCCATTTTGATTGGGATACAAATTATCCCGACCAGCTTTCCCGCTTCAAACGGACGGACGCACGGCGCCCCGTTTCTGCGGCCATGGTTTCGTACCGCTGAAGTGCGTGGCGGGGAGGGGGGGGGGGGTTGGGGCGTCGTTACGAGAATTTAAATACACACACTTCCCAACTCAGTCTCATTTATGATGCTGACATGAGAACACATGATTTTTTTAACTGCTGGCTGGGAGGTTGATGCGCTAGACTCATGATCATGAGGTCGCGGGTTCGATTCCAGTTAAGGTCACGTTTCTTTTCTGCATTTTGTTTATTTCAGCGTCGTTCATATCTCATATATTTCCTAATATGCCCCACATGACTAAAATACTGTTGAAAGGGTCGTTTAACCCGAACTCATTCATCCATCTATCTTTACAACTGCGGATATATCTACAACAAAAACTGGCTGATGCTTCGAGTGTGCCACCCTCACTGTAAACATTGGTGTATCTTATTTACGCTTCACTGATTTTCAAGTGAACGCTTTAAATCATTTCTCAGATATATGCTCTAAACTTTGATACCATAAAATAAAATGTACATTTACGAATTCCATCCGAAAAATGAATTTAAAGTACACGTTTATTAAGCTACGTGTAAACGGCCTCCTAGAAGTAGTCAACGTCTAGAATTTACTTCTAACTGGTAGAGAGTGTGCACCTTTTGATGACGTAAGCACACAAATCATTGCTAGACGTACACGTACACGTACAAGTTAAAAATCTTAACCTCCCTAATTACTCTACATATTATGACAACTTGTAATCATCCAAAATTTTGATTGATATTTAATTTACTGGCAGGCCTTGATCGGATCATAGATGTTCGTCTGTAAAATCAGCGTGCCACTGCGTCGACGTTTAACAGGATCTGCTGTACATATGCGACCAATGACGACTCAGACCTATCTGCGCGTCTGTGCAGTCAGCCTGATACGACTTCGTTTTTGTTTCCAACAGATATCACTGACACATATACATACGTTGCATGTATATACATAAGCATGCTGCATGCAAATTTATGCTGTTTCAGTTTTGGCATAATGTTCACACAATGTGCAAGAATCCCGTTTGTAGTTTAAGCTTTCCTCCTCCAGCAAGATTCGAACACGGACTGCTAGCTTATCAGAACAGCCCTTATGGGGCTCCCAACAGACTGGTACTGAAACCCTGTATATTCATTCAGTAGTACAAAATAGCCGAGTCAAATTGTGTGCCATACACTGGTAAAGCAACCCTTAACGTCAGATAAGAGCGCACTTCCAATGACAAATGCTGACATCACGTGTAATTTTCCATCATGACGGAGACGTTTACACGGCTAGATCCCGCTTTGCACTATTCTGCCCTACATTATGGGCTGACGATTTAGTTTGAGTGGCGCTATCACAAGCTGTCTTCAACCGATCAAAATGGAAGAAAAAATTTCCCTGGCGGGGTATTGGCGTTGAACAAATAGCTAATTCAGTATCAGCAAAACGAAAATATAAATAACACCACGTTTATTTATGCTTTCCAGACGAGAAAGAACGACATACATTGTCTTTTTGCCTAGATGTCCTAATGTAGCTAAAAAGTTGTCAGCGTCAAATCGACGCTGATGCAACGTCATGATGTAAATATGATGTTGCAACGATGTAGATACGGTTCTAATTCAATCCTGCAAATGGCGTCGTGTAAAATTTTACCTTACGGTGCGTGCCTTTAAGAAAGACTCGGATCAGCTTGCGCACCGGCGCAGACTGATCAGTCTTCCTGGTTTGATGCATATGTTAAGACTAAATTGGACTGAGTCTTTGCTCGTCGCTAATGTCCTAAACTCCCTGTTCGTGCGACGCAATTCGGCACCACAATCGATGCGATGTATACGTTTGAAATGCCCCCTTACCTAGAACGTCCGATCTCAAATGTAGAATGTCAGCCTAGGTAAACTTTTAATGTCCAATAAAGCCTCGTCAGTGACCCTGACAATATCTGGTGACGAAACTAGGAAAAAGCATCTGTAATTCCTCAATTTTAACAGGGCAGTAGACCCTGAAAATACTAACCCATCCTGGAGGACTGTGACCTATTACGACGTGTGCACAGATACCAGCACAGCAATTCAGAGAGTCTAATAATGCTGAAAATCCTAGAAATTGTTATGCGGATATGTAATTCTTCCGGATTTAGATGTTTGCGTATACAGAGCTTTCAGAGCTGTCTCAAAGACAGAAAACTGCCAAAAAATGCTGAAGAAACAACATACATTCCCCACAAAATAAGCAGCTGCCTTATTTATGTTGTTTCGCACAATTTAGAATAAAATAATGCAGGACTTCCTCATGTTAAAGGGTTTATATAGGATAAAAAAAGATCCAAGTGTAATTCTCTGCTCAAAAATCTAAAATACAAGCATCATTATTCAATTTGAAAATGTATTTAGGTCTGATGCCTCCTCAGGCAAAAGATCCTATGCAATCGGCTGTTTAAGGTGTAGTTTTATTTAAAAATGCTAATTCATCCACCAGTTGGTCAAGAATTTAAGGAAACTGAAGAAAGTACGAACCCTCTGGCTTCAAATGCTGTCTGAGCGTTTGGCCGAACATGCAAAACAATTTTCTCCTTGACTGACTGCATATTTCAGCAATATCTATGTACCAACAGAAGATCTGGCGATTAAAGGCATCTATGTAGATCCAGATAGGCTAGTTCTAATGCTCACACAAAATCTCCTTACGTTATAAATAAATAGTTTTTTCAACCCACCTCGGAAACTGTCAACAAAAATGGCGGCGAATGCTACGAAAAATACCACAATCCGGCGTGAAAACACCGCAAATCCTGCGTTTCGACCACTTTTCCGGCGTTACGGTTGGTCCCTGTGAGTCTTGTGTCTTCTATTTCATTTTTCGTGAAGACCGTCGGAACTCTGGGATACGTTTACATTGTACCAATAACCAGTTGACATTTCAAAGTTGCATATTTCGTTACTTTACCAGCCTACATAAAGGAATGCAACATGCTAATCAGTTGATTCCATAAATGTCAGACTGCTATCATAACCTTTTTTTCTTCCCTCTTCCCTTCCAGGTTTAGTTCCAAAATACTTTGTTAAATATTCATTACAGATATTGATATGTACTCTTTCTTCTCAGAAACTGACTTGTCGCAAATTTTATAATTCTCCATATAGCAGAAGTCGAGTAAACAGACATGCAATAAGTCGTGCAAGTGGTCCCTATCTTACTTGCACTAGGAGCACATGCACATCTCAAAGCCCAACTGAAACAATCTTTTAGTACCTAAAAAACAAAGAAGACATCACAGCTATAGATGGTATGGACAGCTAACATAACCTACCTCGATAAATTGAACTTCACACAACATTCTCGGTTTGTTTGTTTTCTTCACCCCTTCACTTTCATTCTGTAGCATACTTTCATCGAAACAACACATTTTTTATAGATCCTAATAAGCTGTACATCTACCTGCAACAAAATTGTATCATATATAAATCTGATAAGATTTTTTTTCCTCTTTTATCATGTTGCATAAGTTGCCAAGTAAAAGGGTTGAATAATAGTCTCATGTTAGCCCCGGTCTGGGATGATAAAGTAAAAAAAAATGACTATGTTCTATTCATGAGATTATATGAGACTTTATATATGTACGGATACAGAGACTTCTGACATTAACTTTTATTGCTACTAAGTGCAGGTTTGCTTCACTTAACACATTTTCTTTTTTTTCTTTATTCATTTGTTTTTCTTTGCAGCACACTCTCACTGACACAACACATCTTTTATAGATTTCTTCAAGTTTTTTATATACATGTAACGAAGTTGTAACATACATGAATTGAGGTTATATGAGACTTTATATATGTACAGATACAGAGATCTACCACAATAACTTTTATTGCTATTAAGTAAAGGATTTCTCCATTTGTTTACATAATCAAACGAATGTATCCAATTTTATTCTTCCTCTTTTTGAGAAAAAAAAGAAGAAGGTGAAACAAGGGCTTCGCAAGCGGCGCATAATATGCCCGTTTCAATGTCCTAAAGGAGTTACAGAATGAACAAGATTGTTTACAAAAGGATAGACAGGCAGACAAACAGGGGCAACCACTCTATAATTAACTAGAACTGTCAGCGAATCCGACTATACCCCCTCCCCCTTAATTGCTTAAATCAAATGTTGTTATTTTCGTAACAAAAAGCATAAAGAGGGAGAGAAATAATTGTTATCATGTATACCAAATATGAATGGTTGCTTTGAAATCTGTTACAAAAAATTACATTATTCAAAGTCAGGAGAGAAAGAAAATTGGAAAAATATAGGGAAGAATAAGCAGAAGACTGGTTCTCAATCCCACAATACAACAAGTTCTCATCAACCTGCATACAAAATTTCCTTCTCTAACTTATAGATGCATAGAAATCTTTTGCGCAAAAAATGCATTATTCAAAGTACAGAGAGAAAGAAAATCAGACAAATACAGGGAATAAAAAGAGGAGAAGTCTGGTTCTCAATCCCACAATACAGTCAGTCATCATTAACCTGCATACCAAATATAACTGATCTAGCTTGCATGGTTGTGGAGAAAACTTTGATGAAAAAGTTCATTATTCAAAGTATGGAAAGAAAGAATATTGGACAAATACAGGGAAGAATAAGAAATAAAAGGCTGGTTCTCAAACCCACGATACAACATATCGTCATCAACCTGCATACCAAATGGGACTACTCTAGCTTGCTTGGTTGTGGAGAAATCTTTGACGAAAAATTTTATTATTCAAAGTATGGAAAGAAAGACTATTGGACTAATACAGGGAAGAATAAGCAGAAAAAGGCTGGTTCTCAATCCAACATATCGCCATCAAGCAGCATACCAAATATGACTACTCTAGCTTGCATGGTTGTGGAGAAATCTTTGACGAAAAATTTCATTATTCAAAGTAGGGAAAGAAAGAAAATCAGACAAATACAGGGAAGAATAAGCAGGAGAAGGCTGGTTCTCGATCCCATGATGCAACATGTCGTTATCAACCTGCATAGCAAATATGACTACTCTAGCTTGGATGATTGTGGAGAAATCTTTGACGAAAAATTTCATTATTCAAAGTATGGAAAGAAAGAAAATGGGGCAAATACAGGGAAGAATAAGCAGGAGAAGGCTGGTTCTCAAACCCACAATACAAAATGTCGTCATCAACCTGTATGCCAAATATGACCAGTCTAGCTTGTATGGTTGTGAAGAAATCTTTGATACAATATCTTTGAACAAGGGAGATAACCTACATACACTAGGTATACCTTTTTAGTTCTACTTTTTTCCCTTGATAATATATTACATGTACAACAAAAGTTTACACAAAAGTAGCCGATAAGAACTAATGAAAGGGATTCACTCTTAAACGAAGAAAGGGAGAGCAGCCATTGTTGTACGCGACACATTGTTAGGACTTCATACACATTGCTATGAAGTTTTATAAAGATATCCCAAACGGTTATCTAGTTATGGCGCGTACAAGACTTACAGGGATAAAATTAAGCAAAGGGGCATAACTTCAAAAGTAAGAAAGGGGGAGCAACCATTTTTGTACGCGATACGTTCCCCCACCCTAACACATATGCCTACCAAATTTCATGAAGATATCCCAAATGGTTACTGAGTTATGGCGTGTACAAGAATGTTTACGGACGGACGGACGGACAGCGCCACGACATAATACGTCCGTTTTTTTCAAAACGGGCGTATAAAAAGAGAGAAAAAGGAGTTCTTTTTCTCTTCCTCATAAATAAAAGCGAAAAAAAAAAAAAAAAGGGAAAGGAAGAAGGAAAGAAGGCAAAATTTTTTAAGAGGATAAAGACAAACCACTGTTTTAGCTATTCAGATTATGTCTATTTTTCGTTGTTTAAGCTTCTTTATTCATTATATATAACAATAATGTATTTTGATCATATCTCTATCATTTAGCCCTGTAAGTATTCTATAGACCACATTTGCATTTGTGCACTCTACAGGAAAAATGAATTTAAAATTTAAAAAAAAAAGAAAAGAAATTGTAAGTCCATTGACAATATATGCATTCTTGGATTTTACGGGAAAATGAGTTTAAAAATACTAAATGAAAATAAAGATTTCTTTTTTAATATACATGTATAAATTTATAAAATTAGTGTGACAACAAGAATCAAATAAATAAACAATTATAAAATTATATATTATATACATACATGTATGTGTATATGTATGTATATGTGTATATATATTAATCTATAATTATGTGTATGTATGATTTTATGTATGTACATGTGTGAATGTGTGTACATGGTAAGAATGTACAGCATATAAAGAGTGAAAATTCCTTTATATATGCTAAATAACCAAAGCAATGAATTAACTACATACTGTATATGTATATGCGAGGGTGTATATGTATGTATGTAGGTATGTATGTATGTGCATGTATGTGTATGTATGTGTATGTTTATGCATGTATATGCACGCGTATATGTGCATGCATGTGTGTATATGTATATATATGTGTGCATGTGTATGTATGTGTGTATGTACATATATATATATATGTGTGTGAATATAGATATGAGTGTGATGTATATGAGTTTTACATGTACATATGTGTGGTGTTTTTGTAAAGATATACATGTGTATATGTATGAAAGATACACATTAATTTCAAAGTTGAAAAACAAAACGGAAAAACTTAATTTAAAAATAGTATCATTTACAATGTACTGTTATCATAACTTAACATAGTCGCTTTGTTTCCTTTTTCAGACATCTTCGCCTGGAGAAGTTTTCAACAGACATGTACTCCAATGGATAAAATGACTAAGACCTTTTCTTTTTATATTACTTTTTTCTGTACTTTTCAGACATCTAGATGGAGGGGCATGTTTGTGATGGTTAGGGATGGGTTCTCTTGTTTCTCACTTACTGGTATGTTGTGGCCCCTCAATGGGCAGCCTAGATAAGGCGGTTCCAGTGAGGGGTCACAATATGCGCCTCTGTACGGATTTAACATGGCATTGCTGATTATCGCTGGGTGCTCTTTCCAGCCTGGAGCTCTGTTTCTTACATCTAACTATAGATCTGCTGCTAGAGGCTTCAATCTCTTTCACTTTTTTTCTTTTCTTTCTTAAATCCCTAAAGATGAATAAAAGAAAAAAAAAAAGACAAGTTGTTCCCCATAATACAACGACTATACTAATTAGCTTCGAATATAAAGATCCCGTTTTGTATGTGTGAATCTGACGACAAGCAGTGCTAGCCTTGATCTGGGTCTTCAGTGCTGCGGCCAAATGTTTCAGGTCGAGACGGTATACCGAGTGGCTATTTTTAGAAAAATTGAGTCAAATGATTCCGCTATCAAAATAATAATACTGAACATCTAGAGAAAATAACGGAAAATAAAGCGACCCTCAATTTGCTTACCTGAGTCCACGGTCAAAGTTAGAAGTGATAACTGTTAATAACATCAGACAGACGTTCCCTTGCAATATTAGATCTGTACCTGTAAATCTGTTCTGACTAATATGGCTGATGGTTTTAACCCATTAACGCATAGTGTCCCCTGAGGGTGGTCGCAAAGGGCGATGGTTCTAGGTAACTTTCAGTGCAGGGGCGTCTTATATATCTAAGGCAAGGGCCTACTGTGCTTGCACTAGGTGCGGGTGGGGATGTTCGGACTTTTTCCTCTCCCCTATCATCTCTTTTCTTTCTCCCTCTCTTTGGGAGACGGCTCGTTATAGACTGACATACTGTCTCAAAGAGCCGTTAAGCCCAATACAACCAACTACTCAATCAAACGCCTAGTGTCCCTTAAAAAAAGACCATCGTGAACAGTGAAGACCCACGCGGCATGTACTTAAATATTATGAGAACAACTTAAAATCTCATTGCATGAACATGCTCATGAAGATTTTCACTCGACATTTCCGACCATTATTGGAATTCGGTCGAACACTCGTAATTGCTCTTTTACTGAACAATAAATGAGCAACTATTAAAACATAAATCACGCAGCGCTGGTTATAACAACAAAAGCATATCTGGTTTTAATATCGTAGAACAGGACAGAAATATTTCGAAAGAAATGCTACCATCTGTCGTGGACACTTCCACGAATACATTTTGTATAGGTTGAAAGCTACTCTTTTAATTATGTTGCATTCGTTCTATTTCCACAGCTGTTCTAATTATAAACATTCTTAATTGTTGAGTTACTTGACGTCAACGTCATGACGTTGACGACACCTTGGTGACAGGGGCAGAAGTGCATTAGACAGGGGAAGAACACATCAGTTGCAGGAATTGGTGTTGTAAATCAGGGAACAGATCAGTCCAAAGGACTGATGCTGTAAAATCTGGAACAGATCAATCAAAGGGGTTGATGCTTTAGACAAATATATGGACAGACAGAAATAATCTGTACAGAATCGAAGCAGAGAAATACTAGGATAGCTACAAGTAGCAGTATACAGAGAGAAATACTACAGTGCTAAAACAATACAGGGGAATAGAGGACAAAAGGGAAGTTCAAATTTATACTATTTCAAATATTTGTTTTATCAAATATACCAGACATTGGCAAAAACAATTTTCTCCGATGTGGTGAATAAATTGCATATTAAAATTACTTACTGTACATTAGTTTCATTTACATTCACCACACCATCCATTCCGTCAGCATTAGACTCACGCAAAACCGGTCGGTACATAAGCAAAATCAGCGTTAATGGGGGAAAAAAGATATGTGGAGCTTTGAATGTTGCTCTTTACCTGCATTCAATTTTTGTACTATTCTACTCAAAATTTGCAAAAAAGTAGCGCGACCGAAACTGACACACAAGTAACTTCATCTTCTACGTACCCACTGTTTGTCCCACTTAATATTTTCCTTGTTGAATATCTAGAAATTCGTTTTTTTTTTCAAGGTTACAGTATTGTTGCACTTCATAAACAAGGTTGTCAATTTGAATTCCTTTGTCGTATGATCAGCCTCATTTTTAAACTCAGTATAAGTATACTCTTCGACAAAAGAAAAGGGCAAGAGTCAAAGTAATGAAACAAGATTATTACAAATAATATTCTACCTTTCTACTTACGATCAGACTCAATTATTTCGAGTCCACCTTTCTAGCTTCTTTGATGTTTTCCTTGCTTCCGCGATATTTTAATGAGCATTATTTCTTACTTGAATGATGATGTGGAACTCGTAGAAAAATAACTATCATTATATGTTTTCGTCGTCTTAAATTTTCCGCTCCTATTGCGTTTCAGTCCTCAGCAGTATAATTGCGAACGCAAAATAATCCACACACACACACTCAAAAACAGAACTCGTATCTCCTCAGTTTCGTTAAAGCACTGTGTGCACATAGTTCTTGGTTTCAGGGATGCTGGGTTTCATCCTGCTTACTGGGCAGACGCCTGCGCGTGTCAAACTTCAGAATAAAGCTACTCATCCTCTTATCCACGAGGAAATCGAAGGGACTGTAGAAATGGGTGTGTCCGCCTTCAGATGAACAGTGTGAACGTAAATCCTACAGATCTTGATCGATGTTCACAGGCCTTTTAAGATATTCAGTGGATCATATCTTACGAGGGTAATGATTGGAATCTTTCTGCAATATTTACAGTCACTGATCTGTAAAGCAGCACAATAATTCTGGCTGCAACGCCTTCTCCATTTCTCAACAGATATTTCACAAGTAATTGATGTCGGGGTCATGATAGGATCCTTTCTGCTAGTGTAAATGCCTTGATATATTCAGAAAAACTTTCTGCAGACACGACACGTTTACAACCGATTTTCGACAGAGTTGTCACCATCTGTAGTGGAGTCATGATCGGACTCCGTCTGGCAGAGTCACAGCCCGTGATTTGTTCAACGACGGAACTCGTTCTTTATTTCTCAAGAGTCTAGAAAGTTTTAAGATATTGCTATCGTCGTCCGAAGTGAATCATATTATATCAGAGTTATGATCGTGCTGTTTCTGCAAGTGTTACAGCCCTTGATGTATCAACTGACAGATATATTCAGGCTGCAACCTCATCCAGCTTTTATTTATTTGTTTATAGAAAACATTCAACTGTTATTACCATCTAAGTGTATAATTACCTTTTTTCATCTGTTACATTTTGTACATAGTCAACGTCTGATTATTGTTACGGTATGGATCCGATCGTCGATCCTTTCAATCAGTAGGGCTACAGTTTTTAGGGCAACTGTGGTAATTAAACATTTACGGAAATTGTGGCTACGTCATGCATGGGTTATTTGTGAATACCTCTCGTGGACAGCGTATTGCATGATTTTAAGGTGAATACCTGCACGCTGAAATTCGAGTCGCATGATTTAAATGTGAGACGCATAGTATTTATACTCGTATCTTTTATTAAAAAATTAGACCTGGCTGTTCAATTCTAATACGAAGGATGTTATATTGTCGTGTGCCTAGAATCAGTGTTAAGACCTGAGGGGTAAGATTTTATTATATTTATTCAGAATAGTTTGACTAAGACTGAAAAATGTGACTTCTGATTGATATGGTATGATTGCATGTGTCGACTGATTTTGTTGATAGTGATCATGCTGCGCATGTGTCGACTGATTTTGTTGATAATGATCATGTTGCGCATAGTATTTGTATATTAGGAAGTTTTTTTTAATTACGGAAATAGTTTATATCACTGATGTTGGTTGCAATGGTGTGCGTCTATTTGACGTCCAGTGACGTCAGTTGCATTCATGTTATTCATGTGACGTCAGTTGCATTCATGTTCTTGCGACATCAGCACTTTTTATATTAGTTTCACGTATACGTGGCCTAAAAAAGTAGATTGATTTGTAATGGAACTAATTTACATACTTGCGACGTCAATCGACGTCAAAGCATGCACCGCATTATGTTTTTTTTTCCATACGTTATAATGGTAACATTTGGTCATCATGCGTTTGATTCGCCTTCACTAGATGGCGTCATATGGTATAACATCATTGATGTCATGATGTCAGATCAAACGTTATGATCCCAAATGTGTTAGAAACGCTTATTAAGTTATTATATTCTATGGCAAATGGTAATACGCTTATGGTGTTAACATTTCTCAGCTTATTCGCTTCGCTAGGGTGTCTAGTCATCTGGCTGACTTCAATGCTCGTAATAAAAGTTTGACTGCCAAGCTCTTACAGCAGGGGTATCGGTATCATAAACTACGGAAAGCTTTTTCTAAATTTTATCGTAGACACTTTGAATTGGTTTCTAAATATAATACAGGGTTAAGGTCACTTTTGCAACAAGGCCTAACGGAACCTGAATTTTATGGTGACTTAGTATATAAATTACGCAAAATCTTAGGGAAAACAGAATTTCCTGATCAATTTATGAAAATTATCATACGATTTAAACACATTGGCTATAACATAGATGTAATGCGACAGTCTGCATGCTTAGTGGTTAACCCAATCACGGTTGACAACTTTGCTGTCCTCTTTAATTGCACGCCGGTGGGTCGGGGTTCAGACTCTATGATAACCCCTACATAAAGCAATATATTAGTTGGTTGGGGCTGGATGATTGCCTTTTTCTTGGCCCACCGGGGTTCAACTGGTGGTCTTCTTTCGCTCCAGTACTCCAGTGGTGTTGCTGACGCCCCAGGGATCTCCAGGTGTCTCAACACGTTTTGGCTGTCGAGTCCTCATCCTTGCTTCATCACGGTCTTTTCTTGATCTTAATTGTTGACCGTGATGACTCTCTGATGAGTTAGGGGACCTCCATACGAACCGAACTACCAACTAATTTTGTGCACCGCAGCGGAGGGTGAGGGTGAAGGTTTGGGCCCAGTAAAACCAGTTTAAACCCCCAGTAGTTATTACTGACCGTCCCAAGGCGGTACTTTTGTTGCGGTTGCATTTGTTTTATGTTCGGTGCTGTTTAATTTATTGTGTTCTTATTTTAACCCTTCTATCATAAAAATAGAAAATAGGTAAAAATAATTGTTAAATGTTTTTTGAATAATTTGCTTAGTCTGTTGTAACCCTTCTGTTGGTCTAAATTATTTAGTTCAATAAAGATAGCTGAGTTGCCATCTATTTGGGAAAGAGCTGCTGACTCGGCTTATCACTTGTAATTTATTGTTTGTTGGGATGTCTTTGTTAATCTTTCCCTTTGATGTTGGGGATAGGGTTTGGGATCTGATTCAGTCAGTTCCTGAAGTGTAGTTACTCATTAAATTAGTTTAAAGAAATGAATTAATACATATGCGAGTTAGATTTTTGGTAAATCAATTTAATGTAAATAGGTCGTTGTTTAGATTCATTCATGTTTTATGTGGGATATGTCATGGTAATACCTGTTGACGTCAGTAACATCTTGACAATGTTTGGCGCCAGATCCTTCGACGCACATGCGTGGTAGGATCTACGTTTCTTCATTGGCGGAAGTGGTTAGCACAGTTTTGGCTTTACATCGTGATCGCGAGTTGTGTCTACTGACACGGCTGGCGTGTGCACGTTATGCTCGGCATTCGCTGAGGGCGTTGTACGGTATTTCCAAGACAGGCCCAAGTCTTACGTATTGTTATTATGTAGTTATAACGTATTAAGTGTAAGTTCGTTATTTTTAGGCACATCAAGTCCGGTGTAACGAAGTAAACTGACCCCCATAGAATAACGACCCCCGGTCATTATTCTTCAGAAAAAGTGACCCCTTTTCTATAAAATACTGACTCCCTTTAAAAAATAACGACCCCCTAATGATATCTATAAAATAGTGACCCCCGGTCATTTTACTTTAAGGAATAGTGACCCCCACCCCCACATTGGTCATAATATTATGACTCTCCATGAAGCAATGGAGTCTTCATAAATGCTTATGGCATACAGAATGTTGTGTCCGGTTCTGTTACAACTCTCTAGTTTGATGATGGATTTTAAAATGGATTTCAAAAGACAATGAATCGCATGCAACATATAGGTCCCAACCTCAAAAATTAAAAAATATGATAGTTTGACTCATGGTGTTAATGTTATATAAGATTTTAGTATTAACAGGTGGACTTATGTACCATACAGAGATTTTGCTGTTGATTTTGAAAACAATATCAGGTTGGGGGTAGTATCTCTATACAACTTTGCTTATTTTCAATACATTCAATTTTAATAACACCAAAAGTCTTACTCTATCTGCTTAAAAGTGAAGAAAGTGTTATTTATAGGGAATTCAGAGCAACACCTTTTGAAAGGAAATTTTGAAGTAAACCGAAAAATCATTTTTGATCCCTAAATAAGCAATTTCTTCGCGCATTGTCATTTAAATTCGCATAGAGGAGTCATACATGTAATATTATGACCAGGACACTTTTCTTTGAATTTAATCGCCAGGGGCAGCTTTTTGAGAAAAAAGTGACGGTGGTCGTTATTCTAGGCGGTCACAATTCTTCGTGATGAGTTATTTATCTTCGCGTGGGAAGGGTGTGTGTGGGGGGAGGGGGCAGATGGTGTCACAATATTATAATGTTATGACCGGGAAGTCATAATATTATGACAGGGGGGAGGGATCACTAGTTTTAAAGAATAATGACCGGAGTCGTTATTCTATGGGGAACCCATAGAATAACGACTCCCGGTCATTATTCCATAGAAAAAATGACTCCCTTACTAAAACATACTGACTCCCGTTTACCCCCTTGATTATACCTATAAAGTATCAATCCCCACCTAATCGACCACTAACTGACTATTAACTTCTGCAAGTTTTATCATCTAGTAATACTTGATGGTGTTTTTAGAGGGATGTGTGTGTGTGTGTGTGTGTGTGTGTGTGTGTGTGTGTGTGTGTGTATGTATGCGTGTGTTGAAGGAAAGAGTGGGGCGTTATTATATTATGTCATGACCGCGGAATCATAATATTATGACGGGGGGAGGTCACAATTCTTTAAAGAATAATGACCGGGGGTCGTTATTCTATGGGGAACCCATAAAATAACGACCCCCTGTCATTATTCTATAGAAAAAATGACTCCGTTTGTAGAAAATACTGACACCCGTTTACCCGTCGATGATAGCTATAAAATGATAATCCCCTCCTAATTGACCACAAATTGACTATTATCTACTGCAAGTTTGTTATTAGTAATACTTGTTGATATTGTAGTATCTAATGCAGCTGCTTCTGCTATCGCTGCAGTAGTAGTGCTTACACAAATTCCATGGAGAAAATTTGTTTTCGCGCTACTCAAGGAAATTTCTCCACAGAATAACGACCCCTTTCATTATTCTTTAAAGAATAGTGACCCCCAACCTATCATAATATTATGACTCTGCGGTCATAACATTATAATCTCATGACACACACACACACACACACACACAAATCCTCCCCACGCAAATTTAATCACTCCTCACGAAGAATTGTGACCGCCTGGAATAACGACCCCCGTCACCTTATCGTCACTTTTTTAAGAACCCCACCGGCCATTAGTTTCTAAAGAAAAGTACATTGAGTAGACTGATACTTATTCACAAACTAATCGAAATGACATGTGTATGGCCCTTTTCCGGGTTGAATATTTTGTCAAATTTCCTTGAGTAGCACGAAAACAAACTTTCTTCATGAAATTTGTAAGCACTACAATTGCTACGATAGCTGAAGCAGTTGCAGTAGCAACAACAATATCTACAAGTATTACTAATAACAAAACTTGCAGTAGATGATGAAATTGCATTGTCCTTGACCTTTTTACAACATGGTCAAATTTTCTTTATATTAGAAAATGTCATAACATATTTTTGAAGACTTTGGAATAGCCAATCAACTAAATGAGTATTTGAAGAATTTTAGTACCAAAGATCAAGGTCATTCTGTGATCGTATTTCAACAGTTTCAGACATCTCTGTTAAATAAAACGACTGAGCTGATAGAAGCAAAATGTCACATGAAACCTCCATGCGTCAGGGAAACAACAGTTTGTTTGAACGTTTCTGGTCAGTGGTCACATGGCCGAGATGTCCTTTATGTCCATGTGTTATAAACCTTTAAAGTTTTTCTTCTTCCCAAAATGTAATGATATTGAAAATATGATATCCAGCATTTTGTGATTCATATAGTAGGTTTGTTCAATCGATGGCACTAATTTGATCTTTGACCTTTTTTTACTCTGGTGAGCGATTTAGTACCTCATAGCTCTCTCGCATTTCATTTTATAGAAATTGCTGTAAATTTTATGCTAACAATGAAAATGATCAGATGAACATTTCTTCTGCGTCTGATCTTGGTCTGAACGTTTGCCTCTATGCTAGGCTTAAATGGGTTAATGTAATCGTATCAGCCATAGGAGCGTACACTATACTCGGAATGACTTTATTTTTTTATTCCAAGTGTGACTTTATTTTTTATATTATTTATTTGTTTATTTCATATATTTGTTTATGTCCTGTATTTGTTTATCATTTTTGTACGATGTGGTTGTGGGGAAGGCGGTGAGTATGTGTGTGCGTGTGTGTGTGTGTGTGTGTGTGTTTTGTAGGGGGGAGGGGGAGACGGAGGTGACGTTCTTTTCTTTTTCGCTAATTGCCACTTAACTTCGCGTAGAGGGACATTAATATTAGCATCAGCCTGGGTGGCCTTTTTTTAAAGAATAATGACCGGGGTCGTTATTCTATGGGGGTCACACTTCTTCGCGAGGGGTCGATTTATTTCGTGTATGGGGTTTATAATATTATGACCGGGAAGTCACTATTCTTTAAAGAATGATGACCGGGGGGTCGTTATTCTATGGGGGTCACTTTACTTCGTTACACCGGCAGTCAGCTGTTAGGGCTTAGAGCCACGTCTCACCTGGAGATTCTATATACATCTCCAGGTTAATACCAACCCGGGTAGAGGTAGTTACCACGCCGCTTGTGCATGTTTCCTAGCAGAGGCGGGAAGCACAAAATATAGGCGAAGTCGATGTGATTACTGCGGAGGTGAAAATGGGACAGTGTTCGTCCACTAAAGTGTGTCTTATTATATATAGACTGGTCCCTGGTACGATCCAGGGAGCGACCAGTATATAAGCTTGCGCGATATGATATAATTTGATGTTCCTCATAATATATGGACTGGCCCAATAATAGGATCCAGGGAGCGATCAATTGAAGTCAATCAGCATAAGGCCTTGTTTTTTTTATGAGCTCAAACTAACGTTTTTGCTCTTTGTATTTTCCTTTAGCTCATGGCGCTGAGCCGAGTACGGTGTTGACGTCAGACGGTAATCTATTTGCGCATCGTACGCAAATCGTTTACAGATTTGAAACAAACACCTTACTTGGGCCAGCGACATGAACTGATATATGTTGTATATTATTGTAATTGTGACAGTTGTAAATTGTATTGTTCATCCATAGTGCAGATTATATTTTATTTACGTCCTTTGAGATCGGAGGATAGATTCTGAGAAATCTAAAATTTGTGATCGATTTTAGACTATTATTCTAAATCATCGGCTTTTATATTATTTGGATCCTTTTGAAACTAATCAGCATTTAAATCAACTGCCCAATTAAAATTAAGAAATTACAGTATGCTTTTTTTCTGGGTTCGTCACCAGATATTGTCAGGGTCACTGACGAGGCTTTATTAGCCGAAACTACGTAGTCTGGCCCATGTTACTACTTCTGCATGTATTCTCTGCTCTTGAAGGAACTCTTTAGGATTTTAATTTTACCTCACTGCAGCTGGTGTTGTGCCGTGTGGCGGCCGTAAAACGTCTCCCCGTACTTCATCCATAGTGCAGATTATATTTTATTTACGTCCTTTGAGATCGGATGATAGATTCTGAGAAATCTAAAATTTGAGATCGATTTAGACTATTATTCTAAATCATCGGCTTTTATATTATTTGGATCCTTTTGAAAATAATCAGCATTTGAATCAACTGGTTATAACTTCGAGTGCCGGGGCATCCTAATTATTTAGATAAAAGTAGGACAAGGGCCTACTGTGTCTACTGTATGTGCCGGGCGGGGTTTACTTGGATTTTTTCTCTCCTCAATCATTTCTCCATTTCTTTCTCCCTCTCTCTGGGAGACGGCCAAATATAGACTTTTTTTTTTAATCGGATCTTTATCTACTCTGAAGCCACCAGGCTGATTAGGTCCAGATTTCATCTGTAGAGGGCTTGGGCTGACAGAGATGGATTAATATTACAGTGTTTGAAGAAATAGAGAAAAATGTTGGCTTTCTACCTGTCTATTTATTTTCAAACTTCCTAGTAGGCTAGCCGGGTCTTTCAGACGGGTGTATTTCAACTGGGTCACGGTCGGTGAGCTTGTTTTGAGACGAATGAAATGTGCAGGCTACATATGCCTTTCGCCGAGTTTTGATTGGTCATTTGCAGATTTGGTTTAATTTACTTGAGCTTATAAATGAAATGTTAGCAAAGTTTCAGCGTCCGGTAGCAGTTTGTGTATACGGAATGGCATATTTCACATTTGTAGTAAGGCAAGCAAACTGCACAATTTTTATGAGTGAAATTTCCTTTTCGTCAATCCTGAAATAACAAAAGGTTTCCATGAAAACCATCTCATGGACTTAAAATAACTTTGTTACCTTGAGTTATTCTGTGAAAAAAAAAAAGTAAACTATTTTTCGAGGCGTGATTTAGTCTGTCGTCGGGCATGCGCAATTGTTCTTATCTTAATCAGCTTTCAAAAAAATTTCACTAATGTGATGTAGGTTGAAATAAACGCCGCGTTTGTTTATGAAATACTCTAACATGTGCGAGTAAATACAGGTCTTTACGACTGCATGCCAGTTTCACTTGCCGAAGGTAACCTAGGATAACGCGTTCGTAGCCATTATAAATTAAACCACACAAAAATGGTGTGTGCTAATTTTTTCGGCTGAAGTGGCAACTTTGCTGACACAATCTACGGCAGACTATAGATCCTATCGAAAACAAATCCACATGAAAACATGATGCGATCGACAGCTTGATAAATACATGGATTACTGGCTATTATACGTCCCATTCAACACTGTTTCAGTCACATCAGGATGGTGGGAGGGTTATAATGAAAACCTGAATGAAAGTGCAGTAGCGCCCCTCCTACGGTAGATAAGATTTCCGCCTCAAGCTGGTATCGACTTAGATCTGCAGTGAAGAACCGCATTATCGCGGAAACTCTCATGAGTATATAGTTCTAACAATATTCTCTCTACACATTGAGTCATTTTTAGCTCACCTGAGCCGAAGGCTCAGAGGTGAGCTTATAGGATGGGAGTCGAGCCGTCGTCCGTCCGTGGGTCCGTGGGTCCGTCAACAATTTCAAACATAAATATCTCAGAAACCAGTGGGCCGATCGCAATCAAATTTCATCTGAAGCATCATTTGGGTGGGGGAAAGGCTGCATTTGGTTTTGGTGCAGATCAGCTCAGAACTCTGGTTTCCATGGCAACAGATAGCCCCCATAGGGTTAAAATGGGGAAAATGGCGTCATCACGTTTTCTCGACTGTTTTTTATTAGATCCTTATCATACTTGCAGGTAATGATGACATACACAAGAGCTTGGATGAGTTCGAAATTTGGCCGGATTCGAGCTCAGACTACGGAGTTAGCTGCCCTTGAGCGTTTGAAAAAAATCCCATAGTGTTATAATGGGGAAAATGGCGTCATCACGTTTTCTCAACTGTTTTTGCTTAGATCCTTATCATACTTGCAGGTAATGATGACATACGTAAGAGCTTGGATGAGTTCGAAATTTGGCCGGATTTGAGCACAGACTACGGAGTTAGCTGCCCTTGAGCGTTTGAAAAAAATCCCATAGTGTTATAATGGAGAAAACAACGTCATCACATATTTTTAGAAAAACTTTGTCATCGCTCTATTGCCTACATTTCTCAACGGTTTTTAAAATAACTTCACACAAATGTAGGGCATGACAATATCTCGAACATGTTCAACTTTCAGGATGCTGCGCCCAAGGTCAAGGTCACTGTGGCTATTTTTAGAAAAACTTTGTCAGCGCTCTATCACCTACATTTCTCAGCAGATTTTAAAATAACTTCACACAAATGTAGGGCATGACAATATCTCGAGCAAGTTCGACTTTCAGGATGCTGCGCCCAATGTCAAGGTCACTGTGGCTATTTTTAGAAAAAACTTTGTCATCGCTCTAGCACCTACATTTCTCAATGGATTTTAAAATAAATTCACACAAATGTAGGGCATGACAATATCTCGAGCAAGTTTGACTTTCAGGGTGCTGTGCCCAAGGTCAAGGTCACTGTGGCTATTTTTAGAAAAACTTTGTCATCGCCCTAGCACCTTCATTTCTCCATGGATTTTTAAATAACTTCACACAAATGAAGAGTTTGACAATATCTCAAGCAAGTATGACTTCCAGGGTGCTGCGCCCAAGGTCAAGGTCACTGTGGCTATTTTTAGAAAAACTTTGTCAGCGCTCTAGCACCTACATTTCTCAATGGATTGTAAAATAAATTCACACAAATGTAGGGCATGACAATATCTCGAGCATGTTCGACTTTCAGAGTGCTGTGCCCAAGGTCAAGGTCACTGTGGCTATTTTTAGAAAAACTTTGTCAGCGCTCTAGCACCTACATTTCTCAATGGATTGTAAAATAAATTCACACAAATGTAGGGCATGACAATACCTCGAGCAAGTTCGACTTTCAGAGTGCTGTGCCCAAGGTCAAGGTCACTGTGGCTATTTTTAGAAAAACTTTGTCATCGCCCTAGCACCTTCATTTCTCCATGGATTTTGAAATAACTTGACACAAATGTAGGGTATGACAATATCTCAAGCAAGTTTGACTTTCAGGATGCTGTGCCCAAGGTCAAGGTCACTGTGGCTATTTTTAGAAAAACTTTGTCATCGCTCTAGCACCTACGTTTCTCAACGGATTCTAAAATAAATTCACATAAATATAGGGCATGACAATATCTCGAGCAAGTTTGACTTTCAGGGTGCTGCAATCAAGGTTTTTGATTAGATCCTTATCATACTTGCAGATAATGATGACATACATAACAGCTTGGATGAGTTCGAAATTTGGCCGGATTCGAGCACAGACTACGGAGTTAGCTGCCCTTGAGCGTTTGAAAAAAATCCCATAGTCTTATAATGGAGAAAACAACGTCATCACATTTTCATTTTTCATCGGATCCTCTTCATACTTGCAGGTAATGAGGATATGCATAAAAGCTTGGATTAGTTAGCATTTCGGCTAGATCTCACCACTGACTATGGAGTACCTGCCCTGAGCATCCAAAAAATCAATGTCGCCACTTTTTATACGCCCGTTTTGAAAAAACGGACGTATTATGTCATGGCGCTGTCCGTCCGTCCGTCCGTCCGTCCGTCAACATTCTTGTACACGCCATAACTCAGTAACCATTTGGGATATCTTCATGAAATTTGGTAGGCATATGTATTAGGGTAGGGAATGTGTCGCGTACAAGAATGGTTGCTCCCCCTTTCTTACTTTTGAAGTTATGCCCCTTTGATTAATTTTTTCCCTGTAAGTCTTGTACGCCCCATAACTAGATAACCGTTTGGGATATCTTTATAAAACTTCATAGCAATGTGTATGAAGTCCTACCGATGTGTCGCGTACAAAAATGGCTGCTCTCCCTTTCTTCATTTTAGAGTTACATCCCTTTCATTAGTTGATTATGGTTATTTTTGTGTATACATATCTTGTGCATACCTTAACTTTGTAACCGTTTGGAATATCATGATGAAACTTTATAGCAATGTGCATGATCACAAGACGATGCGTGGCATACAAGAATGGTTGCTCCCCCTTTCTTCATTTTGGAGTTACTTCCCTTTGATAAGTAATTTTAGGCCTTTCTCAGTCACTCCATATCTCCTTAACCTTTTGAAATATTAGAATGGAACTTTGTAGGAATATGTATAATAATGGGGCAATGTATCCCCAGCAAGAACCACAACTGTGGCTTACTGAATTATCTGCCCTTGCATAAATTTCCTGTTTCCTCTGTGATGCCTTAACCCTACATGTGATTTTGTCAGGGGAATGTAGTAGAGCCAAGAATCTAGTGTATTTAGTTTATGAATTATCTCCCTTGTTCAACTATGGCATTACTCAACTTTTGAGCAACAATAATTTGGTATACTCATAGTATTTGATGTGTTAAATATTTGAATAATGTTGCCGTCATTAGTTATAAAGTGGTTGCCCCTGTTTGTCTGCCTATCCATCCTTTTGTAAACAATCTTGTTCATTCCATACTCCTTTATGACATTAAAACGGGCGTATTATGCGCCGCTTGCGAAGCCCTTGTTCTTGGTTTCTACTGATCCGATCCTTTTCAAACTTGCAGGTAATGAGGAAATGCATAATATCTTCAAAAAATTCAAATTTTGGCCAGATCAGGCCAATCACTAAGAAGTTAGCTGCCCTTGACAGCTCTGTCTATTGTGCTCTTGATCAGATACTTTTTAAACTTGCATATATTAAATGAGGGCATACATAATGTTTTGGATGAGTTTAATTTTCAGCCTGATTGGACCACTGACTGTGGAGTTAGCTGCCCTTGAGCATCTTAAATATCCCTGTAGGTTTTCAATGTCTCTCAGGTGAGCAATTGTTGCCCTTTGGGCTACTTGTTTGTTTCTGTCAACGATTATTTTCGAAAGTATAAAATACAGACAGAAAAGAAGCATGGAAGAGGTATTAAGTGTTGATTCAGTAAATTTTCGGACGGATATAAATGTATTCATACCTAATTTAGTGCGACAGAAACGCGTTTCTGTATTAAACTACTCCAGTGTTGCTAAACCCCAAAAGTTCGATAGAAAAGATATGATGGCAGGTCCAGGGACACATCAGCCGCAGATATCAGGCACGAAGTGAACAGTTCGTTTCACATGGGATGCAACAGAAGTTTATGAAAATTACACATTAATTAGGCTATACTAATAGGTTATTTATCGCGCATGTCATTGTGTTATTTTTTTCCCATATCTCTCTGATAACCTCCCTTGTCATAGTAAACCATACTCTTTCCTTGCCGTCTATCACATCCTTTGTCCCGTTACCTGTACAGTAGATTAGTGTAGTTTGGCGTACAGTATTGTCCACAGTGCTCTGACAACACTCTCACTGCATATCGTTTACTATTGACATTCCGTCATTGGAATTATTTTCATGCGTTGATGAAAAAAATCGAGTCTGAATCCAATAAAACTTATGGGAAAATGAAGGTAAAAACAGTTGACGATTTAAATCACCTCTGATGAAAAGGTCGGCAGCGACATATTTACTCCTATGAAACAGATACTTTGTTATTGATTGTCAAAAATAAAACTCTTGAAAAATGAATTTGAACTTTGTAATCTCTGGGGTACATGGAGCTTTTGGTTTTGGGTTTTATTGTACCATGAGACAGATGCCGCCACAATTCATCGGTGTACAATAACCACAACAAACATTTGCATAGGGCATACGCTAAGAGTATCTGACCGAATCGATGCCGAAACAAAGAGAAAACTAGCGGCTATTGCAAACAATTAGACAATTCACCCGAGGGCCAATTACAGGTCCGTTTGCTAGTCCTGCTGAAAAAATGTAACGTTACACAAAAGTAGGTGGGAAAATGCTCGGGAACTGGCATAATTCAATCCCAGATTTCACCCAAAACACCATGTGGGAAAAAAAAAATTAAACATCACTAAAGACATCACCAGGAGCAGCGAGGTGAACAGCCATTTCTCATGTAGGTGTCACCGGGCTAGCCGTAACACCACAAACAATATATCAGTAACATACAAAGCTACAAACAACGAAAAAAAAACAACGAAGAAAAAACAAAAACAGAAGTGCCGGCTTAAGACGACTAGCAATGGAATAACTGGGATCCTTAACCGGATTGTAGTCGACCAACCCTCGCCCTTCCTTCTGAAATAGTTCAACATATATACGACACTTAAGGTGGTGATAATCACTGATTTAGGACAAAGACAATAAAATACTCAAAATAACTCTGATCTTTCCAAAACTTAGCAGATGCCTTCTGTATGTTGTTTCTCATAGTTTAGAATCTCAAAATGCAGCATTTGTTAATGTTAAAAAATGTTTTTATAAGAGAAGATCAAATGGTAATTTTCTGCGAATAAATCTGAAAAAAATATCATTATTGAAAATATACTTAGTGCTTAGAGTAACTTGTTGCATAATGGAGAGCGTCCTAGCAATTATTTTTTCAAACTCTTTCACACATTATCAGGCTGAGCAGATGAAAAAAAGATGCAGTCTGTGTCCAATTTAATTGTCAAAACACACAGGTGAGACAGGTGAGACTATTTTAACAAGGTTGAACAATTTCATCTACACACCACTAATCATGTCAGTAATGTATTATTTATATTGTAGGTGTTTACAAAGGTATGCTTGCCTACCCTATATTTAATAAATGCGTCCAGTGTACATTTACTTTGTACATGGTTGAACATTTGAGAAAAAGCTACCGTTTTCATCTGGTCTACATTACAGTTTGAGAAACAGTTAGAATAAATAATTGCTAGGACGCTCTTCATTATGCAATAATGCATCATCAGCACTACGTAAATTTTCAATAACGATACTATTTTTTCAGATTTATTTTCAGAAAATTGCCCTTTGATCTTTCTTTATAAAAACACTTTTTTAAGCAGCATGTACGTCTATTTTTTGTTCTGTTATGAGAGAGACTTCATGCTGACTCTTTTAGTAGTTTTCTACTGAACGGGCAAAAATGAAAATGGTAGCTTAGGGCTCAAACTGATTGCCAAGGGCAAATATATTCAATGTATGCAATGATTTTCAAAAGATTAAAAAAGTCAGCTGTGCTTTAAACTTTACTTTCAGTTTTTTGTCGTAATTTGTTGCAATATAAAACATATTGTTTGTGGAGGTCAGCCAAAATTTGAAAATCTGTTTAAGAGTTAGTTGCAAGGAAGCTCAAACAATGATGATAAAGCATTCTCTTCTTGTGTTTTAACGTTTGCCCAAGCCCTCGTGTATTAACATGTTGCAGCCCTCAGCAGCGGTGAGGGCTGCAACATGTTAATACACGAGGGCTTGGACAAACGTTAAAACACGGAAAAGAATGTTTTATCCTCTTATTAATTAATGCTTTCCGCCATATAAATTGTCCTCCCCACCCACAGAGAGCTATACAGGGGTCAGCCTAAGGTTCCCAGACAGGGAGAAGTTTCGGACATTTTCTGAATTTCATGTAGAAGTTTAGCCCCAAATTTAGATTTTCTATATTGTTTCGTACATGTTGACCTCTCTCAGCTCAAAATAGGAAGAAGTCAGTCAGCTTAGGGAGACTACTTCTCCCACTTCTCCCTCTAGGCTCAGCCCTACCTGTATAGAATCTATATAGGTCACTGCTTGAGCGAACAGCAAAGGTTCTGGAGAGACTGAAAACTCACCTGAACCTTTGCGAAATTGTGGTAACTTGTCCGGTAAATTGCAGAGTATGAAAGTATCACATCATTAAGAATATTCATGGATATTGTCAAAGTTTCAAATAATTTGTTTCCATGATATAAAAGTGATTTTATATAAACTCACTTTTGTATTATGAAAACAAGTTATTTGACACATTAATGTAAGATTTAATGATTTAATGTCTGGTGAAAGAACGGGGCATGAGGGGTGAGGTTAAATTACTTGTGGTTTCCAAGGGGGAGGGGGTGACATTGTATTTACATTTTGTTTGGATGGGAGGGGAACAAAATTTGGAAAATGGATCCAGATCTCAGCGCACGACCCCCTCTCCCCCGCCCCCAACACTTAAATAACAAGCACATTCAACGAATTTATGTCCCCCGCCTTGGAAACTAGGTCTCCACTGTATATACACTTAGTGTTTGAGCTGGAAAAGCTGCTAAGTTAAAAATGTGAAAAAAGTAATAAAAAAATAATGTGAGGATATTATCCAAACCACATGCATACATTCAGACCAAGATCAAAACACCTGTGAAGTTTCAAAGGAATGAGCATAAAACTGTAGGAGGAGTTGCGCACACAAGGTACCTACTACTTTAGGGGGACGGAAAGACGGAAGGACGGACGGACGGCAGGACGGACGGACGGACGGAAGGACGGAATGCCGAAAACTGTGTCCCTCCGCTTTTCTTCGAAAAGGCGGGGGACAATAAGCGGTCTCTTGAGTGACAAGTTCATAACATGATTAATTTAATTTGTTAGTTCTATATTTAACGATAAATTATTTCCAGTAATAAATCGTCAACCTACAGATGCACCCAGAATAATTTCACCGGTACATTTTAAGACCAGGGAAACTGCGTATTAATATACTTTATCCTTATCAACAAAAAAAGATAAAAAATGAATGAATTAAAAAACAACAACAACAATAAAAAACATAAAACAAGAAAGTAGTGACTGGTGACGAATGTCCGAATAGGATCAATGTTCAAGGGTAAAGCCGGAGTTTTCCAGTCACTCCGAATTCTATTTTAACAATAAAAAACATATTTTACAACTTTACATACATAGGAGAGGAACAATACAATTAGTATGCTTTCGTACTAATCCTACTTTTTTCATTTTTACATTGTAATTATACACTGTTTATGCAAATTAAATATGCTTACAGTAAAGAACTCCTATCTTTAGATCTTCAAGCTCGAACTGACTGTGAAAGTATGTGATTTTAGAACTTAATCATGAACTTATACTGAACAGCTTTAAAAACGCACAGCCAAAATATTGTGGATAGCGGAACCTTACTGCCTGGCTCAGATTTTGTTTGATTCTGTTTTTTTTTTTTTTTTTTTTTTTTTTTTTTCGCAAAGTTCAGTTTTGTCCGCAAACTGAGTGTAATAAGATTAATTATAAAGTAGATAAGAAGAAAATGATCACAGACCGACACAAAAGGTTCATCTCATCCTGCCGTAAACATAGAATGGGAATTCTAATGCAATTTCGTATGTAAATCGACGTCTGATTGGATAACGTCAAAAATTCGCGACAGTGTATCCGGCGATATACTGTTGCAAACCCGATGTCATTATAAAACGTCGCTTCTCATTTGCTGACGTTTAGTTTTACGCTGCTGAAAGCGCTTGTAAAACAGCACACTTTGAAAGGTGAAAATATTGGTTGATTGTTTTGGGTTTAATGGCCCTTTGAGACAGTATTTCAGTCTATATCGGGCCGTCTCCTAGAGAGGAAGAAAGAGGTGAAAATATGAACAAGTGCTTTAGAATGGGGATAACTATATTGAGAATTGTCATTTGGGGGAGGTAAATCGTCGCTCATTCTGTTTTACGGCTCTGCTAGCGCGTCACTATAAAACGAAATTTCCGACCATAAAACCGAAGATGTACCTCCCCAAATGACAATTTTGAATACAGATATCCCCAAAATGAAACTCACCGAATCATCTTTATGTCGTTGTGGTAGTATTGAAAATGCGCAACACTTTTCTTTCAATGCAGAAGTTTAGACGGCTCGACAAGCCAAAAGCCAAGAGATCAGCATTATCCCACCAGATGACTTCATGACAAAGACCAATAGAAAACCGACAAACAATGACAATGATAGTATGCCACAACAGAAGGATTGCCTTGGAACGGTCAGTGATACATTTCTCGCGGGATGGGAGGCTTCAAACGATTTTACATGCATATAACCTTCGCCCTGTATTCTGTTGAGGTTCATAAACATACAAGTTATTCACCCGATGAAAACAATCGCTGTAACACATCCACTGATATATGACCACACATCCACTGATATATGACTCAAAACCTGTCCATAGAATGTAAATTCAGAGGTCCACTCGAAGTGACGAAATACGAATATTGAGAAGTATCTTCGATTCGGCTAAGACTGATTCACTCCTTATTTCTAATCAAATGAATAGACCTCATAATTCTGCTCTCTCTGTGCAAAATCACCAAATCACGGATGTCGAGTCTCATAAACACTTTAGCATCTATCTTTAAAATCATTGCACCTAGAACCAGCCCATAAATTATATTAAAGAAGCTGCTTGGATTAGGATTAACGTAATTTTTGAAAGTTAAAATTTGAATTAAAAAGAAAATCACTTAGAATAATTTATGCTTCAAACAAAGGGCAAACCAACTGTACCTAACCACTATTGTATTTGTAAAGAACCCACCGAAACACCTTTGTGTCGTTGTGGTAGTATTGAAAATGCGCAACACTTTTCTTTCAGTGCAGATATAATGAAATGCAACGTAGAGACCCGATGACTGCAATTTCTCCAAACGCGAACCCTTCATTTAAACTATTGTTGACCGGCGACATTACTCCATCACCAGAAATAAACAATATTACAACTTTAAAGGTACACAACAAAAAAACATCATAGGTACGCACTGTTCCTGAAAAAGTTATTATCATGTGTCAAAATACATGCAACTCGTTTTTAGTGAAAGCTAATGATCGAAACCTGAGTGCCTCTATTAATTTTTCCCCATTTCTCTTTTCAATAAGATGATGAGTTTTATTCTGTTCTTTTTTTTATTTCGTTTGGTACTTATGGCTTCTATGTAGTACTTTGTTATCACTGTCATTGTCAAAGTGTTCGGAATGAATTAGTATTCGTGAATTAGACAACCACTTAGACAGTATGCTTGCAGTTTTACATACACGTAGAAACATGTCCAGCTCTTGAACCTTTTTCACTACAAACATAATTATAATAAGATGATTCTAAAGATGATTATATGCACAGAAACTTCTCTTGTAAATACATAACTTCTTTACAGGATAAGTAAAGTGTGTTTCAACAAGAAGTAAATTTGCTTTGCATGGCCCGTTTTACTTTCTGCCTAATAATTAGTACACAATTTATTTATGTTTAGGAGAAGAGTTCGAAAAGCTATCATATTTCGTTCTGATCCTTTTACATCGTGTGTACATCATCTCAAGTGGTGCATCTAAACTGGTCCTGGTATCTATTTTTGGCCTTTACTAGCCTCTAAATTGGTCCTGGCTAGCATCTGTTATGGTGCGATAAGCAGCCTCTAAAATGATCCTGAGCGCTTAAAGGCCCCATAGCTCTATCAGCTTGAAAATTTTCATCATAAGGTATCGCTGCAAGATTTTCATTATAGTTTTGTTATTATAAATTACCGTGATTAGCCAGTTTGAAACAAATAAAACATTAATGAGTTTCACATAAAAAGGGTTTGAAAACTTATTTGGGTCATTTTAGTTGGCAACCAAAATGACCTACTTTCGATTTCATTAAGTTGAATAAAATGGTAGAAATACAATGTACAGGCATGGAGCCCCAATCACTATTCCGCCTATGTTTGTATAGCACTCTAGACGAGAAACCAGAAAAGGAAATTATATTTTGTGGTGCAATTTGTGATTTTTCAAAAAAACTTGTTTTCTCTACTTTTTGCCAGCTATATGACTCAATATATGCACATTAACCCATATTTTATTACCAAACGTGAAGGTTGAGCCGCTTTTGAGAACGATTTGAGATTAGACGTTTTTACCACTGATAGGACTATGAGGACTTTAAGCCCCCCTCACACACAGGCGAATCCATTTAACGAAGCCTTGCGAACACGGAAAATGTGTGATTTCTCGCGAATTCTGACCGAAACTGTTTGAAAATTTGTTGCATGGTTACGAAAGTAAACGTAGGGGAATTATTTGTTGCGAATAATTTACGAAGTGCGACGAACGGTTACTATAATTCGCTAGAATGCGATGGGTCGCGCAAACAATCTTCGGCCTTTCTATTAGCGATTAGAAACAATTAGGAGCGCAAAAATGCGAACCTAAGTGAAACTTTGCGCATGCCTCCGAATGTTTCCGAAACGGTATTTCCGCATCCGGCCGTTAACGGACGCTATAAACTAACTAGTATTGCTGTGACTGCTGATTTATATAAAATTGTTTTGCAAGTCAAAAACATGCCACCTAGGGGAAGAGGAAGAGGATACTAGAGCGAGGAAGGCTGCTGCTATAGAGTCAGAGAAACCTAAGGGACCTGAGGTGCAGTCTGATAAAAAGCCTGGTAAAGCTGAGGAGAAAATACCCAGTATTCCTTCCGTGTTAGTTTTTTAGTGTTAGATTTACTTTTTATGCCCTCCAAAAGGATACTATATACATGTAGTCGCTGATTTGTCTGTCTGTCTAACATTCCGTCTGTCCGTCATTCCATTCGTCACGCACAACGGTCTCCATAACTCTGGGTTCAATAATTTTGCTATATCCCTTGTCACATTTTATACTGACAAGGAGCAGTATCTGTGTGACTGACCCTTGTTAAAACTATTTTCAAGATCTTGTATTGTAGGTGTAGGTTCAGTCATCTGTAGTCTTTATTTGACATGGTCATATGTCAGTACTGAAGTGCAGTTTTAGTATTTGTAACCCAGCAATGGCACCTATTTTGTATTTTTTTTTTAAATCTAGTGTCTACAACTTATTATGCCATGTTTTAAGAAAAGGATTTTCAGTAAATGTTTGTAATTAAGTTGGTATTTATTCAGTAAAATCGTTCCCAAGTGGTTGCTTACAGTTAATTATATTTGTTTTGTACATTTTATGTGGCGGTGATATACAGCAGTCTGCCCAATGGTCCCCTACCCTATCTTCTGAGAAGTCAATGGGCATGGAACTTGGAAGCGAACACGCCGAGGAAAAAAGATTCTGACTGATGAAGACTTCTTGATGGGCCATAGCAGCAACATACTGAAGTATCAGGCGTTGTATATCTTCCATTTTTGATGAAGGAATGACTAATTACCTTGAAACTAACCACTTCCTTTATATATGAACTTCAGGCATATGTCTGTACAAAAATTTGAAGTACTCAAAACTACTCAAAAAAATTAGGAGCGCTAGACTCGCATGCTTGCAGTTTTACACACACGTAGAAACATTGCTAGCTCTTGAAACTTTTTCACTACAAACGTATACCTTCGTTTTCTGAGCATTAACTTATCGTTATAATTTGCTTTCATGCGTCGGATTCAATTCGCTACAATACGCAAACATTCGCTACTGTACGCAAGCGTACATATACTAATTAGAACGAATTTCGCTGAAGTCCTATTCGCCAGTGTATGCAAGTTGACGTCGGGGGATTTTCGTGTATGTGTGAGGAGGCCTTTTAACGTAAATATATGAAAAAATATGAACTAATAGTTTTTTCTGCTGAAAACTGCTTCTCACGAATTTATATCCATAGCCTCGGCACAAGTCGTTTTAAAAAATATTTTCGTGTGTTGGGGGAGAAAGACGGACAGGAGGGGGAATAGTCTAGCCCCCGCACTCTTCCTACGCTTATGTCGTTTTATTTTCAATATTGAATGCCAATGTTCGTGCATAGAAACTTTAAATTCCTGAAAGTTATTGAGAAAGCTCCATATTTCCGCGCCTCGGGCTCTTGCCAACCATCTCCGCATCAAATCGGCAAGAGTTCGATTTAGCATGCAGATGCGTACGAAGCATGCTCTGTCACTTGATCGTATGTGTAACATATACAGCGCTTACAAATAATTTCATTATCCCACCCGCGAATGCTTCATCTTTTCGCATTTATTTTGGATAAAATGCAAGGTTTGCTATATAATTTAACTTCAAGCAACTCCGACATGCTCCTTACGTGTGCTGTAGTTTGACCTGATGATGAGAATCATGTAACACGAAAAATGTATAGCGTGGACATGAAAAACTGCACGATATGCGTATTCACATGCTGAAGCAGACTGTGGATTGCGCGCATATGGATTGCTGCCTAAAACAGGAAAAGAGGTATGTAGGATATAGGGGTCAACCATGATTTTCTATGCATTATCATCTGTTGGCCCCAAGTAGCCTGGCATTCAGGTCGTATATATGTATGTTTATCTGCAGCAAAGTACTTTATCCCGGGACTTAACTACTGTAAACGGTTGCCAGAAGAGTATATTACTTATACAGGACTGACTAGAGAACTAGTCTCGTTGTCCGGAGACCTGTAGACCTACTAATACTTAAAAATCATAGAAACTTCTTCGAATTATTAAACCATTTAGTCGATTGCACCGGTCTACACCCATTAAAACCCGAACCTGAAAGGCGGGAGAGTCAATGCCTCCCGACGGGCCTAGCAGATATAAAAGCATCATAAAAGCATGTTTCATTTCTAATATGAATTGCATTTATACAATATGGTACTCGAAAACTTTGGAGAAAATGCTTCGAAAAGTTCTTTTTAGCTGTGCCTGTTATGACGCGGAACGTTTGGAAAACGTTACTTTCGCTGCTGATCACACTGGGCGCATACTCAGGTTGATCTGAGGCTTCGTTAGATCCACTGTACTCATAGCATTAACAAATTATTCGTAGAAGGCACAGCTATGCATAGCGATCAGGTATAGAACTGGGCTCATAAATTAGAGGCTGCTTATCGCACCATAATAGATGCTAGCCGGGACCAGTTTAGAGGCTAGTCAGGACCAAAATAGAGGCCAGGATCAGTATAGAAGCGGGACCAGTTTAGATGATGTACAATCGTGTAATTGTGTTGTTTGTATCTTGTATGTGCATTTTTTTTTAAATAAAATGTTTAAACCAACCTCATAGCCCTAGCAACACGACAGACAAGGGCACCAGGAAGGAGGTATCTGATGCAGTGAGAACCCGCTACAAGCCAAAATAATCCAAAAGAATGGCAGCCAAACTCACTAAGCTTCATGTCTCTATGACAAGTCAGCCTTAGTTTTAGAATTTTAATTTTATTCGGCTATGGTTCGAAATGTAAGCCACCATATAGGTCAATGGCCGGTATTCGCATCATAATTAAACCACGCAGGCAGGATTTGAGGTCTGGCATTTATCCAAATAGTGCTATCCGATTATATTTTCAAATTTTCTATGTATGGTTGCATTACTCTTTACGTTTGCTAAAACATCTGGACTATACATTAGCCCATTGACGAATGTTTGCCTTTCTATTCCAGGAAATATGACCTTGGGTACTCTGCACTATTTTCTCTTGCTACACTAGCACATCATCCGTGTGTTTCTTCAATATATGCTTTGTAACTTTCATGGTGTTCCTCACCAGTTTACGGTAAAGTTCTCACCATTATGTAAATTTAGTTTTAATTTATAACAACTATCTCACCCCATCCCCAATTATAATTCTCAAGTTTTGCATTTTTCTTTTTCAATTTTTTAAACTAAATTCGTAGCTTCTTTAACAATTTCTGTCCAAAATGAGCTATTTTCACAAAGTATGATTCAAACATAGTAAAGCATAAAACAAAGTATTTTTTTGGAATTAAAAGGAGGGTTCCAGTAACCATGGCAACCATTTTTACACACTTGGCCATGAGCTTTTCTTCTGCCTTAGGTCGTTGCTAGGCAACAAGAAGTCAATGGTGACAGTGAAACGTTGTTATGAATGAAAAGTGGTAGACAATATATGACTGTACTGTCATCAAGAAGATGATTTGTTTCCCGCCATTATCATAGAGCACGCCCATTTAAAGATAATAGGAAAAGCTTTACGGATTATCATTGACTTGTCACTAGGATTAACTTTGTCTACTGATTCCACAACAATACACGTTCCAGTGGCACAGTAGTCAAGACGTTCTACTCTCAGACAGAAGAAGCTGTCATACTTATTTTGTGAGTTCGAGCCCCGCAGTGTTATTCTTTTTATTTCATTATTTATTTATTTATTTATTCATTTTTTCCCCCAATTTGTCGAACATAACTGCGACACTGGTTGAAATATCAAAGGGTGTGAAAACCTGTCTCTCGTTTGTTCCTTCCAAGAATACTATTATGCAAGTTAGTAAAGCACGTTTTGTTAGAGCCAGTGCAAATGTCGTGGGCTTTTTCGTCGCAATTTGTGGAGGGGGGTGGGGGCGAATATGAAGAGAGGTATTAACCGCTGAAGATAAAAAATCGATTCTCAAGGAAGAACCCTAACCTTGTACCTGTACCACACTTAACATGAAACATGTCAAACCTGATGAAGGCTCGAATTTGATCCTTGATGAAAGTTGCCTTGTCATAACGAAAATAAATATACCCCCACCACCCCAAGGGAAAAAAATGTCAGCAATCGGATTTGAACCTCCGATCCTAGGATTCTTGAAACAAAAGATTATCATACAAGTATGTAGCTGTCTGAGTTAGTTTTGTCAGTAACAAGCGTTTCTGTAACTGCACTGCAATACAGTTGTTACCTGTCACCCCTTGGTTTAGTTTATTTATAGCCAGTATTTGTCAAAGACACCTAAGCGTTGGGGAATAGTACATGAGTCGAAATTAGGTAATACATACAAAAAGACTTAACCCATAACTGTTTATAGCATAACTTTATATAGTCACTTGGTCTTTCTGAATAACGTATGGGACTGGAAATGAACGGACAAAAATCTCTCTCTCACGTCCTGTTGTTTATTGTTATTGTTCTGTTTGGTATTAGGAGACCCGGTGGCTCAGAAGGTCAAGCGCTGGGCTGCCTATCTAGCAGTCCAAGGTTCGAGCCCCGCTGTCTTTTTAATCGTAAACGGGATTCCATTGCACACAGCCTTTCATTATCACCCTACCCATCGTCTCGATATAACTGAAATACTGTTAAAAAGAACGTAAAATCGCGAGCCATCTACCCATCCATCTGTTTGTATTAAGAATAATAGCCGTTGCTACAAATGTAATGTTTGGACTAAAACACAAAACGGTCTTTGTCTAAATACATTTTGGATACTTCCCATTGTCCGCTGTTTTAGATTAATTGCGATGTGATTATTAAGCCGTCATGTTATAAAAATCAACCTATATTCCGTATTTAATTGTTACAACCTCCGACCAAATCCTTGCTTCCCTGCCTTGTACTTTAATTTGATGAGCAAGTTATTGTTTAAACCAATGGACCGGTTGTCAGTAATTATTACGGCCACTGCTTGACCAATATCGGCCTGATAGCTTTTCCGATATCAGTCTGACTTAAATCCCGTTTGCAAAATGGTTCGATATATACTGAGGCCCAAATCGTAACCACATTGGGCCAGTATGAGCATGTTTGCTGGGAGGATTTAGAGAGCTGGGGTTGGTCTATTACGCCAAATTATGGCATTAATAGTATTGAGAATTAGATAATTGAGGCTGGTCTAGTATGCCAATTTATGGTACAAACCGTCCCCTTGGGATCCTAACAGACAAATGGTGGTTGCTCCAGAAACATGAAATAACTGGATTAGGGATATGCATGCGTGGGGATGTCCTGCGCGGGTGATAGCGGTCTATCATCTCTATTTTCTCACTACTTGCTATCATGGTCGTTGAAATGGGGTAAACTTTTAAGTTTCATGGAAACTCTGCGTGCAATGGAATTGCTGCATAGTTGAACAAGCAGTCAAAGCTGAAGCACGTTCGCAAAATATCTCAGTGTATATTTCGAAAAATTGAGCAGTTGCGTGAAATCGTCAGCAATTTCAAAGATTTACGAAAACAAGACCATTCAAAAGACACTCATTTTTAGTAATTAGTTGAAATACCGATTTCTTTTCAAATACAAATGAGTTTTGTTATATTCTTTTTGTATCGACTGTATAATGTAGAAAAAAACAATAGCCAAATGTTGAAATAATACAGTCTTATTGTCGAGCGAAAGCCTGTTAGACAGTAATTGCTCTATTAAATCTCTCCTGGGGTTATGTATTAGCTAAAAAAAGAAGACTTCAAATAATTTTCTTTCGATTTCTTTATTTCTGAAGACAAGTAAATCCGTAATTGGAATTACGCTGCGACACATGCAAAGAATACGATTTATTTTGAGGTTCCAAAATGAAAATAATTTATGAAATTATACAAAGCCAAAAATTTGCCCTTTTCAAACTAATTTGATAAAGGTGTTCTGGTATGTAGTGCCGTATGCGACGCTTTCTGTTGACTTTTACTGCGTACTACTAAATGCAATGCCCTGATCGCAAAAAGTCTACTTTGTCGTCATATTATAGACTGTCCGCGTCAGAAGCGCCTCCAAGTCTACACTTAGTAACACTTCAGCGTCGCCTTGTCACTTATTATACCCCCGGCATACGAAGTATGTCGAGGGGTATATAGTTTTTGTGTTTCCGTCCGTTCGTCTGTCTGTCCATCCGTTCGTTCGTCCTTCCGTCCGTTAGTTAACATTTGCGTTAAAGTTTTGCGTTTCATCTTTTGCTCTGGTTTCTTAAAAGTCTTTACTGGAACTTGTTCATATGTGCTTAGTGTAACTACAGGATGGATACTGATCAGTTTGCATCAGCTGGATACTGCTGCTGACCTAAGGTCAAGGTCACAGACTTAGAACTTTGTTCAATAGCTGCGTTAAAGTTTTGCGTTAAGTTTTGTTTTTGCTTTTTTTCCTGAAAGTCTTTACTGGAACTGATTCATATGTGTTTAGTGTTACTACAGGATAGATACTGATCAGTTCGCATCACCTGGATACTGCTGCTTGCCTAAGGTCAAGGTCACAGACTTAGAAATTTTGTACAACAATTGCGTTAAAGCTTTATGTAAAGTTCTTGTGTTTTCTCCATTTTTCTGAAAGCTTCAGTTGGAATTTGTTTAGATGTGCTAGAGTATTAGTACAGGATGGATAGGTTTTAATTTAAGCCATCTGGATGCTGCTGCAGAGCTAAGGTCAAGGTCAAAGACTTGGACATTTGTATTACATTAGCATTTAAGTTTTACTTGTATCTGTTTGCTTATTTTTTCAGTAGTTTTGTATGGAACCTTTTGATGTGCGACTAGATTTACTTTTAGGTTGAAACAGTGTAGTTGACATCATCTGGATGCTGCTGCTGACCATAGGTCAAGGTCATATACTTTGAACTTTATATAATATTTCTGTAAAAGTTTTACATTTAAGAGTGTATTATTTCACTTATTGCCAAACCTACGGATGGAACCTTTTGTTACGGGACTGGGTCTGTTGCTGGATATGACTGACTGTCTGCCTGTCTGTTTAATTAACATTAGCAGTAATGTATTATATAAAGTTTATTTTCTGCTGCCGGTGGCGCTGGCCGGGGGTATACGTGAGCCCCTGCTCACTTGCTCTAGTTTTGAACTTAAACTGTAAGAATTGTTTTTTTTTAAACGTTTAGTACATTTATTTCTTTATTTATTTATTTTTGAATAATCTGAATAATCATAATTATGTAGCTTTATGTTTTTTTTTTCATTATTATTTTCTTAACGTTATTATGACTAGAGCAGGTGAGAGAGGATCCCGTATACCCCCAACCAGTGCCACCACCTTAAGCCTCAATCACATAGTCACGGATCAGGTTACATTTCACCACGTTTCCCTACGGTTTAACCTAGACGGCAAAATCGGGATGAACCACAGAAAATCCAGCATCACTACGGTTTAGAGTTTCTCATGGTGTTTGTATGGTTTCTGTACGGTTCATCTACGAACTCACGACGGTGCATTGCGGCACCACAACGGACAACACGGATAGACCACAGTGGCATAGGGACGCTCACGATGTTACTACGGTTTAATACGGCGCTAGTTTGACTCAAGTCGGTAGCGCCACGGGCTCCAACGGTTGTCTACGGTTTAACGGTGGTCATGATAATGATTTTTGTGGATGATGTTTTATTTATTTGTAGTTATATAAATTGGCAAGGAAAGTATTTTATGACATTATATAACACTATTTTTTTCGTAAAATGTGCAGAAAAAAATGAAATTCGGCTAACAACCAAAACTTTTATACTAAAAGTTAATTTTGAATAGGCATTTTGCATTGGCAAGGAAAGTAATTCAAGATCATACACTTTCGAGTCTGGGAACTGTTTTCACTTGAATAAAAAATGAGTTTTAATTGCGACAAACTACCACGGTTGTCTACGAATACCGATGGAACGCCAAGGGTAATCATGGATACACCTACGGTAGCGCTACGAATGAGAACGATTCTGTTACATTTGCGCCACGGTTTAGGCCACGCCCACTAGCCACCAACGGTTCAAACAGTTTAAAATTTCCGAACGAGGGTCATTCATTTAATTGTGTCGCTAATGGCCCAACATACCGCGTGGTAGTAAGGAGCACATGGAAACTGCGGTGATTTCACGGGGAGTGAATTTCTATAATAGGATGAAATTTCGGTCTCATCCATCTGGCAGAAAACGCGTTACGGTGTCGAATCGATAACTCTATACTACCTGTAAATTTTAGCCTTGGCCATAAATGAAATTGCTTCCCTTTCCAGTGAGAGAGAACTTAGAAAATTTTTGACCAAGCTTCGAATCAATAGTTGGCAAAATTAGGCGTTCAGGGAAGAAATTTCCCAATTAGCTATGTATGTAAAAGATACATCATTGTAATCAGTGGAATAACAGCTTTCAGCGAATACGTTATAACCGACTCGCAAATGTTAATTTACATATGTTATTTAGGTCCAAAAATTCCATTCGCGTAATTTGAATATATTGTGTTAAGAAACGTATGGTTTATAGAAAAAACACTATTGGCTCTGATGGAAGAAACTTCACATTGACGCATTTTTATAACTTTTATATCAGAATAAAGAGCTTGAAATGCTCTTTCGTAGTAGACGTTATAATTTAATGTCGGAAAACATATTAAATAAGAAAATGAAATTTATTTATGAGCTTCTATACATTCCCTATTAAACCGACAACCGTACTCACGTAACTGCTTATCTTCAGTCCTCTCGTAGATTATCGGCAAATCCCGTAAATACAATGAGAAATCTTCCCTATGCGTTCAGTCTTTCAAAAGTTATTGAAAGCTCAAGCTGTTTCGGTCATATACATTCAAAAGTAAAGGCACGCGTTATGAAAAACGTAGACCTGCAACCGTTTTAAGAGGTCTGTGTCTTATCCATGACAACGCACCTGCTCACAAGTGTTATCTTGTTCAAGATTACTCTCATCCTCCTTATTCGCCAAATCTTAGTTCCTGCGACGTTTTCCTGTTTCAGTTACAAAAGAGAACCGTTTCTGCTCGTCGTTATATATCCCAAAGTACACTTGGTAGTGCAAATTACCAGCTACTTCAGGGTATACCTAAAAAGGCCTACTTCTCTGCCTTTACAGAATGGATTTCGGGACTTGAAAAAAAGTGTTTCCGTTAAGGGAGGATACCTCGACGAGTTGAAGTGATTGAAATGTGAATGGGATTAATAACGCGCCCTGTAGAACCCTAATAACAACATTAAATGAACTCCCCTCGTTGCGACTCCTGGATCATTACGGACCATTTCAAGCACGGCAGATGCAGCTACGGGTCTTCTACGAATCACGATGGCGTACTACGGTTTGTGAAACCGTGGTAAATCGTGGCCTAAACCGTGGATATGTGTCTGGGGCTTAATGAAATCATATTTTACGACAAAGCTACAATGCAAATGTTATATATGTACAAAATTCAAAATCTGTGTGGCCTTGACCTTATGTCAGCAGCAGCAGCATCCATATGTATAAACTAGCATGAAATAAACATAGTCATGCACCATTAGGCTCCATTCAAGTGTAATAGAACTATAACTCAAAACTATACAACAAAGGGCTAAGTCCTAGTTATTGGCCCCTGGCCCAAGCCTTGAGCCAGACCATGCAGCTTAGATAGTTCAGATCAGAAGTAATGCTATAGAGATAATCATGAACCAAATATGGGAGAAATCTTCAATGCAGTTACAGAGATATAAGCAACCAAAAAGATTTAACACAAAACTTTGACTTAATGAAAATGCCAAAGTCGTAATAACTGACCCTTGGCCTCACCCTGCTGGGGCCTGACCCAGAAGCTAAGATGGTTTACACCAAAGGCAATACTACAGAGATATCATAAACCAAATATGAAAAGAATATGATGTGCTGTTACAGAGATATGAGCAATCAAAAAAGGTTTAACACAAAACTTTGACTGAAAGTTGACGAACGGGCGGACGAAGATACGGACGAACAGACGAACGAGCGAGCGGACGGAATGACAAAAACTATATACCCCTTGACATACTTGGTATGTCGGGGATATAATAAATCCAATATAATACAAACAACTGGAAGAATGCTAAAAACATAATGTTGTTCCTAGTCTTGTTTAAAGGTTTTAATAAACGCTCTTGTTTTAAACCCGACTTGGCAAAGCAAAGTGGGGTTTATGCTACACCCTTCCTGGGCGTGCGCTTGCGACATTGTGTACGTTTGCAAAATATTCAGGTGTTGCGTTTAGCTCAGTTTTTAAGTAACCACAAAGGCATGAGTCTTCAAACTTGCTCCGTAGATACACCTGGAAACGATCAACTGAAAGCAGCGAAGCATATCGGGCCTTGACCTATATTTCATGGTTGAGTGAACAGAAAATATTCACCTGTTGCATGTAGCTCAGTTTCTAAGCAACCACAATGGATAGAGTCGTCGAACATGCTCTATATGTACCTCTTAGAAAGATCTACTAAAAGCACTGATACTGTTTGTTTCAGGACCTATACTTCTTGATTGATTGAACATAGAAAATATATTCAGCTGTCGTGTTAAGATCGGTTTCTAAGTAACCACAAGGGCTAGGGTCTTTAAACTTGCTCCATAGATACTTTTAGGGAAAACGTACTGAAAACAGTGATGCATATTGGTCCATTACTTAAATTTCACGACTAACTGAACATACAAAAAAAGATTTACCTAGTTCGTTTAGTATCTAAGTAATCACGAGGGACAGAGTCTTCAAACTTGCTTCATATATACATCTTAGAAAGATCTATCAAAAGCAGTTATGCTTGTTTGGCTAGGTCCTTTATTTAACGGTCGATTAAACAAAGAAACATATTCAGTTGTTGCCTTTAGCTCAGTTTCTATTAAGTAACCATACGGGATAGAGTCTTCAAACTTGCTGCTCCATAGACACATATGGGGAAGACCTACTGACAACAGCGATGCATATCGGACCATGACTTACAGTTAATGGTTATTTGAACATAGAAAAAAATATTCACCTGTTGTGTTAACCTCAATTCCTGAATAACCGAAGGGAGTAGTCTTCAAACTCTATTCTCCAAAAGTACAATACATCTGCGAAAATCTATCGAATCTACTAAATGCAGCGATGTATATTGGGCAAAGACATATTTCACGGTTGATTGAACATAGAGAAAATATTCACCAGTTGCGTTTAGACTAGTTCAATTTCTAAGTAACCACTAGGAATAGAGTCTTCAAACTTGCTACACTGGAATATCTGGGGAGGACTTACTGAGGGCAGTGATGCATAATAGACCATGAGCTATCTGTCATAGTCAAGTGATTTGCTTAATATCTTGAAGATAATTTGATGTTTGAACATGATAACTGATAGAAGAAGTCAATATGACCCACTGTTTGACCTCAACCAAAACGTGGGTCATAGGGACCTATATTTCATTGTTCAGGCCAGTTATTTTGCCTTTTATCTTGAAGACTATTTGATGTATGAAGATAACTGCACGGGATAATGACTCAGTATGACCCGGCGTCTGACCTCAGAATAAATGTCATAGTGACCTATATTTATGGTCCACTGATTTTGCCTCATATTTCTAACACTATTTGATGCATAAGCATTACACTTAAGTTAATGGTTTAGGCTGACACTATGAGTGACCTCATACTAATTGAAGGTAAATGTGACCAGTATTTAATGGTCTAATGATTTTTGCCTTATACGTCTATCACTATTCTAAGTACGTATCTGATGGTTTCGGCTGACACTATGTGTGACCTCATGCTATTTGGAGGTGATTGTGGCCTATATTTCATGATCAAGTGATTTGGTATCGCATTTTTGACACCATTGCATGGAACTGAATTATACTTGGGTCAAAGGTTTGGCTGTCACTGTTAGTGACCGCCTACTAATTTTAGGGCAATGTGATCTATATTTCATCGTCAAGTGCTTTTAGTCAATATTTGTAACATTTTTCATCATCCTTGGGTCAATGTTTTGGGCTTGCACTATGAGTGACCTCAAAATGATTTTAGGTCGGTGTGACCTATATTTTATGTTCCAGTGACTTAGGTCAAAATCTGTAATACTGTATTTTTGACTTGTATTATACTTGATGTGATGGTTCATTCAGAAACAGTGACTGACCTCATATCACTTCTTTTTTACTATGATCTCTAATTTACAGTTCATTGATATTGTCATATTTCTGGCAATGTATTAGCGGTTGGAATTATTCTTAGGAGAACTGTTTATTCTGACACTGCAACTGAACCCATTTCACTTGGCCAGTATTGTCTATATTGAACTTGCGCTTGTTAAAGTCAAGCACCCATAAGTCGCGCTTTATTTTCTGACATTCTTGTTCCTTCATACGGTACCTCTTCTTCTCTGATATCCAGTCTAATCAATCCGAATCTCCAAATACACCCTGTTGACTTATAAACTTTTTCATCCTGAAATTTGAACGATCTTTTTAGACCAGGTAACGCAATCAATTTGCGCTGTGTACGAATATGAGAAACAACATACAAAAGCCTAAAAAGGTATTTTTAAAGAAATAAAAAAGTTTTCGAAATAACGGGAGACCAACTCGTAAAAACGAGAAGCCAACTCCTTATAACGAGAAAGCAACACGTACATGTGCTATCGAGAAACTAAGTCGTACTATCAAGAAACCAAGTTGTTATATGAGAAACCAGCTCATAATAACGAGAAATCATCTCATAATAACACGAAACCAAGTCATTATAACGAGAAACCAAGTCGTTATAACGAGAAACCTGCTCATAATAACGAGAAACCATCACGTAATAACGAGAAACCAAGTCAAACTCACTCATGATTACAAAAAGCCAACCTGTACTAACGAGAGCCCAACTCGAAATAACCAGAAGCCAACTCGTAATAACGAAAGGCCATCTCGTAATAACGACAAGCCAACTAACTAGAAACCAACTCATTATTACGAGAAACCAACTCGTTATTACGAGAAGGCAACTATGCATTATCAAGGGCAAGAACTCAAGTAAATTGCCAAATTCAGTATCTGTCTGGTTTCAGTAAAATGTTTGACCCCTCAATGTTTCGAGAACTTTATTTTTTCATTGTTTCGAAAATAATTCTGCTTTCATTTTCACAGTTAAATCATTATTCAAAGTAAGACACAACACAATCACTAGCTTAATGTGCATGTGTATATGTACTACACCTGATTAAGGATAATGATATACAATGAGTTGTGTTGAAGACAAAAATCTGCATAAAATTCTGAAAATACAACGGATCTGCCAAAAACTTAGCATATGCCTTCTTTACAGGTGCGTTGCATTAATTTTATACCTATGCAAATTTTCATAAGTCTTAGCATACCCCAATATGCATCTTAGCTTCGGCTTAAAGTCTTTGTTGTCAAAAAACACACTTACAATTACCATGGAAATAAATAAAGGGACAGTGCTTAGGATTCCAGAAAAGTTCGTCGTATAGAATATTCCCGAGAAACGATTTTGCGACCTATCACAGTTATCTTAAGTATACTGACAAGTGATGAAACACTTCCACGTAGTTTAAGTCGTTTTTGCGGTGAACAGGAATATGGTAATGAAAAGCCGAGATCGACATTCCAATGATAAACATTCAAACATGTTAAATTTAATTAAGCCACGGAAAAATTCTTTCCTGCATGAAAATATTCACTCTTAAAAAGAGCCAGACGGGACCTTCATCGGAGCCAATTAGTATAGGCCCTGATGTTAAAACCGATTAGGCTTGCTTTAGACATTAAATTAATTGTATGCCCGTTTTAACCTATTTTTTTGTGCTATTGATACACTACTTTTTCGGTATTTTGACACTGACAACTGGAAAATAGGACAGAACAGAGGGGTGGACACAGTATACTTACGCAAAAGTTCCATTTGTCTTATTTCATCCCTCTTTGTTGCATTACAGGCTTTGAAACTGAGGCGCTGATTTTTATGTTTTCTTACATTATCATTTTTCTTCCTGTTAATATTTTAGCAAAGCACAGATATGAGTTTTTATAAATGTGGCTGCCTGGCATAGAAATAAATGAAGTGTTCAGTTTTACTATCTTTTATCCAAGCATTGTACCTATTAACCAGCATTTTTTCACACCTTTTCGCTGTAACAAATTAAGAATAAGATGAACAAAATCATCTGTTCAGTGTTGTTAAATGCTTAAGACAGGGGACGATAAACAAACAAATCGGTATTTAAACTTTCTTGATCGAAAGAAAATTACCCAACCCCTCTCTTCTGCCATGTTAAATTTCAATTATCAGAGCCTAACTGCAAGCGAAATGACATTAAAAGTAATTTTTGCAAGATAGGTCACAGATGGGATAGTAGAGGTATTCTGTTTATTCAATGTCTAAAGGAAGCTTAACTGTTTCTAGCATTGGAATTATGATAATTTTCTCAAAGACAGTCCCTCATTGCTCTTTTTAAGATTAATTGTTTTCTTGCAGAAAAGAAATTTATGCGGGTATTCATTTAATAAAACATGTTACGAGGATCGTCCAAAAAGTACTGTCACTCGCCTTGTTTCCCGGGAAAAAGCATTAAAATTATTCTGTAAATTACACCATTGAAGAAGCATATGCTTTGCCTAAACGTTTTTATAAAAATGATTTATGAGTCATGACGGAAAAAGTGACAATTTGCTTCGATCAAGGTATACCCCCATACCACTGGCACCACATGTAGATAGTGCATGCAACGCACGGTATAATTCATAATGGGCCCTTGCAAAATTATTGTTCAATTTTACAAAATATTCTTCAGGTATGGATAAACAAACCCTGAAAAATGTTCGCAACTAAAGACAATTTAGATGGTTTACTGAAACAACTACTATGCATGTAAAACACATAAATTCTTAAGTAAATCTATTAGTTCCAGTTCTAAGGGGCACATATTGCTATATTTATGCATGCAACGACACTGGAAATAGCTTACACTGACATGGAGGTGCTTACACTTTTATTCTGGTTCGCCAAAATATTATTTTAATTTACACTGCTGATATAATGGCCATTGGGTTTAAAGCTCGAGGCACAAAAACTCATTACTATGCCTACTGTTGCTGAATATGAATTTAAGTATGCCAAGCATTACAAAACGAATTTACCAAATGCTAGCACAGTTTTTAACCATGGACAATACAGAAATTATTGTCGCAGTTTGAAACCGTCTGTTGCCAGAATCGAGAAAGAAAAGCTACATTCAAACGAGACTCTGCAGCTTTGCTGAAACTCATAAAAGACTATTAGATTCACTCTTTTTTTTCATTTTACGAGTTTATAACCTTTCCAAAATTTCCTTTTGTAATGCTTCGGATATTTTCAATTCACTCTGAAATAAAATTTTCAAAAGTGTGCTCCGGTTACACTTCAGAAGTAACTTGAATTTTACGTAAAGATGTATTTCCATGACGTCATAAATCTTACCTGTATTCCATGTAAATAATGAACGGATATTGTTCTTTTTCATTCGGCTTCCTGTGTTGATGCTATGAGTAGAAGTACCGAAAATTTCAGCAAGATGCGATATTAACCAATAAAAATATACCGTTTGAATCATTCACAAGCTGAAACGCAAAATTGCTCTTCGACAAGAAATAGGCCAGTCGTACGGAGGGCTGAATGTAAAGTCGGAGTAAAGATAATTAGATTATTTCATTCAATCAATGTTTTGGTATCATTTTGAAGAAGAGAGTCAGGGCTTTTCATTGAGGTATAATACATTATCCTAGCATAACCGTAATCAAAGTAATGAGATGGGTGACAGAACTTTTTGGATGATCCTCGTAAAATATCTGCTTTTGAAATGTCGATCTCGGTCTTTCAACACTATATTCCTGGACACCGCGAAAACGACTTAACTACATGGAAGCGTATCAGCACCTGTCAATATAACTAAGATAACTTTGATAGACCGCAAAATCGCTTCCCCGCAATATTCTATATAGCGAACTTTTCTGGAATCTTAAGCAGTATCCCTTCATTTATTTCCATGGTAAGTGTAAGATTTTCTGACAACAAAGACTTTCAGCTGAAGCTAGAACACACTTTGGGGTATGCTAAGACTTATGAAAAAGGGGGAGGGCTGTAACTAATGTTGTGAGAACTTGTAGCCCAACCCCATTGTTTGTACTTGTTGTGCAAAGGCAATAAAATATGTTTGAATTGAATATGAAAAATTTGCATGGGTATAAAATTAATGCAACGCACCTGTATGTTGTTTCTCACAATTTAGAACTCCGAAACGCAGGGCTTGGTGGTGTTAAAAAGGATTTATATAAGAAAAAATATAAGAAGTAACTATCGTTGTGGAAAACGTATTTTGGTCTGAAGGTACCATAATGAATCAGAACGGCGTCCGGGGAATTATTTTTTCCAACTCTTTTACACATTATCAGACTGAGCAGATTATAAAGAAGTAAACTGTGTCCATCTTTGTTTAACACACACAAAGACACACAGACACAGACACACACACACAGACACAGACACACAGACACACACACACACACACACACACAATGCGGAGTCTATTTTTCAAGGTTGAATAATTTCACTTACACACTTGTCTTGGTCACAGGAATGTAGTTTTATACTGTATGTGTTATATGGGTATACTTTTATATATGGGCAGCGGAGGGTGAGGGTGAAGGTTTGGGCCCAGTAAAACCTGTTTAACCTCCCCCCCCCCCCCCCCAGTAGTTATTACTGACCGTCCCAAGGCGGTACTTTTGTTGCGGTTGCATTTGTTTTATGTTCGGTTCTGTTTAATTTATTATGTTCTCAGTTTAATCATTCTATCATAAAACTAGAAAATAGGTAAAAATAATTGTTAAATGTTTTTCATATAATTTGCTTAGTCCGTTGTAACCCGTCTGTTGGTCTTAATTATTTAGTTCAATAAAGATAGCTGAGTTGCCATCTATTTGGGAAAGAGCTGCCGACTCGGCTTATCACTTGTAATTTATTGTTTGTTGGGATGTCGTTGTCAATCTTTCCCTTTGATGTTGGGGATAGGGTTTGGGATCTGATTCAGTCAGTTCCTGAAGTGTAGTTACTCTTTAAATTTGCCTACTCTATATGTTAAATGAATTGATCCAGTGTAGATGCATCTTATACATGGTCGAAAATTGAGAAAGAGCTACTGCTTTCAGCGGGTCAACTTTACAGTTTGAGAAGAAAACGTAAAGTGAGCCCAAAAGTGGTACCACTCTTTATTTGTTTTATGACCCTGTGATGTCATTACCTATGTGAGATGGGGTATTTTCTTTGATGAAGTAGCAGTGTCACTGGACTTTTGCGTAACAGGATTATGACACCAAATAAACAGGAATTATGTCTTTAATCTTTAATGCAATAAACTGCCTTCCGAGCTCAGTATATTTTCAATAATGATGTTTTTTTTTCTAGATTTCTGAACAGAAAATTACCCTTTGATATTTCCTTATAAATATTCCTTTAAACAGCATGTCCCCCTATTTCGTATTCTAAAAGGTAGAAAACAACGATAATAAGAAAGTTTCTAACTTTCAGGGAGATTTGATAAAACCTCTGACAGTTTCAATGCATATTTGCCTATTTTTCGACACATTATTGCACCATCTTCAGGCAGCAAAAGTTGAAATATTTGGCATTAATATGTAGACTTTTGTACTACAGTGATTTTGAAAAATTATCATGCCTTTACACAAACTTAATCTGATTTTATCAAGAGGGGTACGTGAAATTTTCAGTCGCTGAAAATAAGTCCATTTTTCTAATATATCGAATTTTAATTGATAACTATGCTAAAATTGATGTAGACATTGCTGTTGCAGATATTATGCAATATTTTTTCGATCATAAGGACTTTAGCCTATATTTAGATATAAAGGGTGTAAGTATCCCACCCACTTTTTCAGTTTTTCAGCTGTAGACTATCTCACCCCCCCCCCCCCCCCCGTGCCTCAGCAAGCCACTCACATATAATGTGTATTATGATAGTACACACATACTTGCAAAGTGGCTAGCTGAGGCACGGGGGGGGGGGGTATCTTTAAAAAACTTTTCCTGTTTCCATTATGTTTAATTATCAAATTTGGCTTTTTTCACCTAAAAATGAAGTCTATGCGCTAAAAAATCAGAAATTAAATTCATAGCCAGTTAGAGGAAGTTGAGAGCAACAAATTTCAAGAGAAATTCTTGGGTATATCAAAAATGTAATTTTGACTAATTTTATAAGCAAATTAACATTACAACTGTCAGAGGTCCTTACGGTTTTATTAAGGTTTTTGTTTTACCTAACTCCACCTTAATATTTCATAAGACAGGTTCTTGGGTGTAGAAAATTCAGAAGTAGTTCTTATCTATATTGGGACCCAGAAGATTCAGTGGAACCATCGCAGCCAGGAAGGAAACAGTCAACCATTCCTACATGCCATCCTTGTTACGAGAGTCCTGCAAAAAGCTCTCTCATTTTGGATGCATTTCTTAACTGAAATATTTTATCAAAAAAGATTCTATTACAAACCTTCAAACTATTCCCCTTTACCCAAACACGTTTTTGTAACCATTTTATATTAGGCGTTAAATGCATTTAGATCATCATTTTTTGGTACCTGTTGGAGATACTGAATATAGAGAAGCCGAGTGTATGCTGCCGAGAAAGTATTTTCTTAAGCCTTGGAAATAAAAAGAAGTCACATTGACTCCGGTCTGGTAAGTACGGTGGGTGGTTTAAAACATGAACATTTTTAGACGTCAAGAAAGCCTTAACAACCTCATACTTGTGGGAGGAGGTGTTGTCATGAATCAGATGGACCTCTGATCACCCTTTGTTTGGACGCTTCTTGCAATTAAATCTTTTCATTGTTTTCTACAACAAGTTCTTATAGAAGCCTCAAGTGCCTGAGTGACCAGATGGATATTGCACCTGAGTGACTGGCCCGCTGGAAAATAAGAAAATAGTGTACAGTATCTTCTTTGTCCTGGTTGATCTTTGGCAATTCATGACCGAACTTCATCGTTTCGTTTGTGGCTCAAATATGTATACCGAGGTTTCATCATCTGTTACGGTAGCAAATTAGAAATGACCCGGCTGTTACAATTTGTGTGTGTGTTCAGAAGTTCTCGGGCAGATTTTAGGCACTGTCTCTTTTGAAAGAGTGAATCAGGTACCCCAACCTGGCACAAATCTTTTTCTCACATGCAAGTCCCACCAGATTTATCTTTAACCCTGATAGCGCGATAAAACCTCGTTATCGACTGACCTATCCGGGTGTCCGTATTGTGATTTTGCTACGATAATCATTCATGGGATTATGGTATGAACTGAGAGTAAAGAAACCACATAGCATCTTCCTACGGATATTAACGGTTTTTACACGGCGGGACAATGAAATTTTCTATTACGAAACAGATTCAACGCTGTTCCACTAAGATATCTATCTGGTACGGTTCTACAATGATAGGACCAGGAGTAGTCCACCGTAATACATGGAGTGCTCCACCGTAATACATGATTACAGCCATTTCACTAGAGACCTCGGTGGGCATAATTGTGACACCGATGTAGGCAAAAGAATTACGTTGATAACAACCTTGAATATTTTGAAATCTTTGTTTGGATTGCCTTAAACAATCATTCAAGTGGTACGTCCCGAAGAACTAGACATAGGTGCCGTAGAAACATGTAGTTTTTGGATGTAGAGCATTGGTAACTTTCTTAAACTTACCCAAACTAATATACATTCGATTTTAAAGGAGGGCATTTTCTTTTGAAATTGCAAGGTTTCTATTGCTTATCTGTGCATATGGGCATACGCAGAAACAAGAATTGTCAGAAGACAATATAGCTCTCCTCAAAATAATTAAAACCTATAAAACATTGCTTACTTATGGCTTGCACAGAACAGCCTTAGAAATTATACAAAGGGAGGTTACACCAAAAATAAGTAAAGGAGGCAACCGTTCTTATATTTGTGAGTTTCAATAATTTTATATTTATATTATAGTACTTTTTTATGGTTAACCTCTATAACAGGCTCTTACTGCATAACGCCCCAATCGCCAGAAGGCTCACATGCTGCAAAATACTCGTTAGACACTGGTCTACAAAACTCCCCCTGGGAGGAGAGTGGGAGGGGGTGTAGAAGGTAAACCATATCTAGCTCATTGCCTAATAATTTTCTGTTCTGTGTATGGTACACGTATTCTGATTGTTACTGAAGTTTTAACAGATCACAGGATTTTCAGAAAAAAATGTTGCTTTTTTATTCAATAAATCGGGGAAATAGGTGTACATTGACAGCAATCTTTGAAGCCATATTTATTCCTTTTTGCCATTTAAAGACAGTTTTTTCAACCCGAATATGAGTGGTGAATGTTAAATCAAACTCAAGAAAATCATTTGCATGGTAATCTCGGGAAGAATATAATTTCGGTAGCCATCTTTGATGCCATATTATTTTATGATTAATCCAGACACTTTGTTTGCCGAGCAGACTCTAGATTATGGTTTAAAGGCCACACAGCTCTATCAGCATGAAATATTTTATCGTGAGGTATCGCTGCAAACTTCTCACTACAGTTTTGCCATTGATTATTATCGTGATTGGCCGGCTTTAAAAAATCAAAGCGTCATTGAGTTTACCAGTCAATAGATTTGAAAAATAACTAGGTCATTTAAGTTGCCAACCAAAATGACCTACTTTCGATTTCACAAGCTTTATTTCATGATAAAAATACAACGTTCAGGCGGTAAAAATATAAGGTACAGGCGTTTAACAGGTGATAAAAATACATTGTACAAAAAGAATAAGGCAAGGATCCCATTGATTGAGCCGCTGTTGCATTATTGCATTGCTTACCAGAACCAGAGACGAAACCCGTATTTTTATGGAGAGACATCATATTTTCAAAATACCTTATTCCTTCTTTTTTGCCAGTTATATGCTACAAAAAAGCAAACCAACCGACATACTTTCATCAATTCTGAAGTCTGTACAGGTTTCATAATGATTTGTAATTTGACGGTTTTTACCTTTGATAGGACTATGAAGACTTTAACAACAGCAATAAGTATAACTAGAAGTTTGGTTTGTGAAACACTATGCCCCCAACAACGCTTGCCACTAAAAGTGTCAAACTTTAGACTGTCCAAGCATTTACTCTAACTCATCAAGAACTACTATTATATCGAAAATCAGCTTTCTAGATCAAGCGGTTCAGAAGTTGGAAAAAATTCCAAATTTAGACAAGTTCCATAGAAAAATTACGGAATTCATCCAGAAATTAATCACATGATCTACTCCCCATACCCAGTTTATTTACCAAATATGAAAGGAATAATTTAAGTACGTTTAAGAGATATCTTGCTAACAAGATACTTATCACATTTCTTAAAAGGGGCATTTAACGAAAAAAAATAATGTTTCGCCTACGCCGCCGCAGGCACCAACGCCAACGATGACGCCGATGCCGGGGGTAGTGTAATAGCTCTTCCTGTACATTCATACAGGCGAGCTAAAATATGCTATTTTTTATGAGGAATCAATTTAAGAAATTTGAAAATCCTATGCACAGTGGTTCTTGGGTCCATTAGCTGCATGAGTATTGCAAATCAGAGGAAATACCTCGGTTCTAAATGAATACAGAGTTATCTAACCTTTACTAAAGTATTTAACTCATTAAGGACTGTTATTCTTAAAAACAAAATCAGCTTTCTAGACCAAACGGTTCAAAAGTTGAAAAAAATGCCCAATTTAAACGAGGCCCATGACGCCATCAAAATATTACGCAATTCTCCCAAATGTTAATCCGATAATCTACTCCTCAAAACCCATCAGCATTCCACAAATCATAGCCTTAGCTCAAATACTTTTTATCCCCCGACCGAAAGGTTCGGGGGATATAGCGATGAGCCTGGCGTCCGTCCGTCCGTCTGTCCGTCCGTAAATATTTTCTTGTCCGCTCCATATCTTGAATACCGTTGGAATAATTTCATGATATTTCACAGTTTTGTAGAACAGGTCATGACGATGTGTCGCCTGCAAGAATGGTAACTCTTGCTTTTGTATTTTTTTTAGTTATCTCCCCTTTGGTGAATTTTTGGCAGATTCGTGTCCGTTTTGTAACTTGAATACCCTTCGGAATATTTTCATGATACTTCACAGATATGTAGAGTACGTCATGACGATGTGTCGCGAACAAGAATGACAACTCTTGCTTTCTTACTTTTTGAGTTATTTCCCCTTGATAGTTTTAGGTGTGACTTCGAGTCCGCTCCATAACTTGAATACCCTTTAAAATATTTTCATGATACTTCACAGATATGTAGAACAGGTCATGGCGATGTGTCGCGAACAAGAATGACAACCTTGCTTTCATACTTTTTGAGTTATTTCCCCTTGATGGTTTTAGGTGTGAATTTGTGTCCGCTCCATAACTTGAATACCTTTTGAAATATTTTTATGATACTTCACAGATATATAGAACAGGTCATGACGATGTGTCGCTAATAAGAGTGACAACTCTTGCTTTCTTACTTTTTGAGTTATTTCCCCTTGATGGTTTTAGGTGTGATTTAGTGTCCGCTCCATAACTTGAATACCCTTTGAAATATTTTTGTGATAGTTCACAGATATGGAGATTAGATCATGACAGTTTGTCTCATACAAGAATGACCACTCTTGCTTACATACTTTTCCGAGTTATTATTTCCCTTTGAAAGTTTGAGCTGCAGTTTTGTGTCTCTGCTCCATATCTGTATAACCCTGGCCTGCTCCACAATTGTAATACTCTTATACCTTTTAGAATTTTGATGATCATGCCCCATGACATCCTATTAGTGTTCCTAACACTATCTGACACCGCCGCCGCCGCCTGCTCCCCCCCCCCCCCCCCCCCCCATTTTTTTCAGATTTGGATTCTTTGTCCAAATTCACTTACTAGAGAGCTCAAAATTAGATTTGTAGGGCTTGTACTTTAGAAGTTATTCACACATTTTGAAATGTTGAATGTATTATATGCAATCTGGCATACCGTTTTGGTGATAATCATGCATCTGTTAAACAGATAATGTCAATAAGGAGCATAAACGAATGACAGTATACTATTTATATGCTTTTTGAAGTGCGTCCTGTTTAGCAAGGCGCAGGGGCCTTCGGTTGGGGGATTTGCCATCTCCTCTGATGGCTATTTTTTTAGAAATCTTGCTTACAAGATATTCATCTCATTTTTAAAATGGGCATAGCTCCAAAAAGGGCCATATCTTGGAAAAGAAATATGTGTGGTGTGGCAGTAGTTTTCCATGAGAAATCTTCTTGTGAAATTCCAAAACCCTATGCCAAGTGGTTTTTGAACCCAGTAGCTGCATAAGTACTGAACATCAGGGGAAATAAGTCGGCGATAAATGAATACAGAGTTACCTAACCTTTACTAAAAGTATTTAACTCATTAAGGACTACTACTTTTCCAAAAATCAGCCACAATCAGCCACCTAGGTCGAGGGAAAGATGACGGCTATGCAAGAACACATAATGTAGATTTACCCCGGGGAAAACTGGCTATATAGTGATGTTTCCGAGGATTCTATTGTGACAAAAAGAATGGAAATTCGACGAAGAAAGAAATCATAGGCATTATTTCCAGAGGAAAGACTGCAAGGGGTAAAAGCTACTTGTTACCAGCAACTCTATTACCACAGAGTATAAACCAGTCCGCCAATTTACGCTTCATGCAGAGACTGTCCGTCATATTTGGCTTCCGCAGAGACTGTCCGCGATCTCTTGCTTACTGATGAGATTTCTGTACGTGATAAATAGCTTCCTGCAGAGACTGTCCCTGTGATTCTGCTGTCTACCGAGGCTCTAGGCAGAAAGCAGAGTAACGAGGACAGCCTCGGCAGGAAACCATTTTTCGAGGACAGTAGTCCCTGCAGGAAGCAAAACGATCGCGGACAGTCTCGGCGGAAGCCAAATATGATGGACAGTCTCTGCAGGAAGCGAAAATTGGCGGACTGGTCACCCTGTGATTACCGTCAATCAAAAGTTGTTCTGATTTTTGAAACCTGCTAGATCTATGTCAACTCGAGCTATTTTTATGAAGTTTGATCATAGTTTACACAGTTTGCGCAAACACTTCTGTCCAAATAATTAGGGTCATTATGGTAATCGCGGTATAATACATTCTGAGTGCACTGCCTTAAGTTTGTGTTTATTTTAAGAAATATTTTCCTTATCCATGACATCCCTGATAAGGGCCCCGCCAGACGAAGTCTGCAGAGACTCTTTAATAATCACCTTGTTCGTCTGTCTATATGTCTGTCCGTCCGTCTGTATGTCCGTCCGTCATGATTTTGTGTCCCCTCCATGACTCTTAAACCATTTGAGATAAATTATTTCGAATGCAGAACGAAGATGCAAGTAATTATTATTATTAAACTTATTGTTATTATTATTATTATTTACGCACGCTCGGATCGGCAAACGCACAAGCAAAGTTGGACTAGAATGTGTATTTCATGATATCGATTGTTTGACCGGGCATAATTTAAAGCAGTGAACAGCACAAGTTTGCTGATAATAAAAATATTAATAATACTAATGAACAAATTAAATGATAGAAAAAAAAGGTTAAAAAAAATCTGACCGTTTCTTTTTTTCTTTTATTTGATATTGTCAGAGAATGATTCATGATTATGATATTTTTTATTATTGTCATTAATATTTAATTACCATTATTATCATCACCATCATAATCATAAAACAATTGATGATAAAACCATTGATTAATTTCCTTATTTTTTTTTCTTAATGAGCCAAGACAGTTTCAGCATGATATTAAAAATAAACATTAAGAAAAACAAAAGAAAATCTCAGAAACAATTCGAAAGAACGTTTGAATTTAATTTTTCCTTTTATTCACAATATATAGCAAGCAGTGGAATTACTATGCTTCTGTAATACACATAGACATAGGCTACTGAATATACAGGAGCAATAAACAAATGACTTCTCACAGTTAACAGGTTTGGATTGGCCGGGTTCGCACATTTTATACTGGGTAAGATAGGCATCGTTCCGGTATTAGATATTTCCCTCTTTTGGTAATAGTTTTGGATGTTCATTAAATAACAATACTTTCAAAAGTCGATATTAAATCAAGTTTAACTTAACATATATTGGCAAATCCTTGTCTAGTGAGCATAAGTAAAGCAAAACCAACAAATTATTTGCCATTTACAGTTATCCATACAGGTATTAGTTGTGCGACTCCACAGCATGAATTGAAGCGATATTTCAAAGGTGCCGAGGAACCGATAGAAGCCATCTTCTGATTGGTCAGTTTATTTTTGAAGAAATACGGGTCGACCCGCATATTTACGGGTGGACCCGTATTTAAGATACGGGTGGACCCGTAATTTACGGGTCGACCCGTAAATGCAAGTAGACCCTTAAAATACGGGTCGACCCGCAAATTTAGGGGTCGACCCCTATCTGAAATACGGGTTGACCCGTAAATTTACGGGTCGACCCGTCAAAATACGGGTTGACCCGTATTTCAAAAATACGGGTCGACCCGTATCGGTGTTTTTGACCCTCTTGGTACACCATACTGCCCAGAGGTTCTTGAACCTAGTAGCTGCACAAGAACTGAACATCAGGGGAGATGTCTCGGTAATTAATACATGCAGATTTCCCCACGTTTACTTAAGTATTTAACACATCAAAAACTACATCTTTACCAAAAATCAGCTTCCTAGGTCAAGTGGGCGAAAAAGTTAGAAAAATGACAAAACAAGGCCACAACTCAGTCAAAACTTTACAGAATTGTCTCAAAAGTTAAAAAGGGTAATCTACTCCTCATACTCAGTCAGTATACCAAGTTCCAAGGCCAAAGCTTGAATCCTTTTTTAGTTCAGTTCAGTTCAATTCAATTCTCTTATCGACGTTACCCAAGTGGCTGAACGGTACGTAACCATAGTTGCACACACTTGGCGCCGTGTGTCCGTCCAAAATCTTTTTTGAGACATCTTGCTATAGGTCTTATACAGATTTTAAGAACAGGTCTGATGCGTAACCGACAAGTCCACTTTTTGCTAAGGTTGGCTGCCCATTTTATCACAATTTAAACTTATTCTGCTACAGCTGACTGCTTATTGATATAATACCTTATCAAGGCAGCTTTAATATTGACAGAAACCATCTCTGCAGCAGATGCCATTGTAGACCTAAATTAAGTTGATTTTACCTTTACTGATTTGACTGTCATCAATTTGGTACAAAGGTGCTGACAGAATGGGAAATACTACTGCAGTCCCTGAACAGTCTGGTCTTGGTCTACAGTGTTTGCTCAGACATTTCTGTTCCAATATTTAGTGAGGTGGTGAAGTTTTCAAGATCATATTTGAACGTTTATTTGCTTGTAGGACCAAATTCATACCTGTGTTTACATATCACTTTGAGTGAAAATCCAAGTATATGCATACATGGTAAACAGTAAACTAAATAAGATGAAGAGGGAAAGATATCATAATCCATAAGAAATCCATATATGAAATTTTAAGATTCTAGCTGACAAGGTTTCAAAGTTACAGCAGGCATAAAAAGTGTGACGGACGCACCCACGGACGGACGGACAAACCAAAAGCAATATGCCCCCATTTTTCAAAGTTGGGGGCATAAAATCCTTTTTAAACAAACTACCTCATGAAAATGAGGAAATATATACTGAACAAAAAAGAAACGTTACATCTTTTTTCAGTACATGTTTTCTTTAAACTGAACCATGATTTTGCCAACTTTATTTTATGTCAAACAGATAAAAAGTATTCGGAGTTCAGAAAATGAATATCACCACCAAAATTGCCTGATTAATGTCTCCAGATCAGTTTGAGTAAATGGAGGGTCAAATCTGGAAAGTGCAATTTCGAGGTGCATTTCGAAGACCCGTATTTCACTCAAGTTCTCAGCCAATATGAACAAGTCATTTCTGAGACGTTTATCAGGCACTAGTTGTTACGAAAACGGTCCATTCACCGCTTCTAAAAGATTGATCAGTGAAACACAAGGCTTGGAATATCGCTTTTCAGGACGCTTGACTCTCACTTTCATGATATGCACTGAAACTCCCATAGACAATGCAAGGTGATATACCACGGTTATTTGACCAGTTTGGTCAAACTTTTTCATCATGAACCATTGTCTAGAGAAGCCTGAATAAGATCCACAAAAGAAACTTGAAAATTTTATTGATACGTACTGGTTAATCAGAGTAAATGATTTGCTTTTCTTTTAATTGCAAGGGAGACGATTTCAAAGACATAAAATCTTTAACATCTCATTTCTTTGAACTGTTGGTTAAATGTCTGAGTGTGTATAGGGTTTCTTATTGGCAGTTACAAGGCAAATCAGAAAGTGTAAAAATTTAAGCGCTTGCGCATGCGCATTTCGCGTTTCACATTGTTTATTGAGTTTTCAGTCAAAGTGGAATAATTCTGTAACAAATGATGCAAATCAAAAAAGGATTAGGTTATAAGGTTATCTGTCGTCTGGAATGTGAGAGAATAACGTAGCAATATTTAGAAATATTGTTCTGTGGTTTAAAATTCCTGAATCATCTATGTAACGTTTCTTTTTTTGTTCAGTATATATATATATTCATATATATGGCTCACATCTTGGCTGCCAAATTGCTCAATGATGACATGGTGTTATGTCAGATTCTTGAACGGCAATGCCTGGGCAAAGGAATCAATAAAGAATGAAAAAAAAAACAGCAACTTTGTACCCTATTTCCAGGTCGCCATAGAATGTGCCTAGTGTGCTTGGGCTAGTATGCTAACTTCTCGACATCTTTCTTTTAAATTGAATCAAAATACTTACATGAGCCCCGACACACAAAAAGGAAATAATAATAAGGTAATAATAATTGTGGCTTAAACATGTATACTGAAAGCTGATACAATTTTTGTATGTTTTCATAAGTTCTTGGGCAGATCGCAGCAGTGAGTGTGGCTCGGAGAGGGATGCTCGTTGCCTGCCGAGACCTGCCCATCATCATTTTTCTTTCAAACATTGAAGAAGCTAGGCCTAAATACAGAAGCGCGTGTCTGTCGCACTAAAATTGGTATGGATACGTTCATATTAGAACCACTGGGCCGCTATCACTGCTGGTGGACAATTCATCAACCCAGTTAGTGTTTAAGTGCTGATTTTGGTTCTGTAGCGTTGGGGTCACTACTTAAATACTGATTTAAAGCAACTTCATTCCATTTGATGTGTATCTGGTAAAATTTCTAAATTATTTTAAAACTAAGACAAACTTGTCATAGTGACAAGAATCTTAGCTGAGTTTGGCTTTCATTTTTGGGAGTTGTTTTGGCTTTTTGCGGGTTCTTGCTGCATCGGACATCTCTTTTCTGTCTGTGGCTTTTCGCCAAACACAGGGGTTGAGGTGGCTCGATGGGGGACGCCTTCGCTCGCGAGTTAATACGTAGGCCGCCTCTCTTACCTGATGACTGAAGTTAATGTCTCCCGCGGAATGCGACTGTAGGTGTGGCTCAGAGAGGGATGCTCGTTGCCTGCTGAGACCTGCCCATCATCATTTTTCTTTCAAACTTTTGCGGTTTAGCGACACTAAAGAACTTAAATACAGACACGCGCGTCTGTCGCATTAAAGTTGGTATGGATGCGTTCATATGAACAATAAAGGTTCAGACCAGCCTACTCATCCGCGCAGTATAACCAGAGCCTTTGCTGTTTCCACATATAAACTATGGACCCCAAGGCATCAAGAGACACAACAAGAACAGGGGCGTAGCTTGGGGCATTAACATGATACGCACAGTAATGTTTTATACTTGTTGAGGGTAATCTAGGGGTTATCAATTTTTTTGTGTTTGTTGGCAGTTGGTACTGAAATCTTGTCCTATTTGCAAAATGTAAGCATGGAAATGCGCAGATACGTGTTGAAATTTTGTCAATTTGACAAAATTTCAATACGCATCTGCGTATTTGCGTACAGGTAGCTACGCCCTTGAAGAAGGCTGTAGTTAGATTGTAGGTGTGTACAGACAGGATTAGGTCTTGACTGTGTATGCAACCATGATTTCTGCTTGCTGGGCTAAAATTTAAAGTTTTACAGTCAAGAGTCATGAGACAACAGGATATACTCTTTCTGTTCTAATCCGTTGTCCTATTGGACATGTAAGAAAATGAAACAGAAGTTGAAATTAAAACTACAAGCAATATCACCACAAACACAAGAACATCCATTTTTCGCAATAACTCTTTCCAAGTAAGTTTCTTTTCTTGAGTTTTCCCAATTTTATCGGAATTCGCTAGGTTAACTGTTGAAATGTTTAGTCCACTATCATCATGTATATTGTCCTTATCCAAGTCTTCATTCCTACCAGGTATTACTTTAGATGCTTTTATAAACCTTTTCAACATGTCAAAATCAACATGCTCATCACCATAGTGAGAATATACCCATGACTGAATAAATGAATAGATCACAGCCACAACGCTTAGGACCAGCAACAACAGAATATAAATCAGGAGAAAAGACACGTTGATGGAGTTATGTGGTAATTCACTGCTTATCATGGACACAAAGACTCCGTAAGAAAGAAATATAGTTACTGCAATGGACCCTTTCTCGCCAGAGTCTGTCGGAACGATAAAAACGCCTACATTTAGAATGGACAGAAGAATCAGCGGGGCGATAATTGTGTATAGTATAAAGTCAGCCCTCCGTTCAAGTTCTATTGTCGTGACAACAATTGAAACTTCCATAAAAAGCAGTCTCTCAAAATATACACCAACCAGTTTCCATGCTGAATTCTCACTATAAGAGTCCAGAGAACCGATTTCTTCAGTGGCTTTTAAATCAACAAAGGCTCGAGTTGTGTCATCTACATAAACAATCATACGGCAAGTTTGTGTGTCAAAAGGATAAAATTTGATATTTACTTCACAAATAAGTTTATATGTTCCCTCCGCTGACCAAGCTGCATAACCAGTTTGATAGTAAGTAACAATGTCTCTGTCATTTTGTATATTCCCCTTGCCATCATAGGCCTTTGAGTACAAAAAATTCGGTGTCCAAACTTTCGTTATTGGAAGCTGAATTAAGTTTATTCCGCCATATGTTACTGGATTCCACACCAATTTCTCATCAGTCCATAAGAATAGGAAATATCCCATTATTGTGAGTTTTTGACCAGCTACGTCAAAGTCTGTAACTCCTATCATTGTGAATGTCATATTAACTTCAACTGTCTGGGAATGGTTAATCCTTGGTCTGATAGTCGTATCATAGCCTGTCAGTAGATCCGAATGTAAAGTCTTCATGCTATCGTATGTTGGGCCCGTGGTGGCGCTAGCGGTAGAGGAGTCCGTAGTCAAGGGTGGCGTTGTAGACTCCGTAGCCCTGATAGCAAAGGCATATAAGATGATACAGAATTCTCGTAGCAGCGCTTGAAAAGTCAGCCCCTGTCTACTCATGGCTACTTGTGCTAAACCTACTATAACCAGGCAATCCGTTCAACTTTAAGGTTTTGGTTCTCTTCAAACTGGCGTGGAAGATTTAATGAATATGAGATTCTGAATAGTTAATGTTTAATATCAACTTATTAGAATCGCCTAACACATACTTTTATGCAGCTTAAGAGTTCGTTTAACCACGAATACTCCAGTGTAGCTGATCAAGCAATTAACAAAAGTGATATCTACGTAGATATATCTGTTTTGGTAAAAGTGAGCTCATTTCAATCATATTTTTTTCAACAATACAGCATAAAGTACATGTTTTGTTATTCATTACTTCATTAAGGTTGTAATTTAATCTCTATTTCGAAATGACATGAAAAAATTACATTCATTGTAACCTGCTTTGACAGAGCTTTTTATACTATTGACTTAAAATCCGTTGATTATGCTTTTAAAACAAAAGAAAAAAAACTATCGTCCTATTACGATCAGCATTCATTTGCCGGCCTTGGCGCGCCTCCTTTGTGTTAGCGCACTTAATTACATTCCTTTGAAAGCTAGTATTTGAGAACAAAATGCAAAAAATTGATTATTTCAATATTACTTAGAGACCCAATTGTCTTTTATTCAACCCAGAGTGTCCATTTGTCCCTGGAGAATTTTTGTACAAGCAATTATCGATGCCTTTGATTTTATATGGACGCATTCGGCATGATTACCTAAGCCCGAACAATACCCATGCATTTCTCGGGCTATTCAATGATATGTATAAATACTATATGATACAGCTTCTAGAATGTCCCTTAAAATAGGATCAGATAAATTTGTTACAGTTATTAGTTAACTAGCCTGTAATAGCATAAGAAAACAGAAAGCTCTTATACAGCTTGTAGAATCTTTAACATCAAACAGTTTGACCACTATTTCGCACAAGGATGCCACTTAAGTAACAATTACAGTTGCTTATCAGCCATCTAAGTAAACAAATGATTTCATGCTGAAAAGTTCACCAGAATCCGAACTTGTAGGCTCTGGACAAAAGTGTAAACATAATTGAGCCGCAACGCGAGAAAACCATCAAAGTGGTTGTGAGCCCAGTGCAGACTCAAATCAGCCTGTGCATCCTCCCAGTCTGATCAGAGTCTTCACTGTCCGCATGGAGGTAGCTTAGACCCTTAGCTACCCTTTGACCTCTTAGAGAAGTCTGATCAGACTAGGCCAATGTCCAGGCTGATCTGAGTCTGCGCTGGGCGCACAACCACTGGATACTGCCCGCGTTTACCCAATTTATTATACCGAACGTGCCCATCATTATGCAATCTGTTTCAACATATCGATGTATTTGCTTAACAAATAAAATGAATGGAGAAATCAAAATTACTGTACAAGTACTAATTACTGTGACAGACCAATCTGAGCCAGATCAGACAGCTCCTCAACGAGCATTACATCTGTGTACATCACAAATGGCATTTGTGCCATCACATCTGCATCTTACAGATTCTTCATTTAATCAAGAAACCCCACCCTGTTGCATCATTTCGGACCATTTTGTAATTGGTTTAGGTATCCTGATGTTTTCTCTTTTTTTTTCTTTTACCCTTTTTACGGTAAGTTACTTACATTATGGCCATTAGGATAGAGTCAGGTAATTTCGGACAATTGTATGTCAGTTGTTTGGAATTAAAACAAAAATAACAGGGCAAACAGTGAAAATCCTGATGAGACGGCCCATTATGAGCCGTCTCATATGGATTTTCACTGTTTGCAATGGTATGTCCGAATTTACCTGATGCCCGAATTTACCCGACTTGACCCTAATGATGATTAATACGAGGACAGAAACAAAGATGCCTGTGTAAACACATTTTTGCAATCCAAGGACACTATGTCAACTATGTTGCTTACGTATACTTGGCCGACTGCCTGTTCGCAAATCGGATTATAAGTTTCCGCAACGCCGCCAGTGGTTCCCCTTGCTGAGTGTTATTTTCAGCTCAATCAGAAGATCCGTTGCAAAACACAGTTGTCCCACAACTACGCATAATTATTCAAAACATAAATGGAAAGGTTAAATTTTGGTCCTCTACTCTTTTTGGGTTAATTATTGCATTGTTCATTGGTACACACTGTGTTTTTCTATCGACAAGAGCGCCTGTTTTGTTACGTATAATTAGATTAGATGCGATGGAAGTTGCTCGCATTCAATGTAATGCCGCAGTGGGAAAAGGCCGTGGGTCATCAACAACAAATATTTTCTTTGGAAACACTGAACCCATGGTAGTGGCTTTGAAATATCGAGTATCGCTTAAGCCGTCGCTAGGGGGCCTATGTGGCCATGCAACTGACATTGCTAGTATACGGAGGTCTCAATAATCCGACTCTCCGGTTTTTTTTAGTACAGCCCCGCCATCTGGGCCTCTGTGGTATGTATAATTGTAGGCCCCAATATAATAAGGAGTAGATCTATCTGATGACTGTTTGAGATAATCTATCCATGTAGTTAGATTAAAATATATTGTGACATCTCAGAATCGCATCGGCGATGCAATTCTAATGAGATATCACAACATATATTTCAAGACAAAACAGACATTATCAAACATTTTCATCAAACTGATGGTCTGGATCCGGGCCTGTTGTATATGCGGTAAGCTTTTATAGATTTTTTACTTGAGGAAGAACTAGCATAACGGTCAGAGGACATAAGAGCAGCAGAGAAGTTGATGTACGGGATGAGACAAAATATATTGCCCAGTAATGCATAGCGTCCCATATTAAGGACATTACAGGCATAACATGCAGACCCAGATCAGACGCTGCACAGTTTACTTAGGAAAACTGGTTACTTCTCTTTGAAAGAAAATAAAAAAAGATAAAATAAACCAAACCAAATACAAAATATAAGCACCGCAGGCACTTCATAATACTCCGCCACTTCTAGGCATTGTAACTTATTTTTTGAGAGATATATATAATAGCTAAATAGCCACAGAACTGGGATAGACCGAGATATGATGTCCAATCAAACTGTAAATAGATATACATATAAATCACTCATACATGAGTAGTCTTGTGACATTCTGACCAGCGTAGATTTAGATCAGGCTGTACAGCATTTCTTAGAACTTAGAGACTCCGTTACTTATTTTATGATGTTAAGCATATCTGTGAAGTTTCATTCAGATATTCCATATAGTAATGGAACTGCAGGCCAATAGCCATTTTTCAGATCTATGAAAGGTGGATAACTCATGAATTGGAAAGGTCAGAGTGACGGTCCTTAGTCACAATATGTAACCTTTGATGTTAAACATATCTGTGAAGTTTCATTCAGATATTCCATATAGAAAATGAGCAACAGGTCATAAATCATTTATCAGAACAATCAAGGGCGGATAACTAAAGAACCGGAAAGGTCAGAGTGACAGGTCTTAGTCACAATATGTAAGCTTTGATGTGAAACATATCTGTGAAGTTTCATTAAGATATTCCATATAGTGAAGGAAATACAGTTAAAAATATTGCATATCTATCAAGGGCGGATAACTCACGAACTGGCAAGGTAAGAGTGACGGTCCTTCGTCACAATATGTAACCTTTGATGTGAAACATATTCTGAAATTCCATTCAGATATTACATATACGTAGTAAATACGTAGTAAAGGAACTACAGGTAAAATAAATCAGATCTATCAAGGGCGGATAACTCAAGAACTGAAAAGGTAAAACTGACGGTCCTTAGTCACAATGTGTTATCTTTGATGTTCAAACATGTCTGTGACATTTTATTCAGATATCATAAACAGTAAACCATGTTTCCAATATGAACAAGGGCAGTAACTCTCTTAAAAATGGACAGATTTTGCCCAGTCAAAATCCCATAACACTCATCCCCGATGGGAATATGTATGCAAAATTCGAAGACATTCTGTGCATAAATACTCAAGTTATCGATCGGAAATGGTGTGCACGGACAGACGGATGGATGGTCAGACACCGTAAATCATAATACCCAGCCACTATTGTGTCGCAGGGTATAATTAACCAAACCAGATACCTCTTAAATGACCAATTTACCCACCCGATACACAAGGATTGAAAAGCCCACTAATTGCATACATGTATTAACCTGCTAAACCTCGACGAGATGAGTGATATCAATATAGGAAGATCGAAGGAGTTGTGACGGTAGAAGGTCACAGATATAAATAGATATCCCGCCGCTGCCACCAAATGTAACAAGGGCCGACCTGCAAACAAACCCCGTCAGTGGAAAAGCATGCTCACCCACCAAGGGCGGTTTATTTGCTTATATACCCCAACATTTACTCGACCACAAACTACCGAGTTTGTAATTTGCATATCTATTTATATCTGTGACCTTCTACCGTCACAGAGTGTTCAACGGATGACATGGCAGGTATAAACCAGGTATGATTCCTGGAATATGAGAATCCATTGTGAATTTCAAATCTTATCCCGGGCATATGCAACACTGGATTATTGGCTATCCGAATAACCGATAATTTATTTTGCATTAGCGTCAATGGGGAGTTAATATAAATCCAGCAATAACTCTACTATTTCTAGTTTAATCGTTAAGGCGCTGATAGTTTTTAAAAGAAAAATTCCTCTTCTTTTCAAAGAACATTGTTTCATAATTTTATTCCTTTTACAAATTAGTCCTTTTTAATAATGAAGGACACTACCATCGCTCCTGTATAGTCCTAAGGGAATGTTCATTTTGGAATTAGCTTTTTGGTTTTTAAACAACGATTTTATGATAACTTCAAAGAATTCTTTCCAGGCGCTGATGGGATTATGAGCGTATTTCAGTTCTTCTTAATTTGGTATAACTTTCAAAAATGTGAAATAAAAACATTTTGGTTCTTTTTTTCATTTTTGTTAACCAACCATCGGTAATTTAACCATTATTTCACTTCTTCCGAGCGGCTACGGAAAGATCCGATTGCAATATCGGAGATAGTTACCTGAGCCGCTGTAATAGATTACAATATGGAGTTCTAGAATGATACAGGGGGACACTTTCCACTATTTATTTGTTTATTTATTTATTGTTCGTTTGTTTTGCTGGGACCATGAAATTCTGATAAAGATAATCTTTTTTCTAACTATCCCACAAATACTTTACCTGAATAAGAGGAATAAAAGCATAATTAGTTTGGCTTTAGAAATATTAAGATCTTTTTTAGCAATTTTCATAATGGTACAATTAATTAGTCGTGGCGGTTCATTATGTCAAAGACAGGCAAAATGAAGGACATGATATTCAAAGAGTCATTTTTTTCTCTCAAATAAACGTTCAAACCGCATGAACTCTGATGCATATTTGATACTGTTTTATGACATTCCACGGTAATGGAAATGACCGCAATTCTAGTATTTTAACAATGTTTGATTACTCTGGTATAAATGTATAGATCTTTGATTATGTCCCCGAGGGCAGTGAAGACTCTGGTCAGAGTGGGCGAGTGCTCAGGCTGATCTGTGTCTTCGCCGGTCTCTGATCTGACTGGATGGATGCCCAGCCTGATCTGAGTCTTCACTTGGCGCACATGCCACTTGTTTTTCTTCATACCGCGGCTCGATTTTTATATTTTCTGTTTAGTTATCTCGTTAAAACTGCCTCATGCAGAAATAAGTCAACAGATCAAAAAAAAAAGAAAAAGAAAACGTCACTTGAAAAGCAAGACATTGGCAAAATTTCCAAATGCATCTATATTGAAAGAAAAGATGCAAGCGGCAAGTATGGTTAAAATTAATTTGCTAAATTGCAAAAAACAACAACATTTTTAAGCCCCGTTTCATTTGTTCTGGCTACATCGCTTACATAAATTTATGACAGGTATCGCTTGTTATGACCAACAGAATAAGGGCAATAAAACAGCGCGTGCCCTTATCACTGAATAAACAAATTATTAACCGATAGTGTCAAGATGAGAATATACACAAAAAATGAAATTGCAGTTAGATTGCTAAGTACTATGATTATTATTCATTTTCTGGATTTCCTGTATAAATCATTGCGTTCAGAAATCATATTTTATCATATATTTGTAATTACCCAAACCAATCCTTCGTAATTACCAACTCAACAAAACTTCATTATGAAACTTGTCTCAGGCCACTCGCAGGTGGCATATAAGAAAATGTAGCAAGATACAGTTGGCGCAGTCTCGTCAGGGCTCTCTATGTTTGCATGAACAATCAACTGATCCCAAAAGTGGCCAGATGTTGTCGTGTGTTCTTTAAAACTGGCTGAATTGGGCAAAAAAACAAAGGTTCGCAAGCGTGAGAAACTAGTCGAGAAGTTAATGGCAGTGATGAAAGAAAAAGGACTTCTTTAACGCAAAACAAATTTAATAAGATAAAGGATACTTATTTATAGAGCGTACAGACCAGTGACCTATAAATACATATATATATATAGGTCACTGTACAGACGGTACCGCGCATGCGGTCATCATCGTACGGTGGCGCTCTATTTTTTTTGGCCCAATTATCTTATTTTGACTCGAACTTCCCTTGCTCAAGCTTGCCTTTTCACATTCGGAAAAAAATTTGTTAAAGGTTAATTGTGATAAGACACATGTAGTAGTTATAATTTTTGAGTGTTCACGCGGTAACACTTCGCGGTCACTAACAGCTGACATATTAAATTCATTTTTGCCCAGAGCTCTTAGCTGGGTTCTTCCTTCTGCTCAGCATGGTTAAGATATTGTGACGAGTCATAATTTATGCAAAATCTTAAAACCATGATCAGACTACAGTGCGTAGATGCGAAGGCTGATCAAAGGCTTAGCTATTTACCCGTTTTCTTTGGATCGCTTGCGTAAGTTATGAAGACTGATTATACTACGCACTTAGATGCGCTTGGCTGATCAGAGTCTTTGCTACTTGCCATAAGTTAAGGGTCACTCGCGTAAATAGTTTAGACTCTGATCAGTCTTCAGCATTTTGATGCACATGGTTGCGAAGGCTGATGAGAGTCTTTACTATTTACAGCGAGTTGTTAGGTCACCAGCGTAAATAGTTAAGTCTCTGATTAGACTATAGTACATCGATACACATGGTTGCTTAGGCTGATGAGAGTCTGTGCTGTTTGCCACATATTACTGGGACGATCCCGTAAATAGTTAAGACTACATAGACTTCAGCACTATGATGCACGTGGTTGCGTAGCCTGATTAGAGTCTTTACTATCTATAATGTTTGTTCACTTGCGTAAATTGTTAACATGCTACATGTACAAGATCAAACCATCCTGCATACAAACCATCCTGCATAATATTCATATTAAATAGTGCAGTCCCAGTTAAAACCAACGTATTTTTTAAAAAAAACAGATCATCTGTATTATTTTGGCTCTGAAATGTATGTCTATACGCGCAAGAACCGCCTGAACTTACTATATTTTTTTTCAAGCAGAAATAAGGAAAATAGTGCCAATTTCTATCTGAAATGTAAATTTCTAGGGTTATTAAAATGGAGCAAATTTCCTCATGAACAGTATGAAAGATTTAAGAAATTTAACCCTTGAAAGACAATTTTCATATAGTGATTAATCCGCTAGACAGATGTATTGGAAATTTAACAGGTATGAAGTAGGTAAGTAAGGTAATTCTGCCGGCCACTGGTAAGCTACCTGTCTAGTAGGTTAATTCCCCTGTCTTTCGATAAATCTGCTACCGGATCCATAGTTGGATATGGGTCAGAATTTCTTTTCTTTTTTATGCCCCCGCCACGAAGTGGGGAGGGGCGTATAGTTTTGCCATTGTCCGTCCTTACGTCCGTCCGTACGTCCGTCACACTTTGAAGTACTGTTCTTGTCTCCGCAACTCCTCCTTCAATATTTGATGCAGGGAGTTGAAATTGCAACACAGTTCAGACATGCATTGAACATGTGCATAAAGGAAACAGAACTTTGATTTAGGTCTTTATTGCAGAATTATGTCCCCTTGAATAACATACTTATTTTGACCATATTTCACACTTGTAGTACTGTTCTTGTCTCCGCAACTCCTCCTACACAATTCAGACATGCATTGAACATATGCATAAAGGAAACAGAACTTTGATTCTGGTCTTTATTGCAGAATTATGTCCCCTTGAATGACATACATATTTTTACCATATTTCAGTGGCTTATATACTGTTAAGGGCCAACTCCCCTACCTTCCAATATCTACAATAGTAGATTTGCGCATAGCTTCGTATATCTTCAATCTCTGACAACTGCGTCAGGGAGTTAACTCTTTGGCTGCTACCGGATCCAGGAAATGACTTTATAAATAAGCATCTTGCTTACTGTCAAATCCTGATACTTTTGAAATTGTATTGTAGTATATGTATGTAATTTATAGTTAATAAAATATCGTTTAAACTAACTCTTTGGCTCAGTGGTTAGAGCACATTGGACTATCACCAGGGAGTTCCGGGTTCAAATCCCAGCAAAAGTCGGAAATTTTTTCAGCTATGCTTTGGTCCGTTTGTTGCGGCAGTAATGTCTTAAGATGGGGGCTCGTCCGGGATAGGACATTCTAAGCCGAAATGGCTTTCAGTCATCATAAATGATGACTTCTTTGAAGTGGGGGAGTGTTACGGACCAACTCTCCTACCTTCCAATATCTACAATAGTAGATTTGCGTATAGCTTCGTATATATTCAAGTTAACTCTTTGGCTCAGTGGTTAGAGCATTTGGACTATGACCCGGAAGTTCCGGGTTCGAATCCCAGCAAACGTCTGGAATTTTTTCAGCTATGCTTTGGTCCGTTTGTTGCGGCAGCAATGTCGTAAGATGGGGGCTCGTCCAAGATAGGACATTATAAGCCAAACTGGCTTTCAGTCATCATAAATGATGACTTCCTTGAAGTGGGGGAGTGTTACGGACCAACTCTCCTACCTTCCAATATCTACAATAGTAGATTTGCGCATAGCTCGTATATATTCAATCTCTGACAACTGCCTCAGGGAGTTAACTCTTTGGCTCAGTGGCTAGAGCATTGGACTATCACCCGGGAGTTCCGGGTTCAAATCCAAGCAAAAGTCGGGAATTTTTTCAGCTATGCTTTGGTCCGTTTGTTGCGGCAGTCATGTCGTAAGATGTGGGCTCGTCCAAGATAGGAAATTAAAAGCCGAAATGGCTTTCAGTCATCATAAATGATGACTTCTTTGAAGTGGGTGAGTGTTACGGGCCAACTCTCCTTCCTTCCAATATCTACAATAGTAGATTTGCGCATAGCTTCGTATATATTCAATCTCTGACAAAGTTCTGCCTCAGGGAGTTAACTCTTTGGCTCAGTGGTTAGAGCATTGGACTATCACCCGGGAGTTCTGGGTTCGAATCCCAGCAAACGTCTGGAATTTTTCTGCTATGCTTTGGTCCGTTTGTTGCGGCAGCAATGTCGTAAGATGGGGGCTCGTCCGAGATAGGACATTATAAGCCGAAATGGCTTTCAGTCATCATAAATGATGACTTCCTTGAAGTGGGGGAGTGTTACGGGCCAACTCCCCTACCTTCCAATATCTACAATAGTAGATTTGCGCATAGCTTGGTATATATTCAATCTCTGACAACTGCGTCAGGGAGTTAACTCTTTGGCTCAGTGTTGGCCCGTGGTTAGAGCATTGGACTATCCGGGAGTTCTGGGTTCGAATCCCAGCAAACGTCTGGAATTTTTTCAGCTATGCTTTGGTCCGTTTGTTGCGGCAGCAATGTCGTAAGTATACAAGCTCACCTTTCGTTGTGGCTCTAGCGGCCTCATTTATGAACTGATTTTGATATAAGGTCACAGCTATATTGAGTTTGACAATACCTCGCACAAGTTTGCGTTTCAGGTTGGAAAAATCAAGGTCAAGGTCACAGTTGCTATTTTCCGAAAAACTTGGGCATCACTATAGCGCTTTTATTTATGGATCGATTTTGATATAACTTCACACAAATGTTAAGTATGACAATATCTTGAATAAATTACCATTATAGCACTGCAGGTTCAAGGTCAAGGTCACAGTCGCTATCTTTAGTAAAATCTTTATCCCTCTAGCCCCTTTATTCATTGACAGATTTTGATGTATAGCCACCCAAATGTTTAGTGTGACAATATTTTGGAAAATTTCGCGATCCAGAATTTTAGGGTCAAAGTCAAGTCACGGTTGCTATTTTTAAAAAATACGTTGTCATCCCTCTGGATGATTTTGACATAACTTTACACAAATATTTAGCATGGCAATATCTGGGACAAATTTGCGTTTCAGCATTGTCGGTCCCAGGTCAAGGTCTCAGATGCTATTATATGTACATGTAAAACTTTGTCAAGGTTCTAGTGCCTTTATCTGTTAACTGATTTTGATATAACTTCACACAAATATTGAGTATGACAATATCTAAGACAAGTTCACCTTTCAGGGTTTTAGAGCCAAGGTCAAGGTCACAGATGCTTTTTTTTAGGAAAGTATTTGTCATTCCTCGAGCACCTTTATTATTGACAAAGGACCAGTTGCCATAAGGGGGTTTTCCTGGTACAGTTATAATTAAATAATATTTTGTGAGCAATAAGCCCTGTGTTGAAGACGTTCATCCATAAAAAGCTGAAGTCAAACGGAGCTTTGGTTTTATGTACACACAGTCTTAAAAGTGGGTGGGGTAACTCCATAACTGTCGCCCCTTATGAAACTAATTGGTGATTTATTATCTTCCATTAATAGATTGACTAAACGTTGTGGCATATATTGAATGAGCAGTAGACACACTTTAAGATGCTATAAGGTTTCTGTGTCCACTACATATTTGTGCTAAAACATATCACTTTATTTGCAATTTTTAGATTTTTGTGTATTTTGCACCTGCCAACTTTGTGGAAAACCACAACGTTTCTCCATCAAGCAATAGAATTACACCTCCTTTGGTGCAAGTATTTGTCAATGACTGGACATTGCAGAATTGTGAGCATTTTACTGTTAATATTCTGAAAAACGAGTAATGTGCCCTTGAATGCAGAAAATTGTGTTAAAATCTGAAAAACGTCAATTTTGTATATTACATATTCGTCATTCATTCAAGTGTCCTTCATAGTCCTACCATTCGTAAAAAACGGCTAAATACAAACAATGTGATCAGCGATTTACTCGCATTTCCTGGTAAAATGTGGGCTGATAAGCATTTATAGCGTCAAACAAAGAGCAAAAAGTAGGAAAAGTTAATTTCTTGAAACGTAATAAAATTGCTCCACAAACTATTTATTTCTTTTTCTGATTTCCCCGTCGAGCGACTAAGTATAAGCAAACGTGAGAACTTGGTGGGCTATGCCTGTACATTGTTTTTTTACTAGTTTGTTTAAGTTAATGATATCGAAGGTAGGTCAGTTTAGTTGCCAAATTTTTTTTTTTCAAATCGATTAATGTGAAACTCATTGCGTTTTCTTTGGTGTAAGTTAGCTAATACAATGACGAAACTGAAGTGAGAACCTTACGGAAGAGTGTTAGGGCCAGGCATACTTTTTTTTTTTTAGATATCTCGAACTTTCGACTTATTATCTCGAAACTTCAACTTATTATCTCGACATTTCGACTTATTATCTCGAAATTTCGACTCATTAACTCCAAATTTCGACTTGTTATCTCCAAATTTCGACTTAAAAACTCGAAATTTCGACTATATATCTCGAAATTTCGACTTATTAACTCGAAATTTCGACATATAATCTCGAAAATTCGACTAAATAACTCGGATTTTCGACTTACTAACTCGAAATTTCGACTTAGTATCTCGAAATTTCGACTTAAGATAATTAGTCGAAATTTTGAGTTAATTAGTCGAAATTTCGAGATAATCAGTCGAAATTTCGAGTTAATAAGTCGAAATTTTGAGTTAATAAGGCAAAATTTTGAGATACTAAGTCGAAATTTCGAGATACTCAGTCGAAATTTCGAGATAGTAAGTCGAAATATCGAGTTAATAAGTCGAAATTTCGAGATACTAAGTCGGAATTTCGAGATACTAAGTCGAAATTTCGAGATACTAAGTCGAAATTTCGAGTAAATAAGTGGAAATTTAGGGATAATAAGTCGAAATGATACTAAGGCGAAATATCGAGTTAATAAGTCGAAATTTCGAGATACTAGGTCGAAATTTCGAGATACTTAGTCAAAATTTCGAGTTAATAAGACGAAATTTAGGGATAATAAGTCGAAATTTCGAGTTTATAAGTCAAATTTCGAGATAATAAGTCGAAATTTCGAGATACTTAGTCGAAATTTCGAGATACGAAACACAAAATATAAAAGTATACCTGGCCCTAATACTCTTCCGTAGAACCTTGCAGCGATACCTGACGATAAAATATTTTATGAATGTATACCACCGATAGAGCAATGGTACCATGAGTATTCTTTCAGAAATGATTGAGAAAACCATGTAAATTCAGATCAGACCAGAGTCTGCACTGTTTGCCAACAACGATATGAAGCATGCCCTAATGAGATAAATGGACTTCTCTAAGCTCGAAGAAGGAAAAGCCCATTATAAACAATGTTAAGCGTCCGATTTTTACGCAAACTACATTCTTTTCAAAGGTGTTATCAAACCTACATTTTTTATCTTAAAGCATGTTAGAGCAGAGGGTTCTCAGTTCGGCCTCTAACCTCTAAAATCATAAACATGACTAGATGGTAAAAATACAATGTACAGGCTTCGGATCACAGTCATTGTGCTGCTTCTGTTTAAAGGCCCGGATTTTGTTCTATCATTTTGACCCCCCCCCCCCCCCAAACTAATCCCCTCCAATAAACAAGTCATAAGAAAATCAAAGGCACCTCCTAATCACCTCATTATAATGGGTCATAAAACAATGCAGTGCTGAAATCACTGCCTGCCTGAGGGGCCCTAGTGGGATAAATTCATGCATCAGTCAAAATGTAAGAAATCAGAACAATATTTTCTATAATTTGTAAAATATAATTGGCTGATTAACAGTCAAAGAATACTCAAATATTAATTTGAAAAGAAAAAGGAAAGAAAGAAAGAAAAGAAAAAAAAGGCAAAAAAAAACCAATTAAAAAAAAAAAAAAAAGAACTTGAGGAAAGAAAGAAAAAATAATTGAAAATTTAATACTTTTCACAGATATTTTCATGTATTATCACTAACTAACTACTTTATTTTTTTTTTGTATATTTTTGATATGATATTTTTAATTTTACTTTCTTATATTTTATTCACTTATTGTTATATAATTTCTATTTATCTATTTTTTTTTTTTTTTTTTTTTTTATTTTTGTGAAGTAAGTCAAGTGCTCAGTAATTTAATGCATTAGCCATTATTATAATCTCAAGAACAAGAAAATATGCAAGATTTGAAGATGAAATTTTGTTTCAAGGATCAATTCAGATACCCAAAGACTTCAGTTTCAATAAATTGCAAAACCTGTATTTTGAGCAGTTTGGTGACATTATACATGTTTTTGACACCTTTTAAAATTAGTGAATTGGTCAAAGTTCATTTGTTTTTACAAGAACTGACACTGTAGTTTTTGTTGGTTATAGACTATGATTTGTCAATTATGGATTTATAATTATCAATATTTTTTTCCACAGAGTAAGTAGTTTTATTTTCGCTTCTCTTAAAATGAATTCTGATTGTGAAAAGGGAAAGATGTGAACTTAAGATTTTGTAAACATTACCAGAGTATATGTATCAAAAATGTTTTTCTACAGAATACTGATGCAAGTAATCAAATCAAGGTATCTCTGTTATTGATTTCCCCCATTTTGGGCCTCCCAAAGAGACTGCTGGGACACTGGTCTAGAGAAGATTGGCTAGCCAGAGAAGATTGTTTATTGGTTTAGATAAGGATTACATAACTTACTAATGACAAAAATCCAGGTCTTTAAATGCATCGCTTGACAGGTAACCCGAAACTATAACTGTATTTTGTGGAGCAATTTGTCATTTTTAAAGCATCTCCCGTGATTGTTTGCCAGTTGTATGACTCAGTCAGTGTATATACATCACGCCACATTTTATTATCAAACATGGAGCCCCTGTAGTTCAGTAGACTTAGCGCTGGCCTGCTATCTAGAGGTTCAAATTGCAAGTCCCGCTGGTGGCGGGAATCTTTTCAATTGCAAACGGGGTTTCATTGCATACAGCCATATGTAATCACCCACAAATCGTTCCGATAAGACTGAAATACTGTAAAAAAAGGACGTAAAATCGTAAGTCATCCATCCATCCATCCATCACTGAACTTGACGGTGGAACAACTTTTCATAATGATTTGTGTAAAGAGATTCTACCACTGGTAAGACATTGGAGACTTTAGGTCTGTAACATACAAAACTGACATTATTCAGACTTTTAATACAATTTTCTGCATTCAAGGGCACATAACTCATTTTTCAGAGTGTTTACAAAAAATTGCTCATAATTCTGCAATGTCCAGTCATTGATAAATGCTTGAACTAAAGGAAGGGCAATTCTATTGCTTGATGGAGAAACGTTGTGGTTTTCCGCAAAGTTGGTAGGCGCAAAATACACAAAAATCTAAAAATTGCAAATAAAGTGATATGTTTTAGCACAAATATGTAGTGAACACAGAAACATTATAGCATCTTAAAGTGTGTCTACTGCTCATTCAAAATATACCACAACGTTTAGTCAATCTATTATTGGAAGACTATAAATCACAAATTAGTTTCATTAGGGTCGTTTGGTATGGAGTTACCCCACCCACATGTAAGACTGTGTGTACATAAAACCAAAGCTCCGTTTGACTTCAACTTTTTATGGATGAACGTCCCCTACATAGGGCTAATTGCTCACAAAATATTATTTAATTATAATTGTACCAGGAAAACCCCCTTATGGCAACTGTCCAGAAATAGTGTGGTTAGGTTAAATGACCGTCCCGACATGACCATAGCAGTTTACCGTGGACGTTAAAATAAACAATAACACATGACATTCTGCTAGAGGTTGTGAGGAAAAATACAGCGTGCATGAAAACAGTGACCTATATAGATATCCTGATGAAAATGACTCTTGTATAGTGGCTTGCTGTCAAAGCGAGGAGATATCTGCTCTCTGCCGCATGAAATTCATTGCGTATTTAGAAAATAATGAACAATTTTCTTACACGCTAACCGAATATAGGTACAAAATAGCCGAAGTCACGTGATTCTCCGCCAAGATTTTCCTTAAGTTTCATTATGATACTCCAAACAGTAAAGGTTTTTGATTGATTAATTGCTTTACGTCCACGGTAAACGGCTATGGTCATGTCGGGACGGTCATATACCTAACCACACTATTCCTGGGCAAGCTTAGACCTCCTAAGCGGTTAACCAGTACTACGTGCACACACTTTCGCCAGTAACTGACAACTGTCCTTCTTGAATCAACGGAAGGAGAAACGAAAGTATGTGGCCAGACCGGGTATCGAACCCAGGACCTCTGACTTATGAGTCAGGTGCCCTACCGATTGCGCTACGCGGCCCGGCCAACAGTAAAGGAACTAGAGCCTAAGCGCTCCAAATACCTTGGAGCAGTTGTCTCAGATGATGACTCAAAACAAGAGGTTCTCTCAAAGACTGCACAAGCCACTTCAGCTCTTACCAAGCTGAAACCAATTTGGAAAGATAACAACATATCTCTTGGATCAAAGGTGAAACTTATCCGCTCCCTTGCCATTTCCATATTTCTGTATGCCTGTGAATCGTGGATCATGACAGCAGAGTTAAAGAAAAGAACACAGGTCTTTGAGATGAGATAATACCGAAGGTTACTGAACATTACGTACGAGGACCATATACAACGAGGAGGTTCGCAGAAATATCCAAATATGATGAACTTTTGACCCTGGTCAAGAAACGGAAACTAAGGTGGTTTGGCCACGTCTCAGGGTCTTCTGGTTTAGCAAAGACGATTCTACAGGGTACAGTGAAAGGAAAAAGAAGAGGTGGGAAGACAATATTAATGAGTGGACAGGGATGGATTTTGCCAGCTCAACTAGGGCAGCTGAAAACAGGACAAGGTGGAAAGGGATTGTTTCGAAGTCATCTGCGATGCTCTAACGACCTAGAAAGGTTATGGGATAGAATACAGAATAGAATAGAATCCCAAGTGAGACATTCTAATTGCAAATGCATAGAAATTCGTAGATAAATACTTATCAAACGGACACGAAGCGCAGGTGGACGGACAGACACAGGTATGTAGATGGACACGTGACACTAAGGTGTGTCGAGGTATTATGAGGGTGCCACTCCCCCCCCCCCCCCCTCCCTCAAATCGTATGCAGTATTCAGCCCAAATTAGAGAGTATTCAGTACGCAGAGTCGTGGTACGCAGTATTCAAGAAAAGCAGCAAATCGTACGCGTACTCGCCAAAAATATAAATAAACAAATTAATTAATAAATCGGCAGTGATTCGATAATAATGTACGAAGCCGCAGTGGTTTCCTGTTGCATGATCTGACAATTGTAGAGATCTAAAGCAAAAACGCCTCTTGGATACCACTGGTTGATACTTCTGCTACAGGTTGAAATGTGAAGGGTATCCAAGAGGCCCTTTTGCTCTAGTGTGTGAGGCCTGATGCCGAAATGTTTGTGCATAACTTTCTCTTATATAAAAGTACAAGAACTTATTAGAGTTAACAGAGAAAGTCAGTGTCTAATAATTTACAAGGAGTGAAAGAGACAAAGCGTGCATTCATTAAACACAATATTTTGCCAAAATAAAATTGGCAAAGTCCACAAAGTTCCATGTCTTCTCAGGGGGGGCTGTGCATATTCCTATTAGTCCAAAACAGAACAGATAGTTTCATTTGAATGGGATTCTTAGTCGTTAGTTAGAAGGAAATGGGTTTTTTTATAAGGTTTAAGGGTGTTGAGAGCTTAGTATACTATCTTTTTGCTTACCTTTATGATTTGCACTTGAACATAAGGGCACAGCGAACTATTTTGATGGATGTATCGTGAATACATGAGTGTTCATATAACGCAACATTTGCCAAGACATCATCTGCTAAGTTCCATCCCTGCCCAGGGACCACCAGGCACACTGTTCCCAAACCGTATTATTTACGATGCAGTTTAAATCCCTAAATGCCCACAGAGAGCTTCATTTGAATCGGTTCACTAGTTAGAACTTTATCGATTTGTAGACTCTCCCCCTCCCCTGGGACCCTAGGCTAAAAGTTTGTGCGCAACTAGATATGGTACCCAACCATACCAGCTACAACAATAAGTTTTCATGTTCCAATCGTTAGGTGTGGCAAAATTGTGACTTAAGAATGGACTGGCTGACTGACTGTACGAGGTGTGTTCCAAAATTAATGTCAATCGCCAATCGTGCAATATGGGCTCAAAACCACCTCTTATCGATAGAGTGATCAAGAAAGTTTCAGCATAGGTAAAATCTCGCTCACAACTTAACAGACCTTTGTACAGTGTACGTCAGCAGCAACTAAAAGATGTTGCTCACACAGGTCGTCCTGCAACAACAACAACCATAAGTAACATCGAAAAACATCCACAATATCCTCAAAATAGATACCCGATTTAAAGTGAGACAATTAGCCCGGTTAACAAACTTGTCGTTAGCACGAGCTCATGGTATTTTGAAGAAGCATTTTCAACTAAGGAAAATAAATGCAAAAGGGATACCCCATTTGTTGACAGGTGAACAAAAGCGGACCCGTGTAGCAAATGCAAAATAAAAAAAAAACTTCTGAAAATATACCCCCAAAATAGCAAAGAGGCTTTCAACAATTTAGTCAGTGGTGATGAGACCTGGGTTTACTATTTTGAACCAAAGCGGAAGTGTTCCAAGCGAATTTGGGCCAACAAAAGTGCGAGACGTCCAAGTATTGCCACACGAACGGTTAAGATTTTGTATGAATTTTTCTTGGATAATAAGGGTCCAGTCATGCAAATTCCGGTGCCAAAAGGCAGAACAGACACAGCAAAGTTCTATAAAAAATATTGTACTACAAAAACTGATGAAGAACTACAAAACCCGCCGCCCAAAAACAGGACCTAAGCACCTCACCTCAGCCTCTTGCATGATAATGCTCCCGCTCACAAGGCACACCTTGTGGCCGAGTTTTTGGAGTCAGAGGAGGCTACCGTCCTACCACATCCTCCATTTTCGCCAGACCTGGCTCCCTACGACTTTTTTCTGTTTCCAAAACTCAAATATCATCTATCTGGAAAGAGATGCAATTCGAGAAATGCCATTGGGTCTGCGGTTTATCAGTATCTGATGGGTGTCCCCATTGAAGAGTATGTGAACTGCTTCCAAAATTGGATTAACCGGCTAAACAGATGAATTTAGGTAGATGGAAAGTATTTTGAACGGCAAATCAAGTAAAAAAAAAAATTGCAGTAAAAGAAGAAACAAAGCAAGTGAAATTAATTTTGGAACAGACACATGGACTGATTTTCTTAGTAATATGCGGATATAACTACCCCTTCAATGAACAATGTGTGAAAAAAAAATATGATGACGACAAAACCTCGGACCGAAACCCAAAAATATAGCAAGGCATTCAATAAATTATATACACCGAGGCTCCTGTAAATAAGGGATTTTATAAATTATATACTGAGGCTTCTGTAAATAAAGACTTTGTGAAAATTAGATGGCTATGTGCATTCAATTAGAGCAGGCATCATTTAACTTGTACATGAATCAGTTGCTGCGACTTGTGGCGACAAGTGGGGACTTTCAGCAGTCAGCGCTGAGCAGAGATTCCTTCTAAATGTCATGTCCTTTTGAACAGCTTTTAACTAATTTACCTAATATCTGATCGGAATTTCAACGGTATGCAGATCCGATTTACAGGGTGCAAGCATGTCATGCCTGCATATTTTTGGAGCTACATGTGTGGCTGTCCTGTTTTAATTTTAGGGGTTTGGAGAAAAGGCGAATAATGGTTAAATTGAGCATGGGATATTTTAGAATGCTGAGGAGATTTTTATATTATTTTCACGGTACGCAGTGTCCAGCACCCATTCCTCCTACCTCACCTAAAGGCCCTGGGATAGGAGCTCAGAGACAGAAGCTTCGGCATGACTGTTACTGACGAAAACACAGCTAACAAGTTTAGGTGTTGGAGAGTACACAATTGAAAATTGCATTGAAACGACAAACGAGGCAGAATTGTCAAACTGAACATTCTGTGTCGGGTTTGCATTGTTTAGCAATCACTTTAATTTAATGTTTCTGATCATTTGACTTCAAAATATATAATGAATTTAAATCAACCTTTTAAGCATGTTGCTAAATGTTTTCTTAATTCAGTATTCAAGCTCAAAATTAAGCGGTATTCAGTATTCAAGAGGGGAGGGTGGTGACACCCCCTATTATCACATTCTGACAAACTGAATGCTCGCCAAAATTTACAGCTTACTTCCCAGCTCCTGCACTTCTACAAACATTTTAATAATCGATCGGACAGGGACTTTATAACATTCCACAATAATTCAGCTAAAAGGCTGTTGTTGTTGTTTTGTTGCTTTACGTCCACGATAAACAACTACGGTCATGTCGGGACGGTCAGTTAACCTAACCACACTATTCCTGGGCAGGCTTAGACCTCCTAAGCGGTTAGCCAGTACTAAGAGAACATACTTTCGCCAGTATCTGCTGTTGTTGTGTTATTGCTTTACGTCCACCATAGACAGCTATCATGTCGGGACGGTCAGTTAACCAAACCACACTATTCCTTGGCAGGCTTAGACCTCCTAAGCCTAAGTACTAAGTGCAGTGGCGCTCCGATAGCTCAGTCGGTAGCGAGGTTTACATATAAACCGTAGACTGGCTACATACCTCTGCCTCGTAGGTTCAAAACCTGCGCTGGCAAGTATGAATGGTTGGCTGTTCCCTTCGGGGTTGCGGTGGTTTCACAGAGTATTTCCCAGCCCCTATACAGCTGAGACCTACTTCTGGCGTTCTTCCACCACAGAACAGTCCTCTGATGTAATGATCAGATATGATCGAATCGGAGTATGGAGTAAAACAAGAGCACATATTTTCGCCAGTAACTGACAACTACCCTTCTTGAATCAGCATAGAAGAAACAAGAATATGTAGCCGGACCGTCAGCTATAAGATGAACTTTTTCTCCATCTAGAATGACCCCTTATATCTAAATCAGTAATACTGCTGTCAGATGGGGGTTTCCCCTCCAAATCAACCCTAAAAATCTAGATCCATCTTATAAGATGGATCTAGTTTTAGGGGTTGTTTTGGAGATGGAAGGTAAAGGTTTCCCATAGCCTAGTGGAAGTAGGGCCAGTCAGTGGGGGTAAGAAGCCCACTGTATCGTGGAGCCTGTCCTTTTCCTTTCCCTGCCTTTTCCTTCCCTGATTCAAACAAGCAAATTCGCTTAATTTTTATCCCCTTCCAAAGCTGTCCTTATTTGTTTATGGTTTAAGTTACATAAAATTTTGTTTACTGGTTAATTTGTTACAGCTTGTGATGGTAAATTAGATCAAGGGCAATAACTCTGGCATGCTGAAGCTGTTCTCAAACACTTGCCTCAGCATCACAGCAATATGATGATACATTTTCATTCAGTTTCAAAAAAATTTGTTCACTGGAACCTTAGTTATGGCTAATTTGTGGATTTTAAATCAAGGGCATTAAATCATGCACTACTGATGCGATTTTGACAAAACTTAATGTGCACTGCACTGCTGTGTCATGACAATATATAATTATTATAAGTTTCACGAAATTCCATTCATTGGTCACACAGTTATGACTCAATTTATCAATTCTAAACCAATTCAAGGGTAATAACTCCTTGTTTACTGAAGCAATTCCGACAAAACGTGAGATGCACCAATGTGTTACTGTGATAGAGTTACTATAAGTTTTACAGAGTTCTGTTCACTGATAAGTTAGTTATGGCTGAATTTATCAATCTTAAATTGAGTCAAGGACAATAACTCATGCACTACTGATGCCATTCTGATGAAACCTTATGTGCATAGCTCTGTTAAAATAATACATATTTAGTTTAAGTTTCATTAAGTTTTGGTATTGGTTACATAGTTATTGCTCATTTATTGATTTTTAGTCAATTAAAGTCAATTCAAGGGCAATATGAAATTTTATGTGTATAACCTCGTTATTGTGGTACATATAATCCCCCACCAAAGGTAGAGGAATATTTTTTTTGTCCATGTCCTTCCATCCTTCTGTCCATTAGTCCTTCTGTCCATCCGGAGCCATAACTAAGTAACCATAAACGGAATTTCATGAAATTAACATATATATCAATATAATGTGCTAATGAACGTTAAGTTTTGTCAGACTGGTTCCAGTAATGCTGGAGTTATTGCCCTTGAGTGGATTTAAAATCGATAAAATAAGTTATAACTAAGTAACCAATCACCAGAATTTCATGAAACTTAAAAAAACAAATATGTATCACCATAACATAGCTGTGCACATATAGTTTCATCAGAATGGCATCATTAGTGCATGAGTTATTGCCCTTGAATCGATTTGAAATTGACAAATTCAGTCGTAACTAAAGAAAACAATGCATGAAATTCTATGAAACACTGAATATGGCTCACCATAACACAGTGGTTGTCAGAATCACTGTAGTAATGCATGAGTTATTACCCTTGAATCGCTTTAAAGTCAACAAATTGAGGGAAAACCAAGTACCCAATGAATGGAATTTCATTAAACTTAAAACAAAAAAAGTGTATTGTCATAATATGGCAGTGTTCATCAAGTTTTGTCTTAATGGCATCAGTTGTGCATGAGTTATTGCCCTTTAACTGAGTTAAAATACACAAATTAGCCATAACTAAGGTACCAATGTAAGAAGTTTCTTGATTCTGAATATAAATAAGATTTATAATAATGGGATGATGCTGAGGCAAATTCTTTTAGAATGATCTCACGCCTGAGTTACTGCCCTTGATTTGAAATCCATAAGTTTAGCTGTAACTATGTAACCAGTGATGAAATTTTATGAAACTTAAAATAAACCATACACAACTTGGAGCTACTTCGGAAGAGGATATGAATTCAAAGAATTTGCTTGTTAAAAGTTTCATAAGTTTCAATGATTGGTTACTTAATTATGGCTAATTTTACTGATTTAAGTCAATTCAAGGGCAATAACTCATGCACTACTGGAGATAGTCAGATGAAACTTAACGTGCATCAGCAGGCTACAGTGATATATATTTAAAATTTCATGAAAGTCTGTCTATTAGTTACTTAGTTTTATCATATGACGTCCCATCTGAGAGTGTAATAAAGCCATGCATTAAAAACGATAATCCACTAGTGGATTAATTATGCAAATTACGTCGTAATGTTATGCGTTGACATCAATTCAAACGTCGCGTTTCCTAATGGCGAAATCATGACGCTTTAAAGCAAAATTTGCTAATAAAATGTGGTTTTAGTGTCATATGATAAACAGAATCTTGCATTCGTGCCCCTGTATTATTGAATTTATTAAACTCGTTGAGAAAAACTGATAAGATGCTCGGCATAGCCTCGCATCTGATCTTTTCCCCAACTCGTTTAATAAACTCAATAGTACATGAGCACCCATGTAAGGTCCTCTATATGCCAGATGGATGGAAGGACAGACACAGATAGAAAGACAGACAGACATGGAGAAAACTATATCCCTCCGCATTTGGCGGGGGATAAAAAGGTGAACATTTACTGCTAGGATGATAGATTTTTTGAGTTGCAAGTTGGCTTTGAACTGGGACTTCCAGAGCCATAACCCAAACTGTTGCTCTAACCACTCGATCACAGTGCCTCTTTCCGTTCAACGACAGCTCTCTACTCAATCATGGTAAAAAAAAAAAAACATCCATATAACCATAAATATGGTATTAAAAAAGTGAACAGGTCCTTTTGGTCTGGAACTGTCCTTATAATAAAAGACTGAAGTCAAGTATCTGAGAATATTTTAATTGACCACTTTTTAAAACTGAACATTTTTAACATGAAAGACACATCCTGTACTACAGCAAGTGAGCAAGGGCTCAAGTAAACCTCCCGCATGTGCCACCATCTACAGAAAACAAACTTTACATAAATTTTTAATGCGGCCAACGCCGCCAACGCCGCTGCTGCCAACGCCGATGGTAGTACAATAGCTCTTCCTGAACTTCATTCAGCCGAGCTAAAAACTTAAGGCAAAACTTTAACGCAAATATTAATGAACGGACAGACATAAAAACTATGTACCCCTGGACATACTTCGTATGCCAGGGTATAACTATGTACATGCTTCCTTGGCCTAGTGGCTGACAGCACTAGTTCTGAACCATCACTCCTATTGGTTCAAACCTCACCAGGTGCACAAGTCAGAAGGCCAGGTTTTTTTCCCCAGACTCCTATGGAAGGAAGTTCTGTTCTTTAAAAATAGACCATTCACCTGAAAACTCTGAAATATGGCAGAATATCATGGAATATGATCAAAATTTTTGTTGAAACAACAAAAACATAACTTCTCTTGTTGGTACATGTAGATGATTTCTTGGGATTTGGTGATTGGTGCAGCGGATCATTGGCCAACAGCTGGGTGATTGCCTAATGTCAAGGAGCATCTAAACATCGACGGACAGACACTGATGGATGATCGACCATTTAGAAAGATCACCTGACTGATCGACCAATTATCTGATGTCGGTCCACAGTGACCATCTGTCTTCTGTTGCCTGACCTACTGCCGATGCTTGCCTGAGCGTCAGCAGCTCCAGAGCCCCGGTCTGAAGTCTGCGACACAAATCACTTGCAGCAACTCAACATACAGCAATGTTGGGCCTATTGCAGGCTCTTTCACTGACCACACATCTTCATGTCTCTAACAAAATGACTGTTTCCACAATATAGCTGACACGATATACTGGATGCCCAGATAGCAAATCAATATTTGGTTGGTCGATGGTCGGGTGATGACTGCCCAACTTACGCCTGACTTCATTTTATAGCCCTCATGATTGCAAGACAATACGCCCATTATCAAGCGACAGTCAATCAATATTAAAGCTTTTGTTCAGCCACATGTTAATGGTGATGAAGCCCTTTCGGTATGAGGGCTCCAGGTCAACTACCCCCATCTTGCCCAACTGTCTCAATCAGCTGATAAACATCTTAAATTTCGGTCGCCAAGTGGTCGGTCTGGATGTGAGCTAGATATAACAGAACCAAGCTAAAACATTTACACTGCTGCCGCCAGAAAAAGTGATACCTAAGTCCCTCTTTCTGCTAGTAGCAGAGGGGACAACCATAATGCAAGTGCGGCAACAGCTTTCAAGATCACAGCAAAAATTCCCTTGAACAAGCTCAGGATAAGCTGGGTCCAGTTGTTCAAACATATTTAGCTCAACTAAGTCATTACTCAAGGATTTGTCAAGTCTTCTGATTCATAGAAAATGAAGTATGCTGATATTTTTTGCTGAAAAAATGAAAAGCTCCATACATTTTTTCAGCAAAGAATGAAAAGCTCCTCACATTTTTTCAACATAAGGTTTTATGTTGGTCACTCTGGAATCTTTGTGCAATACTTCACTTTCCTAAGCAAACAACTGTTAAATCTGATATATTAACATCTTAAATACATAGAGATCTTACATGAGTGCTCATGTACTATTGAATTTATTAAACGAGTTGGGAAAAAAGATAAGATACGAGGCTATGCCGATCATTTTATTAGTTTTCCCCAATGAGTTTAATAAATTAAATAATACAGGGGTACGAATGCAAGATTCTATTTATCATATGACACTAAAATTGCATTTTATTAGCAACTTTTGCACTTAGCTGTCACGATTTTGCCATTAGAAAACATGACTTTCTTATGGACGTCAATGCATAATGTTACGTCCTAATCTGCATACTTAATCATTATTATCATTTTTAATGCATGGCTTTATTACACTCTCAGATGCCACGTCATATGATAAACACGGTTACCTAAAAAGTTTGGAGGTATATTTGTTGAGCATGGTAGACTGTACATAAAAATCATGGTTTATTTTATCTCAAGAAAAGCACCAAAGTTAGCCAAAGATGACGAATAGAATCTTGCATGGGTACTGAATTTATTAAACGGGGGGGGGGGGGGGGGGGGGGGGGGGGGGGGGAATACTGATAAGATGTTCAACATAGCCTCGCATCTTATCTTTTTCCAACTCGTTTAATAAATTCAATAATACATGAGCACTCATGTAAGATCCTCTATATCTTAAATACACATGGTTACTTCAAAAGTTTGGAAGTTTATCTGTGGAGCATGGTAGACTGTACATAAAAATCATGGAATATTTTATTTCATGAAATGCACCAAAGTTAGCCAAAAAAAGCACCATTTTATGCGACTGAAAAACTATTAAGTAACAGACAACACGAACATGAGTAGTGTGGTAACTGAGAAAAAGAGGAGACCATTTCATATGAAATTTATGAAACAAGCCTTTAGTGAGTTCCCTAAATTCCATATGAGCAGCGACACAACAAAACCAACAATGTCGTTGTGGGCCCAACGGAGACTCAGATCAGCCTGGGCATCCGCCCAGTCTGATCAGAGTCTTCGCTGTCCGCATGGAGGTAGCTTAGACCCTTAGCTACCCTTTAAGCAACTAACAAAGGGTCTGATGAAACTGGGCGGCTGCCCAGGCTGATCCGAGTCTGCGCAGGGCGCACAACCACATTGTTGGTTTTGTCGTATCGCGGCTACATTATGAAATGACCATGAGTACTTGTTTCCACTTACCATATGACTGTTTTAAATGAGGTTTGAATGCCTAAGATTTGATATTACAATGTAGTCCAATATAAAACATAACATTGCTACAGGAGACATCATAACATTACTCACCAATGACCAAGTGTTATAAGGGGATGGTCCGGTCGTGCAATGGTGCTGGGTAACTTTCAGTGACAAGGCATCATACAATTTGGATGATAGTACGGCAAGGGCCTACTATGCTTGTGGAAAGTGTGGGTGGGGGTTGTTAAAATATTTTTTCTCTAGCCTATGATATCCGCTTTCCTTTCTCCCTCTCCCTGGCAGATAATCCAATATTGCCTGAAATACTGTCTCAAAGGGCCGTTAAACCCGAAACAACCAACCAAGTGTTTATATGATATATGTAGTCATACAATTTTTAGAACATGGAGTTAGCCACTGAATAACAGCGATGCCATAACAATAAATGGACTTATCCCAAGCAAGCGAACCAAGATCATGTGCAGGCATACATATCCTTGAACAATAGGTATAACATAAACACTTCCTTGCTTGCAAAGAAATGCTAAAATGTAATTTCAAAACACAGATAAGAAGGGGTAACATGGATAATTTGGGCATGCCTTTGCTCATTTTTCCATAAAAAAATATAAGCCACGACACAACAAAACCAAAACAAAGTGGCATGTGCACCTGGCAAAGACTCAGATCAGACTGGGCATCCCTTAGCTACTCTTTAAGCGCACACCAAAGACTCTGATTAGACTGGGCAGATGTGCAGGCTGATGAGTCTTCACTGGGTGCATATACCACTTTGTTGGTTTTGTCGTGTCGTGGCTCATATGCTGATACCCCTCAGTAGCACCCTCTCACCAAAAGGGTTCTGATGAGGGGTCACAACATACATTTTTATGTATCTCCTAATTATCCTCAATACCCCTTCTCTACTAGAACTCTGTCAAAATTATAACATCTTTGATCTTTGAGAAAAATAATGAGACTTTGTGTCAAACTGCCACTGCTTGCAATGGTGTTTTCATGAATGTTACATACAACACGAAATGAGCCGCGACACGAGAAAACCAACAATGTGGTCATCTGCCCAGCGCAGACTCAGATCAGCCTGCGCATCTGCCCAGTTTGATAAGACTCTTCGTTAAGAGCTCAAATGGTAGCTAAGGGTCTAAGCTACCTCCATGCGGACAGCGAAGACTCTGATCAGACTGGGCGGATGCCCAGGCTGATCTGAGTCTGCGCTGGGCGCACAACCACATTGTTGGTTTTCTCGTGTCGCGGCTCAAATATTAATGAATAGGAAATGAGTTACAAATTAACAATGTTATGTACCCTATTTATCTACCATAAGACAGATTTTTCCCCTCCCAAATGTGGGGACTGATCAGCGTCTACACTGTTTACTTTCAGGAATCTCTATGGAAAATATAGTAAAAGTGAAAACATTCACCAGAAACTCCAGAAACTAGAAATGGACTCATCCAAATACAAGGATGGATAAGTTCACTGGTCGAAAAAGGGTTAAACAATCCCAAAAAATCTAGATCCGTCTTAAGATGGATCTAGATTTTTGGGGTTGTTTTGGAGGAGAACCCCCATCTTATAACTGAATTTACATGGTACAGTCAACTCCCGATATCTCAAACACTGATATCTCAAAGTATCTTCTTATATCAAAGAATGTATTTCCTATTTTTATTTACATTTCAACTCCTGTTCTCTCAAACTACTAATATCTCTAAGAAAATTTACTTTGAAATATCAGTAGTTTGGGCTGAAGTTCAACTACGAGATATCGAAAGTTCTCTGTATACATTTCTGACAAAATATTGCTGACATTGAATAATTAAGCACCTGCTAAACAAGAAGTGACGCTTGAACGGACAGTTTTCCTATCACATACAAACTTTTAACATTTGTGGACGACAGGGCCTGGGTGAAATCTACGTCTAAACTTTTAACGCTTGTGAACAAGAAGGCCTAGTGGATGACAAGGCCTGTGTGGAACCTTTAGGGCTCAATGCTGACTCATATAAAGTGAGAAAAAATGAAAACAGTTGTCATCTGTCAGCATAGCTCACCCAAGCTGGTGATTGCCAATTAGGTAGGCAATGTTTGAAGTCTGAGACCTTGCCTTGAAAGTAAATATGAAGATGCAGCTTGCACAACTTAATGCTTCAAGCATGCATGCACTGTCAGCCTAGGACAAATTACCTATCTTACTAATAAACTTTTCAAAACTTAACGTTCTTTCTGAGTCCATGACCTTGACCTTCAGGTCTTTTAGGGGGCAGTGGCTGGAACTACTGAAACTCTGGACAATTACCTAACATCAGTCCAAGTATTAACTACTGGTAAATCCATCATGGTAGACTAAGAAAACTTCAACCAAAACACTTGAATGAAAATTTCAAAGTCCACTTCAAAGTCATCCAGTGACCACCACTACCCCTCGGTGACCTGGAGGTGACAGTCTTTAACTTTGAAATTTTGCCACTAAACATTTTTCAGTATCAAAATCACACAATAGTATATAAGCAATGGTCTCTTGTACATATTTTTATTGAACTGATTCAGAACCTAAGATAGGGGAGGAGGAGTAGTGGCAGTAGAGGATGTGAAGAGTTAAAACTACCGTAAAGATTCTAAATATTGGGACACCTAAAATAATTACCATAACTGTCCCTAACAAGAGCTCCGCAAGCGGGGCAATATACACCCGTTTCTGAATGTTTTTTTTGCACCATTTCGTTCTTATCTACATTGCTATCAAGTTTAACAAGACATTTCAAACATTAAGATTCTCAAAAGAAAAGCCTTAAAAAAGTAATCAAAGAGATGTAACTAAAAAAAATAAGGAAGGGGAAGCAATTGTTCTTTTATTAGACATACTGTCTCAACCTAATACACATTGCTATACAGTTTCGTCAAGATATTCCATACGGTTACCTAGTAATGACTTGCCCAACAATAGCCGTAGAAATTAATCAAAGGGATGTAACTCCATAAATAAGGAAGGGGGAGCAATTATTCTTATATAAGACACACAGCCTCAACCTAATACACATTGCTATAAATTTTCATCAAGATATTCCATACGGTTGCCTACACACAGCCTCAACCTAATACACATTGCTATAAATTTTCATCAAGATATTCCATACGGTTGCCTATGCTACTTATCTCTTGCATAAGAATAGCCTTAAAAAATATTCAAAGGGAGCTTGCTCCAAAAATAAGTAAGGGGAGGCAATCGTTCTTATATGTGACATATTGTGTCAACCTAATATACATCACTATCAAGTTTCATCACAATAGTCCAAAGGGTTAGTTACATATGAGGGGTACAAATATAGTCTGACAAAATAATCAAAGGGAGGTAACTCAAAATCTAAGTCATGGGGAGTAACCATTCTTGTATGAGACACATTATCTTAACCTCATATACATTGTTATAAAGTTTCATCATGATATTCCCAAGAGTAACCAAGTTATGGAATGCTAAAGAATTGCCACACAAACTGCCATAGACGAGTTTTTTCAAAGGGATGTAACTCCCTTAAAAACCATCGGAGCAAAATTTCTGTATAATATGCGCTACTCCACATCGTAGTCTTACTGTTTACAAAGTTTCAGCTTTATTGGATGAAAACTATAGGAGTATTTATCTGGAAACAAATACCCCAAAAATTCTAAGTAAAGGGCTGTAACTCGACTAATGTGCTGGTCCACCTCATAGTCTTACTATATACCAACTTTCAGCTCGACTGGATGTAAACTGTAGGAGTTATCCGGAAACAAAAAGTTTATGCCGGACGGACGGACAGACGGACGCCAGCGCCATAATATATGTCCCGTTTTTCAACGGGCGTACAAAAATGGAATAGTTTGGTTTTGTAATTCAATAATTGCCCTGAAAGATGCAGACGGAACGGCAAACAGTGTAGGGCATGATCAGACTGCTCTTTTAAGAGCAGTCTGATCTTAGCCTTCACTATTTGCTTAGGTGTGTCTGTCTCATGATGGTGCCCCTCAAAAAATATTTTGATGTTTCAGTAAAGCACAGGCAGGTACTTTTATCTGGAACAGCCCTAAGTCAAGGTCATGTCAATCCCAATACATGTTTTTTTGTAGAATATCAACTCCATCACCGGCATCAGGTACTTTTAACCGGGCTCTATTTATGCCCTATGCTCCTATTTCCACAGCACTAAATGGAAGTCCTTGAAATAATGTTTTCACTAGTGCATTGTAATAGTTTAACAGTGTGAAATAAAATGTCTGGATATTGAGGACTTACATGTCAAATTGAAGTCACAGCATTAAAGAAATAATAGTTAAATCTTTCTTTAAAAATCACCGCCCACTGTAAGGGATTTTCTCCTAAGGTCCGTAGGTCAAACAAAAGTTTTGGCTCATAACGTCAAACGGTGGGAAAATTTTGTAAACTACAGTGCAGTTCAAAGAAGTGGATTTGCTTAATTCACATGTGCGAAAAATTTCTGTTTCAGTGAAAATTTAGTTTTCAAACATCATTTTGAACTTAGGCCCTACAGTTTTATTAACACATATTTCCAGTTATCTATTCAGTGAATTTTATTGTGGAATAAGAGAGAAACATTGCAATGAAAACAGAAAATTTTAATACCTGGGGATTTGAACTGGACTATAGATATTGTTCTAGCGATGGGAGGTCACGTGATCAGCTGTTGACACAGACGTCGGCAAACTACGGAAATAGCTGAAACTAGGGAAACAGGAGAATTGGGTATATATTTTGTTTCAGCAGTTAACAGTAGCAAATTCTGTAATTAACAGTCTTTGGTGACAGGAGACTTTGACAAGTTCAGAGCTCTAGATAAGAGGAGTAGTTTGTGATAATTAGGGATAATTTTCCTCATTCCTCAATTAAACCATATGATGTCACCCCTAATTTGAACCGTCTTGATGAGACAATTCAGATGAGGGGTCACAACACATATTTTTGTGCAGAATTAACAAAAAATTATCACCACTTATAACCAAAAACTCCCTTTATCTAGTGCTTTGACATGAGATCATACAAAAATCCACACAAACACTCCAGAAAAGAAGGGATAACACAGAAAATGTAGAGATAATTTTCCATATGTCTCAATAAAAAGGTATGTTGTAACCCCTCATTAGAACCGTCTGAACGAGACGGTTCTAATGAAGGGTCATAACATACTTTTACCCTGAGAAATAAGAACAATAACCCTTAAACTATCTATTATACCCCTTCTTATCTGGAGCATTGGTCTAACAATGGCAAACTTCGTCACTCCTACTCTGCGGTTCAAGGGGGTTTAGACGAGAGATCATACAAGTCTTAACAGTGACAAACTTCATCATACCCAGTCTGTGGTTCCAGGGTTTTTAGACAAGAGGTCATACAAGGCTTAACAGTGACAAACTTCGTCATTCCCACTCTGCAGTTCCAGGGTTTAGACGAGAGATCATACAAGTCTTAACAGTGACAAACTTCGTCATTCCTACTCTGTGGTTCCAGGAGGTTTAGACGACAGGTCATACAAGTCATAACAGTGACAAACTTTGTCATTCCCATTCTGTGGTTCCAGGGGGTTTAGACGACAGATCGTACATGACACGTGAGATTCCTGGCACTGTAGAAATTGCATCTACCATGTCTTTAATGACCTGAAATAACAGATAATTTTGTATTTGAAACCTGGGATATGAAGCTATGTGAAATGGTCACCTCTACAAATAGTAATCACCAACATGTCCACATATTAGCTAGTCTCCTGTAAAAATGTTCAGGCTTTATTTAATGTTGTTGTTTTTTTTATATAGGTTTTATGGCCCTTTCAAAAATATTTCAGTTATCTTGAGCTGATCATTAGGCAGAGATAGGCGAAAAAACAGAGCTCCCAGGGAAAAACCACAAGACCTTCAGTAAGAAGGACTTGGCTTTTTCACATGTGCACAGCCGAGGATTGAACACACAGTTATGAGAGACCTAACAGAGCTCCAGATAGAAGGGGTATTGAGGATAATTCAAAGATAATTTTTCTTATTTCTCAACGAAAGCATATATTGTGACCCCTCATTAGAACCGTCTCGACGAGACGATTCTACTGATGGGCCACAAAATATGTTTTTGTGGAGAAAAAATGATAATTATCCCTAAATTATCTCTGTTACCCCTTCTTATCTGGAGCATTGACCTAATGTAATATGTGTCAGCCCTCTTATCTGTTACGCCATGAATAACTCTTATTGAAGGTAAAAATTCTAAGTACCGGGACAGGTAGGTTTTAGCAAACATGCAGACCCAGATCAGACTGCTCTATTCAAGGCCTACACTGTTTGCCATTCCAACAAGATCTTCTGGACGTATGACAGCATTGTAAAAGCAAACTGACACATTTTAGGACAATTACATCCGGATATTTAGGCATATCACTTTTTAGAATTTTTATGCTGTGGTTTACTCACATATGGCACACATACTGGACCAAATCTAGTAATATGATTAAAATGTACATGATTTTTTTTTTTTTACCAGATCAAATGAATTTTTACCAGATATGTTTCAGCCATGAGTTTTGTGATGACTAAAGTGTATGATTTTGTCAGAATATAGCTGAGAATTTACCTTATTTTATTGTTCAAGAAAACAAACATTCAAATTGTGGGGTCAGGCTGAAAGTACTTATAATAAATTTAAAATGCTATATAAGCTAATAACAGTTATTGGCACACAATCCTGACAAATCTCTTGTCCAGTTGTCCAGGACGTTAAAATTTTTGCTGGGCAAATGAACTTTTTCACACTTGCCCAGCAAAATGTATAAGTTAAAACAGAAAACTGATGACTTTCAGCTTTTTCTTGTAGAAAGTATTTACCAGACAAGTGAATTAAATTTCAATTTGTCAGGCCGTGTACATGTATATACAAACGACTGATACATACCTTAACTGGTAAATGTTTATCTGGCTGTGCAGCTATTCCCGTCATAAAATCATTTGTTATAAAAGTCCGTATCACTATTGACCTTTGACACGAGGGCTGGTGTACCACAGGGTCTCTATCAAAATGTACTGGCACAATAACAATGGGCATCTGACTTAATTTTGAAATATACCCAGAATCATGTAATACTGTTGTAGCATTGAAATCTGCTTGCCGTAGTGTACTTAAAACACCTTCTGTGAGGTATGTTGGCGTGATATCCTCGATAGGAAATTTCACTGGTTCTCCAAATATGTATACAACTCTGAAAATCAAACAAGAAATTATGTGAACGGCGACATGAAAAAATGAACAAAGTGGCATGTGCACCCAGTGAAGACTAAGGTCAGTCTGGACATCTGCCCAGTCTGAACTCAGTTTTTGCTCGGCGCTTAAAGGGTAGCTAAGAGTCCTAGGTAGCTCCATGCAGACAGCAAAGACTCTGATCAGACTGGGCAGATGCCCAGGCTGATCTGAGTATTCTCTGGGTGCACATGCCATTTTGTTGGTTTTGTCGTGTAGCTGCTCATGTCCATATTTAAGTATTTAAGAAGTCTTTTTTTTAAATTATGCATATTTTACTTGCTAAAACACTGTTGGTGATATCACACTGATGTAATCATGATGTTATCACATGAGCGGCAGTAGTGTAGTGGATAACACGCTGGACTACAAATCCAGGGGTTACAAGATTAATCCACAGCTTCACCAGTCTTTTGGATGAGACTTTAAATCGAGATCCTGTTGAGAACCTGAGTTCACTCACTCACATTATGATGTCACTATGGTGTCACCATAATAAAGCCCTTCTGACATCAGAGTTGATCCCAACTGAGAAGGGATGCAAAAGGTAAATGGTAAAATTGTTGTTCCTGATTGTGTACCCTTTCGGCTCAAACGTAAATCTTGAGGGTTTGTGGATGGTGGCATCAACAGTGGCCATTAGCTTAGTGCAATTTACCTCTTCCTATACACTGTTCTTGAATTAAGATGAATAGGTGAGCCGCGACACGAGAAAACCAACAAAGTGGTTGTGCGCACAGTGCAGACTCAGATCAGCCTGGGCATCCACCCAGTCTGATCAGACTCTTCGCTAAGCGCTAAGGCTCTAAGCTACCTCCATGCCAACAGTGAAGAGTCTGATCAGACTGGGCTCACGCCCAGGCTGATCTGAGTCTGCGCTGGGCGCACAACCACATTGTTGGTTTTCTTGTGTCGCAGCTCAGGTATACTTTCAGGGAAAGCAATTCTTCCATTTTCCTAATCAATGGGGGTCAACTCTTAAAGGCTACATCATCCACAAAGTCATAAAAGCTGTCCCCTCTGTAAAAGTACATTCCATTTTGTTCCATTATGGGAGGGCTACATTGTCCAGGGGGTATGGGGGAAGGTGAGAACACAAGGACCCAAAATATTCCCCCTGTAAAAATGACTGAAAAAAACATGGAGGTGTACCCATACACTTAAATGCTAGCCCACAAAAAATGTGAAAACAAGTGAGAGATGACTATCTAAAAGAAAAGAAATGATCAATACTGCCTTTTTCTGCATTATAGGACACTGTTTTCATATCAAGTCTGTCAATGATCAAGTTAAGAAGTAACAGAGATAATTTTCCCCTTTTCTCGATAAAATCATATATTGTGACTCATTATGACCGTCTCAACGAAATAGTTCTAATGAGGGGTCACAACATATGTTTGCGTTAAAAGATAAGGAAAATTATCTTTGAATTATCCTAAAAAATCCACCTTATCTGGAACTCTGTCAAGACTGTAGTCTCGTTCTCAACCTAGTACAGCTCAATATGCGACAAATTTAACCCTTAAAGCACTAATTAGGCTGACAACAAAATTAACAGCTGCAAAATTTCAAAATAATATTACATCCAGGCTATATCATAATGTGAATTCAAAAAAAAAAAGTAAAAAGTATGCAGGAACTGAAACAATCAAAATCCAAATCCAGCCCTCAAACCATAGTTGGAAACAACTAAGATTACAAATAATCAAGATACAGAGAACATATGGCCAACCGAGTGAGCAGCTTGTTCCCAAAAGGTGGCCACTCAGCAACCCAAACCGAACCAAAAATAATAATAACATACATAAGGTAAAACATCACAGAAACTCTGACACCAAAAACAGGCAACAGAGAACCACAACAGAACTACCGCCTTGGAACGGTCAGTAATGAATAACTGGGGGACTTAAATCGATTTTACAGGCCCAACCTCACCTAAAGACTATAGGGCAAACAGTGTAGACCCAGATGAGGCGATCATTAGGAGCCGGCCATCTGAATCACGCTATTTTCAAATTCATTTATTCATGCTTGTAGCACATGAAGGGTTGATAACAGTGTTTGGAAAAATTGTCTTAAATCTGTTTCACTTCTTCATGACAACCGTTTAACCGTGGCAATTCTAATGAGTGGCAAAAACAAAATTCTACAAATAAACTGTATAACTATCATATTTTCGAATGATCCCCTATAAAATCTAAGGTCCTGGGCAAGGTTTTTCAAAGCATTGTTAGCTGTACATAGTTGTAAGTAAAGCATTTGTTAAGTCTTCTGGTACACATAAAATCAAGGTGCTAATTTTTTGCAGAAAAAAATTAGGAGTGCAAAAGCTCCTCACATTTTGGCAATAAATGGCAGCGTTTTTAGCGTACAATACGTCAGAAAGTTTAACATCTTGTTAGCCTATGATGTCATTAGTTTTCAACAACTGGGCCCTTGACTAATCATCCAATCTCACCTGTTAATATTATGACATATTCTAGGAATTATTTTTGCTAGGGTCATAATACTTTTCCAGTTCACATTTGACATATCTCTTTCTCCAGATATCCCAGCAACATAGCTGTATGTTCGACAGTCACCCTGAAGGAGAGAATGAGAAAATCAAATTGGAGTCGCGACACAACAAAACAAACAGTGGCATGTGTGCCTAGCGAGCTCAGGTCAGCCTGGGCATCTGCCCAGTCTGATCAGAGTCTTCGCTATCTGCATGGAGTTAGCCTAGACCTTAAGCTACCTTTTAAGCACACAGCAAAGACTGGGAGGTGGGGGGGGGGGGGGGGGGGGGGTTGCCAGCTTGATTTGAATCTCTGCTAGGTGCACATGCCACTCTGTTGGTTCTGTTGTGTTGTGGCTCATTTGTGTTGTCAAACTGACCATAGCTAATCCGAAATACTGAAAAGCCTGCATAGGCTTATCTGAAACTTTTGACTCTTTATTAATGCTGAATAGTCTCTTTCTTCATGGTTCCAAATATGCTACACTGTTACTCATCTATACAGCCTAAGAGCCAATCTGGAATTTGATGAGAAACAGTATAGAATATTTTGAAGCAAATGTTCAGTAACTTTTACACATGCCGTAATGCCACAACCAAACGATTCATTCAGTCACCTACTCAGTTACTTACTCAGCTACTCCATTAAACTTTATTATGAGGAATGCCTTTCACCTCTGATCCATTCACTTACTGGGCGGGTGGTCATGTGGTTTTCACAATACATAAAATAAGGGTGATCCCAGTAAAAACAAGAGCTGTCGCCTGACAGCATAGCTCGCCTGAATAGGTGCTTGCCCATCACACAGTCACTATGGTGGCGTGGACTGCTAAGCATAAAACTTCAGGCAAGCATGTCCATAATGACAACACATTTATAAACAAAAGCTATCTCAGAAATGTCTTAAAATAAAATCAAAATAAGAAAAAAATTACATGAAATTTCAAAGTTCATGAGCTTGAGGTCAAAGAACTAAGGGGGTAGGGGGAGGAGTGGGCTAGGGGTGGGGGGGGAGGGGGAGGCTGGGATGTATCAAACCTTGAACCATTATCTAACATCAGTCCAAGTATATGTATAAGTATCAACTGAGTCCATTGTGGCACTGTGAAATTATGTCTTCATAAATATAAAACTTTAACCAAAATTCAAAGTCAATAACCTTGACTTCAAGGTCATCCAGTGGGGCAAGTATATAGTGTTTTGTAAAAACTCAAAAAAGTGTCTAACATCAGTTCAAGTGTAAACTAAGTCTCTGCCAAGCATTATGAATCAGTATGCAATTAGAAAACTTTAATAAAGACCAATTTCCTAAGTCCCTGACCTTGACATCAAGGTCACTGAGCGGGGTTGGGGTACTACTGTGTAAAACTTTGGACCAATATCTAACTACAGTGCAAATATAAAAAGAATTCATCTATGAGTTCATGAGATATGTGTCTTTAAAAAACTTTAACCAAAACATTGAAACAAGAGGCCTACGGGCCACAAAGCTCACCAGATCTCTAGCACAAATTACAATCAAACTTGTATAGGCTTAAAATTGCTGTCACATTTGTACAGGCTAGTACAAAATATATAATTGCAACTACAAAGTCTCAGTCTGACAGTCTGCTGAGTTGATAACAAAATATACAAGCAAATTCGATGAATTTATATCCCCCGCCGAAATGGCCTTGATTTGTTTATGGTTGTTTTAAGTTTAATAAATTTTTTGCACTGGTTACTTAGGAGGCTGAACTTGTGGATTGTACATAAAATCAAGGGCAATATCTCTGGGATAAGTAAGGCACAAGCTGGAGCTGTTCTTCTTAAACACACTGCACTATAATGATACATTTTAAATTCGGTTACAAGAAATTTTGTTTGTCAGCACCCTACTAATGGCTAATTTGTGGATTTCAAATCAATTCAAGGGCATTAAATCATGCACTACTGAAGAGATTATGACAAAACTTAATGTGCACTGCCTTGTCATGACAATATATAATTATTATAGTGTCATGAAATTCCATTTATTAGTTACTTAGTTATGACTCAATTTGTTGATTTTAAGCCAATTCAAGGGCAATAATTCATTGCCTACTGAAGCAATTCTGACAAACTGTAAGATGCACCAATGTGTTATGGTGATACATATTTTGTATAATTTTCATAGAATTCTATTCATTGATAAGTAAATTATGGCTGGAAATGGCAATCTCGCATTGATCCAAGGGCAATAATTCATGCACTTTTGATGCCATTCTGATGAAACTTTATGTGCATATCCTCTTTATGGTGATATATAATTATTCAGTTTAAATTTCATGAAGTATTGGTTACTTGTTTATGCCTCATTTCACTGATTTTAAGTCAATTAAAGGGCAATAACTCATGCATTACTGAATCCAGTCTGAGGACACTTCATGTGCATCAGCACATTATAGTGATATATATTCATTTTAAGTTTCATGAAATTCTGCCCAGTGGTTACTTAGTTACAGCTCATTTCATTGATTTCAAGTTAATTAAAGGGCAATAACTCATGCATTACTGAAACTAGTCTGATGAAACTTTATGTGCCACAGCACGTTTTAGTGATATATACTTATTTTAAGTTTCAAGAAATTCCGCTCAGTAGTTACTTAGTTATGACTCATTTCATTGATTTTAAGCCAATAAAGGGGCAATAACTCATGCATTACTGCAGCTAGTCTGATGAAACTTCATGTGCCACAGCGTGTTATAGTGATATATATTTGATTTAAGTTTCATGAAATTCCGTCCAGTGGTTACTTAGTTATGGCTCCGGATGGACAGACAGAAGGACGGGCGGGTCAATTAAAGGGCAATAACTGATTCCAGTCTGAGGAAACTTCATGTGCATCAGCACATCATAGTGATATATATGTATTTTAAGTTTCATGAAATTCTGCCCAGTGGCTACTTAGTTAAAGCTCATTTCATTGATTTCAAGTTAAATAAAGGGCAATAACTCATGCATTACTGAAGCCAATCTGATGAAACTTCATGTGCAGCAGCGCGTTATAGTGATATATACTTATTTTAAGTTTCAAGAAATTCCGCTCTGTGGTTACTTAGTTATGGATCATTTCATTGATTTTAAGCCAATAAAGGGGCAATAACTCATACATTACTGAAGCCAGTCTGATGAAGCTTCACGTGACGCAGCGCGTTACAGTGATATATATTTATTTTAAGTTTCATGAAATTCCGTCCAGTGGTTACTTAGTTATGGCTCCGGACGGACGGACGGAAGGACGGACGGACAGACAGAAGGACGGACAGACAGACAGACAGACGGACGGACATGGAGAAACCTATATCCCTCCGCCTTCGGCGGGGGATAATAACTATTTCCCACATTATGATTGCAGTAAATGCCATTTTAATCTTCCACATCATTAGTCAACGTAAGTCTTATTTGCCATAGCAACCAAATGAAAGAGCTGATTTTCATGAAAAAAAAATTCAATTCCCAGCCCAAGGATACTAAAGACAAAATCTGAGCCCAATTGGCCCAGTTACAGGCTTCAGAAGAGATAATTTTTTAAGCATTTCCCCCACATTTTTTGCATTTTGGTTTCCATGGCAACCAATAAAAGGAGCAGTGGGCCAGAAAACATACAGCTGATAGAACACTTCTCAAGCAACATTTCTATAAAAGTTTTGTCAGCATATCTGCAATGGCTTGGCAATAAGTGCCATTTTTCAATTTTCCCCATTATGAGTCAATGCTACTCTAAGTTACCATAGCAACCAAACTAAAAAGCTGATTTTCATATAAAACATAAACTTTCAATCCCCCAGCCAAAGGATACTACAGATGAAATCTGGGCTTAATCAGCCAAGCGGCTTCAGAGGAGATAACATTTTAAGTACTTCTTTTTCATTTTTTTGCATTTTGGTTTCCATGGCAACCAATAAAAGGAGCAGTGGGCCAAAAAAAAAACATATAGCTGATAGAACACTTCTCAAGGAACATTTCTATAAAAGTTTTGTCAAAAACTTATCTGCAATGGCTTGGCAGTAAATGCCATTTTTCAATTTTCCCCATTATGAGTCAATGCAACTCTAAGTTACCATAGCAACCAAACTAAAGAGCCAATTTTCATAAAAAAACAAAAAAAACAAACATAAACTTTCAATCCCCCAGCCCAAGGATACTACAGATGAAATATGGGCCTAACTGGCAAAGTGGCTTCAGAGCAGATAATTTTTTAAGTATTTTTTTTCCTTTTTTTGCATTTTGGTTTCCATGGCATGATGGCAACCAATAAAAGGAGCAGTGGGCAAAAAAATATATAGCTGATTGAAGACTTCTCACGAAACATTTCTATAAAAGTTTTGTCAGCATATCAGCAATGGCTTGGCAGTAAATGCCATTTTTCAATTTTCCCCATTATAAGTCTATGGAAACTCTAAGTTGCCATAGCAACCAAACTAAGGGGCCGATTTTCATAAAAAACACAAACTTACAATCCCCCAGCCCAAGCATGCTACAGATGAAATTTGGGCCCAATTGGCCCAGTAGCTTCAGAGGAGATGTTGTTTAAAAGTGTTGACGGACGACAGACGACAACATACGACGACAGACGACGACATACGACGACGGACAACTGCCTATACTATAAGCTCCCCCGCAGCCTTCGGCTCTGGTGAGCTAAAAATAAAAAGATAATTTTCTAAGTCCATGACCTTGACATCAAGGTCACTGAGGGGGGTGGGGGTAGTACCCTAGAAAACTTTGGACCAATATCTAACTACAGTACAAGTATCAAAGGAATCCATCAATGGGTTAAGGAGATATTGGGCTTTATAAAACTTTAACCAAAACATCCAGTTCAAAAAACTCCCAATTTTCAAAGTCCATGACCTTGACATCAAGGTCACGGAGTGGGGTGGGGGTGGTACCCTGTTAAATTTGGACCAATATCTAACTACAGTGCAAGTATCAAAAGAATCCATCCATGGATTAAGGAGATATAGGTCTTTAAAAAACTTTAACCAAAACATCCAATCCGGACGCCGACGCGGACGCTGACGCTGACGCCGATGCCAGGGTGACAACAATAGCTCTTCCTGAACTTTCGTTCAGGCGAGCTAACAACCTGCATCGTGGAAGTTTCTTTCAAGGCAACTGCCTAAATACTTCAAAATGCATGTTAATAGAATATTGCACAGCTAAGGTGTGTCCATGAGGCCATTTAGAGGGTATGCTTATTTTTACATATAGTTTCAAGTTAACCCTTAAAGCGCCAAAAATTAAAATTGTTGATTGGCAAACAGTGTAGATCCAGATGAGGTGGCTCATAATGAGCCACCTCATCTGAATCTACACTGTTTGCCCTCTAGTGTTCGAAATATCAATATGATATTGCTTGGACGAAACATTTTTTGAAATTCTGCAGACGTAAATTTTGTTGTCTGCTTTTTGGCGCATTAAGGATTAAATCCTTCCTCATTTTCCAAGAAACATGGAGACTAGAACATCAGGACTAAATTTCAGTTTTGGGTATCAGGGAAGGATAAAACTGCAAATATAAAAAGAAAGCATACATGAATGTGCACACTAAGCACTTCATCTCATCAAAATACATAAAGAAATAATGAGATTATTAAGTAGACTAGAAAATATTGCCATGATTTCCTCATTTTCAATGAAATTGGATGGATGGATGACTGACTAGAGATTTTACGTCCTTTTCAACAGTATTTCAGTTATATCAGGACAATGGGACAGTGATAATGAAAGGCTGTGTGCAATGGAACCCCATTTACGGCAGGAAAGAATCTCGTCTCAAGCGGGGCTTGAGCCCAGTCTTCTAGATTAGTAGTCCAGCCCTTAACCCACTTAGCTACAGAGGCTCCAAAATGAAACAGGAAAATGATAATAAACAAACTGACTCTGTCAACTTACCTGAACACCAACAGTTTTGACTGGCAGTAATGTAGCATATAATGAGTCTTCTTGGCTTATCTTTAACAGTTCTGCTTGTTCCTGTTCTGACGTACTTGTCTTGATTTTATTTAATAAATTATGTGGCTGAAATCAGATAATTTTGAGATAATGCTTCTTCAATCACTATAAAAACAAGAATTCTAATGCACTTAGGAATACAAAGGGCTCCAGATAAGATGGGGAAACAGGGATAATTTAAGAATAATTTTCCTTCCTTTGCATAAAACATAAGTTGTGCCCCTTTATATAGCTGATGTAATTTAACTTCCTAAGAGACAATATTGAGAAGAGTTATTCCCTAATTCTGCCGAGAGCTGTGTCCTGCCTTAGAGCTCACTATATGAGTTGAGTGATGCTGATCCTAAAGTTGGATCAGCTAATCTACAAACTAATCTGGGAAACTCAGTAGGATCCTGCTTACTTAACTTCTTCAGGATCCTCATTTACAAAGGCAAAACGTTCAGGATTGGCATGTTAAACTACTGTTTGACAAAGTCAAAATTTTATGGATAGTTGCTGAGTTCTAAAATAATGTTTGTTTTAACAGCTGGGGAAAACTGACGGTGTTTTTACACTCTATAAATTAAGACATAGAAGACATTTAGAGCTGCTGGGTTAACAGGGTTTGAGGTTACAAAACTTGAGAATAATTTCAAACTCAAAATGAAGCACAATGATTGGCTGCTTCTGAGCACATGCTCAGAAGCAGCCAATCAGTGTGCTTTATTTTGAGTTAGAGAATGTACTCAAGTTTTATAACCTCCGGGCCTGAGAGCTTTTCACTTGTTTGCACAATGCCATTCAATTCTGTGCCACCTTCGAGTGCCCTTACCAGTCAAATGCTCTTAAGAGTCTGATCAGAGTCTTAAATGTCTGCCATTCCATCTTCATGTTTTGGATGCATGACTGTGTTGTCAAACCAAACAGTTCCATTTTAGGGCAATTATGAGGATTATTTCAGGTGTTCATAGAATCTTTAGATGATGGATGGATGACATGATTTTAAGTCCTTTTCAACAGTATTTCAGTCATATCAGGACAATGAGAGGGTGATAATGAAAGGCTGTTTGCAATGGAATCCCATTTATGGTAGGACAGATTCTTGCTTCAAGCCGGGCTTGAACTTGGGTCCACCAGATTAGACAGCCAGCGCTTAACCCACTGAGCTACTGGGGCTCCAGAATTTTTAGAATTTCATGGTACCAATATTCATATATAACTAAGCCACAACATAACAAAAGCAACAAAGTGGCATGTGCACCAAACTAAGACTCAGATCAACCTGGGCATTTGCCTAGTCTGATCAGAGTCTTTGCTTTGTGCTTAAATGGTAGAAACGGGTCTAAAGCATCTCAATATGGATTGGGAAGACTCTGTGATCACACTTTGGGGATCTCCATGCAGATAGCAAAGACTCTGATTAGACTTGGGGGATGCCCAGGCTGATCCGAGTCTTCACTAGGCATATATGTCACTTTGTTGGTTTTGTCCTGTCGTGGCTTGATTTTTGAAGCTCACAATGTTCATACATAGATATATCTCTACTGAAAGTATCGATAATACAAATCTACCAAAACTTACAGTTTTTGAAGCTTGAGCAAAGTCTGTAATAAATTTAAGTAGCACCCCTGTTTCAGCATAATCTTTACACATGAATGGCTCTTCCGCACAGATTACCCTGATAGCTAAACCTGGACCTGATAAAGAAAGAAAGTCAGTCAGAGCTCTAGATAATAGGGAGTATTTGGTGATAATTAGGGATAATTTCTATTAATTCTGCATAAAAACATATGTTGTGACCCCTCATATGAACCGTCTCGACGAGACGGTTCAGATGAGGGGTCACAACATATGGTTTTGATGAGAAATAAAAAAAATTATCCTTAATTATCATCAAATACTCCCTCTTATCTAGAGCTCTGGTCAGTGTCCCAGATATGAAGGGGTAGCATGGATAATTTAGAGTTATTTTCCTTACTCTTTCATAAAAATGTAAGTTGTGACCCTCTCGTTAGAACCATCACCCCAAGACGGTTATAATCAGGGGTCACAACTTATGTTTTAATTGAGAAATAAGAACAATTATCTCTGAAATATCTGGAACAAAAGAATGGTAAGATACAAACTCACTGAATTTATATCCCTGGCTAAAGAGGCTCTGATTTGTTCATTGTTTTTTTTTTAAATTTTAAAAATTTAGTTCACTGGTTACTTATTTAACTTGTTGAACTTGTGGAGTCAAAATCAGTTTAAGCCAAGTAAGTCATGCATTAGTCAGGCATTTAGACGTCAGAATTTATGTTATCACACCTTGTTTAAGAATTTGAAGATCTGATTGGACTAGAACAGTCAAATGACAGCCATCTAAATGTCCATGAAAGGTCAGAATGTTCTCTTAAGAATTCAAGATGGCTGCCCTCCAGCTATTCAGTCATTTCTGATCTTTAAATCCCTATCTGTGTCTTTCAGATGAGACTTTAAAGCAAGGTCCCATCTTCGTGAAATGTTTAACCAGGGGCCGTATTCATAAAGCCACTTAAGTCGTTGCATGCTGTTGCTAAGGCTAAATATCTATAAAGGAGATTCCTTACAACTATGAAATTTGGTCTGGAGGAACAGTCTTTGTAAGACTGTTCCTCCAGAGCGAATTTCATAGTTGTAGGTAATCTCCTTCAAAGAAATTTAGCCTTAGCAACAGCATAGCAACCACTTAAGTCGTTTTATGAATACGGCCCCAGAATTCACTCACTCACCTTATCTCTGTCATTTAGCATAAAAACATTAAGTGTGGGTATGGGTTTTCTTAGTTAGGATGACAAAAATACTTTGGTACCAGAATTATTTTGTTTTTCTGATTTTTTGTTTTGTTTTCTCTCTTACAGATCCTATCCGGATGGTTTGGTTATTTTAATAACTAAAAGTTATCAGTGCAATAAAACATATATGAGCCGCGACACCAGAAAACCAACAATGTGGTTGTGCGCCCGGCGCAGGCTAAGATAAGCTTGGAATCCGCCCTGTTTGATCAGACTCTTGATTAAGTGCTCAAAGGGTAGCTAAGGGTGTTATCTACCTCCATGCGGACAGCGAAGACTCTGATCAGACTGGGCGGATGCCCTGGCTGATCTGAGTCTGCGCTGGGCGCACAACCACTTTGTTGGTTTTCTCGCATCGTGGCACATATTTGCTTAGTTACTGGCAACTATGGAAATATTTGGTGTCCGCATGTCTTCATAGGAGGCTCTGCCTGGCCTTGCCCCCTCTGACTTTACCCTGACCCCTTATATTCTAAGTAATTTTTTGGTTAGCCACTGAAGCAGTTGTCAGGTGCATATGAAACTATAAATGGGAAAAAAAGTATCTTACCTGGGAATGGATGTCTGTGAACTAGTTCATCTGGAAGCCCCAAATCAGCACCTATAGACCTCACTTCATCTTTGTGGAAATCTTTAAGAGGTTCTATAACTCTACCCTGTAAGATATGATGGTAATTAGGGTGGATAAGTACACATTCAGGGAAGGTAACTCTGCCAATTTCATTTTTGCTTCCCTTCTCAAAGGGGTCAGCTCTTAAAGGAAAGAATTTGCTCCTCTAGGAGCAAATTCTTTTCTTGAAGAGTAGACCCCATTTTTGAAATGGCTTCTTTGTCCGGCGAAGCAATCAGTCAAATAAATCATTTTCCTTTGAAAAGCCATACCAGCACCAACTTCGGACGACTTCAAGCTCCTTAAGTCAGTGTTGGTATCTTAAGACAGTGACTGTGAACAACATATTTTAAACCGTACACAAGAGCGTTCAAGACAGATGATTTACAGATGTTCACAGTCCGACTATGCCAGTCTTTGCCATGCACTTAATTGGTAGATGTAGATGAAACAGCACCAAAACACTCATGAAATGGCCCATAATGATATTCACTGTAATGGCAGCATTTCAAAAGCCAAGAAATCTATCTTCTAATCAGACACAAGATAGGTATCCACTGCATTCCCAGTAGAACTGGACCAGAGGCCACACTGCAGTGTGTATTACAACAGCACTGAAGAAAAGATTACCTAAAATGGGATGGATGTATGACTTGTGATTTAACATGCTTTTTAAAGGTAGGTTCCTGGGCTAGGGATGTCAATTATGTACACAAAATAATAAGGCCAGTATTGAATTCTCTAATTTTTCTGAATTTGTTGCTACTGAGAAACTCGTCAGATGTAGAAGAAAATAGTCGTTTTCCCTTTTGGTTTATTTTCTTTTGTTGGAATTCCAGTTCTAAAAATAACTATGTTTATTATGTCTATAAGTGCGCGATTTCTGATGCCATTCTCCAAAGGTCAATTCTCCCTTGACATGAGCTCTCCTAGAGGTCCTGGCATGGCGGATAAGTTAAAACTATCCCAAAATGCAATGCAGCATGACATCAGCTGCGTTATCTATTTTTGGAGCGAACTAAAAATAGCGCTAACTGGTGTGCGAAGCAGAGTTAGGAAATCCCTTGCAAAACAACTTTTCTAATATTGTTTTGATTTACACTTTTTAGTGAAACTTATTAATTCCCTTTTATAAGTGCTTTCCAACAACTTGGATGAAAGTTCATCAAAATTATGATGCATTTCAAAGTACAGGAACCTACCTTTAACAGTATTTCAGTTATATCAGAATGATGGGAGGTGATAATGAAAGTCTCTGTGCAATGGAATCCCGGCGTATATTCTTGGAAAGATTTGCCCCTCCTGCGGGTCTCGAACCCCAGACCACTATCAGCAGGCCAGTGCTTTAATAGCCTACTGAGCTACTAGGGCTCCTGTAAAATTGGATGGATGTTTCAAATATTTATAGATGCCCAACCAAGATAAGGGCATATAGCATCTAGACTGCTTTAAACACGTCAAGAACCTGTAAAACTGAATGGCCCTGTTTTTCTGTCATGGACCCATTTTTCCCTGAGGTAGGGGCTCTTGGATCTCACTTTAAAAAATTCTATAATGAACAATGTCAGCGTCTTCCCAGTTTGCATAAGCTTTTCACATAGTGCTAGTCTTATACATACATGAGCCGCGACACAACAAAACCAACAAAGTAGCATATGTGCCCAGCAAAGACTCAGATCAGCCTGGGCATCCGCCCAGTCTGATCAGAGTCTTTACTGTCAGCATGAAGGTAGCTTAGGCCCTTAGCTACCCTTTAAGCACACAGCAAAGACTCTGATCGGACTGGGCAGATGCCTAGGCTGATCTGAGTCTTTGCTAAGCTCACATGCCCAGGCTGATCTAAGTCTTTGCCAGGTGCACATGCCACTTTGTTGGTTTTGTCGTGTTGCGGCTCACATGTACCTGTTTTCTAAGTTCTCTGACTAAATCAGTATCATTGTGGTGTGTTTTTATGGCATCTGCTTTACTACTGGCCAGTGTTGACGCACTCTCTATCAAATCTGGTCTCAATGTACCCTGACCGAGGTAAACGTCTTCGGGTCTTAAGTTTAGTTCTTCTATCACTTCATTGGCTACCTGTGAAAGAACAGACAGGCAATGCTCCAGATAAGAAGGGGTAACAAGGATAATTTAGGGATAATTTTCCTCATTTTTCCATTAAAACATACATTGTGACCCCTCATTAGAACCGTCTCGCCGAGACGGTTCTAATGAGGGGTCACAATGTATGTTTGCGATGAGAAATAAGAAAAATTATCTCTGAATTATCCCTGTTACCCCTTCTTATCTGGAGCTCTGAGACAGGATCTCATATGAATGGCCATTCTAAATGAAATTAATGAAATGAGCCACTGATTTGCTTCAGAAAGGTTATAAGAAATGGCCATGAGTTATTACACAATGATCAATATTTCTTTGCATTTTTCTCACATAAAACTGGCAAAGCATTCCACAGAAAACATAACACTTTCGCAAACGACAAAATATTTCACAATGTAACGCGAGTGATATGTAATAGGTAATTGTAGGATTTTATGTAAAGACTGCCATAAAATTAACAACAAAAAGACGGTAAAGAGTTATTCTGGTTCTAACCTTCATAAAGGTATCACCAATAATTTTCCTCTTCTCTTCTGGGTGTACTGTGGTGTTTAGAGTGTTAGTTCGTCTCTTTCTGGAGTTGGGATCATCTGGCTCACAGTTCACATATGTTTTACCATTGTAAAATGTGTGGGCTGCTCGTATGACTGCGAAAGAAAACAGAATTAACTGTAAACAAAAGATATCCACCTTGGAATATGTAATCAAGGGTGTTAAGCTTTCAAGGGTGGTACAAACTCTTTTGTTTCAAAATGATTACCGTAATGTGCATAAGTATTGGGACACCAAAAATAATTAATTTTCCATGTTCCAAATGGAAAATTTATTACAAAGGTGTCCCAAAATTAAGCACATTACAATAGTTCAACAGTTAATTTTCTATGGATCTATACTGCAGGTAAAATAAGTTTAAGAACAATTTAAGAAGAATATATGAATAAAACATGCATGACAATTTTTTTTATACATATATGAGCCAGTCACTGTGAAAACCAGGCTTAATGACATAGAAGTTAAAATTTAGATAACTGCATCACTGGAAAGTAACAGCTTTCCTAAACATTTCCTGAAAATTTGAGAGAGTTGCCCTATACTGCAAAAAGCTCTATGGGACAGCCAGATAAGGAAAGGAAAGACGGTTGAAAAATGCTTTTAGTTACCTCTGACATGAAGTCCTATACTATTGAGAGATTTCTCCACCTGGTCACTTTCCCCTTTTCTCATGAAACCACTGTCAATATGTAATGCTATAACTTGGTCCTCAGCTAAAGCTTTATGGAGAAGTGCTGCACACACTGTGGAGTCTACACCGCCACTCAGTAACATCTGTAAGTACAGAATAATGTTCTATTAACTAGAAATGTTTTTTGACAAATACAGATGTCCCCCCGCCTGGGCTTTCCCAGCAGTATCATTTTCCCAAAATGCTGCCAAGTTAAGACCTCCTGTGACCCTGAAATAGGGTCAAGGTCACCAAAATGTAATCACTTCTTTTCCATCTCCCAGTGATGTATCTGTGACAGTTTGGTTCAAATCCATCCATCCATTCAGGAGATACGGTGCAGATAAGCCATTTTTCAACATTCTTTGACCTCCTGTGACCTTGAAAATAGGGTCAAGGCCACCAAAATATAATCAGTTCTTTTGCATTTCCCAGTTATATATCTTTAAAAGTTGGTTCAAATCCATCCATCCATTCAGGAGATATGGAGCAGACAAGGCATTTTTCAACACTCTTTGACCACCTGTGACCTTGAAAATGGAGTTAAGGTCACCAAAACCTAATCACTTCTTTGCCATCTCCCAGTGATATATCTGTGCAAGTTTGGTTAAAATCCATCAATCCATTCAGGAGATATGGTGCAGTTAAGGCATTTTTTCAACTCTCTTTGAACTCCTGTGACCTTGAAAATGGGGTCAAGGTCACACCTCCTAAGCGGTTAACCAGTAGTAAGTACACAGACTTTCACCAGTAACTGACAACTGCCCTTCTTGAATCAGCGGAAGGAGAAACAAAAGTATGTGGCCAGACCAGGTTTCAAACCCCTGATTTATGAGTCAGGTGCCCTACCGTTGTGCTACGCGGCCCGGCTATTCTAGAAAGGAGAAAAGGGCAAACAGTTCAGTTTAGTTCAACGTGTTCTTACTCACCAATATTTTATGGTTCCCAGCTGTTTCTTTGATATACTCTATACAAGACGTTTCCCTGCTCCTCATTGTGTAGGTGCCATGGCAACCAGCTATGTCAAAGAGGAAGTTCTTCAGTATTTCTATACCATTTACTGAGAGATCAACTTCAGGATGAAACTGTACTCCATACAGTGGCTTCTCTTTGTGTGCTATACCTGCCAAAATAAAAATAAAAGACCTGTTTTGACTGATAAGTCAGATGCATGGTTGGATGGATGGATGACTTGAAAGTTCTTTTCAACAGTATTTCAGTCATATAGTGATAACGAAAGGCTGTGTGCAACAGAACAACATTTATGGTTTAAAAGATTTCTGTCTGTCTGCATTGGGAATCAAACCCAGGACCACTAGATAAGCAGGCCAGAACCTGACCCACTGAGCTTCTGAGGCTCTGCTTTGCCTGGACTTAAGGAAAACAGATACATCTCCAAAGAACAGCACTGATTTGTATAAATCTGTCTCCCTGCCAAAGGGAGGCAAATCTTCATGACAAAATATTCGCACCCCTCACTCTGTAGTAAATTCATTTCTATAAGTGCAGGATGTAAATGAAATTGTTCCTTTAACGCTTAAAGCACCAGAAACAAGAGGCTCACGGGCCACAAAGCTAACCAGATCTCTAGCTCAAAATTGCTATCAAAACTGCTGTCACATTTGTACAGGCTAATAAAAAAATATACAACTACTTAGTCTCCGTCTGACAGTCTGTTGAGTTGATAACAAATATATAACTATTTTCCATATTTTGATTGCAGTAAATGCCATTTTTCAATTTTCCCCATTATAAGTCAGTGCAACTCTAAGTTGCCAAAGCAACCAAACGTAAGAGCCGACTTTCATAAAAAACACAAACTTGTCAACATATCTGCAACGGCTAGGCAGTAAATGCCATTTTTCAATTTTCCCCATTAAAAGTCTATGGGAACTCTAAGTTGCCATAGCGACCAAACTAAAGGGTAGATTTTCATAAAAAACATGAACTTTCAGTTCCCCAGCCTAAGGATACTACAGATGAAATCTGGGCCTTATCGGCCCAGTGGTTACAGAGGAGATAATTTTTAAGTATTTTTTTCCCTTTTTTTTGCATTTTGGTTTCCATGGCAACCAATAAAAGGGGCATTGGGCCAAAAAACATATAGCTGATAGAAGACTTTTCAAGGAAAATTTCTATAAAAGTTTTGTCAACATATCTGCAATGGCCTGGCAGAAAATTTGATTTTTCAATTTTCCCCATTATAAGTCTATGGGAACTCTAAGTTGCCATAGCAACCAAACTGAAAGGCAGATTTTCATGAAAAACACAAACTTTCAATCCCCCATCCCAAGGATGCTACAGATAAAATTTGGGCCCAATCGGCCCCGTGGCTTCAGAGGAGATGTTGTTTAAAAGTGTTGACAGACGACGACATACGGCGACGGACAACTGCCTATCCTATAAGCTCCCCAGGAGCCTTCGGCTCTGGTGAGCTAATGAAAAATGTTGAGTCCAAGTGAGGTGGCTCAATAATGGATATTATTTATGATACAGCTTGGTCGAAACAATTTTGAAATTATGCAGATGTAAATTTTGTCATCTGCTTTTTGAGCACCTAATAGTTATAAGCAGCCAACTCTGAAAGCAGTTTTCCTTTAAGAGTGCTTCCCTTTCCCTCCCAAAGAGAAGATCTAAAATACAAGAAAATAAAGTAATTGCTGCCATAGCTGTTGTAAGTGGTATCCATTTTCAAATGGATGCAAAAGCTTTTGAACTTCATGCAGTCCCTCTCTGCTATACATCTACATGTAGTTGTACCTTAAAGCTTTGTCCACTTCATGTTCAGACCATCCTGAGCCTACAAAAAGTGCAGGCTGATCAAACCATTCAGCATCAAACCACTTGCACTGTTTGTCATTAAGTCTGCATAAGTTTGACAATCACATGGTAGTAATAACAACTAATTCATTTTATGGAATAAGTAGTAGGTGTGTACAAATATTATGGATAATTACATACATGTATTTTCGTCAAAAATGGTGGCGTTTTTGTGTACTATTAGGTATGAAAATTTAACGTTTTGTTTAAGAAATAGATCAGCTCTAGCAGTGAATTGTTGAGTAATAATTCACTGTTTGGAGGTCAGTTATAAAGTAGATCATATTACGAGCATGGAGCGCTAGTGATATATCTACATGTACTTACAACTGACGGACAAACAGTGAATTATTACTCAGCAATTCAATGCTAGAGCTGAACTATTTGGATTCTAACGCTCAAAAACGCTGAAAAAGTATTCTTTTCATTCAAATTCTCCCAACCTTCCTGCCAGCGTGTTCATGCTCCCGCCAATATTCTCAGCTGTATCTAAGGTAAATGTACGTTTTTATGGCGATTTTAGGAAGAAAAAGAGACGTTACACCATCCAACGTCTCAACACGTCACAAAATTACGTTCAGTAATGCAAGTGACGTCAGCAATTAGACTCACGTGCTCGGAGACAGTGACTTGTTGCAGAATAAAAACACGTAAGCTTTCCATAGCCTCTATAGGTTCACTGTGTTAGAATAATCAGTGACATTGTTAGTTTTGAACAAACAGGCCCTCAAATTATGTGTCTTGCATGACTTCACCTGGTCACAAAGCCTCTCTTATAGACAGAGCTAAACCAAAAGACTTTGGCATGAATTTATGCCACCTATAAAGCCAAAAAATATAAATTATATATCTTTACCAAATTTTGTGTGACACATGTGCATATCCATATTTAACATCTTCAGTATCACTATACCCCAAAAGTTTGGATCAAAGAATTTAAAACAAAAGCAATACCTGTATCTCGCTTTTTGTTAATTGCAGGTTAAACTAAAGGTCATGCTTACCAGCTATTAATGAACCAGAATGGGCTATGGCTGTGAACCCTTCTGCCACACCATCTAGACTGTCACCATGTGTTAATAATACTTCCTGCTCTTTCTTTAAACCACTGAAACAGAAAATAAATTGTGACTGCAAATGAGCACAAAATTTTAAATGCCGCCCCAACATTTTGATAGTTTACTTGAAACACTTAAATTGTGCCCATGTAATTTCAACTTTTGACAAAGACACAGTTTCAGTTAAAGCCCTGGGCCCAGTTGTTCAAAACTAGCGATGTCATTAACAAGACATTAAAGTTTCAAACATTAATATCTCAAATCCGCCAAGATTTTTTGTTGAAAAAATGTGATTTTTGTTGAAAAAATGTGAGAAGCTTCTCACTTTTTTTTCAACAAAATATATCTGTGTATTTGGTAATAATGCCGTAAAACACTTAACGAGTTGACCTCTTAATGGGCTCTTTAGGTTAAGGATGCTTTGATCAACTGGGCCCAGACTTTAACAAGACTTTATATTTTGTGTCAGGTGGGACAAAATGATCATTGTATTCTTTTCTGTATCTCTAGCTCTGATAACAGACCTCAAGAAAAGAGGACTTTTGATAATTATGACAATCGGTGAGAGGTGTGAACTGAAAATTTGTTTCAAGGGTCGCTGTTTAGCATCACGAGGCTGGTAAAGTGGTGCCAAACAGTGGTCCTGTGACATGAGGATTTTCTACCTGCACCTCACACCAATTACAGATACATTTTCTTGCATCTCTCAAGATTTTGAATGTTTATTATCAAGACAGAACTTGTGAAAGAGCATCTAAAGTAGCATGTGAGCTGTTTTTATCTAATTTTGAAAGATGCCAGTGCTATCAAGGAAAGACATTCAGTTCTTTTTTGTTAGTGTCCTAAAGAGCCTAAGCTGATGGCATACTGCCATCTTAAGTATTACATTATCATCTAAACAACCAGGAAATGCTATTTATCATATGATGTCACATCTGAGAGTGTAATAAAGCCATGCATTAAAACAATAATCAACTAGTGGATTAAATATGCAAAATATGTTGTAATGTTATGCCCTGATGTCCATAAAAACGTCGCATTTTCTAATGGCGAAATTGTGACGTTTAAGTGCAAAATTTGCTAACAAAATGTGATTTTAGTGTCATATGATAAAAAGGATCTTGCATTAGGTGCTCTGTATTATTGAATTTATTAAACTCATTGGGGAAAACCGATAAGATGCTCGGCATAGCCTCGGATCTTATCTTTTCCCCCAACTCGTTTAATAAATCCAATAATGCATGAGCACTCATGTTAGATCCTCTATATCTATATCTCACCTAACAGTGCACTTCACAAAACAGAGCTTAATCAGAAAACTTGATGCAAAGTTTATGCCAAAAACTTTTGACGCCGCTGACACAGGAAAAGTAATATCTATGTCTCACTTCTGCCAGTCACAAGGTAGACAAAAACCAGAGTCGCTTGAGGATGCAAATACTTGAGCTCCAATAAATCAATACAATGAATACATGTGATTTTTTGCCCACCTTGAAGGCAGCAAGGACAGGAATGGACTTTGCCAGCTCAACTACAGCAGCTGAAAACATGACAAGGTGGAAAGAGATCGTTTTGAAGTCATCTGAGGTGTCCCAATGACCTGGTAAGGTTGTGGGATAGAATAAGAATAGAATACAACGCAGCAACATGGGTGAGAACAAAACCTCCCAGTTGCCTTATCTGGTGTGCAAGAAATTTCTGCTACCAATCTAAGACAGCATGTTGTGACCCTCTGCATTAGAAACGCCTTGCTGTAGCACTGAGTAGTCACAACTATGATTTTATGGAGATTTAAGAAAATGTATTCTAGAATTAACACAGAGCTCTAGATAAGAGGGAGTATTGGATGATAATTTTTTTTATTTCTCATCGTAACCATATGTTGTGACCCCTCATCTGAACCGTCTCGTCGAGACGGTTCAGATGAGGGGTCACAACATATGTTTTAATGCAGAATTAACAAAAATTATCCGTAATTATCACCAAATACTCCCTCTTATCTAGAGCTCTGATTAACAGGAATCTCAGCTTGTGTCAAATTCTGAGAGTCAATACCTGAAAAGCGGACATGAAATATCAACTTCAACCATAAACTGTCCATCTTCTCTCATCTGTTTTTTCTCCACTTTACCTCCAAATGTTGCATTCAACATCTACAACACAGAGAATCTTATAGCAGTGATCACTTTTACCTATTAATGTGATATCTATTTTAATGAGGCCAATAATTTGGATAAATTTTGTAAGCCCTGGTGAGTATAGATTGAAACTATCCTCTGAAACAACTTTAATATCATATAACAGTAAATATATACTGCTTTCTGCTTGCAATACTTTCATTTGTCCACAATTAGCAAATTCCATCTGGTATAAATCATGTAATCCCTAAAAATCCCACCTTGTATAAACCAGGGCCCAGTTGTTCAAAACTAATGACATCGTTAGTTAAAGTTTCGTTAAATTTCAAATGTTAATATCTAAAGTTGCCAACATTTTTTGCTAAAAAATGTGAGATGCTTTTGCAGTGCAAAAGCATCTCACATTTTTCAACAAAAAATATCAGTGAATTTGGTTATAAAGTCATTAAACACTTCACGAGTTGGTTAGGAGCCATGGACAACTGGGCTCCTGGTAGTCTTTATCCCTGTTCTAATGAAGGTCACAAAATATGTTTTTGTTGAGAATTATTGAAAATTATCCCTGTTGCCCTTCCTTCAATATCTGGAGCACTGGTCATGCACCTTGGGCTGTTATGACAAGTGTTGTGCCCAGGTCCAAACTCATGCGGGACAGAAATGGCCCTACTTCCTTTTTTTCGATGGGCAATCAAATACTTTTTAAGGACTACAGTACATGACATATTAGCATACTGACTAATTTTTTAGGGTCACCTGACCCCGTGTTTTAGTTTATAGGGGCTATAAGTGACTAAGGTATGCAAATGGCTCCATGGTTCATTCTCGGGGCAACAATGTATGACTCTACATACCTGTAGACCGTAGCAAATTCCAAGTACTGGAAGACCTATGTGGAAAATTTCTGAGTCATAAACAGGAGCATCAGGATCATTCACCGAGTTAGGCCCTCCTGATATGATAATGGCTCTGAAAGATAAATGTACAAAGCCTGCTAGGATCTTAAACATGCAGAAGCCTACATAATAAGTTTTTTTGTATCTAACTTCTTCAGTATCTGTATACCCCAAAAGTTTGATCTTGACAGGACTGATGTAATCCATGTAAAGACAGGACTACACTAATGTGGTTAAACAGGGGTAAGCCTTGAGTTTTCAGACAGGAAGAAGTTTTGTGACATTTTTAGGACTTTGGGAAGAAGTTTTGGCCCAAATTTTGGATCTCTTTATATGTTCTATACATTTTCACTTCTCACTCAGCTCAAAATAGGGAAAAGTCAGCCAACTTAGGGAGACTATTTCTCCCAAATTGCCCTCTAGGCTGAGCCTTGCAGACATTAAGCTTTTTTGTATTTAGCTTCTTCAGCATCCGTATACCCCAAAAGTTTGATTTTGACAAGCTGGATGTGCTTACAGATATAATCCACGAGAAAGAGCAGCTGCAAACATTAGATTCAGTAATGAGATGACTACCCTAATAAATGTGCTTAAATATTGGGACACCTAAGACCACTAATTTTCCATTTGGAACAAATGGAAAATTAATGGTTTTAGGTGTCCAAATACTTAAGCACCCTAGGATATGTATTATTTTACCAGCACTAGCGTCCCTTAACAAGTCTGCGGTAACGGGGAAAACTTAATGCAGAGATCACATAAAAGAGAATTTATGAGGTTCTTAATGCAGAATTTATGAGACTGAATCTGGTAATATGTTTAAATTCTAATGGAAATTTGAAATAGTTTTACTACATCATTAAATGAATTTTTACCAGACATATCAGTCTGAGTCAGGCAAACAGAGTTTCATGAGGACTGTACATGTAGTTTGCGCAGCCATATACAAGGGTTGATGCAGAAGTAATGTCACTGCAGCTATAAAATCGTGTAGAATAAAGAGAGAGCAACAAAATTTCGTATACATATACCTATTCTATTTGCAGTACAGTCTGAAAATGTCATAAAATTATAGTACATAGTAATCGAGATATCAAGATAGACAGACGGCATGGTAAGGACACGCACCACACGTCAATGACATTGTTGACGTTTCAGACAAAGTTTTGATATTGTGTCATGTCTTAAGTAGCATATTCATTGTTCTAGCATAGCACTATTATCTGTTCACCCATGTTTATCTCATCTTTCAATACTATTTGAACAGCCACCCAGCTCATGTTCAAGAATTTACAATATCTTCGAATTGCAGAACATCAATCTTCATATATGGGGTCCAAGCAAGATTGACGTCATTGTCTGACATTGCACATTAAGGTCTTTCGGTGTTCGGACGATCCTCTAGCGACCCATCTGCATCCTTACAGTGCTGACTGCACCTTTACACAAGCCTCATAATCATGGTTATATAACCGCGTGTCTAGTTAAACGGCCAAGAGTCTCTAATGGTGATATTCCGAATTTGTGGCAAAACCTCATATTTATCTGCTGACGGGTTTGTCGGAAATCAGCATTTTTTTCATTTGGCAGTTACAAGCATAAGCACTACCTGGCGAACTTCAAACTGCAATGGCGATATTAAAGTTTCAACAGTGGGTGGCAGGAATATATTTCGTTGTTGTATCAAATTTTCAACTGATTTAGCGCGTTAGTTTGATTTTGATTTGGGTTTGCCTTTGAAAATTATGTGCATGTAATTAACGTTATTCTAACGTGCGGCGCCATGGCGACGGTGGCATACTTTGAACGTCTCTATAACTGGAACGAGGAAAGATTCCAACTTTATATTTATTCTGTTAATCAGAACTGAATTACTGTGTATCTTGATATCATTTTCATAATAATGCTACGATGAATAAGCGCGAAATGGATACAGTGACATTACTTCTGGATCAACCCTTGTATAAAGTCTAAATATTCTCTATTCTGTAGAAATGTATTGAATATTCATGTTAATTAGTGATGGGACATCGGCTGGAAATCATAATCGATCATCGGTTGGAATCGGTTGCTGCTGTCGATGCGATTCTTCGGATTATTAATCGGTTCATGATAAGTTTGCTTTTCCATGCATGTTTCACTGTTAATCCTTGTAAAATACATGTATTATAGACTTAAAATAGCTGCTTTTGTAGTGTAGTAGCTTTTGTAGTTTTGAAACTGCTTTCTATATGCACCTTTTGGTTCTTAACCACCTCTGCTTTGTGCTAGTTGGCTTAGTAACACATAAGTATGGTGGATGATGTGATGCATGTCCATATGAACCATTAACCAGGCTCTGATAGCATCAATAAATTTTTTGGACAGACAGGTCTAGCCAAACAGTGTAGAATGTAGACCCAGATCACTGAGATCACCCTGCTCTTTTAGGGTCCACACTGTTTGCCATTCCAAAATTCCACCCCAGACACACACAAAAAAAAGTCCACACCTAAAAAGATTCAAGCAGAAAATTCCCCTTAGGCACTGGCCACATTCGTTAACCCCCACCCATAATAACCAAGGCCTCAGAAAGATGGGGTAAAAAAGCATGAAGAAAGAGTGGGTGGGGTGCCAGAGTTATTATGTAAACAAATATTCAGAGCAAGAATTATTCATTCAGATTGTTTATCATGGCATGGAATTATTCCCAGATCGAATGTAGTGGTCATGAATTGGTTGTAAGATAACAGAGACGCCGTCACTTTTTACTGAAAACCAGTCTACTTGTTTTGACGAAAGATTACCCTACAAACCTTTACTCATATCGAGATTGTCTCTTGTTGGTGGCAGATTGTCATTTCTTTTTGTAAAATCCTAAGTATTTCCACACGTCGGATATTCTTTTAGTGCCGGGATGATCATATAACTGTCGGAAAGTGTTGTCATTGGAAGCCATATTGGAGACATAGGCACGCTCTATTGATAAAACGAGCGGCGGTGAGCGTCGCACTACGTATAAAACCCGGTACCGGAGTACCGGACGGTGCAGCGACGGCTCGCATACCGCTCCTCCATTTCATGCCGATGATCGATTTTGACAAAGTTCAATCGATTATCGGAACCGGGAGCTTCCAGCACGCCGCTAATCGATACCACCTGATCATCGGTACACCACTAATGTTAATACTGTAATTATGAAGCACCATGAGTGGGTTATTCTATAAAATCTGTTACCTGTAATTCTTCTCTTTAAGTGTGAAAGCTGGTGTGTCCAGTGGTAGAATATCTGACTCAATGTTAAGTTCTCTCACTCTTCTGTCAATCACCTGAAAATGATTGACAAATTACAATATAGTCCCTATATTATGCTTAATAGCGTCTGTAGAAAGGAATACAGTAGAGCTTTCATGGCTCAAATAGGTTTGGGACCATGAAAATTAGTACTAGCGGAAAGCAGTTCCAGCCATCCATGGTTAATTGCGCTGCGTACCAACGCAGTGCTATTTGTGATGAGTTTGGGAAGGCGTTGGGTGTAGATTTGTTTTATTGATTATTGCTATAAGCGACTTAAAAAGTGAACTTTCATGCATATTTTATCACTATAATTCTGATTATAACATCAAATTACCTGAAACATAACATTAAAATATCTTTTTTCGATCTTTATTTTTTTTTGTTTTCTATATTTCGGGATAAAAACATGGAACTATTTTTTTGTGTCCTAAATGTCGAAAGGATCATCGGCTTTGATAAACGCATTGTATTGTTGCAAATAAGTCAGCTAAAAGAATTTTTTTCATTTTTTGCACTGTAAGTGTTTAATCAAGTTAGCGTTTAGCATTCATGGTATTGGGTAAAATAATAATATTGTTTAGCGAGAAAGAAAACTTTACAGCATATAATATCGTCTTTAACTATAGTATCCTTTCGATTTTTCGAGGTAGAGTCTCTTTTCATATATGACCTACAAGATTTGAGGTCATCGACATGCGAAGAAGACCAGCTATTGCGTAACTGCCTTATTTTTAGAATGGGTTTTTCCATATGTTAGTACAGGAACAGGAAACGTGCATTTCTTTTATATATCCATCCGAAGTTGATCTAGTCTCATTTAACGGAGCTAATCACAATTTTGGCACTTTAATAATTGTTTTGTTGCTTTGTTTTTAATTACATAATGATTGTAATAATGATTTAACCATTTCTAAACAGCCACAGAAACAGTAGGGCATAGTTTGAAATCTGGAATGGAATAGAGTGGATCTACAGTCCACTGGCTGCAAGGAACCCAGCGGGCACATTGCGTCGGAAATACGTCTTATTGATGTTTATGCGATGTCATCACGTCATTTCGACGTCATGTGCCTGCTGGGAATATGCTGGGAAAATTGGCCCCGTGAAACAGAAAGGGTCACATCTCCTGTTAATATTACGACACGGGATAAATTCCTTCAGCTGGATGGATTCTAATCCAGCCCCCCCCCCCCCCCCCCGGGTGCATGTCCTATTATCATGATTATACGGCTCGATTTCATTTACATATTATTGTGAGTACGGGGTAGAAAACTGTAACCTCGGAACCCTGATATTGTATCATTCTGAATATCACGTAAAACTCAAATGAGGGTGTATGCCGTATGAAGAGATGGATAGAAGAGCAATGACTGACAGACTGAAACAGCTTTAATAGCCTAGGCTTACGAACAGAACCATTTAGAGAAAGAGAGAAAGTCAGATGAAGGAATATAGTAATGACCTGGTTCAAAATCTTTGTTTGTCAAATGAAAATTAATGGGCGAAGAAATAGTGATTTCGTTGAAATCCCAAAGAGGAAAGCTCGCGCTCGCTTTCAAACTAAATAGGCGTCATGCTAGACTTGCCAAGCATGAGACTTATCTTGAGATTTCCTTGTCTCCATCTAAACCTAATCATAGATTCTGGGACACTTCTGTCCAAGTAATTACAGTCATTATGGAACTTTTAAATGGGGGGAAATTCCGAAGATGTACTCGAAACTTCAGGAATGCAAAGTTTTTGAAAGTAAAACTGAGGTGAAATAGTCGTTGTCTTATAATCAAAGAACCACTATTAGAAGCTAAATACAAAACTTGGAAACATTTTCTAAAACTCAGATTTGCTAAAATTTTCTGGTTTACAGTATTTACAGTACTTTCATGAGAGCTGTGTCAGGCATAACGTGTGCCGATGGTGAATGGGTACTCTTTCAGGGGAAGCAACTCATGCCAATCTCATTCTTTGCCTTCCTTCACAGTGAAGATCAACTGAAGAACTTGTCCCTTGAGGAGCATTTTGTTTTCCTTTAATAGTAGACTCCCTTTTGGAAAGGCTACATTATTCAGAAAAACAAATAAGAAGTCACACAAGTTGTTCCCCTTTGTAAAAATGATGAAAAAAAAACAACAACAACAAAAAAACATGAAGGTATACACATGACCGAGATCATTTCAATATTTTAAATATCTTTCAAAAACATACTTAGGTATTTTAGTATTATACAAAGTTTTGCATGGGCCTTTAAACTAGTTAGTCTTCATCAGGAAATTCACACGTTATTATTCTATTAATCTTAATGCCCACTTTAATCTACACACCACCAAAATAAATAAATGAATATATAAATGAATAAATACATAAAAGTTTAAAAGTCGCAGAACAAACAAATGACGCAAAGTTTTGCCAAAACGTCATCTAACTCATACACAAATTTTCTTATATTATTTTGAGTAGAATTTATTGGTCAGCCTCAAGCTCAATCTTACAAAGAAAAGAAGTTGTAAAATTCTGTTATATGTCACAACACTTTGAGGCTTTCTACATAAAACACACAAGTAAAACAGTAAATTCAATGTAAATATCCTTTAACTTAAAAGTACATGTAGGGTGCCTGTCTTAAACTCGGTGCCATTCATCCAAGCTATAACATTTTTTTTGTTAGCTCTATAAATAAAACTGGTAGAAATAGTTTGAAACTATTTGTGAAATTAACAGTGACCGTGCAGAACTTTTGTCCATATGTATATATAGCCTTATTTTATGCTGTGTTGTTCCAAATTACCCTGCTAATCACAATCCAGCGTTACGTGTCATTTGAAAATGATTTAAGAATATATAATCGCTACTTTAATTCATAGAAACCTCGATATCGTATTTTATACAACGTTACTAAAATTGGATAATCAAGTCTTAAACTTTGTTTTCCGCAGCGCTTCCTCCTTTGCTCTATACTAGAGCAACTTTTTACTTGTTTCTATATGAATTGGCCTATAGGGACCCAGGAATGAGTTCTAGTCAGGCAGGGTTAATGAGCCATCAGGGTTCGAGCCATTGAAGCGCTGCTGTATACGAATGTTGTAATTAGATATCACCTGAGATAATTAATTTTGCATTTGTTCCAAATCAACTGAAATAATTAATTTTGCATTTATTCCAAATGGAAAATTAACTATTTTAGGTGTCCCAAAATTTAGGCACATTACAATAATCAAATAAAAATGATGCTGTTAATTCTTTTGGGACGGAGTGCCTTTACCCAAGATAAAGGTTCTAGCAAAACAGTTACTATACCTTGCCATACTGTGCCCCAGCATCCAGGATGGCTATTTTCTCTGGCTCCAGCCCATCACCATTCACTCTGTTATAATTAACATTCATAACTGTGTCTGTCTCCAAAATGTCTTTGTTGCCATTAACATGAGTGCCCTTTGAGTTTTCTTCCATCCTCGGCTCTTAACTTTTCTGAGCTTGCCTGTAAAATAAGAAGAGCTCTAAAAGATACTTCTACAGATTTAGCCTTATTCAGATTTCACGACACAAATAGTTTACAAAAGTCTTACAGGACCAAATCTAGAAATAAAAATCTAGTAAGCATGCCGCTCCCATTAAAAGTTTTATGTGTACTAATTTGTACATATTTGTTAAAGAATGTGTGCTTGCAGGCGGTGCAGGACAGTTTTTTTTATGTGAAACGCATACTGCTGCAATAGAATTGCATAAATAACTCTACTGGGGCCTTGCTGCAGAAGCATGCTTTTAGGATGTTGTTAGAGTGGTTGACTGTTGTTGCAAGTTAAGCAATGTTTGGCTCGGCTAGTACCTGGATGGGTGACCCATGCGATTTGAGTGAATTCAGGACAAGGTTTACTACATCAGTGGCAACGTGTTCGGCTAGCTGTAGGTGCCGATTGAGAAAGGAAGGCAGCTATGTAGTGTGAGTGTGTACGTGTCTCAAGGTGCTCTCAGGCCTTTACAGATAAAGGAGGGAGCAGTGTAGTCAAACTTGAGGAGCATAAATACCATTACTAGCACCCTGCTGTAAAAGTATGCTTGTATGGCGACATAAAGTCACAATTAGTGGTGGGACATTGGTTGGAAATCATAATCGATCATCCGTTGGAATCGGTTGCTACTGTACTGTTGATGCGATTCTTCCGATAAATAATAGGTTTCTAATGAGTTTGCTTTTGCATGCATGTTTCACTGTTAATCCTTGAAAAATCTGTGTATCATGGACTAAAAATTTATATTCTATCATAATCGATGATGGGTTGAAATTTTGGCCGAGGATAGCGGCACGACGGTCATACGGATAAGAATCCTTATCGGCAAGAGGGTCGTGCGGATAAGAATCTTTATCTGCATGACGGTCCCGCAGATAAGAATCCTTATCCGCATGATGGTGGTTAGAACTTAGATATGCCATTACAGGTGCTATGGTCTTTCTTACAATGGTTTCATACAACTCTGTGTCAGCAATTCATATGGAGGATGTTAAATAACTTAAAAAATGGTCTAAAAGCATCTTATGACCATCTTTTAGTGGCTGTTACTAAAACCTTGTACCGCACTTACGGAAATTTCCATACAGTGTCCAGTAAATTCCTAACTTTACCTTATATGCTATCTTGCTATCTTTATACACAGATTTGAAAAACTGAAAAGTGGGTGGGGTGATTAGACCCTCTGTGTCTTAAAATGAGGCTGGCATACCTTTTATTTACACATAATTGCATGCTATATGTAGTGTTCACTTTATTTTAAGCATGTTTTACAGAATGAAATTCAGTAACTTAAAAGATCGAAAATTTTGATGTTATGATATGGAATTCGGATGTCAACAAAATATTGACAAAAACTTTGCTGGAAAAAAACTTTGCTGAAAAACTGAAAAGTGGGTGGGGTGATTAGACCCTCTGCGTCTTAAAATGAGGCTGGCATACTATTTATTTACACATAATTGCATGCTATATGTAGTTGTACAGAATGAAATTCAGTAACTTAAAAGATCGAAAATTTTGATGTTATGATATGGAATTTGGATGTCAACAAAATATTGACAAAAACTTTGCCAGAAAAAAATTTTGATACAAGTTGGTCACAATCAAAGATTTTTTCCTGATTCAGCTTGTCTGTCAAGGTTAAAGATTTGTTTGAAATAACTTTATATCAGTTAACAAAATAAACTATTAATTAACAATTGTTTTATGCGGCACATGATTTTTTATTTAAAAAAATAAAAAATAAAAAAAAAATAATAAAAAAAGAGAAAACAAAAACGCCCGCAGAGTCTTGAACCCGGGTCGCAACTTTATAGTGCCGCACACAGTACCACTGCGCTATTGCCCCTGATTGTTTTATTGCGATAATTGATATTACTTAATGTCCAAATGTTCTATATACAGCTGTTCTTTTCCCACATTGGATTGTGTTTTAACTGTAATAAACTTGTTTTAAATGTTAACCTGATAATCTAACCGATAAAAAGTATTCAGCAACTGATGCTGAAGTGTAAAATTCGTATTTACGCAATTATTAGCCGGCTCTATGTCCAACAGTCCAAAAGCTTCCATATGACAGTGCAGTGACCTCTATAAATTGATTGATTGATTTGATGCTTAACGTCCACGGTACACAGCTATGGTCATGTCGGGACGGTCAGTTAACCTAACCACAGTATTCCTGGGCAGGCTTAGACCTCCTAAGCAGTTAACCAGTACTAAGTGCACATACTTTCTATACTGAACAAAAAAAGAAAAGTTACATGCACATTCAATGCACGTTGTCTTTGAACTGAATTAAGACTTTGCCAATTTTATTTTATATTAAAATGCCATAAAGTATCAGAATTTAAGAAAATGAATATCACAACATAAGCTTCAAGATTAATGTCTCCAGATCAGTTTGATTCAATGAGGGGTCAGAATTTGAAATTGCTATTTAAAGGTGCCTTTTGAAGACCCGTGTTTCACTCAAGTTGTCAGCCCATGTGAGCAAGTTACTTCTGAGATGTTTATCAGGCATTAGTTATTATGAAAACGGTCCCATCGCCGCTTCCAAAGGGTTGATCAGTAAAGCACAAGGCTTGGAACATCGCTTTTCATGACACTTGACTCTGACTTTCATGCTATGCACTGAAACTCCCATAGACAATGCAAGGTGGTATACCACGGACAATTAACCAGTTTGATCAAACGTTTTCATCAGGAACCATTGTCTGGAGAAGCTGGAATAAGATCCATGAATTAAACTTGAAAATTTTATTAAAACGTACTGGTAAATCGCAGTAAATGATTTGCTATACTTTTAATTGCAAGGGAGACAATTTCAAAGACACATTATCTTTAACATCTTATTTCTTTGAGCTGCTGGTTAAGTGTCATACGGTTCACAGGGTTTCTTATTGGCGGTTACAAGGCAAATCCGAAAGTGCAAAAATTTAAGCACTGGCGCATGCGCATCGAGCGACTCACATTGTCAATGGTATTCTCAGTCAAAGTGGAATAATTCTGTAGCAAGTTAAGCAAATCGCAAACCGATTAGTTCATAAGGGTGTCTGACGTCTGACACGTGGGAGAATAACGTAGCATTATTCAGAAATAGTGTTGTTTAGCTTAAAATTCAAGAAATATCTATGTAACGTTTCTTTTATTGTCCAGTATATAATAGGTCACTGGACAGTGTATGATGAACTATACTAAATGTTGTATATTGTGACTCAAATACTTGAGAACAATTATTTACCAACAGAAGTGAACAATACTATTATTTGATATTAACAATTCTCAGAATGAGCGCTACTTTGTCAATAGAGGTGCAACGATTCACTTCGATGCATCGAAAATCCGGTTCACAAGGGCCGATTCGATTCCGATAATAACTCCACTAATTTCGATTCGATTCACAACCCCCCGCATGGGCCCTCAATTAAAACGGAAGTCCGTGTTTTAGACCCGCTCTTAATATTATAACGCTGTTTATAACGTAACGTACGATTGGTCAGTAATAATTAGGTCATCCAATCAATACGGGTGTTTCGTTTCCTTATTGGTAGGGTTATCAAAATGGCGTCTAACGATGAATCACAGAAACCTGTGCTCAAAGATGCACCCCTAAAAGGGTTCGAATTTAGACTCGCATTCTCGCAAAATGCGACCAAAATTTACACACTGCGAGTCCAAGAAACCACCACTTGCTTTTCTTTGCGAGTGTAGTTTTCTCGGCGCAAAGAACTAATCCGGAAGTGTAAAGTTTTTGTTTATGTGCAGAACAAGATGCGCAGTCGCAAACTCGTCTTGATCACCCAGGTGCTTGCCTTATATTGATTCCCCAATACAGTGCCCCTCGTCAAGCGTCTGTGACAACCCGCATCTGCAAGCGTCTGTTTTCAGTTTGATCAAAAAGCACATGTTCTCAAATCAATAAACATGGACAGAACGGCAAAACGGGGGATCAGGAAGAAAAACCTTCTGAAAATAAACCCATCAAGACTGACACTATGGGCCCAAAACCCCAAACTGTCCCTATAAAAACTGCACAGAAGTGGGAGAAAGAGCTCAGAGTTGCTTTGGAATATGAAACTAGTAGCTGTGAAGAGAACCTGGTAGGGTGTGTAGGCATGGCCCTTGTGAGGTAAAGCCTCATTGGTAATTACGATACTTTATATTGTCTCTCAGATAGGGAAAAAGGGAGTATAATGAATGAGAATCACTAGGTCAATATGCCCTATTTTTTAAGCTAAAAAGACAGCCCACCCAGCTGGGATACATTACTAATTGCATAAACTAACAATACAGGGTATTTACTGGTACAATTACATAAAATTATGGCATTCAGAGAAAAAGCAAGTGGACTTCCTGTTTTAGCAAGTAGAAAAATTGAGCACTTGCTAAATTTAGCAAGTGAGAAAAAAAGTTAATTTCAAACCCTGCCTAAGATAAATAGAAGTGTAAATATAACAAAATAAAGTGATAAACATGAAGAATTAAGGTACATAAAATCAATCATGAATCGAATCGAATTAATCGAATCGAGGTGTCTGAAATCGAAATCGAATCGGTCGTTGGGTGAATCGTTGCAGCTCTATTTGTCAATAGAATATCTTACCGCCGTCATTGGGATAAGAATTCTTATCCACTCAACGGTCTTGCCGCACGACCGTCATGCTAATAAGGATTCTTATCCACAAGACGGTCATGCCGATAGTCACTCCTTGAAATTTAATGGTGAAAATGAAAATATTTTTTTCAGCTCAGAGCATTTGTGAACATGCACATACCAAATCCTTTAGATAACGATGGCTGTTTACGACATATAGTCTCAGGATAACTCGACTAGTCGAACTAGTCCGACATCTTACCCCACCCACTGCCCCACGTGGGTAAAATTAACACAGCCATGAAAGAAACGTTATGTGGCACAAAAAAGTGAAAATGTCATTCACAACATGACTGATCTGTCAAGTCTGCTTCACGTACTTGTGAAAAATTTGTTTGCTTCAATCTGTATAAATGAAGATTTAATATCAAGTCAAAATTTGCGCGAACGTCCTATTTTTCCGGAAGCGGAAATAAATTTCTAATGTTTCACCGGTTATCCGGCGATCGACGGAAATGAACGGATATTAACGAACTTTAATTAGCAATTAAAGACCCTAATTAGTTCCTATTTATGGTCAAATTTTCCATTTTCTTGATGGTTTTAAGCCTATTATGCAGATAGCTGTCGACCAGCCACTTGAAAGCATTTAGAGATCCGTAAAGATCCTTTTTTCACGGTTGCTAGGGAAAGACAATAAATAGTTGTAGCAACAGAGCGTGAAATTTGACACTTCCTGTTTAATGTCATTTAATCAATGGGTGATTGGAACTGAAACTGCAATTTGGACTTATTTGGATTCAGAACTTCTGTCAAGGTGAACTTCTTCATTTGAGTAAATTGTAATTGTTTCGAATTCCGAACAGAACACATTCTTCTTCATTCATTAATTTGCCTTAAATTGCCAATTTATAGAGCACCTGCCCTCAAAAGTAGTCTGAATGAATGATTATGTGGTAGTATCCAGCTGTTTTGTGTAAGTTTGCATTCAGCAAATGATACCTTTACAAACTTGTGCAATGGCTTAATAGATATTAACGACTTTTCATATTGAAAAATGTTCGCTGTCAGTTAGAACCTACTAAATGTTAATCACTGAGCTTCTCTGTCATCCGAGTTAAGGTGTGGGGTGGTCAGGTCGGGCGATGGTGCTGGGGTACATTTCAGTGCCAGGGCGTCCTACGACCGCCTACGACTTTTGATAGTAATAGTGAGGACCGGGAATGTTTGGATTTTTTAACTTGTCTATCTTATCTATCTTAAATATTCTCCCTCTCTCTGGGAGAAAGCTAGATATAGACTGAAATACTGTCTCAAGGAGCAGTTAACCCCAATTAACCGACTACCAAACCGATCTTAGAAATGCCTGTGTCCATCTGGTTCTGAAGGATCAGGAAGTTTCAAAACAATAAGAAGAAAACTGTTCGCACAGGCTCCCACCCCCTGTCTCAACAGAAAAATACGTTCAGTATATCAGAGATGCATTCATGTACTAGTAAGTGGGTGCAGCAACTATAGCGAGTGTCCAGATTTTTTTCTAATGTGCGCCTCTTCTATTAAAATGAATAAATAATACAAGATACAAGAAACTTTATTCAAAGGCGACTTTCGAATGTACATTAGGTTAACATTAACCAATGGCTATTTTGTTGAAAAACAAGATCAATAGAAACTGTGACTTATTTTGCGCTTGGTCTTTAAGAAGTGCGTGCGAACAACAAGGCCTCTTATCAGACTGCGTGGATGCGCAGGCTGGTCTGATTGAATAAGACTTCATCCAACGGACACACGACGTCAACATGACGTCGTATTAACGTCGATGCGACGTTATTACGTCGCATCGACGTCAGTACGACTTCATTTTGACGGTTGTGCCTACTGGGAAACTCTCTGTTTGCCTGTCGCGGCTCAATTAATTTGGTTTGCATTGGACTTGACCAGAATTTTATAAAGTGGATTATAAAGAACGTATTCTAAAGTAAAGTCGTGATTTATTCCACCGAAAATATTGACTAGGTATAAAGTACTTGTAATCTTATCATAACAGGTGAAAAACTGCCCTCAATGGCAGTTAAAATCAATTCATTTTTAATTAAATTGCGTTCGAGAATTACACACAATTTGTGAGGTGTACTTCAAAAAGACTTTGTAAATTAGTTCTTTATCGAATATTTTATAATCAATATATATTAATGAAAAACAATTTGATAGATATCTCATTACATCTGTATCAAGTAGTCCGCAATGCAGACACGTAAACACGACATAAGCGTATCGTGGACGTATTTATACGGCCCTCCCAATTTACCCAGACAACGTGTCTGATAACTCAGCCTTCCAACATTTTATTCATTTATTTTTTTCACTCTTGTAACTATTGGAGAAGGCTCGGTCTCATGTTTGAGGAAATACATACTGTAGTTCAGCAGTCTAGAATAGATATTGCCCGTCGAGCATACAACGTTGGCTTCGCGTTTTTGAACGAGAGGTGTTCTGGCTGTCCTCTCATCAACCCGCAGCCTTTCGGTTGAGTACTTAACAATAAATAGATATGCTTTCACATGTGTAGAACTGGCTCTAATATAGAAAGAACTGGCACTAATAGGAGCAAACAATTTTTTTATGAGTAAACTCATTTGGAAGGACTTTGACGTCCAGCAAAGCACGCAGGATATCATAAAAGTTGTTTTCCCTTTTTAAGAATGGCGGCAATTATGTAGATATACACCTTAATCAGACCTATGTATACACGTAAGCAGGATGTTTAATATGTTTTAAACCAATCAGACCAAAACTCCATCTGCTGCATAGTGGGGAAGTCCAGTTCCATTTCCTGAGATGTCAACTCAACTAAAATGCACGAGACTTGTTTTGGCGTTTTCGTTAATCCTATACGGTTTTCATTATAGGAGGTCGGATCAGAATCTTTAACCTTTTAATGCTGTCACATGGCACATATTATAACGCGTGCAATATTCTAAAAATATAAAAACAAAACAAAACAAAACAAAAAATAATAATAATAAACGACGCATCATGTTATTACTTCCTTTTACAGATGTCGTTCCACGAAGATTTAGGAACAGACATGATCACGAAGCGTCAACGTACACCACGTGACCCGTACACTGTGCTTACAGACACACAGAAGAAAAATATACACAAGGTACATTGCTTGTTCTTTTTTCTTTCCATTACGTTTTATTATTATTATTATTATTATTATTATTATTATTATCAAGGATACACTACAGTCTCTCCAATATCACAGATGTTTTCAGTCATCTCATTGTTTCACCGATTACCACGCCCAGTTAACGCACACTTCCGTTTCCAAATAAAAAATATCTAGCTTCGGGAAATTCATTGCAAGAAAGAAAAAAAAATAAAATAAATAAAAATAAAAAGAATAAAAAACCAATGCTATTCAACTCATATGTATGTTAAGCATTTCGGCACAAAGTTTCAGATTTGTAAATAATTTTCTGAAAGTTTGGTGCTGCCATTTTTTAGGGCTTTGTAAACATTTCTTTTCCTTTATAGTTTATAGTAAAACATGTGTACAAGTATACATTACATACATATAAGTTATAATAGCTTTGTTACAAGGTGACTGAGTACACTTTCAGGGGAAGCAAATCTGTCATTTCAAGTTTTGCCTCCCTTATGAATAGATGTCAACTATGAAAGGAAAGAATTTGCTCCTAGAGGAGCAAATTCTTTCCTTTAAGAGTAGACCACTTTTGAAGAGCTACTTCAGCCAGGGAGGCAAACAGGAAGTCTCGAAAGTTGTTCCCCTTTGTAAATATGGCAAAAAGCATGGAGCTATACCCATTCACCTTTTAAAAAAGGCAGCTCGTGAGCAGTTTGGACTGGATCCACTCTGTTTGCACGGAAACTGATATTCTAAGATATCTAAGGAACAAATCATGGCATTCATAATCACACTTCAAGGTGAAAAGATTCACTCAAGTTCAGTAGAGGCAACTATGACGTGTTCTTTTCTGCTTCCCATCTGAATGGGAAGGTCAGTTCTTTATGAAAAGTATTTCTTTCCTTTAGGAGAAGACGTCTTTTTGAAGGGACTTTCTTGTCCAGAGAATGTAAACGGGAAGTCACAAAAGTTGTTTGTCTTTGTAAAAAGGTCGGGAAAATATGGTGTACTCATAAATGTAAAAGTATTGTATTCTGTCCACACAGAGGCGTGATAGACATGATACAGGTTTTGTTGTTAATTAAAGTTCAAAAAGAAAAGAGAGAAAAAGAACGCGACATTGAAGTAAATACATAATTTGCTTTAAAATACATTGTTGCTTAAGGTTACTAAACCATAAATGTTTTGCTTTATGTCAAAGTAAAACTATTTCTTTGTTCAAATTTTCGAGTTCAGGGTACAGAGCACAAGTACAAGAAAGTGTTGGTATCGTACTGGTCAGTTCTTATCAGAATTTATTTCTTTTGTAGTCCTAGTATGTCGGTGAAAGTATTTTAGAGGAGAAAAATCTTTTTACCCTTTTTTATACATGTGTAGTAAAATTGGTATTTTGTTTTACTGTGGGTGAAGAGTTTACTCTTGGTGAAGAATTCGTTTGTTTTCACTCTGGGTGGACAAGGAAAAAAGACGTTTCTTTTTGTCTCTGTGCACAATATGTAGAAAAGGAAAAAAAAATATTTTGCTATTAAAGAACAAGAATTTGTTTGTGAAGCATGGGATTTTTGTTTCGTTTGCTTTAAGGAATTTGTTTCCTTTTGATCTTAGAATAGGATGAGAATGTTTTTTGTTGATGTTGGTGTATTTAAAATTTTGTTTCCTTCTTTTCCCTGATACATGATATTCCTTTTCTGCCCTTGGTATAGAAGAAAAAAAAACTTGGGGCCGTATTCATAAAGCCACTTAAGTCGTTGCTATGCTGTTGCTAAGGCTAAATATATCTAAAGGAGATTCCCTACAACTATGAAATTTGGTCTGGAGGAACAGTCTTTGTAAGACTGTTCCTCCAGAGCAAATTTCATAGTTGTAGGGAATCTCCTTCAAAGAAATTTAGCCTTAGCAACAGCATAGCAACGACTTAAGTCGTTTTATGAATACGGCCCTTGGTGTCATAAGATGTTAATGGTTGTAATATGATGTAATGGTTGTTGTTGGTGTACTTATTTCCGATGATGTATAAAAATAATTCTCTGTACTCTTGATATAATAAACAAACGTTTCTTTTGCTATTAGTGAAATATAAGAAATTGTTCGTTTTACTTACGGTAGTGTAAAAAGTATTTGTTTCTTGCAAAATTTATCATTTATTTTCAATTATTTTGAAACACAAAATATTCAGAGTATATCCATTATTGTTTTGCTTTCTTTTTCAAATATCAGCTAACCGTTAGGGCCATATGCAGAGTCAAACTTGTTACAAAATTACCACTATCTAGACCAAAGCCACATTATATACCGTGTGTTCAACTTAAAAGAGAAATTGCGAGAAGGCCTAATTAACTAAGAATTCGAAGCCTGTCCCCTGTCACCATTCTGGGACAACAACGCTGCAATTTTCAGTTTTGCTTCCCTTCTCAATATGGTTCAAGTCTTAAGGGAAATAGTGTGTCACTCTTTGAGCAAATTCTTTCCTTTAAGAGTAGACCCATTTTTGAAAGGGCTTCGTCATCCAGGGAAGCAAACAGAATTTGGGCCACGACACGAGAAAACCAACAAAGTGGCATGTGCGCCCAGCGACGACTAAGATCAGGTTGGACAGCCACAGAGTCTGATCTTGGACTTTGCTGTGCGCTTAAAGGGTAGCTAAGGGTATTAGCTAGCTCCATGCGGACAGCAAAGATTCTGATCAGACTGGACGGACGTCCAGGCTGATCTGAGTCTTTGCTGGGCGCACGTGCCACTTTGTCGGTTTTGTCGTGTCGCGGCTCATTTATGAAAGTTGTTCCCCTTTGAAAAAATGATGGGAATCATAAAGGTATACATATACCCGCCTTAATGGAAAACAGTGCAGACCCTAAAAATCTGTTTTACGCTACAAGCCTGGTATATGGTTACTTTCGGAAATTGACGCTGTTACATTTAAAACACAAATACACTGCCAGTGATCCTGTTTTATATACAACCCCTTACTTAAGTGCTTGCATTTGGTGACTCGTGCTTCGTTTTGTCCCAGGCTATGTTGTAGTTATACATGGTTTGTCCGCCTGTACGAGGAGATAATCCACGAGCTTTAACGAGTGGATAATCTCCCGTACAGGCGGACAAACTATGGTATACCTATTTTATACCACCCTTACCAGTGTAGACCTTTCTTACTGCGAAATATTTCGTACTAAATTTGGCATTTTTGGGTAAGGGTGATATAAACTGGTTGTGTTGGACACAGCCTTTCAATATCACTCTCATTTTCCTAGTATGACTGAATTATTGTTGAAAGGGACGTAAAATCGCAAGTCGTCCATCATCCATCTGCACTGCTTTCGCTGAGCGTGCAGGAAACTAAAGCTCTTTCGTACTATACCGTTACACTTTTAAATTGCCTGCACTGATATAATGTTACAGGACCCAGGGGCTTTCTTCATGTTCAGCAAACCCGAACGCCCCTACCCAGACAAGGGCTGGTACCTTGACCGTTACGCCACCAACACAAATCAACATCTACTCCGCGGTCAGCCCATGACGTACCCATATTGTTGGATAGACACCCAGTGGAAGCGAGATCCACCTGAGCAGTACAACACAGCGAGGTTGGGCGGTGCAGAAAGATGGGGACCGGATAAAGTGGGTAAGTAGAGAGAAATTCTGAATGTCTACTTGAAAGCTAATAGCTCACTCTCTGTATAGAGAGTGAGCTATTAGCTTGCAAGTAGACATTTAGTCATCTTGGGGCGGGAGGGGGCGGGGGTTGGAGAGCGGGGGAGATAGACGACCAGAAAATCTAATTTTCTGACCTTGCCAAGAGGATAAAATGTAGATCCAGACCAGACTACTACAGAGTAGTAATGATGGAAGAACTAGTCATATTCTAAGACAAAATAGTCTACCAAACTTTATGAAAGTATAGGTCGACCCACTGTGGGTCAACCAAGTATTACTAAGTGAAAGGATTTTCCCTGTAATACTGACAGTAACGTTTTCCACATACCGTTATCTCATTTATTTATTTACTTACTTATGTTGCCAAATGATCTTCAACTAAAATTCTAACACAGTGAACCTATAGAAGCAGTATAGAAATTTCATGTTTTATTCTGCATCAGTTTACTGTTTCGGAGTGCTTGAGTCTAATTGCTGATGTCACGGGCAATACATGTATTTGACGATTTTTGTGATGTTTTGTTGACGTTTCTTGACGTTAAACGGTGTAAGGTCTTTTTTGTTTTTAATTATCATTATAAAATTGTCAGAAACGAACACTTTTCTGCGTTACAGTATATTCATTGGCAGGATCATGCACGCGCAGTCGAACAGCTTGTGAGAACTTAAATGAAAAATATTTTTTCTCAGCATTTTGAGTTTTTAATTCAGCTGCAGCAGTGAATTGTAGAGTAACAACGAATTGCAAAAACTCGCGCTCTGCGCTCGTGATATGATCTACTTAACCGATTTTTACACGGTGAATTATTCCTCAATAATTTACTTTAAGGCCCGAATTTTTCATTTTGGCGTCTGACACAGGGTTAACGCATACCCTGCTTTTCAGGTTCACGAACAATGCAGCATTTTAACCAAGCAGAAGATTCCAAACGGTTTACAAAGCCAGAGGTTTACAGACGACCAGCCACTAATCTTCCAGGCCAAATTGGAATGGATTACGGACGCCCATCGGTGGGGTATTATGCACCAAGAAATCCGAGTAAGTCTATGTAGATTTCAGCGGCCTACTCCCAATTTAGTTTGAACCTTCGTGTGCGCACATATCTTATTTGGTTATTTGGAACTATATAGAGGGATCTAGAAGGCAGAACTGAACCCATATTCGCTAGCCAAAGGTACTAAGTACACTACGTTCCTTACGTACGTAAGAAACGTAGTGGACTCAGTACCCTCGGCTAGCGAAGAGTACGTAAGGAACGTAGTGGACTCAGTACCCTTGGCTAGTGAAGATGAACTGAACCACTTGCTCGACTACACTGATGAACTTGCTTAAGGACCACAAAGAGCCAAAGGCGAGGGTTCTTTGCGTGTAAAACCAGTTTTTCAGTACTGACCGTTCGAAGATGCGGTTTATTATTATTGTCAAAGTTCGGCACCTTTCTTCTTTTGTTCTGAAAAGCTCAGATGATCAAATCTTAATTGTGATGCAATAGTTACACTGATGAACGGGTTTGAAAAAGACAGAGTAAGAGTATTCAATTGCTAAGGCTGTTGGGTTCTCTCCGTACATGCAGACGAACTATGCTCTGTCTTCTTTTTCATAGGCTAAGTTAGGGTCCGGTCGGGTAACTTCGGACATCGGGTAAATTCGGACATACCATTGCAAACAGTGAAAATCCAGATGAGAGGGCTCATAATGAGCCGTCTCATCAGGATTTTCACTGTTTGCTCAGTTAATGTTGTTTTAATTCCAAACAACTGATATATAAATGAAACAACGTCACAGTCCGAATTTACCCGCTGCCCGAATTTATCTGACTTTACCCTAACGTTTAAAACGTCAAAAAGGCAGACGACAAACTTGACGTCAGCACAGTTAAAAAAGAAAGAAAGAAAGAACTGTTTCATTCAAGCTATGTCAAAGACGAGGCAGCAAACAGTATAGATCCGAATGAGATGGCTCTGATCTTGATCTATGCTGTTTTTGCAAATTCAGTGATTTTCGTTTTAGGCGGGGTTTAAAGATTAAAGGATATTTATTGGCAAATTACATTTTGCAGATACTACCACGTGGTTTGGGTCCACAGTACCACTCAACAGAACAGCCGTGTTAGAAGATATTAGACCTAAAACTATGGCCGAATACGAACAAAAATGGCAGGCACAGAGAGCGGAAGTACATTCCAGAAAACACCAGTTCCCGGCTTACAGTGAATACACCGACAGACATTTACTCAGAACAAAAGTGGAACCATCAATGGTCACGTGAGTATAGATTTCTTGCTCAGAATGACATCAAAACTTTAAGCATCAAGGCCTTTTCTGATGAATCCCTTTGTGTGAAATTGAGGATAACTTGCTGTACAAAAGGCTTGTCTACCCATGAGCTATAATCGGCTAGTTTTTATTTTTTTTTAAAAATAAAAAAATGTACAAATAGAATATACTGGAATACAATCACCCTGCCTAACCTAATGAGAAGAGGACTCGTCTTGTGACAATTCATATTTTCGAAATCACGAGGAAACAAAGATTTTGTAAATTGAATTTCCCTGTAGGAGGCAGATTTATATCAGAATTATTTCATCTCCATATAGCAATTTTCCAGAAGACAGCATGATTATGTTGGACAAGGTGACTGCATACTTAAGGTTGTGACGATCACTGATTTGCGGTGGAGACAAAAAATCAGCTTAAAATGCTGAAAATACAACAGAACTTTCCAAAACTTAACAGATGCTTTCTTTATGTTGTTTGTCACAATTTCGAATTCCAAAATGTAGGGCTTGTTGATGTTAAAAAGAGTTTATTTTAGAAAAGAGCTAAGGGTAATTTTCTGCGCAAAAACTCTAAAAATTAAACAAACAATCATCGTTTCCAAATGTTTTTTTTTATTTAAAGGCACTTTAATGCATTAGAAAGGGCGTCCCAGCAGTTGTTTTTTTTCCAACACTTTCACACATTATCAGGCTGATAGATAAAAAAGAAGTAGCAAGTGTCCAATTTTTTTTTCAAATAAAAAAATAAAAAAATGGAAGTCTAATTTTTCAAGGTTGAACAATTTCACTTACACACCTGTCATGGTCACAGTAATAGAGTATTTATATGATATGTGTTATATAAGTGTACTTGCCTACCCTGTATTTACATGTAAGGAATGCATCCAGTGTGCAGCCACCTTACACATGGTGGAATATTTGAGCCGCGACACGAGAAAACCAACAATGTGGTTGTGTGCCCAGTGCAGACTCAGATCAGCCTGGGCATCCGCCCAGTCTGATCAGAGTCTTCGCTGTCCGCATGGAGGTAGCTTAGACCCTTACCCACCCTTTGAGCTCTGAACGAAGAGTCTGAACAAACCGGGCGGAAGCCCAGGCTGATCTGAGTCTGTGCTGGGCGCACAACCACATTGTTGGTTTTCTCGTGTCGCGGCTCATTTGATAATAAACGCCTGTTTTCATCTGGTCTGCCTTACAAGTTGAGAAGTATTTCGAAAAAAAATAATTTCCAGGACGCCCTTCTTAATGCAATAAAGTACCGTCTGAGCTGAGTACATTTTCAATGACGATATCGTTTTTAGATTTCTGCGCAGAAAATCACCTTTGGATCGTTCCTTATAAAAACATTTTTTTAAACAGAATATCACTCTATTTTGTATTCTTAACTGCATAGAACGATGAAATAAGATGTCTGCTTACTTTCTGGTAGATACGTTAATTTGTCATGGTTTTATTCGGATATTTGTATTTACTATATATCACCTCCTTAAATTTATGAATGTTTATATATGGTTTACCGACTGTACGGGAACTTAATAACTACCAATGTTTATTATGAGTGTCCTATAAGGAAACATAAATCATTATACTAGATCGAAATATTTTGGTAGATGATAGATTGATTATTCTGTGAAATTTTCAGAGGTCCTTTCACACCAGAATTATATATCAGGTAAAAAAGATATATGAATATACGCATGCTCAGATGTAGTTAGTATAACAGGCGCTTATCTTAATCCTGTTTCATGTTCAGTCTAACGTCTTGTCTTTTTATTAGAAAGTAGCTTACTAACTAGGGGTCAGGCTCCCTTAAACATACCTTACAAGCATAGAATACTTTCATTCTGTTTATCTTGGGATGTTCAGAGATTACCTCTCTGCCTTGTTTCTTGAAACTGAATGGGTAGACCTCGATGTTTTTCCGCAATTCCCTTTTTGATAAAAGGGACATCATTTGGGCTTTCCCATTTGCTTCCTTCGTCGACAGAGTCCTTGTAGAATGGAGTTTGCTTTTAGAGGGAAGGATTTGCTCTAGAGGAACGAATTCTTAGAAGAATTAAGTTTCTCTCAGGGGAGCAAATTTGTTCCTTTAAGGGCTGACGCCATTTAGAACGGAGGCAAAAACTTTTAAACTTTTAGTGCGTGGATCAGAGCCCTAGATAAGAGGAAGTATTTGGTGGTAATTAGGGATAATTTTTGTTAATTCTGGATAAAAACATAGGTTGTGACCCCTCATCTGAACCATCTCGACGAGACGGTTCAGATGAGGGTTTACAACATAGGGTTTTGATGAGAAATAAAAAAAATTATCCCTCAATTATCATCAAATACCCTTCTGATGTAGAGCTCTGGTGGATACTCTTTTAGCGATTTTCGTTTTGACTTCCTTCTCAGAGGGTTTAACTCGTAAAGGACATAATTTGCTCTTCTAGGAGCAAATTCTTTCCTTCAAGAGTAGACCCCATTTTGGAAGAATTCTGTCGTCCAATGAAGCTAACAGAAACTTAGAAAGTCACAAAAGTTGTTCCTCTTCGTAAAAAAATGGCATAGAAAACAGGAGGTTGTATCCATTACGCTAATATATCCTTGCATAGATTTACTTGATAACTTATTCTGTACGATTTGCTTTAAGCTTTATAATTAGCTAATTTGCTTATTTTTCGTGTTTGTATGCATCACTCAGTTACATATTTTGAGAAACCATTTCTGTATTATCCTATCTCTGAGTCCTGTGGCACAGAGTATATGAACATGTGAAGTTTAAGCTTAGCCAAAAAATCAGCCTAAAAATGACGAGCACCGCTTTGTTATGCCTACTTATACCACCCTTACCAGAAAACGCCAACTTTGGTACGAAATATTTCGCAATTAGGAAGGTCTACACGGGCAAGAGTGGTATAAAATAGATATACCATAGTTTGTCCGCCTGTACGGGAGATAATCCACTCGCTAAAGTTCGTGGATTATTGCCTCGTACAGGCGGACAAACCATGGTATAACTATTACATATTTCTTTGTAAGCAGAATGCCTTTTTTACCTTAGTAATCACTTTATGCTCGGCATGGAAGAACTGCCAAAATTAAATTGCTTGTAAACATGTAAATACACTACAGCCTATGGGAAAATCTTTTTATGGAATTACTTTTGACCCTCAGCTGTACCCAACATACAACAACACCTGCAAAAGAAAAACAACTACTATAATCACAGGGTATAATCGATTCCGCCAATTTTCGCTTCCTGCAGACACTGTCCGTCATATTTGGCTTCCGCCGAGACTGTCCGCGAACTCTTGCTTGCTGCAGAGACTACTGTACTCGAAAAATGGTTTCCTGCCGAAACTGTATGCGTGACTCTGCTTCCTGCCGAGAGCCTCGGCAGGAAGCAGAGTCACGCGGACAGTCTCTGCAGGAAGCCATTTATCATGTACAGAAGTCTCGGCAGGAAGCAAATTAGCGGAATCGATTATACCCTGTGATAATGGTTGCTACATAATCCAACAACAGATACAATACCTAAACTACTAACTTTGGGGCCTAGATAGAGCAAGAGTACGTCTCTCGCTCCACACCGCTGCAACACGGGGTCGGTACCCTGTGTTGATGTATGCGGGGTTCCCGATTTCTTGCACCACCTAAGGCAAATTAGTGCCCTCGAGAAGGCGTTCATATACTTAAATGAAATATTTTCGTAAACGAGGTGAAATAAATATGGTTCAAACTTATTTTGACCAGCTGAAGAAAAACAATACGAAAACAAAAACCAGGTCAAGAACAATTTTCTAGATCATAATACATGTACATGGTTGCCAATTTAAGACATGCATATTTTACGTATGCATGCAGGGTATGTCTTTTTTGAAATATGATTTAACTATGACTGAAAGTTCTGCTATGTAATGCGCTGGATGTTGTCCTACTTTGTCTCAATTCATGGACGCCAAATAGGTCACTCTGATTAGGGACACTACAGGACATGAACAAATGCATGCAGAATGTTTTAAATCTGTGCCAGTGGCTTGCACAGTGGACTACAGCCGCATTTTTATGATTGCAACAGTGCAATGATGCACATTCATGCTGAGCTCTATCTTAGAATAAAATTTTGTGAGTGTAGCAACAATGCTCTATCTCAGAAATTTTTTTTGTTCTGTTGTGTATCCATCAACGCTAAGCGTCATACCAAACGGCTTATTATCAAATGACGTCGCATTTGAAAGCGTAATAAAGCCATGCATTAAAAACGACAATCAACTAGTGGTTGAAATATGCAAATTACATCGTAGCGTATATATGCGTGGACGTCCATGAAAACGTCGCTTTTTCTAATGGCAAAATCGTGACGTTTTAGAGCGAATTTGCTAATAAAATGCGATTTTTGTGTCATATGTTAAATAGAATCTTGCATTCTCATGCCTGTATTATTGATTTTTTCTAAACATTTTGGGGAAAACTGATAAGATGCTCGGCATAGCCTCGCATCTGATCCTTTTCCCCAACTCGCTTAATAAATTCAATAATACATGAGCACTCATGTAAGATCCTCTGTTATATCACCGCCACATGATCGTATAGGTTCCATTTATAATCACAGATGTCCCATTAGTTGTTATTATTCAGTAGTTACCTAGAGAATGAACAACTTCTTTAAACAACTGCATGATAATCATGCAACTTATGGTGCATGAGTAAACTTTATGTTTTATTTTCGCATTTTTTTACAGACGGGAGTTAGGGCGCGTTTACACTAGCAAAGTTTCTATGTCACAGAAACTTTAACAAAGAAAGTATGACAAATATTTTGCGTTTACACGGAGCAAATTATTTGTTAAAGAAAATGTGCCATAGAATCTTTGTCACATAAACTTTGACAATGAAATATTTGCTGCAGTGTTCACACGACCAAATATTATTCGTCAAAGTTACCTGCAGCGATGAAACAAAGTCTTTGTCACATTTTCCACGCTTGTAGCAATGTTCTTTGTTACATAATCTTTAGCAAAGTTCTCCGTTTACACGGACAAATTTAATTTATCGAAGTAACTTTACCATATATATTTGTCAAAGAAACATTGTCATATTTTGGCATTTACACGAGCAAATTTTTCTGTGACAAACCTACTTTGTCATAGAAACTTAGGTCGTGTACACGTAAACGCGCCCTAACTTTTGTGATTTTCTCTTTGCTTGCTTAGGCCTTGAAACTCTTTCAAAGTGGACTCAAATCTTCAATCTTAAAAGGAAGACAAAAAAGACTCTACTGGAACAAATTATGACCGGAAAGATTTGAACCCCTTTGAAAAGGAAAACAATAAAGGAAAGGCAGAGTTCCTTCCCCTTCCCTTTAATATATGAGCCGCGACGTGAGAAAACCAACAAAGTGGTTGTGCGCCCAGCGCAGACTCAGATCAGCTACCCTTTAAGCGCTTAGCAAGAGTCTGATCAGCCTGGGTGGATGCTCAGGCTGATCTGAGTCTGCGCTGGGCGCACTACCACATTGTTGGTTTTCTCGTGTCGCGGCTCAATTATCTCGTTTGATGTGCTTTCTTTGATGTCTTTCGCTGTTAATCATTTTATAAATGGGCCGCGACACGAGAAAACCATCAAAGTGGTTGTGTGCCAAGCAAAGACTTAGATCAGCCTAGGAATTCACCCAGTCTGACCAGACTCTTTACTAAGCGCTGAAACGGTAGCCAAGGGTCTAAGCTACCACCATGCGGGCGGCGAAGACTCTGATCAGACTGGGCGGATGCCCAGGCTGATCTGAGTCTGCGCTGGGCGCACAACCACATTGTTGGTTTTCTCATGTTGCGGCACTAAAGAGTTCAATAGGGAAACGACTAAGAAAGTTTAACAACTATCTTGGTTGATTTAAAGTCTGTTAGATATCCTAGCAAGTGCCATAGTCATAAAAATTCGGCGGAGGGTATGGCCATTCAGACAAGACTATTGGGAGGGAGAAGGCGGGATAGTTAATTGAGAATTACATATAATTTTTTCAAAGGAAGGAATGTTTGTAACAGAAATTATAATTGAGCCGTGACATGAGAAAACCAACAATGTGGTTGTACCCCCTGCGCAGACTCAGATCAGCCTGGGCATCCGCCCAGTCTGATCAGAGTCTTCGCTGTCCGCATTGAGGTAGCTTAGACCCTTAGCTTCCCTTTAAGCGCTTAGTGAAGAGTCTGATCGGACTTGGCGGATAACCAGGCTGATATGAGTCTGTGCTGGGCGTACAACCACATTGTTGGTTTTCTCGTGTCGCGGCTCAGTTATATTTCGCAAAGGGAGTCAGTTGACTTCCTTTTACATGTCTTTCCACTTAGGTTTAATGGCCAGGGAATGTAATAATGTCTTCTATTCTGTACTCTGATTAACAATAACCTTTAGTTGCATATGGAAGCGGCGGTAGTGTAGTGTATAATGCGCTGAATCCAGGGTTTGCGGGTTCGATCCCCCGCTTCTCCGGTCTTTTGGATGAGATTTTAAACGGAGATTCCGTCTCAGTATAACTTATGTGTTGGCGGGGTGTTGAACCCGAGGTCGCCCACCCAGTCACTAAGTTGAATACCCGATGGTAGTCTGATAGTGTGATCCCTGGGTTGCAACTCCCCCGTTAAAACATTGACATATGAGCCGCGACACGAGAAAACTAACAATGTGGTTGTGCGCCAAGCAAAGACTTAGATCAGCCTGAGCATCCCCCAGTCTGCTCAGGCTCTTTGCTAAGTGCTTAAAGGGTAGCTAAGGGACTGAGCTACCTCCATGCGGACAGCGAAGACTCTGATCAGACTGGGCGGATGCCCAGGCTGATCTGAGTCTGCGCTGGGCGCACAACCACTTTGTTGGTTTTCTCACGTCGCGACTTATATGCAGTAGACTCCTTGCTTTCAGTCTTTGGTGGAAGATTGTCAATTAACACTGTGTTGTAGAACCTCATGTATCAAATAATAACTGCATGCTGTAACAGCAAAGCAAAGTCAGTATCACACTAAACAGAAAACAGTATGCCATCAACAGTAGACTTTATGTAGTAGACATTTATCAGTAGACAGTAGACAGTACAAAATGCACGTCCAACCATCTAATACCTAGTTGACTTTTCTATCCATATAAATTGGATTATTTCATTTATTCTTTTTAGCAGTACATGTACCTGGGCCCAGGTTCACAATCGTTCTTAAAGTTAAAGACCACCTTAAAGTAAAGGTGGAAAATTTAGTCCTCAGAAAATCCATATTCAAATCATATTAAAAATTGCAGTTTTTGCATGAATCTACTGACATTAATACGAAAGAAAACTTAAATACATTTAGTTTTTGTAAGCTTTTATTTACACGTGAAATTTTACACCTTAACTTTAAGATCGTCCTTAAGTTTAAGGGATGATTGTGAACCTGGGCCCTGGTTTTTATGCCCTTTTATGGGACGCTATGCATTAATAGTTAATTAACCCGCATGTGCAGTGTCATCGTCATTCAAAGCATTTAACAATTACGCAGAAGCAGTATGCTTTGAGCACATACAACTGGGCCCAGTTGTTTAAAGCATCGTTAGCCTAACGAGCTCGTTAAGAGTTCAGCTCGTTCAGTGTTTCACGACTTTATAATCAAATACATTGATATTTTTTTATGAAAAAATGTGAGAAGCTTTTGCAGTACAAAAGCTTCTCACATTGTTTTCAACAAAAAAATATTGTTTTCAACAAAAAAATATTTAATTCTTTTCCTTGATTTAAGGAAAAGAACCAAATAAGTATTATTGCTTTCGTTCTGATCCTTAAGCTTGTATTGACGACACGTTGTACTTTGTCATGTTTACGAATAAAATATGTTTAAACTAACAAAAAATATTGGCATATTTGAGATATTAACATTTGAAATTTTAACAAAACGTTGACTAACGACATCGTTAGTTTTGAACAACCGGGCCAAGGTCTTTGCGCATGTACACAGTCAAATTGGCGGACAACAGTACACAGTAATCAGTAAACAGCTAACAAAAGATAAGACACAGGGAGGCCCTGGGATGGTATTTAGGAATATAATATGACGTATACTTAAGCATGTTAAGGAAAATGGATTACTTTTGAAGAAAGTAAATAAAATTTTAGTCATACTGCGATGCCGGGATTCTGGATTGTAGGGATATTTGACGTTTAAACGATAAGTTTCCAAATATTTTCAGGTTTTCCGGGGACGTTTGGGACCGTTCCCTCCCCCATCCCCACCAACACTTCCAGGGCCTCACAGGGGGCACCTGCGAGTACAAAGTAAAGAGTCTGATGGTGATCATGATCTCGGGGGCATGGTTAAAGTAAATGTTGCAGTGAACTGTCGAACATAAAATGCTGTTCCGATTGAGGTCATGGGTTTTCCAAGTTGCACAATTATTTTTAGGCAGTATAAAATTAAAGTTAAGGCTACATCGCATATGAAATCATCATCTTTATAATACCATTAACTTCCTATATTACAGATTACGGAACCGGAAGCGGTATTTGGAAGAACAGGCAGCTTGACGTCAGAGTGTTGTAGGCTATTGCAGTGCATGAAATGTTTGTTCACGTGTTTGTCCGAGCGAAAGAATCGGGTGAATGTTGAAGCTGGAAGTGGAAAAAACTCTTTGGCGTATCTGTGCCTAAGATTCTTTGGAAACGAAAACAATAAGTGCTTACGTAGAGTCCACTGGTGTTTACAACAGCTGGATGCAGATCCTGACAGTCAGATCCTTCATGACTGAATTCAGAGGAACAACAATGAGAACGAGCATTTTTTCCAGACAGTCAGATCCTTCATCCATACTATACAGCGACTCAACATTGTTATATAGAGTTAGGTAACTTAGGACAGCAGGAAAATTCGGACATTGACATTATTTCCTTTATATGTCAGTTGTTTGGAATAAAAACAAAAATAACTGGACAAACATTGAAAATCCTGATGAGACTGCTCATGATGAGCCGTCTCATCTGGAATGGATTTTCACTGTTTGCAATGGTATGTCCGAATTTACCAGCTGTCCGAAGTTATCCGACTTCGACCATATTTGATGTTCATTAAATATAATATGTTTTTAAGAAGAAAGACCTTCTGTCGCTTCGCTCTATCCGAGCCTGTTTTATCAAAACACGATTAAATGAAAATTAAATGATAGGAGACATAGAATAGTACTCGCTATTTTAGGAAAAGAAATGCATGATAACGACAATCAAAGGACACAATTAAGGTTGATGGGTATACTTTCAAGGGAAGTAACTCTACCATTTTCAGTTTTGCCTCCCTTCTAAACTGGGGTCAACTCTTAAAGCAAAGACTTTTCTTTAGGAGCAAAATGCTTGTCTTTAAGAGAACCCAGCGGACACATGACGTCGAAATGACGTCGTGCTGACGTCGATGTGACATCACCACGGCGCATCGACGTCAGCACGATGTCATAACGACGTCATGATACCGCTGGAAAGACCCTACTGTAGGGTTCCGTGACCAAGGAAAGACAACAGGAAGTAAAAAAATCATTCCTTTAGTAAAAACGATGAAAAATGTTGAGGTTTAGCTATTCACCCTAACTATAAATAATATAGTTCAAGGAGGAAAATGTGTGTCAAACAACTATTAAAATATGTAAACGCATGTTATTTAAGTAAATGAGCCGCGACACGAGAAACCCAACAAAGTGGTTTTGCGACAAGTGTAGACTCAGATCAGCCTGGACACCCACCCAGACTGATCAGACTCTTCGATAAGGGCTTAAATGGTAGCTTAGGGTCTATGCTACACCCATGCGAACAGCGAAGACTATGATCAGACTGGGTGGATGCCTAGGCTGATCTAAGTCTGCGCTGGGCACACAACCACTTTGTTGGTTTTCTCGTGTCGCGGCTCAATTTTCTAACTGCCATTGTGTGTTTCAGTGGTACAGCCCAAAATAGAGATTATACTCAGACAGTATAGTGATCATTTTCTAACTTTTTACTATTTATTACCAGTATAATTATTTAATTTTTTATTGTTATAAATGTACATGTATTTTGTAATTATGTTTTGATACAACCTTAATACTGTTGTTAACAAAATGTGCCTTGAACATACGAAAGTCAGTCAATATAAGCCAAGATTACTTTCAAAATAATCATGCATGTCTACTCCAAGAATTCAGTGATTTATAATGGACTGTTTTACTGCCTGGTACGATTGTATATTGTACACTCTGACAATAACTATACATTCATCGCAAACGGGCCAAACTTGTGTAAATTCCATTAATATAAATCTAATATACTGGTCATTAGCCTGGCTCCAGTCGAATCTGTATGTTACTCTGGTGGTCAGATTCTATGTTCCTTTGCAGAGGATATATTGAACATAGGGTCTGAAGCCAGACTAACTGGTCAATCATGTACTTATCGTAGCAAATGTTACACAGTATAACTGGCCGAAGCCGGTAAAATATTGAATGACCCTCGTATGTTATCCCACGGAAGGCATTGTAGTGTTAGAATTAGAATAGAACTAGACGAATTATCAGCATTAATCCATCAGCATTATATAGCGAATATAGACTACTGCTATTATTTGTAATATTTGGACTACGTGTCGTATGCATTCAGTTATAAGACGGGGTTTCCCTGCCAAAACAGTTCCAAACATCTAGATCCGTCTTATAAGACGGATCTAGATCTTTGGGGTGGTTTTGGAAGAGAAAAAAATAGCTGAAATACACAATACTGATTGATTTTGCATATTTTCGGTAATTTTTGAGGATAAACTTCCGTCTAATTACCAAATTAATACTGTAACTATCTGGATAAAGGACTCAGTTGGAAAACATGCAAACCTAAATTTATTTTAAAGCCATCAACATTGATCAACATTGAAATCTAGTAGATCTATGATCTACGAATAGGCGAATAGGCGAACACCTGTGATGTACGTCATTCGAAATATGACAACTTGAACAGAGCATACCGTCGGACATTTATTCGGAATATCAACGAAGTGTCTCTATTTTTTTTAACTTATCTGTTTTCGTGCCACACAAATTTCTATATTACCCTCTTTGAAATATCAAAATTGCATTTAATTTAAGCAAACTGAGTGACGTTATTAGAAAAGGAACCATATGGCGTATACAGCTGCAATGACTCAGATCATTCAATCTATGTATCTTCACAGAATGATGAGAGTCTTCGTATGGCAAGCCAAATAAACAATAAGTCTTTAAACCTAGGTTTGAGCTGCAAACTTGTGTTTCAGATGTTCGATCCTAGGTTTAAAATTTCAGTTCTAGGTTTTAATCATTCAAAATCAAGTTTTGACAATTTTATTTCTTAAACCAAGTTTTCAACACATTTGAAAATACTCACTCGTTGAATGTCTCAAACCATGGACTGTTTATTGATCCTAGGTTATAAAATTTCAGTCGTAGGTTTTAACTTTTCCAAACCAAATTTCGAAATTTCAATTCTTAAACCACGTTTTAAACATTTAGGGCTGAACCTAAGTTTGAAAATCCCACTCCTCGAAATACTTGATTGAATCCATGGTTTAAGTTTTTCAAGGCCATGGTTATTTTTAGTACTGAGGTTTTGAAAGTTTTCAATCGAAGTTTTTAAATATTTAAAACATGGTCATATTGAAACTAGGTTTGAAGTTAAAGCCGTCAATTTTTGAAACTAGGTTTATAAGTCAAACCTACGTCTGAAAATTTGAACCGTAGGTTTTAGGTTCATACCTAGGTTTGAAGTTTTTAAACCTACGCTTGGAGACTTTTAGTGCACATGGCTTGGCATAGTCTTCGCTAAAATAATATCGACGCATCAGCATCCGAGTAGAAAAGATGCTGATTAGGCTCAGTGCACAGATGCCAGATCTGATCTTCGCTGTTGGCATATGTCATGCCCAAGCAGGCCTATCTGATGTTATGCCTAGCAGGCACACGCTGTTTAACCAACATCGATTCATCGTTGATTCTACGTCATGGCGTTGAATAAACGTTGGCTCAATGTTAATTCAACCGTGTCTGCCCAGTAGGCAGAGAGTTAGGGGATAACTGTATTGAAATTTGTCATTTGGGGAGGTAAATCGTCGGTTTTATGGTCGGAAATTTCGTTTTACGGCGACGCGCCAGCGGAGCCGTAAAACGCAATTTGCGACCATAAAACCGACGATTTACCTCCCCAAATGACAATTTTCAATACGGTTATCCCCATTCTAATGCACTTTTCTCATTTTCTCCTTTAAAAATGTGCTACTTTGCACCCATTGCAAACGCTTTCAGCGACGTAAAACCATACATCAACCAATGAGAAGTGACGTTACGTAATGACGTCGGATTTGCGACAGTATATCGCAGGATATACTGTCGCAAATTTTTGACGTTATCCAATCAGACGTCACGTTACATACGTAAGTGCATTAGAATGTTGAATCAGCATTGACTCAATGTTGATTCAACGTCATGACGTTGAATCAACGTTGGTTCAATGTTGATTCAACCATATGTATCCAGTGCGATGTCTCCTACCTATTTACGCGACCTGGCCCTGTTTTTTTTCTTCTTAAACTTTGTGCATATTGCATATTCAAGAATCTTTTCAGTGTAAATATTATGTTTGATAGAATATTTCTTATAAACAAGATGACTGTTTATAAACAGGTTTCGTTGTTGTTATTGTTTCTGCCTTATTTCATTTTCTTTGGAAAACTCTAGTTTTGATTGATTGATTTGGGTTTAACGGCCCTTTGAGACAGTATCTCAGTCTATATTGGGAGAGAGGGAGAAAGAAAAGAAATAATAGGCGAGAGAAAAAATGTCCAGACAGCCCCTACCCGCACCTACTGCAAGCACAGTAGGCCCTTGCCCTGCAATGTTCCAAATCAGTTGACGCCCGTCATTCGAAAAAGCCTGAGTAACAAACTTACGTTACTGTTGTCAATGTATGTATATCTTCTTTCCCTTTTGGTTTTCAGGGCGGGATATGGGATCTGGTTGTATAAGTTTCTGATCATTGCTTAGCTTTTAACTGATGGCACGAAACAATCACGGGGTAACTGACATTAAAGTCGACCTAATAACTAAAGACAGGCGCCGTGGTCGAGTGGTTAGAGTGGTAAGAGACGCTCGGTTATAGTGCAGAAAGTCGCCGGAAGGTCGTGAGATCGCGCCAGGGTTTCGCCATCCGACGACTTGGCAAATCTCTCTCTCTCTCTCTCTCTCTCTCTCTCTCTCTCTGTCACCCTTAGCAGTAAGTGGGTACCTGCTTCGAGTTAGGGAAGGATAAGGCAGCGAAAGGAGAGGGATGGGCTCTGCCTTCAAGTTTAAATGCTGTGCCCAAGTGGGCCTCTAACCCCAACTGCCCCTACGGCTATTAGGCTACGGGAAACCTTAACCTTTACCTTTTTAATACCTTAATGGCTTACTATTTTATCAGCAGGCCCAATATCTTTCTATAATCTTAGTAGGGCAAGGGGCAGCAGTGCATGCATCAAGTGCTGAATGGGACTGGCTTGGATTTGTTTTAAGTACTCGTCTATCCTAATTCGCTTTTCTTTCTTACTTTCTGTAAGGTGACACTATATAGACTGAAATACTGTTTCAAAAGGCCGTTAAGCCCAAATCAACCCACTTATACACCAAATAAGGCGCCCGAGTGAAGTTTTTCTGTAGACCGCTGCCTGGCTACATACCAGCAGGCTTCTGATAGTAGCGCAGCGGCAATAGCAATACTTCAGAAGACAGCCCCTGATACTAGCGCAGCAGCAGAAGCGCTACTTCAGAAGGCAGCCTCTTTCAACAGCGCAGCGGCAATAGCGCTATTTCAAAAGACATTCCCTTATAGTAGCGCAGCGGCATTAGCGCTACTTCAGAAGACATTCCCTTATAGTCGCGCAGGGGCATTAGCGCTACTTCAGAAGACATTCCCTTATAGTAGCGCAGCGGCAATATCGCTATTTCAAAAGACTTCCCCTTGTAACAGCGCAGCGGCAATAGCGCTACCTCAGAAGACATCCCCTTAAAGTAGCGCCGCGGCAATAGCGCTACTTCAGAAGACAGTCACTTATAGTAGCGCTGCGGCACTAATGCTACTTCAGAAGACATTCCCTTAAAGAAGTGCAATGACATTAACGCTATTACAGGAGACAGCCCCTTTTAGTAGCACAGCGGCAATAGCGCTACTTCAGAAGACATCCCCTTATAGTAGCGCAGCGGCAATAGCGCTACTTCAGAAGACATTCCCTAATAGTAATGCAGTGGCATTAGCGCTACTACAGAAGACAGTTCCTTTTAGTAGTGCAGCGGCAATAGGGCTACTTCAGAAGACATCCCCTTATAGTAGCGCAGCGGCAATAGCGCTACTTCAGATGACATTCCCTTATAGTAGTGCAGTGGCATTAGCGCTAGTACAGAAGACATCACCTTTAATATAGCAGTGGAACTGTGCGACTTTAGAAGTCATCACCTTTCAGTAGCTCAGTATTTTATTCATCCCACAGTCTTCAGTCATAGCTCAGTTGCCAAAATTCGAAAGGGGGGTGGGGGGATATCAATAAGGTTGGTTTTCTGCATCCTACCAAAGTTTTATTTTTTTAACTGATGGTATACTCCAATGTGTCTAGTTTATTGAACCATATGTGACTTTGGTCGGACAATCGGTTGATGTGACCAGAATTTCACAATGACCTAGTTTTCATGGTTCACTGAACACATAACCTTGCTTGGAAGATGGTTTTCATTCAATTTTATGACCTAGAATTACGAAACTTTGGTCAAGTTACTATTTTAACTTTTATATTATGCCCCACACCCCCGCAACTAAAGGTGAGGGAATACATATTGGCTTCAGTGCGGATCTCGTTGGCGTCTGCATCTGTGTCTGTGTCACATATTAAGTCCTTCTGTGACCTTGGAAACAAGGTCAAGGTCATCGAAATCTGACCACATCTTAAGCTTGTCATAATGATATATCCATGCAAGTATTGTGGAGTTGCTCTTATTGTTTCAAATTTAATAAAATGATTAACAGAACATCCTAAAATGTGTTTCCATATCATTTTATTTGGATTGATTTTAACATATGATTTCAAAATGACTTCCTTTGACATCCAGCATTTTTTTGGTCATTTTTGTCCTCTATTTTCAATATTTCTTGGCGTTTCTGCTAAATAAACTGACCAGTAATCATCAAACGCATGTCAAGGAAGCACATTGACCAGGACAATCGGATGATGCTACCAGAATTTCACCATGACCTAGTTTTCATGGTTGACTGAACACATATACTTGCTTGGAAGATGGCTTTCATTCAACTTTATGATGAAGGGAAACGTATTAGTTTTAGTGCATATCCCGTCGTCTGTGTCGTCGTCGGCGTGACAGTTTGTACCCACTATATTTCTTGAATCAAACAGTGGAATTTTACCAAACTTGCATCTGTGGAATTTGATCTAGCTTGCTTGGTTATACAGTTGGGATAAGCCAAACAGCTGCTTCGGTTTTGTTTAATTTGGCCCCATTTTCAAGGTCACGGCAGGTCTTAAACTGTTACATTTTCTGCATCGGAATAGGCGTGACAATTTCATGTTCCTACGATATCTTTTGAAACAATAAGATCAATTCCACAATACTTGCACAGATATATCATTATGACAAGCTTAAGAGGTGGTTAGATTTCGATGACTTTGACCTTGTTTCCAAGGTCACAGAAGGACTTAATATGTGACACAGACACAGATGCAGACGCCAACGAGATCCGCACTGAAGCAAATATGTATTCCCTCACCTTTAGTGGCGGGGGTGTGGGGCACAATATAGCAGTTAAAATAGTAACTTGACCAAAGTTTCGTAATTCTAGGTCATAAAATTGAATGAAAACCATTATATCAAGCAAGTTTATGTGTTCAGTCAACCATGAAAAGTAGGTCATTGTGAAATTCTGGTAACATCATCCGATTGTCCTGGTAAAGGTGCTTCCTTAAAGGCCCCATTGCTCTATCAGCGTGAAAAATTTTATCATGAGGTATCACTGCAAGCTTCTCAATATAGTTTCGTCAGTGTAAATAACCGTGATTAGCCAGTTTTAAACAAATAAAACATCATTGAGTTTCACATAAAAAGGGTTTGAAAACTTATTTGGGTCATTTTAGTTCGCAACTAAAATGACTTACTTTCGATTTCATTAAGATGAATAAAATGGTAAAAATACAATGTACAGCCGTGGAGTCCCAATCGCTACCCCCTTATGTTTATATAGCATTGCCAGACGGGAAACCAGAACAGGAAAATTTAATTTGTGGAGCGATTTGTTATTTTTCAAAAACTTGTAATCTCTACTTTTTGTCAGTTATATGACTCAATATATGCACATCAACCAATGTTTTATTACCAAACGTGATTGTTGAGCCGCCTTTTACAATGATTTGAGTTTAGACGTTTTTACCACTGATAGGACTATGGAGACTTTAACATGAGTTTGATGATAACTGGTCAGTTTATTTAACAATGATGCCCAGAAATATTGAAAATTGAGGACAAAAATATAAAAAAATGCTGAATGTCAAACGAAGTCTTTTTTGACGACATATTCTCAAATTAAACCAAAAGAAATGATATCGAAATATAATTTAGATGTTCTGTTAATCATTTTATTAAATCCTGTCTGTCTGTTGTACTCTTCTACCAAATGAGAATGTTTTAACATGACAGGCTAAAACCATGTTGGATTACCCCACCCACTTCTGTGGACCCATAGCTCAGTAAGTAGGGCCTTCCGACCAAAGTCACATATGGTTCAATAAACTAGACACATCGGAGAATACCATCAGTTAAAAAAGATAAAACTTTGGTAGGATGCAGAAAACCAACCTTATTGATACCCCCACCCCTTTGTGTTATTATCTTTATGACAATACTTTAGACTTTTTGATCAGACATTATCAGACCAACTCCCTACAGGGTCAGTGCGACCAGGTGGAAACAAGTTGATCCTGGGAACTGGGAAGGGTCACAAGCAGTGCCCGGGTTGAGCTGAACCAGGCATATTGTCACCTTAATAAATGGCCTGAGAATGTCACATCAATGCTTATTCAGTGTTACTGCACCTTAATTTCTGGAAGCAATACATCCAAATATTCCTGACACATGACAACCATTTACAAAAATATCCTTATGCAAGGGCGGCCCGAAGGGCCCGGGATCGCAGGGCCGAAGGTCCCTGGGTCAAGGCTTTCTTGGCGGTGCTGTTCATTACTGAGCCATCTTGGCGGTGGCCCCGAATTCTTTCCAATTGTAGCACTGCTTACTATCAAGCATGATCTAATCAGCTCTTTACTGATGACACAAGACACTAGGCAGCCATCACGGCCGAAGGCCGCTAGGACATCGCCCCCTACAGGGTCAGTGTACCAGATGAAGTAAAGTTGATCCTGGGAACTGATAAGGGTCACAAACTATGCCCATTTTGAGCTGCTGTACTAAAGGGGGAAATCGTCGTAAGTGGCACTAATGCCGTTGCGCTACTAGAGGGTGACGTCTACTGAAGTGGCGCTAATGCTGCTGCTTCTACGGGGGGGGGGGGAGTCTTTTCGTGATTTCTTACATGAAAGAATAACCCGTAGGTCAAACCCCGTGCTGTGAGGATGAATGGTTGACTGCTCCCTTCACGGTTGCGGTTGTTTCACAATTTTTCCCAGCCCTTATACAGCTGAGAACTACTGTCTCTTCCAATACACAAAAGCCCCCTGATAAAATTATCAGATATGATCGAATCTGAGTATGGAGGGAGAAATAACTTCAGAATTAAGTTTGTTTGTCCAGTGCTGCAATTGACCCATAATTATCCGATGGCCTTTTTATCACTGAACGTAATGAAAAGGTGTATCGATAAAAGATTAAACAGTTCGCTTTAGAAACTGCGTTCCTTTCCAACGGGTATATGAACCGCATAAGTTCGAAAATATTTGTCCGCCGGTCAACAACTAAATAATATTACACTGCTCAAAAGAAGTTTGGATCAACTTATTTTTGCCATAGAACTGATTCAAAATAACCTTTTTCATTTGAATAATATAAATAAGAAATGGATGGAAGCGTCCTAGTGACAGGTTAAACTATTTATGTCTTACGTAGGAGATAGGAAGTCCTACGTAGGACTTAGTAACTCCTACGTAGGATTTATCAACTCCTGCGTAGGACTTATTAACTCCTACGTAGGAGTTAGTAAGTCCTACGTAGGTGTCAGAATGTCCTACGTTGGACTTACTTATTATATCCTACGTAGGTACTGGTAAGTCCTACGTAGGTGTTAGTAAGTCCTACGCAGGAGTTGGTAAGTCATACGTCGGACTTATTATTTCATACGTGGGTGTTAGTAAGTCCTACGTAGGACTTATTATCTCCTACGTAGGTGTTAGTAAGTCCTAAGCAGGACTTATAATCTCCTACGTAGGTGTTAGTAAGTCCTACGAAGGACTTATTATCTCCTACATAAGATTTGCTATCTCCTGCGTTGGAGTTGTAAGTAAGTCCTACGTAGGATTTATGATCTCCTGCGTAGGTTTTAGTAAGTCCTACGTAGGACTTACTAACACCTAAGTAGGACTTTTTATCTCCTATGTATGAGATAAATATTTTTTTACTTGTCGCTTCCATAGAAATGAGACATATTGATTCTGGAGATGTTTCATAAAATTATCTATCCTTGACCTGTAGTCTTCAAGATTTCATGCTTGTACAACAGTTAAAAGTATACTCCCTCGTATTTCATTACCAAATAATCACAAAATTATGAAACTGGTTAGTTGTATGCAACACAATTAAGACTTGTACAAACAATCTTCAGCGAAAAGATCTTTGTTACGGAGGCAGAGACGAAATATCTGTACATACTCTTCTTGAATATTCACGAATATTTTGTCGTCACACATTGATTGACTCCCACATGGCAATAAAAGGCATTTCTGCAAGTGTGTTTTGAATTTTATGATTGGTGGAGTAAATAACTAAACAATAGCATTAACCTCTAATCCGTGCACGCGAGGTCATTTCAGCCAATAACTGTACGAATGCGATTAAAGAAAGCTCTTATAATTTATTCATGATATAACTTTACGCTGATTAACTATGATTGCTGGGCGTACCCAGTCTTCATTTTTAGCGGGCATGGCGGTCCGCTATTCCCGCCAATGCATTTATTTTCTTAAATTCTCCTACTTCCAGTGATCATCACAAATTACAAATTTGGCAGATAAAAGTACTTTTACTGGCGATCATTATCATGCCTAGGATATAATTTTTCGTGAGAAATTTTAAAGTTATTAGAAATATTGAGGGGATATATATTTAAGTCAACCATAGCGCCGACCTTTATTTCTCTCAAAGCCGCTATATGATTCTTAAATCTGGTACTGAGTGGTGCCTACCATAAACACTGGGTCGTACCTAGTGGGAACTTCATGCCACACCCAATCGTGCTTAATCCCCTAAAGGGTCGTCTAGGTGTTTACATTTTAATATTTCACATTATCTCTCGTCTATACGCAACTATTACTGCAGTTGTGACCAATTTCAGAATGAAAATACCCATGTGAATATCGAAATTACGTTAATGTGGTAAAAATCTCAATATGTGAACCAAGAGAACCAGTAGTTAGTGCAGTTAGTGAGGAAACCACCCAGCAGGAACACGAAGTCGAATCAACATTGAATCAACCTTGATTCAACGCCGTGACGTTGAATCAATGTTGGTTCAACCTTGTATGTCTCAGGCGGTGAAGTCGCTGGAGGCAGCTGCGTATTGCTTATCCTCATAGACACATTCTAAAATGTGTGTGCAAACAACAAAAGATTTTATCAGACTGCACACAGACGCATGCTTTACCGTTTATAGTAAGTCTGCTGTTCCCTTATTTGCGTTAAAGAAGCCGTTATTTAGATGCTCATGCTGATACTAACCTTTGTTGCACACAACGTTGAATCAAAATTCAATCAAAGTTAATTCAATGTTCATTCAACTGTGTTTACTTTCCGCTAGTTGAAGAAGAGTTGTATTGGGAACACAGTTTTGGTTGGTCCTGTAAACTACTACTTGCGGCCATAATGTTGTATACATTGTAAAAAATTATATACTGAACATCACAAGAAAGGCATACAACCTTTACACCCAATTTATTTGAAGGTATAGGTATATGCTCTAATTTAGATATTTTAAGTCATTTTGTTTATGATATTCCGACGGAATGATCACCTTAACACGTCGATATTCCATAAACTTTAGAGACCAGAACGTTTGCTTTTTTGATGGGGTTACATTTAAAGCCACAATACTTTCAGGAGCTGAATTTTTAATTCCATAAAATGCTCAGCCAATTATTTTCTCCAGACATAATGTCCTCAGCAAGGGTAAGAAACAGCGAAAACAAAAATCAAAGCAATCGAGCCCTGCGTTTTAGAGAAACAATCAGGTGAAAGTTGGCTGTAGAAACAGTAACACTGGCTTAAGATTTTATTTCCATAGACCTTTTAACACCCTGTATTTCTTGAAAAGAACAGAAACCATTCATACGAAGAGGTTAAATGAATTTACAAGAGTTAAATAAAAATATTTGCAAAGAAATATTTCGTAGCACTGCAGAACTTTTGATGTTATTGGACTTCCCAATTTGTTATTTGTTTTATTGCAAGGGAGATAATTTGACAAGTGTTTAACTTCAAACTGCTTTCATGTTCCTAGGAAGAATACCATGGTAATAAAACCGACGGGGTTTTCAGAACCACACATTAGAGTCGCGTTTTGAAAACAATTTGTTATACTGCCAAAGGAAAGACAACTCTTACAACGATTTTGAATGTTTCACGATACATTGAGATAACTCTTTAATCAAGGTTTAATTTTGCAAGAAGCTAAGTTTATATTGTTGGCAGACGTCAGTTGTGTTTTCTGCTACCATAAATCAGCTGACAGAAGAAAACTGAACCTAAACTTGTAGGCGTTTCTTTTGATGTTCATTATACATTCCGTCAGTTGAAATAGAACTGTTTTGGGAACGCAGTTTTGTTTGGTACTATAAACTAATACTTGCGGTCACTCGTATAGATATATATTCTGCTACTTATTTGTTTGCCGATCAGGATCAAGCAAGGTATACTGCTTTAATTATTTCTATACGTTGAATACTTTCAAATGTGTTTTCATCGTAGAGTAGCAATGTAGGCCTAAATTTTTAATGAAACTGTATGCCGTATGTGCAGTTTTAGCTGTTTAGTATACACCATGAGGATTCAAGTCTTATCAAACCTAACGCCAACACGACCGTATAATGTAAGTTATGTTGTTGTTTTTTTCTTCGTAGCAAACCGCTGCCGCTGGCGATAAGGACTCTTGCCCTGCGGCACGCGATAAAAATATGCTAACCATATGCATGCAACCAACAAAGACACAGATCAGCCTACGTGTTCTCACAGTCTGGTCAGAGCATTTGTGATTCGCACACACAGTGTAAGAAACCAGATAGAAAGGAGGAAGGGGGATTATTGAATCTTCAATATAACATATGAGCCGCGACACGAGAAAATCAATAAAGTGGTTGTGCGCCCAGCGCAGACTCAGATCAGCCTGGGCATCCGCCCAGTCTGATCAGAATCTTCGCTAAGCGCTTAAAGGGTAGCTGAGGGTCTAAGCTACCTCTACGCGGACAGCAATGGCTCTGATCAGACTGGGCGGATGCCCAGGCTGATCTGAGTCTGCGTTGGGCGCACATGCCACTTTGTTGATTTTCTCGTGTTAAGCTAATTTTTTTTGCGTGACACGGCTCAATTATACTTTTGTGATAACACATATAAGAACCGCCTGGAGAAATAAGAGAAAGTAGCGCTGAGCCCTGGTACAGCAACGTATCAAAATTGTTTTACGATGAAGTCGATATAGGTAATATAAAGAATATCAGTCGGTTTATGGGTTTTCCTATCCATCCATCGGTTTTTAATGTTACCAGGCACCATAGGCACATGGAGGCAACGCCATGTATTTTGCCTGTCAACTTTCAGTCATTTTTTTACATATATTGATCATTTCGCTGGTCTTTCTTCATTTTTATTTTTCTGTCTGTCTGTCTTTCTTTGTACGCGTGTTTTGTCTGCGATCGACCTTTTCATATCAATGACTGTTTTGTCTATGAGCGACACTCTGTCTTATCTCTGTTGTTTTTTTCTTTGTATATATGACTGTTTGGCCAACTATGAACATTCTTCTTCTCTTTTTCTTTTTATCTATACTGAACAAAACTAAAAACTTGACGGTTTTTATTTCTTAATTCTGGCCAGCCTAGCAAATCTGGTTCTGTATATATGGATTTTTTTTCGAGCTGGACAGACGTCTGATTATTTAAATCATGAAAAATCAATGGTATATTTTTGTCCTGTCCGGAGTTATCTAACTTATTCTTATTTTAATAATTCAGATCAGAACTTTAATTTGCGTAAGCAGCAGAAAGTTTTCTTGTACGCAATAAACAGTAAGTTCCAGTACGCACAGAAAACACTTTAAACGCTTATGTAAATTGTAATCACAACCTGAAAATAGCGTTTAAAGAGTCAAAACTTTCAGATTATATCCCTTTGAATTAAACATATAGATATTTTTGAGATGCCATATGTTCTATACCAGTGTGTCTTTTTTATCATTTTCTTCGGAATTTGTTTGATTGTCTTGCAAACTGAATGTCTTCATCACTAAATTTATTTTAAAGCCATTTCTTAAACTGCCATAAAGACTTTAATGTGTAATGGGAATCCCATTGAAACTGAATTTTCGACTTCATAATGGCATGGACTGAGGGTTTTCGTCACGGCCTCCTAGTCGACAGTGCATTGACATAAACTTAGCTTATAAGTTAATACAGATTGGATTAAATAATGGAAAGGCATTTTCAATTGAATTTTTATCGTTTAAGCAGACTTTGTCAATTTTAAATTCGGTAATTGTTTGGTTTTGTGCATAGAGAACAGAAAAGTAACCTTGCGACGTTTACAATAGCCTCCATATTGCTGTATCTAAAGACCTTGAATTTTGTGTAACTATGGTATAACCAAATGATTTTTTTCTGAAATTAAAAGATTTTTTTTTGTTTCACCTTTTCCCGACTACCGTATGATGAAAAATAGAGACTGTCAAGTTTTTATTTTTGCTAAGTATATGACTGTTTTGTCTACAATCAACACTCTTTATTATCTAGGACCGTTTCGTCTACTCCCGACACTAGTTTGTTCCTTTGAGGTTTTTGTCACCACATTTTCTTATCTCTGATTGCTTTGTCTCCGATCGACAGACTTCCTTATCTTAGGATCTTTTTTAAGCGATCGACACACTTTTTTTTATCTGTGAATGTTTTGTCTACGATCGACACATTTTCGAATTTATGACTATACAGATGCGTTGCATTAATTTTATACCTATGCAATTTTTTCATAAGTCTTAGCAAACCCCAGAGCGCATTCTAGCTTCGACTGAAAGTCTTTGACCCTACCATGGGAATAAGTAAAGAGATACTGCTTAGGATTCCAGAAAAGTTCGCTATATTGAATATTGCGGAGAAGCCAATTTGCAACCTGTCTTTATTGACAAGTGCTGAAACGCTTCCACATAGTTCAAGTCGTTTTTGCGGTGTACAAGAATATGGTAATGAAAAACCGAGATCGAAATTTCAATAGCAGATATTCAAATATGTTATAGTTAATGAACTTCCGCATAAATTTCTTTTCTGCAAGCAAAGATTCATCGTTAAAAAGAGCATGGCGGGACCGTCTTTGAAAAAAAATAGCATAGGTCCAGTGCTAGAAACACTTCAGCTTGCTTTAGACATGGAATAAATAGAATACCTCTACTTGCCCATTTGCGATCTATCTTGCAAAAATACTTTTAATGCCATTTTGCACGCGGTTAGGCACTGATAATTGGAAATCTAACATGACAGAAGAGAGAGGTGGGGTAATTTACTTTTGCTTAGGACAGTTTATTTATTTTTATTTTATTTATTTATTTATTTACATCTCCTGACTAAACCCATTTAACAACACTGAACAGATGATTTAATTCATTATAAAAGGTGTGAACAGTGCTTGCCAGTAGGTACACTGCTTGGATAAGAGAAATGAAAGTAAAAAGTATGCAAAGACCAGGAACTGAAACAATCCAAATCCAAATCCAGCCCTCAAACTGGACGCTTCATATATTTCTATGCCAGGTTGCTACATTTCTGAAACCTCATTTTTGTGCTTTGCTAAAACATTAACAGGAAAAAAAATGATAAATTTAAGAAGGATTAGGAGCTAGCACCTCACTTTCAGTGCCTGTAATACAACCAAGAGCGGTGAAATAAGGCGTAGGCAACTTTTGCATAGGTAAACTGCGTCCACCCTTCTCTCCTGTCCTGTCGTCCAGTTGTTAGTGTACCATAGAAAGAATTCTTTCAATAGTTCACAAATAGAACAAAACAGGCATTCTATTAATTAAACGTTTAAAGCAAGCTTTACGTTATTTTTATATCAAGACCTATACAAATTGGCTCCAAAGAAGATGCCGTCTGACCCTTTTAATGGTACATATTTCTTTGCAGGAAAGAGCTTTTTCCGGCTTTTCATTAACTATAACATGTTTCAATATTAGTTAATGAAATGTCGATCTCGGTTTTCATTACCATATTCCTGTACACCGCCTAACGACTTAAACTACATGGAAGCATTTCAGCACTCGTCAATATAGTTGAGATAATTTTGATAGGTTGCAAAATCGCTTCTCCGCAATATTCTATATAGCGAACTTTTCTGGGATCCTAAGCAGTGTCCCTTTATTTATTCCGATGGTTAGTGTAAGATATTTTTACAAAAAGACTTTCAACCGAAGCTAGAATGCACTTCGGGCTATGCCAAGACTTATGAAATATTTGCATAGGTATAAAATTAATGCAAAGCACCTGCATTGTCTATGAGCAAAACACTTTCGTGTCTATGAGTGTCTACAGTCGACACACTTTCGCATTTATGACTGTATTGTCTATCATCAAAAGACTTTCGTGCTATTAATGAGTTTTTGTCTACGATAGACACACCTTGATATCCAGGAGTGTTTTGTCTATGATCGACACAGTTTCGAATCTATGCCTCGGTTGTCTGCCATCGACACTTTCATACCTATGGATGTTTTCTCTACGGTCGACACAGTTTTGTTTCTAAGACTGTATTGTCAGTGATTGACACACTGTCTAATCTGTGACTCTTTGATCTTCGATTAACACACTGTCGTGTCTACAGAGCTCTAGATGAGAGGGTGTATTTGGTGATAATTAGGGATAAATTTTGTTAATTCTGCATAAAACCATATGGTGTGACCTCCCATCTGAACCGTCTCAACGAGACGGTTCAGATGAGTGGTCACAACATATGGTTTCGATGAGAAATAAGAAAAATTATCCTTAATTATCATCAAATACTCCCTCTTATCTAGAGCCCTGTGTCTATGAGTGTTTTATCTATGATCGGCACACTTTCAGTTCTATGACTCTTTTGTCCACGCTCTTCACGCTTTCAAATCTTTATCTGTTTTGTCTACGATCAACACCCATTTGTAGTAATGTCTGCCTTGTTTACGATCGACACACTTTCGTATCTATCACTGTTTTGTCTAGAACACATTTACATTTGCATTACTATTGTTTGCATATCTATGAAAATTTTGTCTACGATCAACGCACTTTTACATCATGATGGTATTCATCTACGAACATCACACTTTCGTATTTATTAGTGTTTTGCCTACGATGGACACTTTATCTTTGAATGGTTTATCTGCGGTCGACACAGTTTTATATCTATGCCTGTTTTGTTTACGATCGAAAACCTGTTTTATCTATGACTGCCTTGTCTGTGATCGATACACTTTAGCATCTATGAAGATTTTGTCTATGACCTTTACACTTTCTTTTCTATGACTACTACTGACGCACTTTAGTACATAGCACGTTGCAAAGACAAGATATTTAACGATTATACGCTATTTTGGGACAATCCTCGTATGACTGTTATTTGTCTATTACCGACACACTTTCATATCTCAAACTGTGTTGTCTTCAGTCGACACACTTTTGCATTTATGACTTTATTGTCTCCGATGAACACACTTTCGTATCTGTGGCTCTATCGTCTAGGTTGAACACAAGTTTGTGTCTATGAATGTTTTGTATAAAATCTTCGCGGTTTCATATATCTGACTGTATAGTCTACGGTCGACACACTTCCATATCTCCGACTGTATTGTCTACGATCGACGAACATTCGTATCTATTACTTCTTGGTCTACGATCAATACACCTTCGTATATGTTTCTACACGAATTCGTATCTATGACTGTTTTGTGTACGACCGACACACTTTCGTATCTATGAAAGTTTTTTTTTTTTAATTTTTACTTTTTTTGACAAATGACGGAGATGAAAGGTAACTTACTGCATGTCTGCGCAGTGAAAGCTAAATCAGCCCCCTATTTACACCGTCTTAGCATTCTAATAGAGTCCTAATGATCCAGAGTTTGCTGACGCGTTGTTCAGTCAAACAGGTCAGCCGACGGCCATTAAACTTATTTGAGGCGTAAGGATAAACCTTCAGGTGAAACTATCATGTAATTTTTCATTTGCTTCCGTTTGCAGTGTATTGGAAGATGACGCGGTTCTACGGCCTTTCAGCAGTATTTCAGTCATATCGAGTAGATGGAAGGGTGATTATGAAAAGAAACTTCATTTACGGTGGAAAGATGTCCGTTTTCAGCGGATTTCGACCGCTTTGTTAGCTGACCAGGATTCGCGGTTGTAAAACTTGAGAACAATCTCAAACTCGAAACAAAGCAGACTGATTGGCTGCCTCCGAGCTTGTGCTCGGACGCAGCCAATCAGTGTGCTTTATTTTGAGTTGGAGAATGTACTTAAGTTTTATAACCTCTGGACCAGAGCTAACCCCATTCATATATGGAAACTCCCGTGTAATCCAGTTAAAGATGTTCCCACTTTACTCTCGAAAGACGCAACGGAAAGTCCCTGAAGATTGCTCCAGACTTGCGAAGTATGATAGTTCTTTTACAACATTTGCAAATCTATGAATCTCAAGCAACAACTAAGTAATTCTGTAAAAGAACTATCATACTTCGCAAGTCTGGAGCAATCTTCAGGGACTTTCCGTTGCGTCTTTCGAGAGTAAAGTGGGAACATCTTTAACTGGATTACACGGGAGTTTCCATATTAAAGTTCTTTGCTCGCCATCTTTGTCTTACAGCGACTATAAATTACCCATAATTTCTTGTGACAAGTATCTGAGGTCAAAGTCCCTTAAAACTATTCTGCCCCTAAACGTTCCAGTTTTTGTTTGTTTGTAAATAATTCGTGTATCAGCGCACGTTAATATAAAATATGATATAAAGTTGATACAAATCGACTTGCACTACTTTAAGATCTAGATAGGGTTATCATCATCATTTCTTTTGGCGTGTTTTGTTCTTTCTTTTAACATATTAAAAGAAATTATGCAGTATACACCTGTTATATTAAGTGTAATGTTACATTCTCGATAGGACGTGCATCGTGTCATACATGAAACCGAATCTAGCATGCATTTTCATTTTGGATTGATGCAAGTAAAATTGGGCCAGGATCCCTGAAAAAGTATATATGTAATGGGCAAGTCAGTCTGCATATCATGATGGCCTGACCAGTATTTTCCCTGCTCGAATCAGTTATCTATAGAACACGAAGTTTCATGTATGCAGAGAAAGAAACGCCTTTGAGCAGCCTCCGCGGATAAGATGAGCGGAGTCTTCAAACGCCGTTCCACCAATTTTCTCTTGTTGCTGCAAAACGATCTGTCTAGGTAAATCAAGGTGGTTCAGCATGGCTACATAATATTGGGCAGCTCCTCTGTTAAAACGAGATTTACAGGCGAGTGTAAAACGTAAGTACACATAAGCTGGGCATCTGTTTCTGAATCATTAAAGATGTGTGCAAGGCTTATATCAGTTATCTAACAGACTGATCAGAGTAACTGAGGGGATTGCGGCAGATTTAACCAGTACTAGGGTCTCTCTAGGAGCAATTTGATCTGTTTCTGTACAATTAGCTGAGAAATATCTATCCAGTTCTATAATTTTCGTACATCCATTTGCTTATATTTTGCAGAATTCAAGTACTTACAGAGCGTCGAAGTCTTTCAGAGGATGTTTCACTTGTTGACTGCTGTATTTATCGTCTGCGCCGCCGGATATGCAGAAAGTAATATGAGCATGCGCGTCGTGGATCTGACGCATGCGCACAGTCCTAAGACGATATACTGGCCAGGAAATCCGGCAAATAACTTCACCATTATGTTCCGTGGGAGATCATCCCCAACATCATACTGGTAAAACCCTTATGTTAGATTCTGTGAGAGACAACAAATATGTTTCATAGGATTTGTAAAGAAGATCAAGGATCTTATAGCTTTTTTTACAGCTTCTTGTACAATTTACCAAAATTTCATTTTTTTCATGAGATTCCCAACAGCTTTTTTAATTTGAGGAAAAGTACCATTTTTTGTCCACTTCTCATAACGATGTTCCCCAGGAGGCTCAGCGGGACGGATCCATGGTTGCACACTTCTGGTACCGAGTCTGTCTGTCCGCCCCCACTCCAATGACAGACAGCAAAGATTCAGTGCATCAGACATGTTGGCTGTTATTTTCGAGTTGTTGCCTTCATCCGCCTCTAAGTCTGGAATGGAATCCGACGGATGGACGGATGTACAGACACGCGGACAGGCAACGTGAAAACATAATACCCCGCCATTAACGTGTGGCAGAATATAAAATTGCATATATAGTGAGGCTACGAGGGCTTGTAAATTATCTCGTTATGTACCTTTATTTATAAACCTAGCTTTAAGAATTCTCGTAGTGTATGTATATATTCTCTCTTTTGTTGCTATGGTAACCAAAATTTCTGGCTGGATGCTAATTATTTTCTCATTGCCTTATTCTATAAGTTTAACCTGGGCACTTTTCAAGATCGCAGGATTCAGAGTTTCCGGATAGACGGACGGATAAACTATTATCCCGTCCGGCACTAAAACCACCCTGTCATAATGTGTGAAGCAGCAGCTGTATTCGTCGCGACACATGTTTGTGTACGAATACAGCTACAAATCACGGTAGCCCTAGTCGTACGAATAGAGATAACGGAGTAGCTGTATTCGAAGATAGCCCTATTGGGTACAACAAAAATGTCTGAACAAATGTTGGCCTTATCGGCATTTACCATTTCAAATGGATTTCCTGCTTTTCTAAAGCTGCTACAATTTTTAATCAGTTTATATCCTCTACTTTTTTATGAACTGTATATATTATCCAAATGGGTATGACGTGAGACTTTTATAATTGATGATTTACATGTTGTACAGTTAGAATGTCTTTTCTTCTTATTCCAGGTACGAAAGTAATTATTTTGCGACTGCTGAACACGGGGGTACTCATCTCGACTCTCCATCACATTTTTACGAGGGTGGCTGGAGAGCCCAGCAAATACCCATGGAGCGCTTGATTGGACCAGGAGTAATCATAGATGTGAGAGAAAAAGCGTCCAATAACCCAGATTACCGTGTCACAGTCCAGGACCTGAGAGACTGGGAGAAATCATTCGGTGAAATGCCTCATGGCGCCATTGTTATTATGAACTCTGGCTGGGACAAACATTATCCGAATAGATCAATGACATTCGGAACGGATACTCCGTCAGACCCAACCACATTTCATTTCCCAGGATTCCACGAGGACGCTGCCGATTGGTTAGCTAGATATCGAAGTATTCACGTAGTTGGAGTAGATACACCTTCTACTGATTATGGCCAATCAAGGACGTTTCCTGTTCACGTAATTTTAGGCAAAGCAGGCATTCCAGGACTTGAGAATGTCGCAAATCTGAACAAGATACCGCAAAACGGTTCTATGATTTATGTTGGGGCCATCAAACTTCACGATGGGAGTGGCGGACCCGCTAGGACATTTGCAACTATTCCGGAAGGTGGCGACACTAGTAGTGTAGCAAAATTAGTGCCAAGTTTTGTTGTCGTTTTGTATGCAATTCATTTATTCTGTAACACGGTGTGGCTATGAAACCAATGTGAAGACGTTTTTGAGTACATTTTGTGTGGATATATTTCATCTCTCACAAACAACGTGTACCGTCCAAAATCTTTGGTATGCATGTAGGATATATGCGTACACTTTCAGAGGATGCGATCCTGCTATTTTTGTTTCTGCCTCCCGTTATCACTAGTTGTCTACTCCTTAAGGTGGTGATAATCACTGATTTGGGACAAAGACAAAAATCTGCATAAAATACTCAAAATAACACTGAACTTTCCAAAACTTAGCAGATGCCTTCTTTATGTTGTTTCTCATAATTTAGAATCCCAAAATGCAGCATTTCTTAATTTTAAATAGTGTTTTTATAAAAGAAGATCAAAGGGTAATTTTTTGCGAATAAATCTGAAAAAATAATATCGTTATTGAAAATATACTTAGGGCTTAGAGTACTTTGTTGCATAATGGAGAGCGTCCTAGCAATTATTTTTTCAAACTCTTTCACGCATTATCAGGCTGAGCAGATGAAAAAAGATGCAGTCTGTGTCCAAATGTTTTTGTTAAAACACACAGGTGAGACAGGTGATACTATTTTAACAAGGTTGAACAATTTCATCTACACACCACTGATCATGTCAGTAATGTATTATTTATATTGTAGGTGTTAACATAAGTATGCTTGCCTACCCTATATTTAATAAATGCGTCCAGTGTACATTTACTTTGTACATGGTTGAACATTTGAGGAAAAGCTACCCTTTTCACCTGGTCTACATAACAATTTGAGAAAGAGTTGGAATAAATAATTGCTAGGACGCTCTTCATTATGCAATAATGCACCTTCAGCACTACGTAAATTTTCAATAACGTTATTATTTTTTCAGATTTATTCGCAGAAAATTACCCTTTAATCTTTCCTTATAAAAACACTTTTTAGCTCGCCTGAACGAAAGTTCAGGAAGAGCTATTGTTGTCATCCCGGCGTCCGCGTCCGCGTCTGCGTCCGCGTCCGCGTCAGCGTCGGCGTCCGGATTGGATGTTTTGGTTAAAGTTTTTTAAAGACCTATATCTCCTTAACCCATGGATGGATTCTTTTGATACTTGCACTGTAGGTAGATATTGGTCCAAAGTTTAACAGGGTACCACCCCCGTCCCACTCCATGACCTTGATGTCAAGGTCATGGACTTAGAAAATTGGGAGTATTTTTGGACTGGATGTTTTGGTTAAAGTTTTATAAAGCCCAATATCTCCTTAACCCATGGATGGATTCCTTTGATACGTGCACTGTAGTCAGATATTGGTCCAATGTTTTCCAAGGTACTACCCCCAGCCCCCCTCAGTGACCTTGATGTCAAGGTCATGGATTTAGAAAATTGTCTTTTTATTGATTGGATGTTTTGGTTAAAGTCTTTTAAAGACACATATCTCCTGAACCCAGTGATGAATTCTTTTTATATTTACACTTTAGTTAGATATTAGTCTAAAGTTTTGCCGAGTACTACCCCGACCCCGCACATTGACCTTGATGTCAAGGTCACGGACTTTGGAAATTTGTTCTTTATTAAAGTTTTCTAATTGCATACTGATTCATAATGCTTGGCAGAGATTTATTTTACACTTGAACTGATGTTAGACACTTTTTTGAGTTTTTACAAAACACTATATACTTACCCCCCTGGATGACCTTGGAGTTAAGGTCATCGACTTATAATTTTGTTTTAAAGATTTTGGTTAAAGTTTTATATTTATGAAGACAATTTCACAGTGCCATGATGGACTCAGTTGATACTAATACTTGGACTGATGTTAGATAATGGCTCAAGGTTTTGTTACATCCTAGCCCCCCAACTCCCCCCCCCCCCCACCCCCACCCCTACCGCTTAGTTCTTTGACCTCAAGCTCATGGACTTTGAAATTTCATGTGGATTTTTTTATTTTAATTTTATTTTAAGACTTATTTCTGAGATAGCTTTTGTTTATAAATGTGTTGTCATTATGGACATGCTTGCCTGAAGTTTTATGCATAGAAGTCCACACCTCCAAAGCGACTGTGTGATGGGCGAGCTATGCTGTCAGGCAACAGCTCTTGTTTAAGCAGCATGTACGTCAGTTTTGTATTCTAAACTGTAAAGAACAACAAAAATAAGAAGTCTGCTAACTTTCAGGGAGATACGTTACTTTTTTGGTTCAAACACTATTTTATTTGCATAATAATCATATAATGTACAACAAATACAAGTACAAACAATACAAAAATCATACAAATGGGATTCAGAAGAAAGTCCAAGGACTTATTTGAATCTGTATCCCAAACTGCAATAAAACAAATTTTCTACATAAACGTGATTGTCATATATGATTTATATACAATATTCTGTACAGTGATACCAAAAGTGGAAGGTAATGAAAAAACGTAATTAATGGTTTTACAGAAAGAAATTGAGAAAGAAAGGAGGAAATACTCGAGTGTGTTATAGAATTTGATGTTTTGGTACATTAATAAAGAGTTAAGAAATAGTAGGAAAGCTCCACGGGGAATGGAGTAACGTGTGCAAAGATAACGGCGTTTAAAAATACGCTTTGTCTATTCACTGACTGATTTGGCATGTTTGAATGAGAACAGAGAAAAAAGATAAAAGGATAAAAGAGGCTGAATCCGACTCTACATTGTTGACTTACATGTAAGATATAGGAGTTCGATAGTGGGTACAGTAGTAAGTAAGGATTACAAGGAGTAATGGCTAAAATAAGAATTTAAATAAAGTGACTATTTACTAATTAGGCGTTTCTGATCAACGATTCACTTGGAAACGTTTGGACTGGATAATAAAGTGTTGTACAATGATGAATATTTGCTTATTAGTGTCATACGAAAGAGCCTGGTCTCCATATAGTAGAACATTTAAGCAAGGTCTGCACAGATTTGATAAAGATCTCATCATCTCTTCTCTTATAACATTATACTTCAGAAAATCCGTCAGACCTTTAGTAAGAGTACAGTGGATGCAGTGTGTCGTCATTGCCGTTTGGGAGATAAGGATCTACTACACCTAGTGTCACGATGCCCAGCCTTCTATGATATCCGTGAATCAACCATTACTTCTTTGAGAGACATTATCTCACACTTGGGTGTAAATCTGTGGGAGCAGTATTGTACGGATTGGTTATTTGTTCTTAAGACATTGGTCTGTGTTGAGTCTGTTGTAAAGACAGTCCCAGAATTGAAAGATGTACAAGATAATATAGAACAACTGTCAAGAAACTGTTTTTATAAAATCCACGTACGCAAGTTACAGTTAGAAAATCCCAGGGGGTAATGGTTGTTTGCTGCCATCCGACGTGTACATAGACTTTCCATAGAAGTTTTTAGGTGTCGGCCAGCTAGATTTTTATAAGTTGTGGATTTTAACATAAACTTTTAACCTGAACTTTAATCACGTTCCTGTGCGGAACGGTGCTCCAACCTAGAGGAGGAAAATACATCAACAAAGACAAAGACTGAGGACAGTCAAGAAGAAAATGTTTATTATCTTCAACAGCCCCACAATCGCAGGAGGGACTCTGTATTATATTTTTAGTAAAGAGATAGTAGTTTAGTGGACTGCATTTGGTTCTTAGTCTCGTGTGTAGAACTTGGCCAGTTCTTTTTCCTACGCGATAGTGACGTGGTGGAAAGCAGAGATAAGTTGTGATAAATTGTACTGTTGACATAAATCACTGATTTTCCGGCTGCTTCTATATCCTGTCATATCTACATTAAAATCACCAGTAATAGGTATATTATTAACATTTATATCAGAAGCTAGCCCGACGGAGTCTTCGATCGCTGTGAAAGCTGCTGATGGAGAATTTGGGGGTCTATAAAATGTTCCTATTAAGAGTTTTTTAGAATGTGTAACTACTTCAACCCAGATGCATTCTATGTTAGGTACTTCTAAATCATTTCTTCGTTTAGAAAATATATTGTTGTTAACGTATACACAGACCCCTCCATGACTATCACCTTCACGGTCTCGTCTATATGTTTTATAGCCGTTAAGTTCAATGTCGTTGTCGGGTGTTCTTTGGTCAAGCCAAGTTTCAGTTAGGCTAATAATATCAAAGTTGGATAGTTCTGAATAAAGTATATCTTTTTTATTAGATAAGCTTTGAACGTTGTAATGTACGAGAGAGAATTTATTTTTGATCAGGGATTCATTTAAAGACATAGTTGAACTTACAGACGAAAAAGACTGCTCTGATGCAGGACCTGGATTAGTCTCTATATCCCCACTTTTCAAAAGCAGGAGGGATAAAACTATCAGAAATTCAAATACTGAAAGTAGATTCAGCCCTTTAGTCCTATGATGGCGATGGTAATGAAGTCCTATACGCATCCTGTAATCAGAAATGTCAGTCATGTAATACAATCAATGAGATATTGCATTTCTTTCAGAGATGCTAGTATAGGACCCCCAAAAACATCTTTGCTAAACCCACGACCAGACATGGTCAGTGCATCAAAATACCATTCCCCGTGGAACATAAGTAAAGAATAAGATTCTGACAAAAGAAAGAAAAATTGTAGCATTAGAAAGACTAGGTAAGGGATAAAGGATACTAAAATAAATGTTATCGTTGGAGTGGTATGAGGTTAGACCGAAAGAAATATAGTTCCAGTGTATGTTTTGTAAGCATTCCGACAAAAATAGAAAGGAAAAAAAAAATACCATACTCTAGCAGAAAAAGCATAAATTAAAAGCAGACAGCATAACTATGTTGTTCTTGTCTTGACAGTACTGCTCTTGTTGCTTCCCTTTGTTAATGATACATTATCGGACTCGCAATAAATCAGTAAATCAAAATTACAGTTACTCGGCCGGCCGGAGGACACAACTACTACACTGGAGATGCCTCACGCATAGAAAGTGCCCTAAACACTAGTAAACTAACTAGCCCAAGCAGGATACACAACCTCCACCGTGCACAATGTTGAATCAACACTGAATCAACGCTGCTTCAACGTAATGGCGTTGGAGCAACGTTGATCCAGTATTGAATATCCTATAAACACTGACGTTGATTCAACGTTGAATAGCTGACATAATCTGACATAACAGTCAGCAATTTCAATATAGGTCAAGATGGTTCCAGTGTTGGAAACATGGTAGAAACATGCTTCGTGTACATATCCAGCTAACAGGACAGGAAAAGATATACCATACAGCATGCGCGTGGACGGAAGACTATCGTCAGCCCGCGCATCAGTACGTTCTGACCACAGACTTCCCCGTCCGCACAAACAATTGATGAGTCTGTGAAAGCGAAGTCTACAAGGATTGCGCACGCTGATCTGATATTCACCATATATATACATCCAATATGAGGACACTGTATCACAGGACGCAGTTAGATGCCAGGGGCCACCAGCTTCCCGCGGAACAGAACGGAACAGCCTGTTAATAGATATGGTTACTAAATTTTATATCGTGTTTAGTTACCTCCCTTGGAAAAACTTAAACGCGACTCTTCTGTTCCGTTCTACCCCTCAAGACAAAAATGGCTGACATAAAGCACCAAGAGCTGAGCAGCACGTGCCATGATCCATATACATATACCTCTCCGTGGATAAGTAAGACAACATGATACACGAAATATTCTGATTATCGAGACCAACGTTTCAGTATATCAAGATGGACTAGAATCTGGTAAGCAAATTTGTCTCTGTCCTTGAGTTTACCCAGTGACTGAGTGAGTGGATAATTTGGATTTAGCGGCCTTTCCAAAAGTGTTTCTCTCTATACCGATGCTGAATGGGTAGGTAAGTAATGTGGACGAGAGGGTCCCATAGTTTTGAATAAGTCCTACTAGTAACACTAACGTTACCTCATAATAAGCAGTAACACTATAAGTACAGAATTAAATATCTCAGTAGTTATCATCTGTTTGAGAAAATCTGAAGTATCTGTCGAAATAATTTCAGTTTGTAATTATAAATTGAAAGTTAGTGGAGCATCGCAACGTTTGCCACGCCCGACACCCAATAACGTCAAGACATGCCACCCCTGCAACGAAGAGTTCATATGATATCAAAGTGACTTCATCAAGACATCAACTGAAGCCGTGTTCATGTGCACATTTTGCACCCGGGTGCAAAAATACACCCGGGGTGCAAATTTGCACCCCGGGTGTTTTTTTTGGCCACGTGAACGGTGTTTTAAGAAAATGCCACCGGTACAAATTTGCCCCCGGGTGCAAATCTGACCCTACTTTTGAGGTGGTGCAATTTTATTTGCACCCCGGTGCAAATTTGCTCCCGGGTGCAAATTGTGCACATGAACGCAAAATGTGTTTAACAGTATACAAATTGATTTAGGATTGTTTAAAAAAAATGACTACCAAAATGACTGGCCTTTTTATTATGATCCTGTATAATCCGACACAAAGAAATGTGTCCACAGGACACGGATGCGCCACGCCCAGTGCCTTGAGTAAGATTGCGCCTGGATTAAGTAACAGGCACTTGTAGGATAGGCAGACTTGTATAATTTAAATGGCAAATCAAGGGACATGAAATATCTGTCAAAAACGTTTACTTAATATTTGTTTTGCAGTCAAACCTCGGGCACGAATATGACACAAAAAGGTTTCATTATAGCCTATTCACATAGCTTTAGTGTGCACTGTGACCTTGGCCTTTAAGCTAGTGACATGGTCCGTGTGTGCAACAAATTTTCTTGCCAAATGGTTTTGAGATCCAACCATGTAATTATGGGCCGAATATGAATAGGCCTATGAACATGAACAAACTTTAAGTGCAGACAGTGACCTTGATCTTAGGGCTAGCAACATGGTTCTTTCACATGACACGTCGTCTGATCATTATTTAATATATGCCAAACAATTCTGAAATATCACATTGAAGGACAAACTTATAGGCCGGACACAAACCTGTTTTCGCTATAGCCTATACACCAAATTTATGTGCACAGTGTGGCTTGCGGTATGTCATAATGATTATTTATACCATATAATTTTAATCCCACCATGCAGGATAAAGTAATGTACAGGGCACGAGCAAGTCTCAGTGAAGCCTATGCACCAAGTTTAAGTGTAGACTCTGACCTTGACCTTTCAGTTAACGACATGGTTCTTGCAGATGACAAATCGACTTGTCATGATATTTATGCCAAATTATTTTGAAATCCCATCATGCAGCACAAAGTAATGGACCGGAAACAAACATGTTTAAGGTGGTGATTTGTGGTATATACAAAAATCTCAATAAAACCATAAAAAATTATCGAATCTCCCTGAAAGTTACCAGACTTCTTTTTTTTGTTTTTCTCTACAGTTTAGAATACAAAATAGAGGGACATGCTGTTTAGAAAAGTGTTTTTATATTAAAAGATCAAAGGGTAATTTTGTGCGAATAAATCTAAAAAATGACCATCATTATTGAAAACATAACTAGGTCTGAACTTAAATTAAGCCATTAAAAAGAGCGTCCTAGCAATTATTTGTTCCAACTCTTTCTCAAATTGTAAGGTAGGCCAGATAAAAACAGTAGCTTTTTCTCAAATGTCTGACCATGTATATAAGTGCATGTATAGTGATTGCATTCATTAATACAGGTAGGTCAGTTATACCTATATCATACTCACAGTATAAATATTACATTAAAATGACCAAACCAGGCGTGTTATTGTAATTATTCAACCTCGAAAATCACGAAAATAGACTCTACTGTGTATTTAAAGACAAATAATTTGGACACAGGCCACACCTTTTCTTTATCTGCGCAGCCTGATAACGCGCAGCAAAAATGGAAAAAATAATTGCTAGGACGCTCTGCATAATACATCAATTTAAGTTCAGACCTAGTTACATTTTCAATAACGATGGTCATTTTTTAGATTTATTCGCACAAAATTACCCTTTGATCTTTCCTTATATAAATCCCTTTTGACATCAATAAGTTCTGCATTTGGGGATTCTGAATTGTGAGAAACAACATAAAGAAGGCATCTGCTAAGTTTTGGGAAGATCCGTTGTATTTTCAGCATTTTATGCAGATTTTTGTCTTTGCCCCAAATCAGTGATAATCACCACCTTAACAACAGTCTATGCATGAAGTTTACGTGCGCAATGTGACCTTGACCTTCAAGCTAGAGAGATGGTTCTTAAACGCGACACATTGTCTTGTCATGAATATTATTAATGACCAAATAATTTTGGGCTCCCACCATTGAGGTCAAAGTTATGGACAGAACACGAACATTGTTCATTATGGCCTATGCACAAAGTTTAAGTGCGGACTGTGACCTTGGCCTTTGAGCTACCGACATGATTCTTGCACACGACACCCGCCTTGTCATGGCAATCATTTGAGCCAAATAATTTTCAAATCCCACTATGCAGGCCAAAGTTATGAGTCGAACACGATTCTGGTGACGCACACACGCACACACACATACACAAACACGGACAGGGTAAAAATTATATGCCCTTCCGCCGTTTCATGGCGGGGGCATAAAAAGTTATCTTTATCAAATTGAAAATCAGACTGTTATTTATGGCTGACCGAACATCAAAACAGATTTGCATTAATTAATGAGACTACGATTTTGGTCATTCTTAAGCAAGGTGTCCACCCATCAACATCAAAACTGGTAACTTTTGTTAAGTTTAATGTCAAATCCAGGTACGTATGGACACAATTTATTGGCATATGAACGCTACACAAGGTGGTGCGAATTTGCCCCCGGGTGCAAATTTGCACCCGGGTGTAGATTTGCCCCCGGGTGCAAAAAGTGCACATGAACACGGCTTAAGACGCCGCCTGAAATTCATACAATAGAAAAGTATGATTTTCTCAAACCTACAATCCACTCTATCTCTATATTTTGGTGTACTAAGCATATCACATCAACGTGCGACATCAAGCACACAGCGCCGTACCAATACCGAATCGACATTGACTCAACGTCGATTCGATATTGCCCCGACCCGGTGTGCCTGTTTGGGATCGGGTTGGCACGCCATGGTATATAAAACATGTTATGGCCTATAAATCAGTGGAGCACCTGATACTTGAAATCATTCTGAAATACTTTCCAGGCCAGCAGATAAGACCCAAACAAGTTTGTTACGGGCTGGATCTACGCTGCCATGATTCCGTCAGCAATACTAAAAATAACTTCCCGTAGGACAGGGGTTTGTTCCAGTTCAAAATATAGTAGATCAATCAATATCAGGGTGCCCCGGTGCACATTCTAAACAAAATAAACATCCTGGAGGTACTGGCCACAGCGCTGGATAAATAATTAATGGTCTCAGAATATGTCAGGAAGCCCAACAGAACAATCACTCCTGGTGAGACTGCCATGGGGGTATTGTTTCACAAAGCTTCACCTGTCGCTGATCCAGAGCTGTGGTATACATATTCGGCCCAGAAACGTTTTCAAGTATGTGTATAAGATTATGTTGTGCAAATTATAAGTATAGGCTATAAACATTTGGTAATAGTAGTTCAATGGAGATACAATGTACACAGCAGTTTAAACCGGCTGACCATTAATTCCTATAAACAGTCGTAATTCATGTTCGTAATTCAAGGTTATTTTAACTTCTCAAAAATGTAACATGTACTTTGCAGGTGTTTCTATTCGACATAAACGTGTCCCAGCAGGTACAAATCGTCGTACAGACGTCGCATTGACGTCAGTACGACGTCACTTCGACACGGCGTGACGCCGGGAAGTATTAACTTCGGGGGCAGCATTCGTGTTCGCAAATCAAGGTTTTAAGTAACGTACTTCGCAGATGTTTCTCTTCTACATAAACGTATTCCAGCAGGCACATGACGTTGAACTGACGTCGCACCGACGTCAATCTGACGCCATGTGCAGCTGGGAATGACTTAAGTTCGGGGTCAAAGGTACCTCCCTGGGAAGTACGTCGTTACACAGATGTACATGTATCAATATGCGGGTTTAGAAAACACTAATACAACACACAACATCACAGTTCAGAAAAGACAAGGTCATCGTGGACTGTTGCTTCCAGGTCAAGAAGCGATTATAGGTATGGGGAAGACGGCCCCTGGCCTCCGTGTATCGCTGCACTGAGATGCGTCATGACAACCCGCAGAATCAGTACGGTAATCTAGACTCGGTGTCGTGAAGCGTCTCTGTTGCAGATCTAAGCTATTCAAAGCTTATTGGGCTCATTATCGCCTTCATTTACTGCTCCAAAATTCTTTTGGGAATTTTCTTTTTTATATATCAACGGTATATCAGAACACATTCAGCATGCATATTTTGATATAAACTTGCGTTACTCCATACCATGACAGGACAATACTCGATCATGAAAGAAAAATTCGATCAGGTACTCAATTACAAAAGAGAAACAACAACAACAAAGAGCAGCATAGGGCACATTCGATGTACACACCCAAACAAGCGTGATTTGATGAGGGCGAGTAAGGTCGTACCAGGTTTGGTCAGGTGGATGGCTAAGATTGTTTATCCGCCAGCTGTCTGGCTGGGAGAAGAGATCTCAGGCTATGAACAAACGTTTTAATAGTCTTCAGCACGAGTCCGAGGTTTACGATTACATTATAAATTGAGGGATAAGACTGATCAAGGAAACCCTTAAAATCTCTCAGTTTCCACCGAATGAGTAATTTCAACTTACTCGGGCACGACAACTAACATTCATGCAAAAAAATTAAAATGAGATAAAAACAAATAAAGAAAGAAAGAAAACGCGACACTTGAGCCCAGTCGCCCCATTTTGATACCCAGATATGCATGCCGAATGCGCTTACTAAATAAGTATTTGGGTCGAATGGATTAACTGTCAATAGAAGATGTAATACATCTAAAATTTCAGTCGTTCACTATTTATGGAAAAAGCACAACACAGTTGCGCCACATGAAAAGGAGTCTCAAGGTATAAGAACAGCGGACCCGCATTCGTGTGCACCAATACGTTTCGTCGCCGCTCGCTTAAATGTATGACCCACCCAAGTCTAAAAAACGAAACATGAGCAGCGAAGACCCCAATCAATCTGCGCAGGTGCGCATCCTGGTCACATGACCCGCTGGTCGTATACAAAGTCCAAACGGGCACACAACGTCGAATCAACATTGAATCAACGTTGGTTCAGCGTTAACGCTCAACCAAAGCAGACTCAACGTCAATTCGACCCCGTGTGACTGCTGGCAGAATGTTTCACAAGTTTCAACAGTTTATGTATTCATCGGCTGTGCCGCTTCAGTTAATTGATAGTTGTCTAGATCAGATAGACAAGTAATTTTGAGTTTTTGACCACTGTCGTCAAGGATGTGTGGGTAACCAGCGTAGACCCATGTTTTCCTTAGTTTAGATGTCCGCATTCTCTTAATTCGTCTACACTCAAATGCCAGTTCATTTCGTGTTGGCGTTAAATCTTCATTAATAAATATGTTCTTCACATTTTGCTCTCGCAGTTTAGCACGTCCCTTAAGGAGACTAAGTCTAGCAGAACTGTTAGTAAACTTAATGATTATTTCCCGTTTAGAGCGCACTCCATTGGTTGTATCATTATTTCTGTTTTTGCCGATCCTATGAGCACGGTCAATATCTCCGGGACCAATGTTCGAGCCAACTCTAGCCGCAAGATCCAGCACTAGCTTATTTACATCTTCATTTTCGGTTTCAGCTATGCCCGAGATACGCAAACACATTCTTCTCGAATACTGTTCAATGTCATCATGTTTGGACTTCAGTAGAGTGACCTCGTCCGCAAGCCTTGCACACCTAGCTTTGACGTCAAGCTCAGTTTGCAAGGCTGCTGTGGCTGCGGTCACTTTTAATTCCACTACTTGATTTTTTTTCATCATGCAACATCGATTTCACCAGTTGTCCAACCCTAATAACATCTTGATCAGTTAAACCAGGCATAGGCGGCATAGCAGGATGTTGTAGTGGACCTTGATACGCCAACAAGTGTTGTTGATGCTGAGGTGTAGGCATACTCATAGAGGGTCTAAATAGTACAGGATTCATCATCGTAGGCTGACTAGTACTTTGTATTTGAGTCTGTGTGTCCCCGGAATCTGGCCCAGAGCCAGGTGCTACTTGGCTGTAATTATTCTGCATAACGCTGGTGTAGATACGTGGGGGGGGGGGGGGGGGGGGGGGGGGGCAGGGGGGGGGGTAGCAGTGGCGGGTGTTTTCAGGAGTGATTGAGACTAGCTCTCGGCTTCAGACTCAGATTCAGAGTCAGTAGAACATTCGCCTTCTGTAATTTCTTGAATTAGCTCACAGTCAGTATCAGAGTCCTTTTGAGGAGGCTTAGTTTTTTTGGAGAGGTCTCTACAAGTGGAGAAGACTTATTACGCTTTCTATTTCTACGATGTGTAGGCATAATATACTGTCATAATACACTATCAGCTAAGTCAGACTTTCAGAAGCACTACAGTAATTTGTTTACCGATATTTGGGCGAATTCCCGCCTGTCAATCACTTATACAAAAGTCAAAGTCAATATTTCAATCACGAACGTCATAAATTTATTATTTTCTGAAGGCGGAGAAAGAGTCTAACACTCACATGTAATTTGATCTTTCCTTTATATCTTATTTCAGCTCGGTCAAGTTAGCAGAACGAAAATTCTGCAGAAAATTCCGCAGAAGATTCTGCAGAATTTTCTGCAGAAAAAGTGGTAAAGTTAGCGAAATAAATATTCTGCAGAATTTTCTGCAGAAAAAGTGGTAAGGGACGAGTCATTTATTATCAGGTGGGGGGGGGGGGGGGGGGGGTCGGGTACATTTTCATTCGAGTCCCCAAAATTTTTCCGACCCCCCCAGTCTCACCAGAATTTTTTTCCGACCCCCCCAGATAGGTGACAAAAAAGTTTATGACCCCTCCCACCATCCCAACACCCCAGCTACCCTTCGCCCACATACTGTATTACCTTTTTTAAGTCAGACTGACCTTAATGCAATGTGTATGAAACACAAATAACATTTTCCTACTTTGACAGGTTGGTAAATCATGCAGGTGAATGGTCTTTAAATTTTGTCAGCATATTTTGATATTTTGCACTTTTCTTCCTGCATATGGCCATCCAGAGATCTGTTGTTGAATGTTCAATAAATCTATTATTATAATAGTTGTGGAGGGGGGTCTGGGGGCGCAGCCCCCAGAGGCCACACTAGCTTTGCTCATGACAAGGCAACTGGAGAGCTGATATCACAAATGCATGCATTAAATTTAATCCAGAACAAAATCATCTGCTCAACAGGATTTTATAGACAATTGCATACTGTCTTACTAGCAAATTTATGAAAAATATCTTTTGTTGGATATGAAGTGCCAAAGTCCTGTGTGTCATTTCTATAAATGTCTCTAAGCTTGAGTTTAAGTTTACAAGAATATAAGTAATGGGGGTTCTGGGGGGCTTTGCCCCCCAGAAGCTGAGAGATTTTTTAAAAAAAGAAGACTGATGAAGGATTCTGACCCCCCCAATATGCTGAATAAAATATGTGACCCCCCCCTACTCCATGGCTTTTTTATTTCTGACCCCCCCAGTACATCACAAAAAAAAATTCTGACCCCCTCTAAATGTACCCGGCCCCCCCCCCCCCACCTGGCAATAAATGACTCGTCCCTAAGGACAGCGAATTGAAAATTCTGCAAAATTAAGCAGTTTTTATTTCTTTGTTCTGTCATCTATATGCCACAAAACGTGAGTGCGCACCGTTTACCGCACTACTCTATCTCATATATGGACCGAGATATTCACAAAAATCGCATATTTTCTTCTGCTGGAAAGTAGCAGAACGAAATTTCAGAAACCCTTTATTTGAAAAGTTTGATTTCTATGTTCTGTCATCTGGAGGCCACAAAATGTGAGTGAGCACCGTTTACCGCACTACTCTATCTCATAAGTGGACCGAGATATTCACAAAAATCGCATATTTTCTTCTGTTAGAGAGTAGCAGAACGAAATTTCAGAAACCCTTTGTTAGCAAAGTTTGATTCTATGTTCTGTCATCTAGAGGCCATAAAATGTGAGTGAGCACCGTTTACCGCACCTCTCTGTCTCATAAGAGGACCGAGATATTCACAAAAATAGCATATTTTCTTCTGCTGGAAAGTAGCAGAACGAAATTTCAGAAACCCTTTGTTTGCAAAGTTTGATTTCTATGTTCTGTCATCTGGAGGCCACAAAATGTGAGTGAGCGCCGTTTACAGCACTACTCTATCTCATAAGTGGACCGAGATATTCACAAAAATCGCATATTTTCTTCTGCTGGAAAGTAGCAGAACGAAATTTCAGAAACCCTTTGTTAGCAAAACTTGATTTCCTAGTTCTGTCATCTGGAGGCCACAAAAAGTGAGTGAGCACCGTTTACCGCACTACTCTATCTCATTAGTGGACCGAGATATTCACAAAAATCGCACATTTTCTTCTGCTGGAAAGTAGCAGAACGAAATTTCAGCAACCCTTGGTAAGCAAAATTTGATTTCTATGTTCGGTCATCTGTAGGCCACAAAATGTGAGTGAGCGCTGTTTACCGTAAATCTACTCCATCTCATTAGTGGACCGAGATTTTCACAAAAATCGCATATTTTCTTCTGCTGGAGAATAGCAGAACGAAATTTCAGAAACCCTTTGTAAGCAAAGTTTGATTTCTATGTGCTGTCATCTGGAGGCCACAAAATGTGAGTGAGCGCCGCTTACCGCACTACTCTATCTCATAAGTGGTCCGAGATATTCACAAAAATCGCATATTTTCTTCTGCTGGAAAGTAGCAGAACGAAATTTCAGAAACCCTTTGTTAGCAAAGTTTGATTTCCTAGTTCTGTCATCTGGAGGCCACAAAAAGTGAGTGAGCGCCGTTTACCGCACTACTCTGTCTCATAAGTGGACCGAGATATTCACAAAAATCGCATATTTTCTTCTGCTGGAAAGTAGCAGAACGAAATTTCAGAAACCCTTTGTTAGCAAAATTTGATTTCTATATTCTGTCATCTGGAGGCCACAATATGTGAGTGAGCGCCGTTTACCGCACTACTCTATCTCATAAACGGACCGAGATATTCACAAAAATCGCATATTTTCTTCTGCTGGAAAGAAGCAGAACGAAATTTCAGAATCCCTTTGTAAGCAAAGTTTGATTTCTATGTTCTGTCATCTAGAGGCCATAAAATGTGAGTGAGCACCGTTTACCGCACTTCTCTATCTCATAAGTGGACCGAGATATTCACAAAAATCGCATATTTTCTTCTGCTGGAAAATAGCAGAACGAAATCTCAGAAACCCTTTGTTTGCAAAATTTATTTTCTATGTTTTGTCATCTGGAGGCCACAAAATGTGAGTGAGCGCCGCTTACCGCACTTCTCAATCTCATATGTGGACCGAGATATTCACAAAAATCGCATATTTTCTTCTGCTGGAGAATAGCAGAACGAAATGTCAGAAACCCTTTATTAGAAAAGTTTAATTTCTATGTTCTCTCATCTGGAGGCCACAAAATGTGAGTGAGCGCCGTTTACCGCACTACTCTATCTCATAAGAGGACCGAGATATTTACAAAAATCGCATATTTTCTTCTGCTAGAGAGTAGCAGAACGAAATTTCTGAAACCCTTTGTTAGCAAAGATTGATTTCTATGTTCTGTCATCTAGAGGCCATAAAATGTGAGTGAGCACCGTTTACCGCACCTCTCTATCTCATAAGTGGACCGAGATATTCACAAAAATCGCATATTTTCTTCTGCTGGAAAGTAGCAGAACGAAATTTCAGAATCCCTTTGTTTGCAAAGTTTGATTTCCATGTTCTGTCATCTGGAGGCCACAAAATATGAGTGAGCGCCGTTTACCGCACTACTCTATCTCATTAGTGGCCCGAGATATTCACAAAAATCGCATATTTTCTTCTGGTAGAGAGTAGCAGAACGAAATTTCAGAAACCCTTTGTTAGCAAAATTTGATTTCTATGTTCTGTCATCTGGAGGCCACAAAATGTGAGTGAGCGCCGTCACCGCACTACTCTATCTCATAAATGGACCGAGATACTCACAAAAATCGCATATTTTCTTCTGCTGGAGGGTACCAGAACGAAATTTAGAAACCCTTTGTATGCAAAGTTTGATTTCTATGTTCTGTCATCTAGAGGCCACAAAATGTGAGTGGGCATATTTTCTTCTGCTGGAAAGTAGCAGAACGAAATTTCAGAAACCCTTTGTTAGCAAAGTTTTGATTTCCTAGTTCTGTCATCTGGAGGCCACAAAAAGTGAGTGAGCGCCGTTTACCGCACTTCTCTATCTCATAAGTGGACCGAGATATTCACAAAAATCGCATATTTTCTTCTGCTGGAAAATAGCAGAACGAAATCTCAGAAACCCTTTGTTTGCAAAATTTATTTTCTATGTTTTGTCATCTGGAGGCCACAAAATGTGAGTGAGCACCGTTTGCCGCACTTCTCAATCTCATATGTGGACCAAGATATTCACAAAAATCGCATATTTTCTTCTGCTGGAAAGTAGCAGAACGAAATGTCAGAAACCCTTTATTAGAAAAGTTTAATTTCTATGTTCTCTCATCTGGAGGCCACAAAATGTGAGTGAGCGCCGTTTACCGCACTACTCTATCTCATATGTGGACCGAGATATTTACAAAAATCGCATATTTTCTTCTGCTAGAGAGTAGCAGAACGAAATTTCTGAAACCCTTTGTTAGCAAAGATTGATTTCTATGTTCTGTCATCTAGAGGCCATAAAATGTGAGTGAGCACCGTTTACCGCACCTCTCTATCTCATAAGTGGACCGAGATATTCACAAAAATCGCATATTTTCTTCTGCTGGAAAGTAGCAGAACGAAATTTCAGAATCCCTTTGTTTGCAAAGTTTGATTTCTATGTTCTGTCATCTGGAGGCCACAAAATATGAGTGAGCGCCGTTTACCGCACTACTCTATCTCATTAGTGGCCCGAGATATTCACAAAAATCGCATATTTTCTTCTGCTAGAGAGTAGCAGAACGAAATTTCAGAAACCCTTTGTTAGCAAAATTTGATTTCTATGTTCTGTCATCTGGAGGCCACAAAATGTGAGTGAGCGCCGTCACCGCACTACTCTATCTCATAAATGGACCGAGATACTCACAAAAATCCCATATTTTCTTCTGCTGGAGGGTACCAGAACGAAATTTAGAAACCCTTTGTATGCAAAGTTTGATTTCTATGTTCTGTCATCTAGAGGCCACAAAATGTGATTTGGGCATATTTTCTTCTGCTGGAAAGTAGCAGAACGAAATTTCAGAAACCCTTTGTTAGCAAAGTTTTGATTTCCTAGTTCTGTCATCTGGAGGCCACAAAAAGTGAGTGAGCGCCGTTTACCGCACTACTCTATCTCATAAGTGGTCCGAGATATTCACAAAAATCGCATATTTTCTTCTGCTGGAAAGTAGCAGAACGAAATTTCAGGAACCCTTTGTTGGCAAAATTTGATTTCTATGTTCTGTCATCTGGAGGCCACAAAATGTGAGTGAGCGCCGTTTACCGCACTACTCTATCTCATAAACGGACCGAGATATTCGCAAAAATCGCATATTTTCTTCTGCTAGAGAGTAGCAGTACGAAATTTCAGAAACCCTTTGTAAGCAAAGTTTGATTTCTATGTTCTGTCATCTAGAGGTAATAAAATGTGAGTGAGCACCGTTTTCCGCACTTCTGTATCTCATAAGTGGACCGAGATATTCACAAAAATCGCATATTTTCTTCTGCTGGAAAGTAGCAGAACGAAATTTCAGAAACCCTTTGTTTGCAAAATTTATTTTCTATGTTCTGTTATCTGGAGGCCACAAAATGTGAGTGAGCACCGTTTACCGCACTACTCTATCTCATAAGTGGACCGAGATATTCACAAAAATCGCATATTTTCTTCTGCTGGAAAGTAGCAGAACGAAATTTCAGAAACCCTTTATTTGAAAAGTTTAATTTCTAATATGTTCTGTCATCTGGAGGCCACAAAATGTGAGTGAGCGCCGTTTACCGCACTACTCTATCTCATAAGAGGACCGAGATATTTACAAAAATCGCATATTTTCTTCAGCTAGAGAGTAGCAGAACGAAATTTCTGAAACCCTTTGTGAGCAAAGTTTGATTTCTATGTTCTGTCATCTAGAGTCCATAAAATGTGATTGCGCACCATTTACCGCACCTCTCTATCGCATAAGTGGACCGAGATATTCACAAAAATCGCATATTTTCTTCTGCTGGAAAGTGGCAGAACGAAATTTCAGAATTCCTTTGTTTGCAAAGTTTGATTTCTATGTTCTGTCATCTGGAGGCCACAAAATGTGAGTTATCGCCGTTTACCGCACTACCCTATCTCATATGTGGACCGAGATATTCACAAAAATCGCATATTTTCTTCTGCTGAAAAGTAGCAGAACGAAATTTCAGAAACCCTTTGTTAGGAAAATTTGATTTCTATGTTCTGTCATCTGGAGGCCACAAAATGTGAGTGAGCGCCGTTTACCGCACTACTCTATCTCATTAGTGGACCGAGATATTCACAAAAAGCGCAAATTTTCTTCTGCTGGAGAGTAGCAGAACGAAATTTCAGAAACCCTTTGTAAGCAAAGTTTGATTTCTATGTTCTGTCATCTAGAGGCCATTAAATGTGAGTGAGCAGCGTTTACCTCACCTCTCTATCTCATAAGTGGACCGAGATATTCACAAAAATCGCATATTTTCTTCTGCTGGAAAGTAGCAGAACGAAATTTCAGAAACCCTTTGTTTGCCAAGTTTGATTTCCTAGTTCTGTCATCTGGAGGCCACAAAATGTGAGTGAGCGCCGTTTACCGCACTACTCTATCTCATAAGTGGACCGAGATATTCACAAAAATCGCATATTTTCTTCTGCTGTAAAGTAGCAGAACGAAATTTCAGAAACCCTTTGTTTGCAAAATTTGTTTTCTATATTCTGTCTTCTGGAGGCCACAAAATGTGAGTGAGCGCCGTTTACCGCACTACTCTATCTCATAAGTGGACCGAGATATTCACAAAAATCGCATATTTTCTTCTGCTGTAAAGTAGCAGAACGAAATTTCAGAAACCCTTTGTTTGCAAAATTTGTTTTCTATGTTCTGTCATCTAGAGGCCATAAAAATGTGAGTGAGCGCCGTTTACCGCACTACTCTATCTCATAAGTGGACCGAGATATTCACAAAAATCGCATATTTTCTTCTGCTTGAAAGTAGCAGAACGAAGTTTCAGAAACCCTTTGTTAGCAAAGTTTGATTTCCTAGTTCTGTCATCTGGAGGCCACAAAAAGTGAGTGAGCGCCGTTTACCGCACTACTCTATCTCATACGTGGGCCGAGATATTCACAAAAATCGCATATTTTCTTCTGCTGGAAAGTAGCAGAATGAAATTATAGCAACCCGTTGTTATTAACGGCAGATGGCGGCCATTTTGAAATGCCAAAATGCAAAAAATCGAAAGGGCTTCATGAAAGGACAATTCTGACACAAAACTAGTCCAATTCCATTGAGATTTTCTAATTTTAACATTTTTTTCTGAGACCTTGGAGTCAGGTCCTGCTCCATGTGAAATTTGAGAACCATGGGACCAATAGTTTTATAGAAGAAGATGTTTGAATACTTGTTTTTAGGTGTTGATTGACGTTGCACGGGACGACGCACGACGCACGCGGACGCATTGGTATGCCAATAGCTCACTATGGCCCTTCGGGCCAGGTGAGCTAAAAACTATAGAATGAGTTAATTACACAAATTCAATACCCTACAGTGCAAAAAATTGCCTAGACTAAGTTCAAACAGCTGTAATTCTGTCAAAACTAATTCTGACTCCCTCAAAAACTCACATGCACACTTTTTATAGGTCTACAATATGTATGCAAAGTTTGGAAAAAGATCCATTTCAACTGTCGGAAGAGTTGATTACACAATGTCTATACCATAATACACAGACAGACGGACAGCAGATAGACAGAAGCAAATATTAATGCCACCTGACTGTCATCACGGGGGCACAAAAACTTTTTTTTAAATAAATTAAGTTGCATGATTTTGTCTTAAACATCTATCTTTATCATTGCATGCAAGGATGTGTCATAAAAAATAAATCAATTATCAAGCAATATATAGATGGTGTAGCATCATTTTCATAAATAATTTATAGATATTGTCAATAATATTTTGCAAATAAAATAGCAAATTAAGTACTATACATGACAGACATGCAAGTCTAAGTTTTTAATACTAACGAGTAATATCAGGCAGCTTTTCTCAGCAGGTTCAGAGATTTTTATCAGTGGTCTGAGAAATTAACACCAGCTGTCTAAACTGCAAGCGACCTAATGACTGTAATAAATCAGCTCATACTGACAACTAACAGTTTTTGCTACACTTCAAAGAACCAGCCTTTTGGAGTAAAAATTCTGTCAAAAACTGCCAGCCTGGATATGTCTTCTACTGTTTTCTATAGTCCAGAAGCAGTAGAAAATTAATCATTCTATGTCTAATCTATAAAATTACTCAAATGCATCAACAAGAGTTCCAGAGTTCAAGTGTTTCAAGATTACTCTTATCTTGAAGAAGTACATTTATATGTATCTATATGCCCAAATAACGAAATAAAAGCGCGACTGAGATTTATAGCAATTCTACAGCCATAATGGTGCGACATAGAATTACGAGGGATCGGACCCATCAGGGCTACCGGCTCACAAAACCAACCGAGCCTTTGTAAGATAAGATAAGATTTATTCAGGTTATAAAATCATATAAAGGCACACAGATATTATGTTCTATATTAAAGATCACAGCACTTTTTTTCTGAGCATTTTCACGATTAAATGTATGTTGCAAATTAGAAAAGCATATTACACAATTTCAGAAGTATACAGCACATTTTTAAAACGACACTTTTAAACAATTTTTGATAATGTTAAGATGAAAACCAAAATAAAATAAGAAACATGATATGATGTCACTAGAAAATGATGCTTCATAACCCATGGATAGCCCATGAAAGCCCTAAGGCTTATTTCCAATGGGGCCCATAGTGTGATAGGAACAGTCAAGATTTTGACACTTAGAAAATACAGTATGTTTGAATAAACAGAAATTGAGATCAGATAATGGTATCACAAATGAATTATCACAAGCAAATGATCATCACAGAAAATATCACAGACTTCAGCTCAACTCTAAGAAGAGTCTCAACAGGGATATGCCTTCTTCCTTCTGTAGCACTGCGTCTCTTCGGCTGTGCGGATAGTCCACACTCGCCAGGACAGACACAGTGCCAAACAAGCAAAGGAAACATTTACAAATCTCAAAACCGAAGTCAACGCAGCCATCACTTAATAAAACATGTGTACATCTTCATCCTTTGATAGATTGTGAAATTGTAGAAACTTTTTTAACTCAAACTTTAACTTCTGATTATCTCGTATGGTTTTCATTTCTATCATTTTTAAATGCAACCATTTTTAAATACAACCTTGTTGAATATTTCAATAACTTATGAAAAATGAACCACTGATGTCGGTTTGATTTTTTTCCGGGGAGGGGGGGGGGGGGGTGTTGTTCAAGGTAACCCATTATGTCCATTTATACTGAACATTCTGCTGCATCTGTCTTGCTTTCAGAAACTATGGCTTATTCTGGATGGTGATGCTGCACAGTGTTATCTTTTATTCACTTATATCTTCTCTTCTTCAGCAGTTCAAGTTTTATAAACACCTGCCTCCAGATTAGTCAGAAGTTTACAATAAAATGTTTAAGTGGCAAATTTAAGTGGTGAACAAAATGACATGACGTATTCAACTACGAGTAAACTCGCGCAAAAGCCTTCTTGATGATGTTCAGTTACTAATACGATCCGACTAATCAAATATTGCGAACTGAGGTTTTCTGAAATTGCGATCTGTAACTTTCCAGCAGAACAAAATATGCGATATTTGTGAATATCTTGGTCCACTTATGAGATAGAGTAGTGCGGTAAACGGTGCTCACTCACATTTTGTGGCCTACAGATGACAGAACATAGAAATAAAACTTAGCTTAAAAAGGGTTTCTTTAATTTCGTTCTGCTACTTTCCAGCAGAAGAAAATATGCGATTTTTGAGAATATCTCGGTCCACTTATGAGATAGAGTAGTGCGGAAAACGGTGCTCACTCACATTTTGTGGCCTACAGATGACAGAACATAGAAATTAAACTTTTCAAATAAAGGGTTTCTGAAATTTCGTTCTGCTACTTTCCAGCTGAAGAAAATATGCGATTTTTCTGAATACCTCGGTCCACATATGAGATAGAGTAGTGCGGTAAACGGTGCTCACTCACATTTTGTGGCCTCCAGATGACAGAACATAGAAAATGAATTTTGCAAACAAAGGGTTTCTGAGATTTCGTTCTGCTACTTTCCAGCAGAAGAAAATATGCGATTTTTGTGAATATCTCGGTCCACGTATGAGATAGAGTAGTGCGGATAACGGCGCTCACTCACATTTTGTGGCCTCAAGATGACAACACATAGAAATCAAACTTTGCTAACAAAGGGTTTCTGAAATTTCGTTCTGCTACTTTCCAGCAGAAGAAAATATGCGATGTTTGTGAACATCTCGGTCCGCTTATGAGATAGAGAGGTGCGGTTAACGGTGCTCACTCATTGTATAGCCTCTAGATGACAGAACATAGAAATCAAACTTTGCTAACAAAGGGTTTCTGAAATTTCGTTCTGCTACTTTCCAGCAGAAGAAAATATGCGATTTTTGTGAACATCTCGGTCCACTTATGAGATAGAGAGGTGCGGTAAACGGTGCTCACTCACATTTAACAGCCTCTAGATGACAGAACATAGAAATCAAACTTTGCAAATAAAGGGTTTCTGAAATTTCGTTCTGCTACTCTTTAGCAGAAGAAAATATGCGATTTTTGTGAATATGTCGGTCCTCTTATGAGATAGAGTAGTGCGGTAAACGGTGCTCACTCACATTTGGTGGCCTCCAGATGACAGAACATAGAAATCAAATTTTGCTATCAAAGGTTTTCCGAAATTTCGTTCTGCTACTTTCCAGCAGAAGAAAATATGCGATCTTTGTGAATATCTCGGTCCACTTATGAGATAGAGTAGTGCGGTAAACGGCGCTCACTCACATTTTGTGGCATCCAGATGACAGATCATAGAAATCAATTTTTGCAAACAAAGAGTTTCTGAAATTTCGTTCTGCTACTTTCCAGCAGAAGAAAATATGCGATTTTTGTGAATATCTCGGCCCACTTATGAGACAGGGAAGTGCGGTAAACGCTGCTCACTCACATTTTATAGCCTCTAGATGACAGAACATATAAATCAAACTTTGCTAACAAAGGGTTTCTGAAATTTCGTCCTGCTACTCTCTAGCAGAAGAAAATATGCGATTTTTATGAATATCTCGGTCCTTTTATGAGATAGAGTAGTGCGGTAATCAAACTTTGCTAACAAAGGTTTTCTGAAAATTCGTTCTGCTACTCTTTAGCAGAAGAAAATATGCGATTTTTGTGAATATCTCGGTCCTTTTATGAGATAGAGTAGTGCGGTAAACGGCGCTCACTCACATTTTGTGGCCTCCAGATGACAGAACATGGAAATCAAACTTTGCTAACAAAGGGTTTCTGAAATTTCGTTCTGCTACTTTCCAGTAGAAGAAAATATGCGATTTTTGTGAATATCTCGGTCCACTTATGAGCTAGAGAGGTGCGGTAAACGGTGCTCACTCACATTTTATGGCCTCTTGATGGCAGAACATAGAAAATAAATTTTGGAAACAAAGGGTTTCTGAAATTTCGTCCTGCTACTCTCTAGCAGAAGAAAATGAATATCTCGGTCCACTTATGAGATAGAGAGGTGCGGTTAACGGTGCTCACTCATTGTATAGCCTCTAGATGACAGAACATAGAAATCAAACTTTGCTAACAAAGGGTTCCTGAAATTTCGTTCTGCTACTTTCCAGCAGAAGAAAATATGCAATTTTTGTGAAAATGTCGGTCCTCTTATGAGATAGAGTAGTGCGGTAAACGGTGCTCACTCACATTTGGTGGCCTACAGATGACAGAACATAGAAATAAAACTTAGCTTAAAAAGGGTTTCTTTAATTTCGTTCTGCTACTTTCCAGCAGAAGAAAATATGCGATCTTTGTGAATATCTCGGTCCACATATGAGATAGAGTAGTGCGGTAAACGGCGCTCACTCACATTTTGTGGCCTCCAGATGACAGACCATAGAAATCAATTTTTGCAAACAAAGAGTTTCTGAAATTTCGTTCTGCTACTTTCCAGCAGAAGAAAATATGCGATTTTTGTGAATATCTCGGCCCACTTATGAGACAGGGAAGTGCGGTAAACGCTGCTCACTCACATTTAATAGCCTCTCGATCACAGAACAAAGAAATCAAACTTTGCTAACAAAGGTTTTCTGAAATTTCGTTCTGCTACTCTCTAGCAGAAGAAAATATGCGATTTTTGTGAATATCTCGGTCCTTTTATGAGATAGAGTAGTGCGGTAAACGGCGCTCACTCACATTTTGTGGCCTCCAGATGACAGAACATGGAAATCAAACTTTGCTAACAAAGGGTTTCTGAAATTTCGTTCTGCTACTTTCCAGTAGAAGAAAATATGCGATTTTTGTGAATATCTCGGTCCACTTATGAGATAGAGAGGTACGGTAAACGGTGCTCACTCACATTTTATGGCCTCTAGATGGCAGAACATAGAAATCAAACTTTGCTAACAAAGGGTTTCTGAAATTTCGTCCTGCTACTCTCTAGCAGAAGAAAATATGCGATTTTTATGAATATCTCGGTCCACATATGAGATAGAGAGGTGCGGTTAACGGTGCTCACTCATTGTATAGCCTCTAGAAGTCAGAACATAGAAATCAAACTTTGATAACAAAGGGTTTCTGAAATTTCGTTCTGCTACTTTCCAGCAGAAGAAAATATGCGATTTTTGTGAATATGTCGGTCCTCTTATCAGATAGAGTAGTGCGGTAAACGGTGCTCACTCACATTTGTTGGCCTCCAGATGACAGAACATAGAAATCAAACTTTGCTAACAAAGGTTTTCTGAAATTTCGTTCTGCTACTTTCCAGCAGAAGAAAATATGCGATCTTTGTAAATATCTTGGTCCACTTATGAGACAGAGTAGTTAGGTAAACGGCACTCACTCACATTTTGTGGCATCCAGATGACAGAACATAGAAATCAAACATTGCTAACAAAGAGTTTCTAAAATTTCGTTCTGCTTCTTTCCAGCAAAAGAAAATATGCGATTTTTCTGAATATCTCGGTCCACATATGAGATAGAGTAGTGCGGTAAACGGCGCTCACTCACATTTTGTGGCCTCCAGATGACAGAACATAGAAATCAATTTTTGCAAACAAAGAGTTTCTGAAATTTCGTTCTGCTACTTTCCAGCAGAAGAAAATATGCGATTTTTGTGAATATCTCGGCCCACTTATGAGATAGGGAAGTGCGGTAAACGGTGCCCACTCATATTTTATAGCCTCTAGATGACAGAACAAAGAAATCAAACTTTGCTAACAAAGGTTTCTGAAATTTCGTTCTGCTACTCTCTAGCAGAAGAAAATATGCGATTTTTGTGAATATCTCGGTCCTTTTATGAGATAGAGTAGTGCGGTAAACGGTGCTCACTCACATTTTATGGCCTCTAGATGACAGAACATAGAAATCAAACTTTGCTTACAAAGGGTTTCTGAAATTTCGTCCTGCTACTCTCTAGCAGAAGAAAATATGCGATTTTTATGAATATCTCGGTCCTTTTATGAGATAGAGTAGTGCGGTAAACGGTGCTCACTCACATTTTATGGCCTCTAGATGACAGAACATAGAAATCAAACTTTGCTAACAAAGGGTTTCTGAAATTTCGTCCTGCTACTCTCTAGCAGAAGAAAATATGCGATTTTTGTGAATATCTCGGTCCACTTATGAGATAGAGTAGTGCGGTAAACGGCGCTCACTCACATTTTATGGCCTCCAGAGGACAGAACATAGAAATTAAACTTTTCAAATAAAGGGTTTCTGAAATTTCCTTCTGCTACTTTCCAGCAGAAGAAAATATGCGATTTTTGTGAATATCTCGGTCCACATATGAGATAGAATAGTGCGGTCAACGGTGCGCACTCACATTTTGTGGCCTATAGATGACAGAACAAAGAAATAAAAACTGCTAAATTTTGCAGAATTTTCAATTCGCTATCCTTACCACTTTTTCTGAAGAAAATTCTGCAGAAAATTCTGCAGAATATTAATTTCGCTAACTTTACCACTTTTTCTGCAGAAAATTCTGTAGAAAATTCTGCAGAATATTTATTTCGCTAACTTTACCACTTTTTCTGCAGAAAATTCTGCAGAAAATTCTGCAGAATTTTCTGCAGAATTTTCGTTCTGCTAACTTTACCGAGCCACTTATTTCATATAAAAAATCACATTTTTATCACATCGAAATTGTTTGTGTTTATCCTGACTAATCACGTGACAAAAAAAACACTTTTTTTATGGTTTTATGCAGATTTTTATATTTATCATAAATCACCACCTTAAGGAAAAAAATGCTCCAACTACTCTTTTTATTTCTTTTAGGGACGAGTCATTTATTATCAGGTATTGGGGGGGGGGGTCTGATCAGACTCTTCGCTAAGCACTTAAAGGATAGCTAGGAGTCTAAGCTACCTTCATTCGGACAGCGAAGACTCTGATCAGACTGGGCGGATGCCCAGTCTGATCTGATTCTTCGCTGGACGCACAACCACATTGTTGGTTTTGTCATGTCGCGGCTCATGTATACTCATGAAACTGTCTGTGCTTTGGTAGATTGTTCTCACATCAGCCTGAGCAGCCTCCCTCGCCAGTATGAGTAAGCCATACTAAAATGTATCAAGACACTTTTTAACAGGATAAAAAAATATCGTTTTATCAATCATGGAAATGTCATAACTTTCATAACTAGAGAATAAATCATATCCAACAATGGATCCGGTAGCAGATATTAGAAAAAGAGGGGAATTAACCTACTAGACAGGTAGCTTACCAGTAGCCGGCAGAATTACCTTACTTACCCTCTTCATTCCTGTTAAATTTCCAATACATCTGGATTAATCGCGATAAGAAAATTGTCTTTCAAGGGTCTAAATTTCTAAAATCTTTCATACTGTTCATTAGGAAATTTGCTCCATAGAAATTATTATTTCAGATATAATTTGGCACTATTTTCCTTATTTCTGCTCGAAAAAAATATAGTAAGTTCAGGCGGTTCTCGCGCGTATAGAGATACAATTCAGAGCCAAAATAATACAGATGATCTGGTTTTCTAAATAATAAGTTGGTTTCAACAGGGACTGTACTATTTAAAATGAATATTATGCAGGATGGTCTTCTTGTTGTAGCATGTTAACTATTTATGCAAGCGAACAAACATTATAAATAGTAAAGACTCTAATCAGGCTACGCAACCACGTGCATCAAAGTGCTGTAGTCTAAGTAGAGTCTTAACTATTTACGGGATCGCCACAGTAGCATTTGGCAAACAGCAAAGACTCTAATCAGCCTGAGCAACCACGTGTATCAATGTACTATAGTCTGATCAGAGACTTAACTATTTACGCTGGTAACCTAACAACTCATTGTAAATAGTAAAGACTCTCATCACCTTTGCAACCACGTGCATCAAAGAGCTGCAGACTGATCAGATTCTAAATGCAAAGTACAATCAGAATCTTCATAGCTTACGCAAGTGATTCAAACAAAACGTGTAAATAGCTTAGCCTTTGTTCAGCCTGTGCATCTACTTACTGTAGTCTGATCAGGGTTAAAGGTAGGTTCCTGGCCTAGCGATATCAATTGTGTTCACAAAATAATTTTGTCTTTTTCTCGGAAGTATTGAAATCTCTTATTTTTCTGAAACTGTTACTATTGAGAAAATAGTCGGATGTTGTAGAAAATAGTCGTTTTCCCTTTGGTTTATTTTCTTTTGTTGGAATTCCAGTTCTAAAAATAAATATGTATATATGTCTACAAGTCCGCAGTTTTTGATGTCATTTGCGAACGGTTAATTTTCTCTTGCCGTGAGCTCTTCCAGAGGTCCTGGCATGGCGGATGGATTAAAGCTATCCCGAAATACAATGCAGCATGAAGTCAGCTATGTTATCTATTTTTGGCGCGAACGAAAAATAGCGCTAACAGGTGTGCGAAGCAGAGTTAGGATATCCCTAGCAAAACGACTTTTTTACATTTTTTTTTATTTACGCTTTTTAGTGAAATTTATTCATTTCCTCTTTATAAGTGCTTTCCAACAGCTTGGATAAAAAATCATCAAAATTATGATGGATTCCAAAGTACAGGAACCTACATGTACCTTTAAGATTTTGCATAAATTATGACTCGTGCAATATCTTAATCATGCTGATCAGAAGGATTGGTTGGTTGATTTGATGCTTAACGTCCACGGTAAACAACTAAGGTCATGTCGGGACGGTCAGTTAACCTAACCACACTATTCCTGGGCAGGCTTAGACCTCCTAAGCGGTTAACCAGTACTAAGTGCACATACTTTCGCCTGTAACTGACAACTGCCCTTCTTGAATCAGCGGAAACAGAAACGAAAGTATGTGGCCAGACCGGGTTTCGAACCCAGGACCTCTGACTGATCAGAAGGAAGAACCCAGTTAAGAGCTCTGGGCAAAAATGAACTTAATATGTCAGCTGTTAGTGACCGCGAAGCGTTACCGCATGAACGCTCAAAAATGATAACTACTACATGTGTCTTATCACAATTAACCTTAAGAATGTATGTTCCGAATGTGAAAAGGCAAGCTTGTGCAAGGGAAGTTCGAGTCAAAATAAGAAAATTGGGCAAAAAAAAAAAAAAAAATTAGAGCGCCACCCTACGATGATGACCGCATGTGCGGCACCGTATGTACGCTCAACAAATAAGTATCCTTTATCCTATTAAATTTGTTTTGCGTTAAAAAAGTCCTTTTACTTTCATCACTGCCATTAACTTCTCGACTAGTTTCTCACGCTTGCGAATCTTTGTTTGTTTTAAAGAACACACGACAACATTTGGCCACTTTTGGGATCAGTTGATTGTTCATGCAAACATAGAAAGACCTGACGAGACTGCACCAACTGTATCCTGCTACATTTTCTTATATGCCACCTGCGAGTGGCCTGAGACAAGTTTCATAATGAAGTTTTGTTGAGTTGGTAATTACAAAGGATTGGTTTGGGTAATTACAAATATATGATAAAATAGGATTTCGAGATCTGAACGCAATGATTTAAACAGGAAATCCAGAAAATGAATATTAAAGGCCCCATTGCTCTATCAACATGAAATATTTTATTGTGAAGCATCGCTGCAAGCTTCTTACTACAGTTTCTTCATTGTATATGATCGTAATTGGCCGGCTTTGAAAAATTAAAACGTCATTGAGTTTCTCATAAAAACGATTTGAAAAATATCTAGGTCATTTTAGTTGGCAACTAAAATGACCTACTCTCGATTTCACAAGTTTAATTACATGATAAAAATACAAGGTACAAGCGGTAACAATACAAGGTACAGAAGATAAAAATACAATGTACAGTCGTTTAATAAATGATAAAAATACAATGTAAGGAAAGGATCTCATTTCTTGTCTCGCTGTTGTGTGAGTACATTGCCCAATGGGGAACCAGAAACGAAAACCGTATTTATACGGAAAGACTTGTCATTTTTTTCCAAAATACCTTATTCCTCCTTTTTTGCCATTTATATGACACAAAAAGCACAACAACCGACATATTATCATCAATTCTGAAGACTGTACCAATTTTACAAGGTTTTGTGCTTTGACGATTTTTACCACTGATAGGACTATGGATACTTTAATCTTAGTAGCAATCTAACTGCAATTTCATTTTTTGTGTATATTCTCATCTTGACACTACCCGGTTGATAATTTGTTTATTCGGTGATTAGGACACGCGCTGTTTTATTAGACGAAGTCTAATAAAATCATCGTTGGCGCCAAAACTTGACTTGATCTCTGTATGGAAGAGAGCATATGTCATGGAATTGTTATTCACCTGTCAGAAGATTAAGTTACATTAAAAATGTTATTATTTGCACTTTGCATTTAGTTTTAAATATGTTTTTCACTTTAACGCTGTAATGATTGATAGAGTTAAGCAGAACGCGAGAAACGCAAATGCCGATGGCTTGAGAAAAAATGATTCTATGGTGCGAAAAGTCTTTCGTAGTAAAAAAGTAGTTCAGGCTGTACTCGGTGCGTAAATTTACCGGAACGGACCTAATTACCGGATCGGACCGGAACGGACCCTTATTATTCATATTTCCAGCCGATTTTTTTAGATATTTTGATACAATCAACACGCGCAGATTAATTCAAGGCCCTACCTATGACTAACATGTATTATCTTAACTTGCAACCCCTGATTTCATCCACCGACTTGATACATATAGCTCTACATATTTTCTATGGCTGAAATGTTGGTCATGATACTATGGAACAAAAATTCGGGAATTTTTGTGTTTTTCATTCGCTCCAAGTCTTGGAAGAAAGATAACCAGATTTTTGTATAAGATTATATGATTTTAAGATGAAACGCATATGCGTGGGGTATTAAGAGGCCTACACATGGCGCAAAATACTCAAAGAGTATTTTGACTAATACCTCTAATTGATTTGCGCTAGATGGCATACAGAATATGTATTAATATTAAATAAGAGTTATTTAATAAAAAAATATTACAAATATCTACTGAAGATAGGGGAAAACTGGTCCGTTCCGGTGTCCGTTCCGGTAATTCAGTCCATTCCGGTCCGTTCCGGTAAATTTACGCACCCGGCTGGACTGAACCGGGTAAAATACAGTACCGTATCATCGGAAGCATATCGGAATGTACCGAAGAATGTCAATAATTTACGGACCAGTTTGGTTTCTCGCCATAGTGGATAACCCCAACATAAGGATACTGCTATTCAATAATAATATCAGACATGTGATACAGCTGAGAAGACAAATAGGGAGATTTTCCTCTACTTTTTTTCCAAATAGGGAGAATGATTAAACAGAGAAGGGAATTCTTGTATTTTGGTAGGGAGATCTGAAAATTACAAATAGGGAGATGTACAAGACATATATGGGGAAATTCTGAAATTCCAAATAGGAAATGGGCAATTTCAACAGAAAAAAAAATATTATTTGTTTCAAATATGTCTTCTTTCACTTCGTCTTATATCTTTTTTTTTAAAGATATTTCTTGTTGCCCATATTCTGTTAGTCATATAAAAATCGATACCAGTCATAATCTGTTAGTCATATAAAAATCGATACCAGTCATAAGTTTATGTAAGCGATGTAGCCAGAACAAATGAAAAGGGGCTTAAAAAAAAGAAATTTTCTTTTTGCAATTCAGCAAATTAATTTAAGCCATACTTGCTTGCTTCTGTTCTTTCAATATGGATGCATTTGGAAAATTTGCGGATGCCCAGTCTGATCTGAGTCTTCGCTGGACGCACAACCACATTGTTCGTTTTGTCATTTCGCGGCTCATGTATACTCATGAAACTGTCTGTGCTTTGGTAAATTGTTGTCACATCAGCCTGGGCAGCCTCCCTCGCCAGTATGAGTCAGCCATACTAAACTGTATCAAGACACTTTTTAACAGGATAAAAAAATATCGTTTTATCAATCATGGAAATGTCATAACTTTCATAACTAGAGAATAAATCAGTAGAATGTATCATTGTTTTGCGATGAGGACAGGGAAATCCCAACCCGAGGGCACACGGGGTGTTTGTGTGACACATTGACTATTCCCATTTTTTTGTTTCCTTTTTTTATAAGATTTTAAGACATAGAAAGAATGAATTTCTGTAAGGAAATTCATAGCTTTAAAAAGAAAATAATGCATAAAGTGTAGAATCGATGGGCCGGGCTTATCGCATTTCATTTAGCGAGTAGTGATACACAGACTTCAAGCTCGTGTGAGCTGTCCCAGCCCATGGGCAAGACAGAATTTTCCAGCACCGCTAAAGATAGAACAAACTCTGTCTCGTTGTATCTCTTTCTGGGAGACAGCTGTGAAATACCTACCTTTCTCAGTACAGGTAACGGAAAGAAACAGTTTTGGTTGTTCCCATTTGCTAGTTCCTTCATCAGTATTCATCAGTGCTATTGATGAATGAAATTCTATGTCATTCACTCTTCTCGAAAGCCATAATACTGCGATATCCTCATTTTGTTAACCAGACATAACAGAGTACGAAAAATGTTCTTGACTACGGTATTCTCCATAACAATGAACGGGAATAAAATCAAAAGTTTTTGAAAAAAAAAAATCATTGATAATGCAATTTTTGTTCGAATGATAGTATGTATTGGTTATAATATCTAGATGATTTGCAGCAATCTGCATCCAATCAAGGTCAACAGATTTGCTTACCTCTTCGATTGCACGGCGATGGGTCGGGCCTTAGACGTTATGAAAGCGCCAATCTAAACATAACATTTCAGCAACACAGACGGTTAGCGCCTAACACCTGTACTAGGTGGTAGGTTTCTTCTGCTTTGGAATTTCAGTGTTGCTTTTTTGTGAGTCCTCATGCTTGTTTTATCTTCGTTTTAATTTTGATTTCTATGTTTCTAAGATATTACACTTATGAACCGAGCAACCATGTGTCTGATGAACCGAAGCAGAGCCAAGGACGAGGGTTGGGAGGACTGCAAACCGGTTAAGCGCCCTCCCCACTCCCCACAGTAATTTCCTTACAGGCCGTCCCAAGGCGGCACTTCTGTTTTGGTTCCTCTTGGTCGTTTTATGTGTTATTAGTTGTTATGTCTGTTAATGATATATTATGTGTGATGTTAAGACTAGCCTGGTGACCACCTACATGGGAAATGGCTGTTCACATGGTTTCCGCTGATGATATCTTTTGTGGTGACCTATTTTGTGGTATTTTTTCCACATGGTGTTTTGGGTGGGTTCTGGGATTGAATTGTGTCAGTTCCTAGGATTTTTTCTATTTACTTTTAGTGTAGGTCATACGTTATTATGTGTAGAAATAAACAGCCGTCCAAAAGTCAAACTTTACTACTCGTAATAAAGGGGTAATGTTGGTACCTTTGCAGTCATTTTTTGTTTGTCACAGAATGTTGGAGCAACAAACAACAGAGTATACAATTGTTGAAGCACTAGTTACTCCACACCATGGCTAATCCATCGTTAAGAGGACCTTTCTGTTGCTCTGTGCCGATGTAGAAAAGGACATTTCTGTTGAAACAGACGCCCTGTCGAGCACAATCAAAGAAACTACATCGTGTCGATGTCGATATATCGCCGTGACGTTTTGCCAACACAAATCGATTGTTGCAACGATTATTTTCGCTGAGAAGTGACCATTTAGTTCCTGTGTATGAGCTAATTGTTGAAATAGTCTTCAATGGCTTTTAGCTCACCTGAGCACGAAGTGCTCAAGGTGAACTATTGTGATCGATATTTGTCCGTCGTCCGTCCGTCCGTCCGTCCGACCGTCCGTCATCAACAATTTCTTCAAACCGCATATCCTCCTAGACCAGTAAGCAAATTTCAAAATTATTTCACACAAATGTTTCAGTAATAGCCCTGAACCAAAATTGCTAAAATGGTTCCGCACCGATGAACAAAATGGCCGCCAGAGCTAAAAGTAGAAAAACCTTTAAACGACATCTCCTCTGAAGCCAATGGCTCGATTTCAAAAAAAAATCACAGAAATGTTTGACTCCTGGCCTTGAACCAAAATGGCTAAAACGGTTCCACTCTGCTGAACAAAATGGCCGCCAGAGCTAAAAATAGAAATCTAAAAATAGAAAAACCTTTAAAAGACATCTCCTCTGAAGCCAATGGCTCGATTTCAAAATAATTTCACAGAAATGTTTGACTCATTGCCTTGAACCAAAATTGCTAAAACGGTTTCACTCCGCTGAACAAAATGGCCACCAGAGCTAAAAATAGAAATAAATCTTAGAATGACAAAGAGACCACTGTTTTGACCCAGTCATCATGAAACTTTGTCAGAATGCTTATCTTTATGAAAGGTAGACCAAATTTGAAACTGGACCATGTCAGGTCAAAAACTAGGTCACTAGGTCAAATCTTAGAAAAACCATGTGTATACTCTAGAGGGCACAGTTATGATCCAATCTTCATGAAACTTTGTCAAAATGATTAACCTTATACAATCTAGGCCAAGATTGAAACTGAGTCATGAGGGGTCAAAAACTAGGTCACTAGGTTAAAACTTAGAAAAGCTTTGTGTACACTCTTGAGGGCACAGTTATAATCCAATCTTCATGAAACTTTGTCAGAATGTTGATCCTTATACAATCTAGGCCAAGATCGAAACTGAGTAATGTGGGGTCGAAAACTAGGTCACTAGGTCAAATCTTAGAAAAACCTTGTGTACTCTCTAGAGGGCACAGTTATGATCCAATCTTCATGAAACTTTGTCCGAATGCTTATCTTTATGAAAGGTAGACCAAATTTGAAACTGGACCATGTCAGGTCAAAAACTAGGTCACTAGGTCAGATCTTAGAAAAACCATGTGAATGCTCTAGAGGGCACAGTTTTGATCCAATTTTCATGAAACTTTGTCAAAATGTTTATTATGCCCCCGCCATTTAAAATGGGGGGGGGAGCATATAGTATCACCCCTGTCCGTACGTACGTAGCGTACGCAGCGTAGCGTACGTACGTACGAAATGGTTTCCGTTCAATATCTTTTGAAAGCATTGATGTATTGAATTCCTATTTCATACACAGCTATATAATCATAAAATATAGGTCAAGTTCGATGTTGGGTAAAATCCGTCTATTATTGTGGGAGTTATGGCCCTTTTTCGACTTCTGTTTTTATGAAAAAATGGTTTCCGTTTGATACCTTGTGAAAGCATTGGTGTATTGAATTCATATTTCATACACAGCTATATAATCATAAAATACAGGTCAAGTTTAATGTTGGGTAAAATCCGTCGTTTATTGTGGGAGTTATGGCCCTTTTTTGACTTCTGTTTCTATGAAAAAATGGTTTCCGTTTGATATCTTGTGAAAGCATTGGTGTATTGAATTAATATTTTATACACAGGTATATAATCATAAAATACAGGTCAAGTTCGATGTTGGGTACAATCCGTCTATTATTGTGGGAGTTATGGCCCTTTTTCGACTTCTGTTTCTATGAAAAAATGGTTTCCGTTTGATATCTTTTGAAAGCATTGGTGTATTGAATTCATATTTTATACATAGGTATATAATCATAAAATACAGGTCAAGTTCGTTGTTGGGCAAAATCTGTCGATTAATGTGGGAGTTATGGCCCTTTTTCGACTTTATTTGTTTGAAGAAATGGTTTTCGTTCGATATCTTTTGAAAGCATTGGTGTATTGAATTCATATTTTATACACAGGTATATAATCATTAAATTCAGGTCAGGTTCTATGTCGGCCAAATTCCGTCGATTATTGTGGGAGTTCTGGCCCTTTTTCGACTTCATTTTGTATGAAAAACTGGTTTCCGTTCATTATCTTTTGAAAGCATTGGTATATTGAATTTATATTTTATACACAGATATATAATCATAAAATACAGGTCAAGTTCGATTTGGTAAAATTCGTCTATTATTGTGGGAGTTATGGCCTTTTTTTTGACTTCATTTCATGCAATAATGGTTTCCGTTTGTCAGTTTTTGAAAAGTTTCTTGTTTCCGGGCTATTTCATATGGAAAGTTGCATGGCATCCATTTCTGCGATAAGATACAGAATGTCATCACATATCAAATATGACACCCCCACCTCCAACCCCCCCCCCCCCCCCCAGCACCACCACCACCACCATGCACTTCTCTTGATCCAAGAAGCACAATACATCTGCCCAAGGAAAACAATAAAACATGTACCACAGAACCTAGTTATGCTACAAGTGCCTTTACCTTAAACAAGGCGCCATCTGACTTAGGGCACTAGGCGGGGGCATCCGGGTCGTATGGACACATTTCTAGTCTCCAACAAATCTAGATCATAGGTGCAACTGGGTCATGTTGGATCAAAAACTAGGTTACTAGGTCAAACCTTAGAAAAACATTGTGGATACAGTTTTGGTTCAATCTTCATGAAACTTTGTCAGAATAATTATCTTAATGAAATATAGGCCAAATTTTAAACTGGGTCTTGTCAGGTCAAAAACTAGGTCACTAGGTCAAATCATAGAAAAACTTTGTCAGAGTGTTTATCTTCATGAAATGTAGGACAAGTTTGAAACTGAATAATGTCTGATCAAAACTAGATCGCCAGGTCAGATCTTAGAAAAACATTGTGTACACTCTAGAGGGCACAGTTTTGATCCAATCTTCATGAAACTTTATCAGAATATTGATTAGAAAGAGCAAAACTGCTGCAATTGAACCGTCATCAAATAGATGATCTTCCATACTATTTCATCATAACTCAGGTGAGCGATTTAGGTCCATCATGGACCTCTTGTAGTATAGAAGGGTTAAAATGAGAACACAATAAATTTAACAGCACCGAACATAAAACAAATGCAACCGCAACGAAAGTACCGCCTTGGGACGGTCAGTAATAACTACTGGGGGGTTTAAACCGGTTTTACTGCATGACCAGACAGTACTGTTAGATGATCTCATTCTAGATAACAGCAATTTCATAAAGCCATAAAGGGGTTTATATTTGTTGACTTTCTAGGAATTACCTTAAAGTTTGTACTTAGTAAAATTGAATAATGTTATCATAATAAAAGTGAAATTAAAAGTGGAAAACAATTATCAATTTCATCATTATCTCTTTCTGATTATAAAAATTGCATGTGATAGGCAATTTGTACTGCTTTTATAATACATAAGTAGTGTAATGGTGATAAAACTGAACAAGCTGACTTATGTGGCATCTGGCCCCGAGGTTATAAAACTTTTTTCGTGCTCAACTCAGCTGAGCATGGAATTTCCTCTGCTGATAAATATGAAAATGCCAACTAATGTTGGCATTTTCATATTCATAAGCAGAGAAAATATGATACTGAGCTCAACTGAGCAAGGAAATAACTGTACTTAACAATAATTTGCTAATTATTAGCAGGTAAAATTTCATGCTCAGCTGAGTTGAGCATGAAGTAAGTTTTATAACCTCGGGCCCTGATCCGGGTCTACAGTATTGGCAAAGGTTCCTTTTGTGGGAAACTATGTAAGATGATATTTGTACACTATTATCCATATCTGAGGGAGACATCTTGGTTACGCATAAGTTATTCAACAAGTCAGGTATAAGAAAGCTTTTAAAGGTTGTTGTTCTGGATCACCTAGCTGATAACAACTTAAATACAATAGTAACACAAATTATTTTGACAAAAATGTGGGAGCAAGCAATTTACTTTAAAATTAAAAGAAACTGGGACACAGAAACTAATTTTGTAATTGTCCTATTACAGTATTTGACCTAAAAAATGTAGGTCACAGTGACCTATATTTCAGGATACACATGGCCCATTGGGCACTTGCTTTAGTTAGATTCTCCAGTCTTCACAGATTGTATTGTATAAATACTACTTGATTGATAGTAGTGCAAGGGCTTCCGAAGGGAGCAGATCCTTTCCTGTAAGAGTACCAGCCTAGGCTCTGGGAGTACATTGTAGCAAATGGAACGTAGATTATCTCTTCCACTGTGCCTTTTTAGCTCACCTGACCACGAAGTGGTCAAGATGAGGTATTGTGATCAGTCTTTGTCCGTCGTCCGGCGTCAACTTTTGCTTTAAACGGCTTCTCCTCCAAAACTGCTGGACGGATTTGACATAATTCCACAGAAATGTTCCTTGGGGAACTCTTTGCCAAAATTGCTCCAATGGTTCTGCTCCACTGAACAATATGGCCACCAGAGCTAAAATAGCAAAACCTTTAAACGACTTCCCCTCCAAAACTGCTAGGCAGTTTTTGAAATAATTTCACAGAAATGTTCCTAAGGAGGCCCTCTACCAAAATTGCTCAAACGGTTCAGCTCCGCTGATCAAAACGGCCGCCACAGCTAAACATAGAAAAACCTTTAAACAACTTCTTACCCAAAAATGCATGGCAGATTTTGAAATAATTTCACAGAAATGTTTCTTAAGAGGCCCTCTACCAAAAAGGCTCAAACAGTTCCGCTCCGCTGATCAAAATGGCCTCCACAGCTAAACATAGTAAAACCTTCAAACGACTTCTCCTCCAAAACTCCGTAGCAGATTTTGAAATAATTTCACAGAAATGTTCCTTAGGAGACCCTCTACCAAAATTGCTCAAACGGTTCCACTCCGCTGAACAAAATATAGAAAAACCTTCAAACGACTTCTCCTCGAAAACGGCTAGGAAGATTTTGAAATAATTTCACAGAAATGTTCCTTAGGAGACCCTCTACCAATTTGCTAAAACAGTTCCGCTCCGCTGAACAAAATGGCCGCCAGAGCTAAAACTAGAAAAACCTTTTAACGACTTCTCCTCCAAAACTGCTTTGGCAGATTTTGAAATAATTTCACATAAATGTTCCCTAGGAGTCCCGCTACCAAAATTGCTTCTGAATCACCAGTTCCACTACGTTGAACAATATGGGCGCCAGAGCTAAATATAGAAAAACCTTTAAACGACTTCGCCCCCAAAACTGCTGGGAAGATTTCGAAATCATTTCACAGAAATGTTCCTTAGGAGACCCTCTACCAAAATTGCTAAAATGGTTCCGCTTCGCTGAACAAAGTGGCCACCAGAGCTAAAAATCGAAAACCTTTAAACGACAGCTCCTCTGAAGCCAATGGCTCGATTTCAAAATAATTTCACAGAAGTGTTTGACTCATGGTTCTGAACAAAAATTGCTAAAACGGTTCCACTCCGCTGAACAAAAATGGCCGCCAGAGCTAAAAATAGAAACAAATCTTAGAATGACTCAGAGGGAACAGTTACGATCCAATCATCATGAAACTTCGTCAGAATGTTTATCTTAATGAAATCTAGTCTAACTTTGAAACTGGGTCATGTGGGGTCAAAAACTAGGTCACTAGGTCAAATATAAGAAAACTTGTGCACACTCTATAGGGCACAGTTATGATCCAATCTTCATGAAACTTTGTCAGAATGTTTATCTTTATGAAATCTAGACCAAGTTTGAATCTGATTCTTGTTGGGCCAGAATCTAGGTCACAAGGTCAAATCTTAGAACAACGTTGTGTACACTCTTGAGGGCACAGTTATGATATAATCTACATGAAACTTTGTCAGAATGTTTATTTATATGTAATCTAGACCTGATTTGAAACTGGGCCATGTCAGGTCAAAAACTAGGTCACGATATCAGTTCTGAAAACAACCATGTGAACGCTATAGAGGACACAGTTTTGTTCTAATTTTCATGAAAGTTTGTCAAAATGTTTATCTCCAACAAATCTGGACCAAGGGTGCAACTTGATCGTGTCGGGTCAAAAACTAGGTCACTAGGTCAAACATTAGAAAAACATTGTTTACTATATATACATTCCCCAATACAGCGTGACGAAATAGCAATACTTCAAACCGTAGGTAAAATGTATGGTGAAAACTATTGCCCTTGCTTAAATTTAGGATATGAATAGGACTAACTTTAAATAAGAGAATTAACACTAAAGACTAAATTGTATATCTGAAAAAAAAACTTTCAGTGAAATACTTGGCAGCGAGAGAGAGAGAGCCACATAAGTATAATACGTCTTTATGGAATTGATATCGTCACAGGAAATAGTGTTCTTTAAATGTGCTAATACGACTCTGCACTAGCGATGGAACAAATACTGAATTAAATAATATCTTCTTTCTTCTTATGGTGTAATATGTAGAAAATATAAGAGTAAAAAGTATGTACAGTTTGCCATGATTTACTTTTTTCTCTAATACTGTATTCGTTCTCTCAAATTTGTTCATTCCATTTTTGTTCTTCACAAAACTGTTAAATGGTAGATATACATGAATTGATATATTATTATGTTATTGTATCAGTTCAGAATAAAATTACAAACAAACAACATTGTTTACGATCTAGAGGGCACAGTTTTGATCCGACATTCAAGAAACTTTGTCAGAACGTTTATATCTAAGAAATCTAGACCAGGTTTGAAACTGGGTCATGTGGGATCAAAAACAAGGTCATTAGGTTAAATCATAAAAACCTAAGGTACACAATAAAGGGTTCATTTTCCATTGAATCTTTGTGAAACTCTGTCTGTCGTATGTATGGATGTCTCTGAGGTAAAGTTCACAGGATACTCAGGTGAGCGATCCAGGGCCATCATGGCCCTCTTGTTTGTTTTTGGCGTTTTTCCAACTTCTGAGCCTCTCAAGAACTAGGGAGCTGAATTTTGGTATAGTAGTAGTCCTTGATGTGTTATTTCCAATAGTCAGTACGTATACAGCTACTGGCCTCAAGATTGACTGGGCGTAGGTTTTTTCATACTAATAGGTTATGGAAAATGAGCTGGGCAAATTCCAACAGAAAATGACAATTACATGTACGGCCCTCATTCGTATTTGACATTTTCCAACTTCTGAAGTATTTAAGCAACCAAAATGTATTTTAGACAAAGTATTTTGGTAAACGTGAGGAAATTCTGTATACATCATTTCGTACATGTAGTTATTTTCTCTTATAGACACTACTTATGTAGCTCCTGGGCTCAAGCTGAGAGACACTGTAGCTTCATGTCTTTTTTATAATAGATATAAATTGTTAATAATTTTCGATAATAAGATAACTCAAGAACTATAGGTATACTTTGTAGGCGGCTGAAATACCGACGTCTAAACTCTTTGACCGAGAGAGTCGAGTTTTATATCATGCATCTGCTGCAAAATTAACCTGATAACAGGGGTATGATAACATGATGTGATATCATGTCACTGCATTACTGCGCTTGCGCGAATGTTATCAGGCGATGCCTTCAGAAGCGATCTCAGAAGACGATTGGCTATATACTGACGTTTATCATGGTAACAACGTTCGATTTGTTAAATGACGTCACCGATTTACGTCATAACGCATTCGCGACGTTAGCAAGTTCCAACAAAACTACGTTTGTTTTTTTCATTTTCTTGAGGCTTTTTATGCCTTAAATTCTTTAAAGAATGCATGATAAATAGAAAACCATGTAAGTGTCTTAAGATATCAAGTTTATCAGGCTCGACCAGAAACACGTCGGTCTGGCTCGACAAGCCTCGCCATTCCTACGCTGTTTCTGGTCTCGCCTGATAAACTTGATATCAAAAGACACTAACATGGTATTCTCTATATACAAGCATTCTGTTAAAGGCTAGATTATCTTGTGTCCTGTACTGACAAACTTATTCCCCATTTTTCGGACAAAAAGACATTAAGCTAAAACTAAAACAAGAATTTTAACAATATATATCTACAGAACCATTTAAACCAGAACTTTGATATTTTACATGGAGCTTGGACTTAATTTGAAGATATTCTGATGAAATTTTGAGATATTTCCATAAGATTAACAGAACTATGCCTCTTTTCAGACTAAGACATTCTGAGACTTTGACACCTTAGATGGCAAGCATATAATTGGAGCATTGTCACGCAAGCCCAGTTTCTAGTTTATTCATTTGGTTTTCATCCAATCACGGGGCATAGTGTTTAACAAAGAGTTTCTGATAAAGTTATTCATTTCTTATCAAATCAACACATTCATGTTTTCGTAAATAAAAATAAATAGGTAACAATAAAAAAAAAAGAGGATAAAACGAACCAGAATATCGGTTTCGCGGACTTTTCCAGTGTGCTAATTTGTACAACACCTCTTGTACCTACATATACCAAACAAAAAAAGAAACGCACACAGAAATATTTTGGTATTTTCTTGGAAATAACAAATAATTTAAAACAATAACTCATAAGTGTTACAGGCAGACAATTGGACAGTTCAAACCGAAATTGTCATTTAATTGTGTCCATTAAGTACTTTGTGACGCGTCTCTGAACAAGGCTGGGATCAGTTTTCAATGTCACTGTCTTCAATAAGAGGCCATTGTCAGCGATTTTATTATTTCGTATTTTTATGCATATGGAAGGTACAGATACTCATCTACGCCATGATTAAGTCTGAGTAAGATTTGATCAGAAATACGGATTTTTAGACATTTTCTAATCATGCTATAAAAGGTAAATTAAATGGGAAATCTTACTGTGTGCGTTTCTTTTTTTGTTTGGTATATGTTAAGAAATATAACTACTATTACTACTACTCACTACTACTACTTCTTATACTATTAATGATGATAACAATTATAATGAATAATAATGATAATTTTAAAACCTTACTGTTAGTTTGTTCCGGACCTATAGTGGACGTGGACAGAAAGGTTACGTCTCATGTCGTACCCAACACGTTTTGCATGTTGCATCCGTTGCCACGATAAACACGTTAAAAAGTACCTAAATTTTTCCTTCCTTATCTTTTGATGGATGGGTTAGTAGTGAGATGATGACGTGAAAATTTTGACATCCGTAAGTTTCTCGGATATAGGTTTTTTGGTAGGATAAGAGCCTCCCTGTTGCAGCTGGTGCGAGATTTTGATCGAATTCTACCTCGTCTATTATCAATTTTCCTTCCGTTCTCCCGCTCTTCGATACGTTAGATTCACGGGATGGGGGGGGGGAGGGAGGGGACGGGGGTCACTTGGTCTTTAAAGAGGTACAGATGTGCCGCTGTAACTCTGATAACCCACCCTATTCATGTATACCACAAATACCAAATTATACACCTATTCATGTGTTTTGTATTAAATGTGGACCATATTCATGTATACTGTAGATAAAGTGCTAAGATTAGCTCATGAGTTTGCCGTTAAGCCTTGAAGAAAATTCAAGAAATTAGTATGCTGAGAAAATTTGTTGTCTTTGTAATTGATATTTGTTTCTTTTTGATAACGAAAATCAGATAAGCTGGCATTTATACAGAGAGCTTGTAGAAATAAGACCTATTCGTGTATATTAGTCTGTAAAACCATACCTATTGTTGTATCTGGCAGATAAAAAAGAAGGGCTATTCCAGCGGCACATATATACCCTGCTTTTTTATAGGAGAACCCGCCCCCCGTGGTAAGACTTAAAGTCAGTAAGTCAGTAAGCAATCAAAAACAACCAGCCAGCCTGACATAATCTGATGTAGTTTCCGTTGATCCCTGTGCATACTATAGGAGATAACGGGAATCCCCGGAGTAACGTCATGATCACGTGGGTAGATTGGTTGGCAAAAAGATAGCGACAGACAGTGGTTTTCTATGGGACTTTGCTGAAAATTAACCGCTGAAATGCGTAAAATGTTTTTTGGAAGGCTGCGAATATATAGCAACCGATAAAACCATTGCAAATATTGTCTTAATCGCCTGTCGTGCGAAAAGTTAATTATTTGATCACTTAAATTCATTCAATAGCTCGGTCTGGACCATTGTCTCGCTCCGGAACCGGGCTGTTTCTCTTAATGATTCGACTGAATAAATAAATAAAATAAAAATAAATCGTAAGTATTGAAAATCAGAATTTTTACCCTTTCGACGTTAGTAAATATAACAGGGGAATAGGAAACGGAAGACAATAAAATACAGAAACTTGTATCTAACAAGAACTATTGCAAAAAGAAATATTGATCTGATCTAGGGACAAGTACATTTAATGGACCAATAAATAAATAAATAAATTTATATTCGTGATTGCAATTCAAAAGATGATGTTATAAAACGGTAAAGGATAATATATAAATAGAAAAAAAATCCCTGTTATGAACTGACTATCAGTAATTATCACATTACTTAGTCCGAGCTCATGACATTTAAACAAACTCTCTCTCTCTCTCTCTCTCTCTCTCTCTCTCTCTCTCCAATTGTTTGCCCGTGATATTATAGGAAGGGACAAGCACATAATAATAATCGAGTTTTATTTCATGTGTGTATTAGCCGCACCGCGAAAACAGTTGGTTTATTGTACACACAAGTTAATCTGAAATTGTCACTACAAGACACCTGCGGCGTCTGCGGCGTTCTTTGATATATTATTAAGACATCCGTTATCAAAAGACCCGCTGAATACCGGGTACATTCATTTATAAACAATAAACAAATGGTTTAAATTCAGAAAATGTATACAAGATACAGACACAAATGATTTTTATTAGAGTATCCATGATAAAACGTACATCTGAAAGCACTTCTTATTTATGATAGAAAATAAAACAATATTTCACTCTAAGATAATTACACTTCTCAGCGTCATGATATAAAAGAAAAATATGCATCATAATGCGCAAAATACAAGGCATGATTAACTAGGTATTTTCAACACCACCCCGTAAACGTTCAATATATCGGGATTGATTATCGACTTTTTGCCAACCAAGGTTGGGGAATCCCCTTGCAATCTAATCGATGACGTCACGCTGACTGTCTACTATACGAGAAAGAGGTCACCTACTGTAGGCTGACTGTCCTCCGCCATGATTTTCCGCCAGTAGTTTTACAATTTTTACTGAAAACGGAGAATTCTTAGGGTTTAGTGTAGACGTTCCTGTCAGAGACCTTATCTATAAGGGGTCTACTCTTAATGGAAAGAAGTTGGTCCTTGGGGTCAGTCGTAAGTGCTGTCACAAGTCAACTTGCATGTGTGCCGTCAGAAGTCATTTTTTCTCGTGAAACGGCTGTCAGTGCTTTGTGTTGAAGAACGATTGCACAACGACAAGAATGTCACTTCCTTGTTGGTGACAGGCCGCCATTATTTCAGTTCTAAACAGTACAGCCCACGTAAGTCTTGTTTTTAAGTAATTATCCTGATTTCTTGTTAGAACAATAGAAAATATGTCTGTATTTTGCCATGTTTAAAAGCTTTGTTTCACACTAGTATTTTGTAACCTGTGAACAGGTCGAGGCACTTTAATTGGTATGAAAAAACAAAACCCAAATTTTTATATAGGTTTCGAATCGATGTTTATGTCTGTGTTTTAAAGGTAGGTTCCTGGCCTAGCGATAACAATTATGTTCACAAAATAATTTTGTCTTTTTCTGGGTAGTATTGAATTCTCTTATTTTTCTGAAACTGTTGCTACTGAGAAAATCGTCAGATGTTGTAGAAAATAGTCGTTTTCCCTTTGGTTTAATTTCTTTTGTTGGAATTCCAGTTCTAAAAATAAATATGTATATATGTCTACAAGTCCGCAGTTTCTGATGTCATTTTGCCAACGGTTAATATTCTCTTGCCGTGAGCTTTTCCAGAGGTCCTGGCATGGCGGATGGGTTAAAACTATCCCGAAATGCAATGCAGCATGACGTCAGCCATGTTATCTATTTTTGGCGCGAACTTTAAATAGCGCTAACTGGTGTGCTAAGCAGAGTTAGGAAATCCCTTGCAAAACGACTTTTCTACGACTTTTTGATTTACACGTTTTAGTGAAACTTATTCATTTCCTCTTTATAAGTGCTTTCCAACAATTTGGATAAAAATCATCAAAATTATGATGCATTCCAAAGTACAGGAACCTACCTTTAAGTAACAGCTGATTATAAACAGCATATAAACATATTTTGGCTAACGCTGTAGACGCAGATACCGTGGCTTTTACTGTTCTACTGAGGAGCTTAGCCCTTTCATCAATGTAATGGACAACAAAAGTAGAAATATTAAAAAAATACCCATAGAACAACGAAAAGGTACTCATTTCGTTCGCACAGTCTGCTACGCAACTAATCTGATGGCATCAAAAGCTTATAAGCCCTGAGAATATGTTGTAAAGCGAAGATTCAGGTTAGTTCGCGCATGGAGTTAACCCAGTATAAATGGAGAGAGCTTAATTTACTCACACAACTGAACATATGTGCAGGCTGGTCTGGAAGCGCAGCTGACTTAGCTTAAGGCGTTAATATAATCTACTCACACTACTGTACATACGTGCAGGCTGATCATGGCCCGCAGGTCACTTAGCTGAAGATGTATGGATAAGGTACACACGCTACTGTAATATGAACAGGCTGGTCAGATGAGCAGCTCACATAGCTAGACTAGCTACTAGTCTGATAATGAGTTTTTATCCCAAAGCGAAAATAGTAAGTTTTCATCCATTCTATGGCCAGCCTATAAATAATGATTCTGCTCCCTTTCTCTTTGGTACATTATCAGACTAGCATAAAGCGAAGAAAAGGTGCCAGAGAGTATAGACCAGCTACAAACTGAACTTGCATATTGGTTATGAAAATGAAGTGATAATGTGAAAATTCTTCTTCGACTTACATATTAATTATAAAAATGAAGTGATAATGTGAAAATTCTTCTACGCCTAGTGGCAAGGCTACCCGTGAATGTGTATTTATACAGCTATGCGAGTAGCAAGTATTTGTAGCTAGTCTATATTCTCTGGCTCAACTTGTTCCAATAAGAAAGGGAGCAGAATCATTATTTATAGGCTGGCCATAGAATGGATGAAAACTTACTATTTTCGCTTTGGGATAAAAACTCATTATCAGACTAGTAGCTAATCTAATTCACGGGGCACAACTGTGTCATTTCCATTTTAGCTCCATTCTCAATGAGGCTTAACTTCTAAAGAAAATTATTTGCTCTTCATGGAGCATTTTTCCCTTGATATATCTATTGTAAGAGTGATTCGTCTCAAGAAGTCACAAAAATATTTCCCTTTGAGAAAATGGCAGAAATAAATCAACAATACATTTTAAGACATATTGTTCATATAGTTTATCCCCATATTGATTTTATTGACAAGATTGCTTTGTCTAACATAAAAATAGACACAGAAAAATTTACCCGTGTTTTGATTGCCATAAACGATATTTGGCATGTATGAGGAGAGGAATGACTAAGACCAGCCTTTGTATGTACAGTGTTTGCATTTTGATAAAACATATCAAGAATGGGATAGCTTGGCGTGACCTAGACTGACTTCAGTCGAAGATGTTAGAAATTCTCTTAACCCTATATTCATATTTTACAAATTTTACTTCTCTCTGAAATATACTCCTGGCTCCAACATGTTGAGTCAGGTACAAAAGTATCAGAGAGGGACAAGGAATAAAATAAAAATAAAAATCTAACAGCTTCGGCTGACAAAAGTCTAGGCGTTTCCTCATGTATCACGAAACATAGTTCTGTACGGAACCCCGGAAACAGAATAGAAATTAAAAAAGAGGAATAGAACGGAAATAAAAACAACAAATATCTCCTTTAAACGACTTATTATAGCGTTTTAACGACATATTTGTCGTTTAAAAGAGATATTTATAGTTTTGATATCCGTTTTAATTTTGTTATTTCATTTTCTATTCCGATAAACATTGGAAAAGGAAAGTAGATAATATTTTGTATTGTTTTTGTTTATAATCTCAGTTGTAAAGGTCAAAAATATTTTTTTCTTTTGCTGTTATGTCACCAGGTCCAGTTGTTACAATATTCATATCAATCTTTAACACTGAAACTTGGAACTTTGTAGAAATTTCCAATTTGAGGCATAGGGGGTTCACAACTTTGAAAAAAAGGTGCCGTTGCTCCAAAGGTTGGCATGCTATCTGAAATTATTACCACCATCTCAAACAGGATTGATTGATGATCAATACCTTTTATTACATGGTGTCAACAATAATATGCTTACTCCTGAAATTCATATTTTCTCCTCAACAAATTAAATAAAATTTTATTTTAAAGTATTAAAAAGGGCTCTGAAAAACATACCGCGCTAGAAAGATAAGTGAAAATAGGTACTCCCCGCAAATGCAAACCCCCGATTTTAATTCTGCACAATATTTCATGTGGACAAGCAAAATGGTAGGCTAAACATTTTAGAGGACTTTAAATATGTTTTGGGACCAGCCTTGCTGCATATGCATTAAATAAGATGATTTTGATCTTAAGGGCTCTGAAACTGATGTCGCTGGGATATTTTTTAGTTTCTATTATGTTTAATTCTTGATTTAATTTCCTTTCTGGTTTTCGTGTTTAAATTTCCATTCTATTTTATATCGTTTAAACGATATGTAAGATCGTTTAAACGATACAATTAGTCGTTATAGCGAGATATTTGTGGTGTTGATATTCGTTTTAACTTTTTTGGTTTGTTTCAATTTCTATTCTGATAATCGTCGGAATCCGGGGCTCCGTAGTTTTGCTTTTTATGATACTTTTTAAAACTGTCACATCTCTCTCTCTCTCTCTCTCTCTCTCTCTCTCTCTCCATGTGCTGTTTCATTATGATGACATATTGCTACACATTACGTGTTTAGAATATAATGTTTAAACACGTCTGTTGGTCTAAATTATTTAGTTCAATAAAGATAGCTGAGTTGCCATCTATTTGGGAAAGAGCTGCTGACTCGGCTTATCACTTGTAATTTATTGTTTGTTGGGATGTCTTTGTCAATCTTTCCCTTTGATGTTGGGGATAGGGTTTGGGATCTGATTCAGTCAGTTCCTGAAGTGTAGTTACTCTTTAAATTTTAATGTTTATGATTTTCATTATTGTCATTTCTGTGAACAAAAGATCATTCTGAATTTATAACGTTGCGGCTTAGGCGCACAACCATGTTTTATTTGATGTCGAGTGTCGAGCCATAACATTTTCACACTGAAATGCCTATTCGTGTGTACTATGCATTCATATCATTGAAATTTATATGCTTCTCATGTGCAAATGATAGCTGCGTATTTAAATTTTGATTTCTTTTTCATTTCATATGTACCTGCGTTTTTGTATATAAACAGTTTAGCCATTGTTATATGGTTATTTGAGAAATATGTTGCGGCACTGAAGAAGTTAAAGAAAATTTTCAGTTCAGTTCAGTTCGATTCTCCTAACGACGTTTCCCAAGTGGTTCAGCGGTACGTAACCATAGTTGCACGCACATGGCGCCGTGTGTCCGTCCAAGCACTAAAACTGATATGCAAACGTTTATATTGCAAGGAAGCTTTTGTCCATTTTTTCTTATTTTCTTATAGAAACGCATACTATGGCTTCTGCAGATGGTTCCTGGTCTTTGAAAGGAGCTTCTGATGAATTATATGATACAATCTGTGGACCGTGTCTAACAGACAAATTACACAAACAAGCAAATCATTATTGTAACGAATGTAGAGAATACCTGTGTAACTCGTGCAAAGGCGCCCATCGCAAACTGGCGGTATCGAAGAGTCATACCATTTTGTCTGGTAAACACATACCGGCCCATACTTCTGGTGGTCAAGGGTCAGGCTTTGTAGCCTACTGTGGCTGTAACAAGAACCGAGAAGTTGAGCTTTACTGTGAAGACCATCAAGATATTATTTGTATTCTTTGCAAGAAAGTAAAGCATCGGACGTGTAAAACACTTGATGTCCAAGAAAAAAGTGCTGATTATAGACCTACAAGGCTGAATTCAATGTTGACCAAAACAAAATCCCTGATGCATGAATTTGATAGCATGCAAAAGCAATGCAAATCCGATCGTAAAGAACTAAAACGTCTTACAGAGGAATGCAGAAAGAACATCAAAGAGTTTCGAGCTGAAATTGATGCCTTCCTGGACAAGTTGGAGCAAAATATCTTTCAAGAACTAGACGAATTCCACCAAGAACAAACACATCATGTTGACCAACATATTTCCGTGCTAACAACAGGATTACAAATGTTGAATTCAGATAACCAGCAGCTGGAAGATGCAAAACGTAAAGCAAATAAAATCAAAATGTTTACAGCAGAAGTTCAGGTCTCAAAAAGCCTCCAAGAGTACGAAGCTATGTTAGCTGAAATAGAAAATGAGGTGCTTAAACCAACTTTATCATTTATAGGGAACAAGAGACTTGCTGACTTTCAAACAGAAATAGCTTCAATTGGTAGTTTGAAAGGAACAGGCCGGAGTCAAAACTCGAGTCATAAAAGTGGAAGTAAGTGTAATAAGAAAATACTCTTGGGTAAGAAGGCAATACTACCGAACCAGGTGAGTGTGAGATCACAGTATGATAAATATGCACCCCGGATATCTGGTTGTAGGTTTCTGCCGAGTGGACATGCTGTGTTATGCGATCGTGATAATCAAATTTTGAAATTGTTGGACAAGGATTTGGAACTTTGTGAATACTTGAAACCATGTTCACGTCCATGGGATGTAGCCGTAGTCGACGACAGCAATGTCATTATTACTCTGCCAGACGCCAAGCAGCTTCAGTACATACTAGTGTTCCCACAGTTGAAGACAGGTCGTACCATCCAGTTGGACAAGTACTGTCATGGTATTGAAGTGTTTGGTGGTAAAATATATACAACACAGTATGATAAGTCAGGTCAAGGAGAAGTCTTAGTCTTAGATGTGAATGGCTGCAGGAGGAGAAAGGTGCAAACAACTGTCAAGTTGTATTTTCCATACTACATTGCTGTCAGTACCACTGGTAAGAAGATCTTTGTTTCTGAAGGATCTCCTGATACAGCTACAGCAACATGTATGACAGCTGATGGAAACCTGGTTTATCAGTATAAGGAAATGAGAGATCCAAGTGGAATTTACGTTGATTCTGAAGACAATATCTTGGTCTGTGATCGTGACTCTAGTACTGTACAGGCAATTACGGCAAATGGTAAAAAGTATAGAACTATCTTGTCATCTAGTGACGGAATCAGCAAGCCTTATTCCATAGCTTACCGAGAGACTGATGATACACTGTTAGTGGGATGCCTGGATAAAGATCATGTTTTCAGTTATAAACTGGTATAGACCAGGACAACGTCTCGCATTCGGCGATATTTCTGAATATTCGGACACTCTACAGATTTGTAAAGACTATTTACCTAAGTATTTAAATCAGACTTCTTTATTTTATAATTAAGGTATTACCGTAAATGGTTACACTTCCATGTGTTTCAATCTGCTAGTTTTGTTTGAAAGAAGAAACTTTCCATACGTTCCACTGCTCCCTAAGCGACGAACCCTTCCAAAACAGGGTCAACTCTTATAGGAAAGAATTTGCTCCTAGTGGAGCAAATTCACTCCTATAAGAGTTGACCAAAATTTAGCAGAGAGATAAAAAGTAAATGCAAGAACGTCTTCCCCTAAAAGTGTATCCATTCACCTTGTCAATGATCGTTTTCCTTTGAATCATTGGCTGGAAGGCAAACTGATCATGATCAGACTGCTCTTTGGGAGAAGACTGCGCTGATTGCTTAGACATCCCCACTTATTAGCACTTATGATCAACGCCAGAGTTCGCATTGTTTCACACTGGTCTTGTTTTTGACAACCATTTCCGCGGACAGATGCTACCTGGGAAAAATAGGAAAATACGTGACTGTGCTGTTTTTAAGATAATCGTCACCAGCTGTGGCCAGAAAGAACATGTGCTCTACTGGAGCAGATTTTTTATGCCAAAGCTATATTTTGCGGATGTATATAGCGTCTGGCAATGAACTTGAGAGGTTCAAACTTCGGTGATATGTCCCTCAGTTGAGGTGACAATGTAGTGTACAACGCAAAGATTGTGTTGTTAACTAAATCCCTTGAGCCCATTGGCACATGTTACGGTCAGACATACATGCCACAAGTAACGTTTGCATGGATATTTTGTAAATACCGGTTTTGATTAAGGCGAATAGGTACATTATCCCTGTTTCTGCCATTTTACAAGGAACACAACTCATGTTTGCTTTCATAAACAATGAAGTCCTTCAAAATGAGCGCTATTCTTACAGGAAATAATTCACTCCTCGAGAGAGCAAATTCTTTCCTTTAAGAGAGGTCCCCAACAAAATGGTAGGCAATTTCATCATTTCATGAATGATCTCCCCTGGAGTAATCATTAAACCAATTTAAATTGTTTTGATGTCAGGCCTATCAGGCCTTCAACTTCTAAAGCGATGGGATAGATAAATTTATTTTGCATGCACATGTGCTGACACATTCTGCGTTAAGGTGGTGATAGTCACCAATTCATGCTGAAATCATACAAAAATCTTCATAAAATGCTGAAAATACAGCACTTCTTTCCCCAAAATAGAGATGTCTTCTATATGTTGTTTTTCACCGTTTAGAGTTCCAATCGAGAATTTTTAATACTGAAAAGGGCTTTTTTAAAGAGGGATCAAAGAGTAATTTCGGTGCAAAATATAAAAAAATAAATAAAGGTATTGAAAATGCATTTAGGCCAGGAGACACTTCAATGCATTGCGAAAAAGGTTATAGTTATAATATTTTCCAACTCTTTCACAATTTATCAGATTGAACTTGTAAAAAAGGTGACTTGTTCTCCGTTGTTCAACCATATAAAAGATACATGTAAATTGATACATTAATAACATATAGCGTAGTCAGGTTTACCTGCATTAAATATAGAGAATAAAACTATATTACTGTGATTATACAGGTATGTAGGTGAAATGATTCAACCTTTAATACATAATTTTGTTGAAAGTTTAGACACAAGATACTTCTTTATTATCTGCTTAGCCTGATAAACTGCGAAAGAGTTGAGTAAATCAAATTGATAAGGCTATTACTCTAATTGCATTGTAGTACGTTCAAACATAAATGCATTTTTTTTTATTTTAACGCCGGAAATTACCTTTTGGTCATCCTTATATAAACCTGTTAGCTCATAGTCGACGTCTGTAAGGCCCCTAAGTGTCCGACAGCCCCAAGTGTCCGACAAAATTTATTTTTTTCTAAAAATGTCAGAATAGTGAAATAAACCATTATTTAAAGCATAATTAGTAAATATTTTAAAAAAATAATTAGTGAAAAATACTAAAGATCTAACTTAGAAAAAAATTTGTCGGACATTTAGGGACGACCCAAAGGTCCCTAAATGTCCGACAACCCTAAATGTCCGACAAGTTGAAAATCGATATAAGTGTAAGATGTAAGTAAAAAACAATAAATATGATCATAAAAAGTGAACAAGATACTCTTGTATAAAATAATAACAGTAGTGATAATAATAAACACAAAATGCCGGAAAATGTATCAATGTCATTACTGACTACAGATAAAATTTGTAAAAACATTTTTAGTGTCAGACAAAATCTCAAGGTGTTTAAAACTTCGCGAAAGTGAGCAAAGTCATTTTAAATGCATATAAAGTAATCATTTCGTACAAATAATTATGCAAAAATACTCAAAATGTAAGCAAGATGAAAACAGAATCAGTCGGACATTAAGGACCATGTATCCCTAAGTGTCCGACAATGTATGAATCTATTTTCAAGTTAAGCAGTGCTAAAACCATTTGTTTTTTTTTTCATTATATTCTAAAGATACATTTGTAAATTATTGATTACTGTTCTGTATTAGAATATATATCAAGAGACTTAGGGAAACAAAATGCCGCTAAAGTTGTTTGGTAAGTACAAAACTATTAAGGTAGAATTAGATTCTTAGTTTTTCTAAAACTGTCAGGAAAGTAACCAAACCCATTATAAATGCAGAAATATAAATTATTTTGAACAAATGGTTAATCAAAACTACTAGAATATAATAATAAAGTAACAAAAAAAAACAAGAAAAAATAGAAGTAGTCGGACATTTAGGGACAGATTTCCCTAAATGTCCGACAAATTCTAATTTCTTTTTGAAGTATTTTTGTTACTTTACTATTATATTCTAGTAGTATTTTATTAACCATGCGTTCCAAATAATTACTCTATATGCATTTATAATGGGTTTGGTCACTTTCCTGACAGTTTTAAGAAAAAAACCCTAAAAATCCGTATTCTACCTTAATAGTGTTGTACTTACCAAATACATTTTGCGGCATTTTGTTTCCCTAAGGTTCTTGATATATATTCTAATACAGAACAGTAATTAATAATTTACCAATGTATCTTTAGAATATAATAAAACAATGTTTTAGCACTTCTACTTAACTTGAAAATAGATTCATACATTGTCGGACACTTAGGGACACATGTCCCTAAATGTCCGACAGATTTTGTTTTCATTTTGCTTACATTTTGAGTATTTCAAAGAATTATTTGTACGAAATGATTACTTTATATGCATTTATAATGGTTAATAATGGTTTTTCTCACTTTCGCGAAGTTTCAGAAATCCTAAGATTTTGTCTGACACTTAAAAATGTTTTACTGCTTATTATATGTAATCAGTAACGAACATGATACATTTTCCGGCATTGTGTGTTTACTATTATCATTATTGCTGTTATCATTTTATATAAAAGTATCTAGTTTACTTTTTTACGATCATATTTATTGTTTTTACTCTGATAACGAACACTAATATCGATTTTCAACTTGTCGGACATTTAGGGTTGTCGGACATTTAGGGACCTTTGGGTCGTCCCTAAATGTCCGACAAATTTTTTTCTAAGTTAGATTTTTAGTATTTTTCACTAATTATTTTTTGGAAATATTTATTAATTATGCTTTAAATAATTGTTTCTTTCACTATTCTGACATTTTTAGAAAAAAATAAATTTTGTCGGACACTTAGGGCTGTCGGACACTTAGGGACCTTACAGACGTCACATAGTCTGGAATTCTTAATTGTGGAAAAAAGGAAGACATCTGCTAAGTTTTAGGAAGGTCTGTTGTATTTTTTATTTTTTGTATTTAATGCAGATTTTTGAATTTGTCCTAACTCAGTCATTATTACCTTTCTGTGGCCTCTTAGATGTAATCAGGACAGAAAATTAAAGAAAAATAAGATGTTGCAACATGAACCAATACTATGCATTTGGGAATATAAATCAACGATGATTAACTGCGATTCGTAGTTGAGGTTCGAACCACCACCACCATGGTGTTATAATTCCCTAAAATGATTAAAGATATTAATATGTTGGATAGTGTTTCATTATCAAAATTGTAAGAGAGGAAGTTCGCGGTCACCTGCATTTGCGATTATGAACAGTAGACACTTGCAGCAGAGTACAAAAAAAAAAACAAAAAAAAACACGTCTTGACCTTGACAAACGTCGTTACCGAAGCTTGGTTAAATATAACTGATTTTATAGCTCACCTGAGCCAGCGGCTCCGGGGGAGCTTATAGGATGGTAAGGCTCCGTCGTCCGTCGTCGTCCGTCCGTCCGTCCACGATTTCAAACGACTTCTCGTCTGAAACCACTATATGTTGTTGTTCCAATTGTCGTAAAAACCGCTTCCCTAGTGCCTCAGCGGTACGTAACCATAGTTGCTAACACCTGGCGCCGGGTGTGTGCAGCTATGGTTACGTATAGATCTATACAGCGACTCGACACTTTTAAATATTTATGTTCTTGATTTAAGAAACTTCTGTCGCTTCGCTGTTTCCGTGTCTGTTTTATTAAAACACGCTTTACTGCAAATCGAAGAATTGGGTATATAGAATAATATTCGCTGTTTTAGGAAAAGAAATGATAACGACAATCAAAGGGCACAATTAAGGTGTTGGGTATACCTTCAAGAAAAGCAAGATTACCAGTTTCGGTTTTTCCTCCCTTCAAAACTGGGGTCAACTCTAAAGCAAAGACTTTTCTTTAAGAGAAAAATGCTTGTCTTGAAGAGAATCCAGCTGACACATGACGTCGAAATAACATCGTACCGACGTCGATGTGACGTCATCACGTCGCATCGACGTCAGCACGATGTCATGTTACCGCTGAGAAAACCCCTACTGTAGGGTTCCGTGACCAAGGAAAGACAACAGGAAGTAAAAATTTCATTTCTTTAGTAAAAGTGGTGAAAAAAGTTGAAGTTTAGCCATACACCTTAAATATGGATAATTCAAAGAGGAAATTGTGTGTAAAAAACTATTAAAATATGTAAACGCATGTTAATTAAGTAAATGAGCCGCGATACGAGAAACCTAACAACGTGGTTTTGCGACCAGTGCAGACTCAGATCAGCCTGGACACCCACCCAGTCTTCTCAGACTCTTCGATAAGGGCTTAAATGGTAGCTTAGGGTCTAAGCTACATCCATGCGGACAGCGAAGACTATGATCAGACTGTGTGAATGCTTAGGCTGATCTGAGTCTGCGCTGGACGCACAACCACTTTGCTGGTTTTCTCGTGTCGCGGCTCAATTTTTATAACTGCCATTGTGTGTTTCAGTGGTACAGCCCAAAATAGAGATTATACTCAGACAGTATAGTGATCATTTTCTAACTTTTTACTATTTATTACCAGTATAATTATTTAATTTGTTATTGTTATACATGTACATGTATTTTGTAATTATGTTTTGATACAACCTTAATACTGTTGTTAACAAAATGTGCCTTGAACATACGAAAGTCAGTCAATATTTGCCAAGATTACTTTCAAAATAATCATGCAGGTCTACTCCAAGAATTCAGTGATTTATAATGGACTGTTTCACTGCCTGGTACGATTGTATATTGTACACTCTGACAATAACTATACATTCATCGCAAACGGGCCAAACTTGTGTAAATTCCATTAATATAAAATTAATATACTGGTCATTAGCCTGGCTCCAGTCGAATCTGTATGTTACTCTGGTGGTCAGATTCTATGTTCCTTTGCAGAGGATAAATTGAACATAGGGTCTGAAGCCAGACTAACTGGTCAATCATGTACTTATCGTAGCAAATGTTACACAGTATAACTGGCCGAAGCCGGTAAAATATTGAATGACCCTCGTATGATATCTTATACAGCCTTTCCCACGGAAGGCATTGTAGTGTTAGAATTAGAATAAAAGTAGACGAGTTATCAGCATTAATTCATCAGCATTATATAGCGGATACAGACTACTGCGTTTATTTGTTATATTTGAACTACTAGCCTATGTATTCAGTTATAAGACGGGCTTTCCGTTCCAAAACAGTCCCAAAGATCTAGATTCGACTTATAAGACGGATCTAGATCTTTGGAAATGTTTTGAAAGAGAGAAAAGATATAGCTGTATTGCACAATACCGATTAATTTTACATATTTTCGGTAATTTTTGGGGATAAACTTCCGTCTTATTACCAAATTAATACTGTAACTATCTGAATAAAGGACTCAGTTAGAAAACATGCAAAACTAAATTTAGTTTAAAGCATCAACATTGATCAACATTGAAATCTAGTAGATCTATGATCTACGAATAGGCGAATAGGCGAACACCTGTGATGTACGTCATTCGAAATATGACAACTTGAACAGTGCAAGCGTCGGACATTTATTCGGAATATCAACGAAGTGTCTCTATTTTTTAGCTCGCCTGAGCACGAAGTGCTCAGGGTGAGCTTTTGGGATACCCTGATGTCCGTCGTACGTCCGGACGGACGTCCGGACGTCCGGACGTCCATCAACTTTTGCTTGTGTACACTCTAGCGGGCACAGTTTTGATCCAATCTTTCTGAAACTTTGTCAGAATGTTTATCTCTATTAAATCTAGGCCAAGTTCGAAACTGGGTCATGTCGGGTCAAAAACAAGGTCACTAGGTCAAATCTTAGAAAAACCTTGTGTACACTCTAGAAGGCACAGTTTTCATCCAAAGTTCATGAAACTTTGTCAGAATGTTTATCTTTATAATATCTAGGATAAGTTCGAAACTGGGTCACGTCGGGTCAAAAACTAGGTCGCTAGGTCAAATCTTAGAAAAACCTTGTGTACGCTCTAGAAGGCACAGTTTTCATTCAAAGTTCATGAAACTTAGTCAGAATGTTTATCCTCATAATATCTAAGATAAGTTCGAAACTGGGTCATGTCGGGTCAAAAACTAGGTCACTAGGTCAAATCATAGAAAAACCTTGTGTACGCTCTAGAGGAGACAGTTTTGATCCAATCTATATGAAACGTTGTCAGAATATATATCTCCATAAACTCTAGGCCAACTTCGAAACTGGATGATGTCGGGTCAAAAACTAGGTCACTAGGTCAAATCTTACAAAAACCTTGTGTACACTCTAGAAGGCACAGTTTTCATCCAAAGTTCATGAAACTTTGTCAGAATATTTATCTTTATAATATCTAGAACAAGTTCGAAACTGGATCACGTCAGGTCAAAAACTAGGTCACTAGGTCAAATCTTAGAAAAACCGTGTGTACGCTCTAGAAGGCACAGTTTTCATCCAAAGTTCATGAAACTTAGTCAGAATGTTTATCCTCATAATATCTAGGGCAGGTTCGAAACTGGGTCACGTTGGGTCAAAAACTAGGTCACTAGGTCAAATCATAGAAAAACCTTGTGTACGCTCTAGAGGACACAGTTTTGATCCAAACTATATGAAACATTGTCAGAATATATATCTTCATAAACTCTAGGCCAAGTTTGAAACTGGGTCATGTAGGGTCAAAAACTAGGTCACTAGGTCAAATCTTAGAAAAACCTTGTGTACACTCTAGAAGGCACAGTTTTCATCAAAAGTTCATGAAACTTTGTCAGAATGTTTATCTTTATAATATCTAGAATAAATACGAAACTGGGTCATGTTGGGTCAAAAACTAGGTCACTAGGTCAAATCATAGAAAAACATTGTGTACGCTCTAGAGGACACAGTTGTGATCCAATCTTTATAAAACATTGTCAGAATGTTTATCTCCATAAACTCTAGGCCAAATTCGAAATTGGGTCATGTCAGGTCAAAAACTAGGTCACTAGGTCAAATCTTAGAAAAACCTTGTGTACGCTGTAGAAGGCACAGTTTTGATCCAAAGTTCATGAAACTTTATCAGAATGTTAATCCTCATAATATGAAGGACAAATTTGAAACTGGGTCATGTAGGGTCAAAAACTAGGTCACTTGGTCAAATCATAGAAAAACCGTGTGTATGCTCTAGAGGACACAGTTTTGATCCAATCTTTATGAAACTTAGTCAGAATGTTTATCTCCATAAACTCTAGGCCAAGTTTGAAAGTAGGTCATGTCAGGTCAAAAACTAGGTCACTAGGTCAAATCTTAGAAAAACCTCGTGTACGCACTAGAAGGAACAGTTTTGATCCAATCTTCATGAAACTATGTCAAAATGTTTATTGTCCATATATATATGCCCCTTATGAAACTGAGTCACGTCAGATCAGAAACTAGGTCACTAGGTCATATCTAAGAAAAACTTTGTGTACACCCTAGAGGGCACAGTTTTGATCCAATCTTCATGAAACTCTGTCAGAATGTTTACCTTTATGAAATCTAGGTAAGTTTGAAACTGGTTTGTGTCGGATCAAAAACTAGGTCACTAGGTCAAATATAAGAACAACCTTGTATACGCTCCAGAGGGCACAGTTTTGATCCAATCTCAATGAAACTTTGTCAGAATGTTAATTCTTACAATATCCGGTTTGAAACTGGGTCATGTTGGGTCAAAAGCTAGGTCACTAAGTCAAATCTAAATTAAGTTATGTTGCAAGAATCAGAACTAACATTGCAATGATGCCAGCCACAAACTCCTTGGAATACATTAGTTTCACCACAGTGAGATAATGATGCTACCATTCTATCATCTGTGTTTGCCTAGTCAAGTCTAGTTCAAATCCATCAAAGGAACTCAACATGAACGGGAACTTTTTGGAGAAGCGACTCTGCCATTTTCAGCCTACCTGATAGAGCCTTACAGTATTGGTGTTAGCTGCCTCTTTCATCCATCCATAAACATTTTCAAACATCTCTGAAACCACTGGGCAGATCAAATTTCATATGGAGCCTGCACATGGGTCAAAGGATTGAAAGTTCTTCAAATGATCTTGGTCACATGACCAAGGTGGCCGCCATTCCCATGTATGGTAAAAACTCTTATAAATCTTCACCAGAGCCAGTGAACTGATTAATGCTCAGGTGAGCGATTCAGGGCCACCATGGCCCTCTTGTTTAACTTATCTGTTTTCGTGCCACACAAATTTCTATATTACCCTCTTTGAAATATCAAAATTGCATTTAATTTAAGCAAACTGAGTGACGTTATTAGAAAAGGAACCATATGGCGTATACAGCAGCAATGACTCAGATCATTCAATCTATGTATCTTCACAGAATGATGAGAGTCTTCGTATGGCAAGCCAAATAAACAATAAGTCTTTAAACCTAGGTTTGAGCTGCAAACTTGTGTTTCAGATGTTCGATCCTAGGTTTTAAAATTTCAGTTCTAGGTTTTAATCATTCAAAATCAAGTTTTGACAATTTTATTTCTTAAACCAAGTTTTAAACACGTTTGAAAATACTCACTAGTTGAAACCATAGACTGTTTATTGATCCTAGGTTATAAAATTTCAGTCCTAGGTTTTAACTTTTCCAAACCAAGTTTCGAAATTTCAATTCTTAAACCACGTTTTAAACATTTAGGGCTGAACCTAAGTTTGAAAACCCCACTCCTCGAAATACTTGATTGAATCCATGGTTTAAGTTTTTCAAGGCCATGGTCATTTTTAGTACTGAGGTTTTGAAAGTTTTCAATCGAAGTTTTTAAACTCTTAAAACGTGGTCATATTGAAACTAGGTTTGAAGTTAAAGCCGTCAATTTTTGAAACTAGGTTTATAAGTCAAACCTACGTCTGAAAATTTGAACCGTAGGTTTTAGGTTCATACCTAGGTTGGAAGTTTCTTAACCTAGGGTTTGGAGACTTTTAGGGCACATGGCTTTGCATAGTCTTCGCTTAAATAATATCGACGCATCAGCATTCATAGACTGTTGATTGGAACAGAAAATATGCTGATTAGACTGCACAGATGCCAGATCTGATCTTCGCTGTTGGCATATGTCATGCCCAGCAGGCACACGCCATTTAACCAACATTGATTCAACGTCATGACGTTGAATCAACGTTGGTTCAATGTTCATTCAACCGTGTGTACCCAGTGCGATGCCTCCTTACTACTTACGCGACCTAGCCGGCCCTGTATTTTTTTCTTCTTAAACTTTGTACATATTGCATATTCAAGAAACTTTTCAATGTAAATATATGTTTGATACTTGATAGATAGATATTTGATAGAATATTTCTTATAAACAATATGCATGTTTATAAACAGGTTTTGTTGTTGTAACTGTGTCTTCCTTTCTTCATATTCTTTGAAAAGCCCTAGTTTTGATCGATTGATTGATTGATTGATTTCTAAAGGTTTAACTGCCCTTTGAGACAGTCTTTCAGTCGAGCCGTCTCCCAGAGAGAGGGAGAAAGAAAAGAAATACCGTACACGCGGTAATTTTTGCGGGTTCAAATTTTCTGCGGCGCAGGTTAATGAAAGAACTGGCTCAAATGAAAAGTATGTACTAGACTTTACGGAAGCAAACAGAAAAAATATATGGACGCTGAGTCTACTGATGGTACTTTGTAAGAAACAGGAAAGTATTTCGCAATTTTAATATTCGCGGTTTCTAAGTGACCGCGAAATACCGCGGAAAAGGGAACACCACGAAATTATCGCGTATACGGTAATAGACGAGAGAAGAAAATGCCCAAACAACCCAGCCCGCACCTTCTGCAAGCACAGTAGGCCCTTGCCCTACAATGTTCGAAATCAGTAGGACGCCCCGGCGCTGGAAAAAGCCCTAGTAAAAAACTTAAGCTACTGTTGTCAATGTATGTATATGCTTCTTTCCATTTTGCTTGTGACATTAAGTCGACCTAACAACTTGAAAGAGGAGCCATGGTCTAGTGGTTAGATACACTCGGTTATAAAGCAGAAAGTCGCTAGAGGGTCATGAGATCGCGCCCGAGTTCGCCATCCGACGACTGGAAAACTCTCTCTGTCACCCAAATAGTAAATGGGTACCTGCTTCGAATCAGGGAAGGAAAAGGCAGCGAAAGGAGATGGATGGACTTTGTGTCTAAGCCGCAGTGGGCCTATAACCCCCGTCTGCTCCTACGGCTGTTAGGCTACGAAACACCTTAACCTTTACCTTTTCAATACCTTCATAGCTTACTTTCTTATCAGCAGGCCCAATATCTTGCTATAATCTTAATAGTAAGGCAAGGGACAGCAGTACATGTAGCAGGTGCAGGTAGGGACTGACTTGGATTTGTTTTACGTACTCGTCTATCCTATTTCGCTTTTCTTTCTTCCTTTCTGTAAGGTGACACTATACAGACTGAAATACTGTTTCAAAGGGCCGTTAAACCCAAATCAATCAACTTATCCACCAAATGGAGATAGTCTTTACAAGCAAAGAGCTTCCGACCAAATCCCGATAATTGACTCTGTACATTTGTATGTGCTCGTTTTTATACCCCCGACATACGACGTATGTCGAGGGGTATATAGTTTCCGTCTTTCCGTCCGTTCGTCCGTTATTCCGTCTGTCCGTCCGTTCGTCCGTCCGTTCGTCCGTCCGTGCGTGCGTGCGTGTGTGCGTCCGTCCGTTAACATTTGCTTGAAAGTTTTGCGTTAAGATTTTAATTTTGCTTATGTTTCCAATTTCCTTTGATGAAGCCTGTTGGTATGTGCCTAGATTTACTAACAGGTTCAAGCAGAATACTTATCATCATCTGGATGCTGCTGCTGACGTAAGGTCAAGGCCACAGACCTAAACATTTGCGTTAATGTTTTGTGTTAAGCTTTTAATTTTGCTTATGTCTCCAATATCCTTTGAAGAAGCATGTTGGTGTGTGCTTAGATTTACTTACAGGTTCAAGCATAATACTTATCATCATCTGGATGCTGCTGCTGACCTAAGGTCAAGGTCACAGACTTAAACCTTTGCGTTAAAGTTTCGCATTAAGTTTATAGTCTTTCATTTTTCTTATATCCTTCGATGGAACCTCTTGATATTTGACTAGGGTTACTTTTAGATTCATACAGAGTAGTTTACATCATCTGGATGCTGCTGCTTACTAAATGTCAAGGTCACAGACTTGTGTATTTGCATTAAAGTTTTGCGTTAAGTTTATATTCTTTGCTTATATTTCCAACATCCTTGACTTGACATCATTTGGATGGTGCTGTTAAGTTTACATTCTTCTTTTGTATTTCTAATATCCTTTTATGGAACCTTTAGATATTTGTTTAGGTTCATAGCTGCTTTCCAAAGGTCACAGACTTGTATATTTGCATTTAAGTTTTGCGTTAAGTTTATAGTCTTTGTTTACATTTCCAACATCCTTTGATGACACCTTTTTGATACACGACTATGTTTACGTCAATGTTCATTCAGATTAGTTGACATCATCTGGATGCAGCTGTGACCAAGGTCATGGGCACAGACTTATATGTTTACATTAAAGTTTTGTGTTATGTTAGTACTGTTTACTGATATTTATAATATACTTTGATGGAACCATTTGATAGGTGACTAAGTTTACTTCCAGGTTCAAACCATGTATAAGATTGGTTTCATTAGGCAGTAGTTTCATAAGGCGGTGGTTACATTAGGCAGTGGCGCTGGTCGGGGGTATACGTGAGCCACTGCTCACTTGTTCTAGTCTTGAAATAAATATTGTTTAAACAAAATAAAGCGCCCGCGAGCGAAGTTTTTCTCTAGACCGTTGCCTGGCTACATCCCAGCAGGCACACAACGTTGAATCAAAATTGAATCAATCTTGATTCAACGTCATGACGTTGAATCAAGGTTGAATCAATATTGATTCAACATTGAGTGCCCAGTGGGATACCTCTGTTGCGTAGGTCAAACCCGATGCTGGAAAGTATGATTGGTTGACTGTTCCCTTCATGGTTGCGGTTGCTTCACAGTATTTACCGGCCCTTATACAGCTGAGAACTATATACTTTCTTTCTTCCACCCCAGAACAGTCCCGTTATATACTGCTCCCAAAAAGTAGGGGATATGGTGACATATAAGCGAATACAAAAATATAGTGATGACTGGGTTGGATTATTATTGCATATTGATAGAGCACTATTCAAGTGACAATATTCAGCTAAAACAGAAACAGTCACAGCAGGTCACGTGACCTAGAGCAACACTTAAAGGACTAAGGGGTCTACACCTCAATTTCGCATCGGCGAAAAAAATCGTCTGGACTCTAAGGTTTTGGGAATATTCAAATTCTTCATAATTTTCCAAACTGAAAACATCCATTTTTTGTAGGCTTTATTGTGTAATTTAAGATGTAGGGCACATGCAAATGTCACCATCTGTGAGACAATTCACTACACAATGGTAGCGTTTACGCCTGTCGTTTTGTCTTTGATAAAACCGGATGAAAAAAGTATCTGTATCTTTTAACTGAAGCATTAGGCGTCTGTCTCAATAAAGTTTGCATGAAAATGTTAAGTCATTGCCGCGCTGGATTCGTGCGAATTTTGTGTGTCGATCCCTTGTCTAATTCCAATTTACTCTAGGTCACGTGACCAGCTTAAACGTATCGATATTCATTTTAAAGGTTTCTATGAATACTTGTTTTATGAATTATAACTGTTAATATGCTTCTACTAACTTTTCTTAATTCTGCTTTCTTAAATGTCTTAATATCCCTTACTTGTTCTGAGCAGTATGGAGGGAGATATAACTTCAGAATAAAGTTTGTTTGACCAGTGCTGCAATCCACCCATAAATATTCGATGACCTTTCTATCACTGAATGTAATGAAAAGGTGTATGGATAAAAGATTAAAAAGATCGCTTTAGAAAGTGTGTTCCTTTCCAGCGGGTATATGAACCGCATAAGTTTGAAAATATTCGACTACTAAATATACTGCTGAAAAGAAGTTCGGATCAACTTATTTCTTTCCATAAAACTGATTCAAAATAAGATTTGTTTTTCACCTGAATAATAAAAATAAGAAATGAGACATATTCACACCGGTCTGGAATTCAACATAGGCAACGAGGCAACGTACTATAAACTTGACTCGATTGTTTTCGCATACTTCTTAGATTAATTTCAAACTATTATTCTTACGAACCCGGCAGTTTGTTATACCTCTTAGTCAGATCAGATTTTCGAAGAAATTCCGTGTAGTATAAATACAGTGCTTGAATAAGTTTCTTCACCAATTCGTTGCCTAGTCGTTGAAGCTCAAAAATTGTTTTCAAGCATTTCTTGACTACGCATATCAATTGAGTTAAACTTTTGATTTCTATTTCAAGAGTCGGGGGTCGGATGGTCCGCGAGACTATACTTCTGAAACAAACTTATCCTGAGGCTGATGAGCGGAACAGCAAGTTTCATGTACGTTGGCTTAGTTACCTGTGTTGAATGCCAGACCAATGTGATATTGATTCTAGAGATGTTTCATTTGACCTGAAGTCTTCAAGATCTGATGCTTTTACAATAATTAAGTCAATCCTAACACCGACCCTAATGTTTCTCAAATTTAAAGTGTAACTACACTTCAGGAACTGACTGAATCAGATCCCAAACCATATCCCCAACATCAAAGGGAAAGATTGACAAAGACATCCCAACAAACAATAAATTACAAGTGATAAGCCGAGTCAGCAGCTCTTTCCCAAATAGGCAAACCACACTATTTCATACCATTTGCAAGGGAAGTTACCTGTAAGTCGTACAAGTAAAGACACCTGTCTGTAGTGTAAGTGCAGTTGTATCCCTTAGATTAGGGGACTGCGGCAGCCGTGACTGGACAGGTAGATCAAGGTAATCTACCCAATATCGGATATTGAAGCAACAGTAAAATTTATCAGTTCTGAAAAGCTCTATTCAACTTCGTTAAAATCAGAAATCAGTTCTCTCCCCCCCCCCCCCCCACGCCCCTTTTTTTTCCACTCGCACCTTTTATTTATTCAAATTTTTTGGAATTAATTTATTTGATAAAATCGTTTCAGACCTTATGCATATAAACGTATTCTTTAAAGCGTTTTCGGTGCGAAATAGCCATTTTGTGCTGGTGTGGTATATACGCTAAATAGGAGGCGATGAGCTTATTTTCCACTTCACCTGGAAGAATGAAAGCACATACTTATTTTGATGAAAATTACATCAACTTAAAGAGCGTAAAATGAGCTATATGGTCATATCAGAATAAATTTTGGCACAATTTGTTAAAGAAATGATTTACGTTGTCAAAAATTGTTTTGACATTAATTTCTATACAAATTGAGTCATATATTTCAACAGGTAAAGAGACATAGTACGCGTTATCGATACAGGTGTCACATCGTCGGGCTGGGATGATACAAATGAAGAGATTAGTTTAACATGTGGCAACTCAGCTATCTTTAATAAATAATTTAGACCAACAGAAGGGTTACAACAGACTAAGCAAATTATACGAAAAACATTTAAGAACTATTTTTACCTATTTTCTATTTTCATTATAGAAGGGTTAAAATGGAAACACAATAAACTAAACAGCACCGAACATAAAACAAATGCAACCGCAACGAAAGTACCGCAGCTATAATATCCTTAAATCTGGCACTGAGTTCAGCCTAACATAAACACTGGGTCGTAACTAGTGGGAACTTCATGCCACACCTACTTCTGCTTGAATCCACTAAAGGGTCGCCTAGGTGTATACTTTATATGAGCCGCGACACGAGAAAACTAACAAAGTGGTTGTGCGCCCGACGAAGACTCAGATCAGCCTGGGCATCCGCCCAGTCTGATCAGAGTCTTCCTTGTCCCACATAGGTAACTCAGACCCATAGCTACCCTTTAAGCGCTTGGTAAAGAGTCTGATAGGACTAGGCGGATACCCAGGCTGATCTAAATCTGCGCTGGGTGCACAACCACTGGGCAGTCCTTGGAGGCAGCTGCGTATTGCTTATCCTCATAGACACATTTTAAAATATGTATGCGAACTGCAACTGATTTGATCAGGCTGCACACAGAGGCATGTTTAACCGTTAATAAGTCTGCTGTTCCCAAATTTGCATTAAGGAAGCCTTTATTTAGATGCACCTATTGATACTAATCTTTGTTGATCGCAAATACGTTAAGAAAAATTTCTACACACAACCACTGGGTACAAAACGTTGAATAAAAATTCAATCAAAGTTGATTCAATGTTCATTCAACTCAGTTTACTTCCCGTTTGTATTGGGAACGTAGAACTTTGTGTTTCGTGCTGTAAACTAATACTTGCGGGCATTTAGGGGATAACTGTAATCAAAACTGTCATTTGGGAAGGTAAATCGTCAGTTTTATGATTGAAAATTTCTTTTTACGGTGACGAGCCAGCGGAGCCGAAAAACACTATTTGCGACCATAAAACCGACGATTTACCTCCCCAAATGAAAATTTTCAATTCAGTTAACCATATTCTGATGCACTTTTCACATTTTCATGTTTAAATGTGTGCTACTTTACACTCACAACAAACGCTTTCAGCAACTTCAAACCAGACGTCAGCCAATCAGAAGCGACGTTGAGTGATGACGTCGGGTTTCCGACAGTATATCGCTAGATAAACTGTCGCAAATTTCTGACGTTATCCAATCAGAAGTGGCGTTACATACGTAAGTGCATTAGAATTAGGGGATAACTGTACTCAAAATTGTCATTTGGGAAGGTAAATCGTCGGTTTTATGGTCTGAAATTTCGTTTTACGGCGACGCGCAAGCGGATTTTCAATACTGTTACTAGTAGTATCCCCATTCTAATGCACTTTTCACATTTTCACCTTTAAAAGTGTGCTAGTTTTTACCCGATGCTAACGCGTTCAGCTACATAAAACCAGATGTCCACCAATGAGAAGCGACGTTACGTAATGACGTCGAGTTTATCGCCGGATATACTATCGCAAATCTGACGTTATCCAATCAGAAGTCGCGTTACATACGTAAAAGCATTAGACAACGTTGTGTGCCCAGTAAGTATACATTCCGCTAGTTGAAATAGAATTATTTTGGGAACTCAGTTTTGTTTGCTACTATCAACTAATACTTGTGGTCACTCGTATAAATAAATATTCTGCTAACTTGTATGTTTGCCGATGAGGATCATCAAGTAAGGTAAACTGCTTTGATTATGTCTATAAGTTGAATACTTTCAAATATGTTTTCTTGAAACTGTATGCCGTATGTGCAATTTCAGCTGTTTAGTATACACTATGAGGATTCAAGTCTTATCAAAACTAACGCCAACACGACCGCATAATGTGTTATTTAAACCGCTGCCGCTGGCGATAAGGACTCTTGCCCTGTGGCACGCGATAAAAACATGCTTATTAAACGCATATGCAACCAACAAAGACACAGACCACCCTGCGTGTTCTTGCAGTCTGATCAGAGCATTTGTGGCTCGTGCACACAGTATAAGAACCCAGACAGAAAGAAGGAAGAGGGATTATTGAATCTTCAATATTTGCAAATACATTTAACCACGTGCATTTAACATACGAGCTGCGACACGAGAAAATCAACAAAGTGGTTGTGCGCCCAGCGAAGACTCAAATCAGCCCAGGCTGATCAGAATCTTCGCTAAGCGCTTAAAGGGTAGCAGAGGGTCTAAGCTACCTCTACGCGGACAGCGATGGCTCTGATCAGACTGGGCGGATGCCCAGGCTGATCTGAGTCTGCGTTGGGCGCACATGCCACTTTGTTGGTTTTATTTTTTGCGTGACACGGCTCAGTTATACTTTACAGCGGCAGGTATTGTGATAACACATATAAGAACCGCCTGAAGAAATAATAGAAAGTGGTACAGCAACGTATCAAAATTGTTTTACGATGAAATCGATGTAGGTAATATAAAGAATATCAGTCGGTTTATGGGTTTTCCTGTCCATCCATCGGTTTTTAACGTTACCAGGCACCATAGGCACATGGAGGCAACGCCATGGGTTTACCTGTCAACTTTCAGTCATTTCTTATATTGATCATCTCGTTGGTCTTTCTTCATTTTCTTTTTTCTGTCTGTCTGTCTTTCTTTGTATGCGTGTTTTATCTGCGATCGACCTTTTCATATCAATGACTGTTTTGTCTTTGATCGACACTCTTTCTTATCTCTAACTGTTTTTTTTTCTTTGTATATAAGACTGTTTGGCCAACTATGAACATTCTTCTTCTCTTTTTCTTTTTATCTATAGTGAACAAAACTAAAAACTTGAACCTAGCAAATCTGGTTCTGTATATATGGATATTTTTTCGAGCTGGACAGACGCGTGATTACTTAAATCATGAAAAATTAATGGTATATTTTTGTCCTGTCCGGAGTTATCTGACTTATTCCTATTTTAATAATTCAGATCAGAACTTTAATTTGCGTAAGCAGCAGAAAGATTTCTTGTGCGCAATAAACAGTAAGTTCCAGTACGCACAGAACACACTTTAAGCGCTTATGTAAATTGTAATCACAACCTGAAAATAGCGTTTAAAGATTCAAAACTTTCAAATTATATCCCTTTGAATTAACCATATAGAGAATTTTGAGATGCCATATTTTCTATACCAGTGCGTCTTTTTTTATCATTTTCTTCGAAATTTGTTTGATTGTCTTGAAACTGGATGTCTTCATCACTAAATTTATTTTAAAGCCATTTCTTAAACTGCCATAAAAGTAAAAAGTATGCAAAGACCAGGAACTGAAACAATCAAAATCCAAATCCAGCCCTCAAACCATAGTTGGAAACAACTAAGATTACAAATAATCAAGATACAGAGAACATATGGCCAACCGAGTGAGCAGCTTGTTCCCAAAAGGTGGCCACTCAGCAACCCAAACCGAACCAAAAATAATAAGAACATACATAAGGTAAAACATCACAGAAACTCTGACACCAAAAACAGGCAACAGAGAACCACAACAGAACTACCGCCTTGGAACGGTCAGTAATGAATTACTGGGAGGCTTAAATCGATTTTACAGGCCCAACCTCACCCTCAGTTTCTGAAGTGGTACAAAACATTTAGTTGGTTGTTCGGTTCGCATGATAACCCTCTAACTCGTCAATGAATCATCACGGTAAACACATAAATCAAATTTCAACACCATGAGGAAGCAAAGACGAGGACTCAACAGATACAACGGGCCGTCTGACAGGTGGAGATCCCTGTCCTGCCAAACAACCCCACTGGAAATCTGAAGCAAAAGAAGGTCACCAGTTGAGCCCCGGTGGACCAAGCAACAGACAAAAAGGCTCCGGTCCCAACCAACTACAATATATAGCTTTAGGTCGGGGCCATCATAGAGTCTGACGACCGATCCCCCGGTGTGCAATTAAAGAGTGCAGCAAAGTTATCAACCGTGATTGGGTTAATCACTAAGCATGCAGACTGTCGCATAACATTTAAATTATAGCCAATACGTTTGTGACGTATTGGGAATCCCATTGAAACTGAATTTCCGACTTCATAATGGCATGGACTGAGGGTTTTCGTCACGGCCTCCTAGTCAACAGTGCATTGACATAAACTTAGCTTATAAGTTAATACAGATTGGATTAAATAATGGAAAGGCATTTTCAATTGAATTTTTATCGTTTAAGCAGACTTTGTCAATTTTAAATTCGGTAATTGTTTGGTTTTGAGCATAGAGAACAGAAAAATACCCTTGTGACGTTTACAATACTAGCCTCAATATTGCTGTATCTAAAGAACCTTGAATTTTGTGTAACTATGGTATTACCAAATGATTATTTTTCTGAAATTAAAATATTTTTTTTTTGTTTCACCTTTTCCCGACTACCGTATGATGAAAAATAGAGACTGTCAAGTTTTTATTTTTGCTAAGTATATGACTGTTTTGTCTACAATCAACACTCTTTATTATCTAGGCCTGTTTCGTCTACTCCCGACACTAGTTTGTTCCTTTGAGGTTTTTGTCACCACATTTTCTTATCTCTGATTGCTTTGTCTCCGATCGACAGACTTCCTTATCTTAGGATCTTTTTTAAGCGATCGACACACTTTTTTTTATCTGTGAATGTTTTGTCTACTGTCGACACATTTTTCGATTTTATGACTATACAGGTGCGTTTCATTAATTTTATACCTATGTAACTCGCCTCTCAGCTGGCCACGCCTAGCTCATTGTTTTCAAAAGAGACACGAGATCTTGGAGGCAAGATACATGATTATTATGTTGAAAATGTCCCAATAATGGAGGATCAAAACATCTAGAGGATAAATCCTATGAAGATTGTGGAAGAATAAGTCCTGGAGATAAAATGAACAATTATAAATAACTTATCAATCATGTTTATAATTGAATTCATCAAATATCTGCAAAGTTCAACTTCCGCCAATATCTGCAAATTCACTGGCATGCGAAATTCAACATTGTCGCTATTTAACATTAGCAGCAATTATACAGCGACAACTGCTGAATCGCAAAACTGCAGAACTTCCCAATCATTCCCACATGACACATTTGTGAAATAGAGATAAAACAATTAAATGCATTAGGTAATGACGACTTAAGATCTATTTACATTTCATATATACATGTGTGCATTACTAATTATCAAGCCTAAGTACACAAGCCTAATTTGCACTTTCCACGCAAATTTGTCATAACTAAACTTGTAAATCATAATGCGTTTATTGTACGCCCTGATTTGTTGCAAATACGCATGTATTTGCGTCAATAACCAATTGTACGCCCCGATTTATTGCAAATATGCTAATAAGCATATATTTGCGTCAATAACCTATAAACAAAATGTCAAACGAATAAAACTTGATCCTTAGTAATGAATTAAACCTGTGATCCACTGCTATCTTCTGAAACCCTTATTTAAAATATAACCTGTTACTGATAAAAACTTGAATATTATGCTTACCAGACTATGGGCCCGAACCTTTCACACAAAGCCGCTCACCACTCAGCCATGTAGCTCTATGTGCTCTTCATGCTGAAATGCAATTAACATGTTAAGTGCAATGTGAATTTAGTAATTAATGTAGTGAAAAGGGAAAATTGCAGTTTCTGGAATTTAGCTAAATTGTCTCTATTTTCTAAAGTACAAAAATACAAAAAGGATCAAAAACTGATAATTTTACCAGTGCTACTAAATGTTACTGTAACTACATACCTTGGGTAACTTTGATTTTCAAACTAAAATATAAAGTTTCAAAGCTTTAGAAGAGAGATGTCAACACAAAGGCTTCCAACTGTGAACTGACTAAACTGGCCAAAGTAATCTCACAGCCTACAGCAGGTGAGTGAGTAATAACTGTAAAACATGTACACTAGAAGAAAGCAATTTGACCTTCTTAACTATAGTGTATATTGTAAAAGATGGAATGGACCACTTGGCTTGGATTAGAGCCACCACAGATACTTATGCAAAACTGATTTAAAAAGTTTCAAAGATACACATACAAAAGTCATACAGTATCAGCACTATGTTGACAATATTAAAATTATAAAACACACAAAATTCACACCAGTTACACCCTCCCCCTGCTCCCAAAATGACGTCCCGTCATTTGCACTGATTTTAAAGAGAATCACTAATGCCTTTAACCAAAGCACTAATGATTTTGGGATCCAGATCAAGTACTGCACAAGACGACACAAAGTTCTGCAACATCTTGATTATTTGTAATCTTAGTTGTTTCCAACTATGGTTTGAGGGCTGGATTTGGAATTTGATTGTTTCAGTTCCTGGTCTTTGCATACTTTTTACTTCCAGTGTCTACAGAAAGATCTTCTACATGAATGCTTATATGATCTGGCTCTTGGGCGTCCCCAACCGCCATCAGATCAGTTTCCTCTAAACCACCCGCCGAACTGTCTGCGGAAGTGTCAGCTACAGAAGCAGCAACCTCTGTATTTCCCTCTTCAGGAACCAGTTCAGTAGTTGTTGTGACAATTACCACATCTTCATCTTCTGTATCAGTGTCTCTGTTCTGACTTCTGTCCACCATTTCAATCTTTGATTCCCTTCTTTTTCTGGGAGCAGGAACTGGTTTCCTTGGTTCGGTAAGTTCTACTGCACTCCTGTCTTCTTTAACACCGTTTTCCATCGGCTTTGGAATAGGTTTACTCTGAAATAAAGAACTATCTTGGAGGGCATTTCCAAGATGTAACAGATGATTTCTGTGTAAAACCGTCTCTATTCCCTCTCCATCCTCTCTTTTTACCTCATAAACAAGTAAATCTGAATTTGGTTGTTCAGTAACAACATAAACTTCATCTGCCCATCTATCTGACAGCTTGTGTTTACCATCATGGACAAGTATCTTTATCAGAACTCTATCTCCTATTGCTAACTTTGCAGCCCTTGCTTTTAGATCATAATACATTTTCTGCTTACTCCTTGCTTTATCTGCGTTTTTATACCCCGCCACACTTTAGTGGCGGAGTATTATGTTATACCTTTCGGTGTCCGTCCGTCCGTCCGTCCGTCCGTGCTCACCATTTCCGATCGATAACTTGAGTATTTATTCACGGATTTTTTTCAAATTTTGCATACATATTGTTATCGGCGATGAGTGGTAATGGATTGTTAATGGGCAAAATCCGTCCATTTTTAACGGAGTTACTGCCCTTTTTCGTATTGGAAAAATGGTTTCTGGCCTGTTATTCCTTTACTGTTCATGATATCTGAATGAAACTTCACAAATATGTTGCACATCAAAGGTTACATATTGTGACTAAGGACCGTCACTCTGACCTTCCCAGTTTATGAGTTATCCGCCCTTGATAGGTCTGAAAAAAGGTTTTTGACCTATTGTTCCTTTACTATATGGAATATCTGAATATAATTACACAGATATGTTTCACATCAAAGGTAACATATTGTGACTAAGAACCGTCACTCTTACCTTTCCCGTTTGTGAGTTATCCGCCCTTGATTGAATTAAAAAATGTTTTTTACCCGTAGTTCCTTTACTATGTGGAATATTTAAATGAAACTTTACAGATATGTTTCACATCAAAGGTTACATACTGTGACAAAGAACCATCACTCTTACCTTTCCAGTTCATGAGTTATCTGCCCTTGATAGGTCTGAAAAATGGTTTTTGACCTGTAGTTCCCTTTCTATATGGAATATCTGAATAAAACTTCACAGATATGTTTCACATCAAAGGCTTCATATAGTGACTAGGAACTGTCACTCTGATCTTTCCGGTTTGTGAGTTATCCGCCCTTGATTGATCTGAAAAACGTTTTTTTATCTGTAGTTCCTTTACTATATGGAATATCTGAACGAAACTTCATAGGTATGTTTCACATCAAAGGTTACATATTGTGACAAAGAACCATCACTCTTACCTTTCCAGTTAATGAGTATTCCCCCTTGATAGATCTGAAAAATGTTTTTTGACTTGTAGTTCCTATACTATATGGAATATCTGAATGAAATTTCACTGATATGTTTAACACCATAGAATAGGAAACAGAGTCTCTCAGCTCAAAGAAATGCTTTACAGCCTGATCTAAATCTACACTGGTCAGAATGCTGCACGTTGTTGGGTGGTTTATATTAATATTTATTTACAGTAAGGACATCATATCTCTGTCTATCTCAGTTCTGTGGCTCTTTAGCTATTATATATCTCAAAAAATAAGTCCGGATGCACAGCAGTGGCGGGGTATCATGCAGTGCCTGCGGTGCTTTTATTACGTACAATATCAAAAGCTTCACTGATTTTACCTTGCAAATCTGTAATGTAGTCAGTATAAGAAACATCTGAATTGTTGTTTGGATTAAGGCCGAAAGTAATATCAATGGGGAGACGCGGTTCCCTTCCGAAAAGTAGCATGTAGGGGGAATACCCAGTACTTTCGTGTTTTATGCAGTTGTAAGCTTGGACAAGGGGAGCAATATACTGTTTCCAATTTGTCTTTTTATCAGCTTCTAATGTACCCAGCATTGATATTAATGTGCGATTAAAGCGCTCGGTCATCCCGTTTCCAGCTGCGTGATAAATTGAAGTTCTGCTTTTATCTATCCCCATAAGCTGACATAATTCTTTTATGACGGAACTTTGAAAATTTGAACCCTGATCTGAATGAAGCCTTGCTGGTATGCCGTAACGAACAATGAACTCATAGTATAAAGCATCTGCAGTAGTTTTTGCAGTTTGATTTCTGGTGGGGATAGCTACAGCAAACCTAGTAAAGTGGTCTGTAATTACTAGTACATTTGCTGTATTGCCCTTTGATGGTTCAAGTGTCAGATAGTCTAGGCAGACTAGTTCTAAGGGATAAGTAGTTGTTATATTGACTAAGGGAGCTCTTACATCAGTCTTTGATTTTCTTTTTATGCATCTATCACAATTACTTATCCAGGTCTCCGTATCAGAAGTCATTCCCGGCTAAAAGAATCTATCACGTAAGAGTAATAGAGTCCTATCCTTATTTGGATGACCCATGTCATTGTGAAGACCTTTCAAAACCTGTTCTATGAAACATGAAGGCAAGACCAGTTGATTTTTAGTCTCGGTATGGCCCAACTTCTTACTTATGAATGTTTTCTTTGCTCTTAAAGGATCTAAACTTTTATCATTATTCACATTCTGTTATTACTTCTCTATATAAAACTCCTCTTATCATCTTTAAGCTACTGAAGCTTTTCAGCATCGCTGAGTCTTCTCTTGTGTGAATGTCTTTCTTGTCAGGCTGCTTTCTGTCTTTCACAGCTCTGGTCCAAAACCCTATACAGGTATCACTATTTTGCTGCCTTCTGATTTCTCGCATATCTTTTTGTGCCATAGGCTGACCTGGAAATTCAGTCACATCAAGAACATCAACAGACATTGACACGATATGCCTACTTGGTGCAACTAAACAACCACAAATCGCCTTAACAGACTCACTAGAAATCTCACCTTTATCCTCATTTCCCGGATATCGGGATAAAATATCAGCATCAATATTGGCTGTCCCTGGTCTGTAAATGATATTAAAATCATAACAGGCTAAGGAAGATAGCCATCTGTGCCCAGTTGCATCTAGTTTTGCTTTGGACAATGCATATGTGAGAGGATTATTGTCTGTTACAACAGTAAATTTGGTACCATACAAGTAATTATGTATTTTTTCTGTAATGGCCCATTTTAGAGCTAAAAACTCTAATTTGAATGCAGGATAATTCCTCTCAGATTTTTTCAGACCTCTGCTAGCATAACATATTGGTCTAAGTTTACCCTCTTGTCTTTGATATAATACTGCACCAAGCCCATTATGGCTTGCATCTGTATGAATTTCAAAAGGAACATTATAATCAGCATAGCCTAAAACAGGTGGAGCTGATAAGGCAGCTTTTAATGTTTCAAATGCTTCTTGTTGCACTTTTTCCCATACAAATGGTTTGGCAGTTTTTACTTTCTTGCCATTTTTATAACTGGTATTGGGGTGTAAATCTGTCAATGGTTCGAAATTTTCGAAAAGTCTTTGACAAACCTTCTGTAGTAACCTGCAAATGAAGTAAACTGCCTAACTTCTTCGGCATTTTTGGGTACAGGCCAGTTAATTACTTTGTCTATTTTATCAGGGTCTGCCTCTACCACATTTTCAGTCACTATGTGACCAACATATTTAACCTTTCTTTGTAAGAACTTGCATTTCTTAGGATTTAATTTCAGGTTGCAATCTTTAACCCTACTTAAAACCATATCTAGGCGCCTTAAATGCTCGTCTAATGAATCTGAAAATATTATAAGATCATCAAGATAAATGGGACATATTTTCATGTTTAAATCACCTAGACACTGTTCCATAAGGCGCTGATAAGTGGCCGGGGCGTTATTTAATCCAAAAGGGAGACGATTAAATTCCCAGAACCCCAATGGACCTACAGTGAAAGCAGTTCTACACTTATGTTCTTCAAGTACCTCGACCTGATGGTAGCCTGACTTAATATCGAGAACTGTAAAGTATTTGCTGCCCGACAAAGTATCTAAGATCTCTTCAATCCTAGGCAGAGCATAAGAGTCCTTTACAGTCCTTTTGTTTAATTGACTATAGTCTATGCACATTCTCCACTTACATTCTTGTTTTCTGACTAAAACTACATTGGATGCCCATGGTGAGTGAGAAGGTCGAATAATTCCACTAGCAGACAACTGCTCTAAATGGGACCTAATTTCGTCAATCATTGCAGGTGGAATTCTCCTATGTCTCTGTTTAAAGGGTGTTTCATCAGTCAAATTTATATGGTGTTTGACAAAAGAACAATGTCCTATATCTGTATCACCTGTAGAAAAGATGTCTTCATGCTGAAGTAAAAGAGATTTTATCTTTTCCACCTCAGTATGAGATAAACCAACAGTTTCAAGTGAAATTTTATCAAACAATGACTCTGCTGTATCATTACACTCTGAAACTTTGTAGTCCATATCTACCTGAACAGGTTGTAACTCACATAGTATTGTGTTCGGGGGAATTGTGAAAGTTGAAGTTGTCACATTTGTTATTTGTACTTCAATGATTCCATTTTGACCACATGCATACTGTATAACAGCTGGTGCAATATAAAAATCATCCGGGATAATGGAATCTTCTGTTTGAACTAACATTGCACACGTTGGATAAAAGTCAAGCTCTTTACTTGCACGCCCTTGAATAGTTACTGTACTGTTTGCAGGTATTGTTACATTTTTTAACTCTGCACTCTTTATTATTGCAAGTTTGTTTTTGTTTCTCTTGAGCTCTTTTTCTCTTACTGCAATACACCTAAAGGCTAAATACCAAGGGGTATGAAGTGCAGCCTTTTGAAGAAAATTGTCACCTACCTCTTCTTTACAATACTTTAAAAACTCTTTCAGAACCTTTGTTCCAAGTAATATTGGTACAGTACTATTGTATTCTGTATCTTTTACTACCAATAAAATACAACTCTGTACACGTTCATTTGGCAGTCCAACTGATTGTAAATCTACTTGTATGTAGCCAAAATATCGCATAGTCTGACCATCTGCACATTCCAACTTCAGGAAATTATTATCAAGCGGCATCATCTCTAAATGACTAAAATGAGATTCGTAGAAACTTTTACAAATGGTACTTACACAACTTCCTGTATCAAGAAGTGCCTTTGTTTCTGTATTATTTATAAATATACTTACCTCATTGCTACTGCCTACGATCTCAGATACTTTGGGGCATTTACCAACACCACCTACAGACCACCCCTGTCCATAGGTTTGAGTTAGTTTAAATGTTTCCTGCTGTGATTCATTATACTAACAGGACACTGCCACTGATAATGGCCATACTGACGGCATCTGAAGCATAGAGGACCCCTATTAAAATTATCACCCTCATTATTGTATGCCTGGTTTTGATTTGGGTCTGGATTCTGACCATACCCTTGACTATTGTTGTAACTGTTTTGACTATTGTTATAACTATGCTGTTGCTGTCTTGCTTGACTTGCAAAATACTGATTGTTACTGTTAAAGTTTTGTGGTCGAATGTTTTGTTGACGTTGTCTACGTTTACCCCTGTTCCCCATATTATTATTGAAACTTGGAGGGGGTTGAACAGTTTGATTGTTATACTGTCTATTTCTTGGACCTTGTGACCTGTTGTTATAGTAAGAGCTTTGACCTTGATTATTTGGCTGAATCTGGAAATCTGAGGGTGAATTGAACTTTTCCTCTAATTGCTTGACAGTACTTGTTAAAGACTGTACCATAGTTTTTATTTCCCTCATTTCACTATTATCTACTTTTTCTTCAGTTACAACATTGCATTGTGCTTTACTTTCAGCTTTGGAAGCAGTAGATGTATGTAAATGGTCTTGTTCTAGCATACGAACCTCAACTCTAAGTTAATCAAAATCTGTTACTTGTTCAAACTTATAACCTGAAATGTCTTTCAAAGATGGTTTAAGGCCTTGCCATAACATGTTAAGCAACATCTCATTCACTTTGCTAGGGTCAACTAAACGTCGCTCAACAGCACTGGACAAAATATCTTCCAGCCTGCAAGACCATTTAGTGACATCTTCATTCTCTTCTTGCTTGGCACTATAACATTTAGCAAGTAGATTTTCTTTGGTATCTACTGCACCATACACACTATCAAATTTATCGAGAATATCAGGGATAGTGGCTCCAATACCCAAACGCCTAACTAAGTTAGATGCTTCACCACGTAGGGATCTTCTTATAGCCTGTGCCAATGCTTCAGGCTTATGAGTCTTTTCAAGAAGCAAACATTTAACCTCATATTTCCACTGGGCATAAGTTGCCTCTCCCTTAACATTGTCGCCATAGAATAAAGATATTCTTGGCTGTTGCTGATATGTTGACTTCACAGAAGTAGCTGTTGTTGAAGCCGTAACAGGCTCAGTCTTAACTTCAGGCTCAGCACCGTATGCCTTCAACCAACTTTCCAGCGCCTCTGTAGTGTCAAATTTGGGCTTTATTTTTAATTTGTTTAAAGCCTCCACCAACTGTTTGCCTTCTTGTTCAGTTAAGTCTGACATATTGAATTGTATTCGAAGACAGACACACACAAGAGAAATAAACAACTCCTTTTTTTAAATATTGGGCTAATAGAAAGAATGTTGATTTTAACCTATTGTGATCAAGAGAACACTAACTTGTTTATAAATACTTATTTGTTTATAAATACTTTGTTACTTCAAAAGAAGTTAAATACTATGTTACTGCAAAAGAAGTTATGTTGATTTTTGATAGTGATCAACTTAACACTAACTTGTGTATAGTCTGATATCAACAGCACTCAAATATAACAGAGACAGAATACTGCCCTATTTTCTCAGAAATAACACAAAGTAATAAATAAAGACTGGCTTAACCACATAATTTCTTTACTGGAAAAACAATTCAATTTTTATACATTGTAATAGCACATTCTACATACAAGTATAATGGCAGATGCAATGCATGGCAGAACCAATGTCTAAACATGAATGCTATCTCCTTATAATTGTATCCAGTTAACCACCACAAGGTATTACACTTGAAATATTTAGAACTGTCACTGAAATTGTAATGTCACAGCATATTCTACACATGAGTATATTGATACAGGAAAGATATATGGCAGAACCAATGTCTAAACATATTGTTCCTGTTCTCACCTCAATGTAGTCAACTGTAAAACTACAATGTATACTTAATCAAAGCATTCTCTGACTAAAACTGTATTTATCAAACGCCTGAGCCAGCATCTACTCAATACTTCACAAGGATGAATCCCATCTGTTAGTACACCAAATGAAATTTTCAAATTCCCATGATTTATATTACTTTTTCTGAACTTTTTGAGATCTACACTAAATTTTGGAGCAGCGATTCTGTTTTGTTCATTTAAATCCCTAACTCTTAAATTTAATAAATCTATTTTAGACTCAAGTATTTTATCAGACTCCTTGAATTGCTCTCTTTCTATGTTGCCTTTAACATAATTCCATATGGACACTGAATAATATGGACATTCCAGAAAAACTACCTTAACTCTTTCTCCATATGGCCTGCAAATAGGCAATATTCTTTGGCATTGACCTACAACTTGATCTACTGTTATGTCACTCAAATAAATACACGGCCCAGATTTATAAGTAAAATCACAGGTAAATGTCCACACAGCTAAAAGTATTTTCTTAAAACGATGAACATAATAATCTATATTCTGAGCTATAATATCAGCTGCCTGCCTGGTAGTCCTACCCCCTCTACTATTAAATAGTATTCTATCTTCTGTGACTGAGTCAGTAGGAACCCTCTGTAGATAACAGCCTTTACTGTCAGAGACAATAACTAAAGTTCTTGTTTTAGGTTGATCTGGGACAATTATAGGGTTTCTGGTGAGGTAATTCTGAAAATCTCTACAACTCATAAGGTTTGAAAGTCAAATGCTACTAATTTAAATTTAACTTAAAAACAAACTAATGTATATAGAAGCACAAATCCCTCTTGTACTATAATATACTATTCTATACAAGAATACCTATGTTCAAATCAAACAAACAGCCCTACCTATTAGCAATAGATAGAAAAAAAAACTATTCAATGCACTGGCTCTAAATGATTGTTGTGAACTATTGTGAACTGTTATGAACTATTGTGAACCGTTTTTAACTATTGCAGTGGAAACTAAACTTATTATTTAAACTATACTCTTGTTTAGTTTTGATACTAACTATAAGTATTAGTTCTATTATCATTATCCACATTGGCTCTAAATGTTTACACTGAAACTATTTATGCAAAACAAATTGTCTTGTTATGACTGAATTGTAGGGACACAAATATTAAATTATAGAATTAATAAGATAATTAGCTAAATTCTTGCACTAGAATATTAAAGAATAAATTAAATAATTCTTTTAAACTTTACAGTTAATGAGAAATAATTCCGTCAACACGAAGTCCACATTTTACACATTTGGTCAAAGGGAAGTAATGCTATTAACACACACACAGTCTAAGGGTGATAATATTGTGACGACTACACTGTCAATCTAACTAGGTCAAGCTGCTAAATTACCGTAATTACACACTGTGTTAGGACACAATTATCAATACTCTGCTGAACCGAAGTAAAATGATATACAAACTACCGGACAGACTAGGACTTACTGGGTACTCTACTGTGATTTAGTAAGTAAGTAATGGCATGCATATTTATGTGAAATATTAATAAGTGATTTCTCTTTCAGTTTAACACAGTCTGACAAAAAAATTAGGGCACAACTGTTTGCTTCCTTTGGACTTTCTCTTCTACATGTAGTCTAAGGTAGTCTGACAAAAATTGGAACAAAATTGTTTCCTTTCTCACTTTTTGCAGAAAGATGATCTTCACAGCCTTATCATTGCTGTTGCTGATAGCTTTACAGGTAACAATCAAACAGTAAAAAGCCTGATCAGACTGCTCAATATATATACATGTATTGTGTAGGCATTACACAGTAATGAAAGTTAAACAGTGGGGGCTATGATCAGACTGCGCTAGTCTCAAACATTCAGACAGACTGTTCAATTCATTGCATGATCAGACCAGACCGAAACCATAATGCATGATCTAAATTACTGATCAAATGGGACTTTTTTTTTAATTTAGACTTTTATAAATGAATTTGATAAATGAATTTTCATTTTAGCTCACCAATCTGTTGACAGTGGATATCAGTGGATCACCAAGCACTAAGCATGAAGACTGTTAAAACAGCAAGTCTATGAACACAATAAAATATGGCACTTCTGTAGCTAGAATGTACATCACGGTACTTTGACAGTATATCTGACTTTATGGCTTTTCAACACAGTTCAGAGTGATTACAATCCATCTGCACAGTCACAGAAACTTGATTCATCGAAACGAACACAGGAATTATATTCAGCGATATTGTCCACAGAAACTTATATATGTACAATAACTCAGGTTATCACAGTCACAGATACCCCCGCAATGAGGCTATACTCAACAGTACTGAAACTGTCCAAAGAGTTAAAATAAATAGAATAAAACTGGTTCATTCACGTTGGGCGCCATTGTAACTCGCCTCTCAGCTGGCCACGTCTAGCTCATTGTTTTCAAAAGAGACACGAGATCTTGGAGGCAAGATACATGTTTATTATGTTGAAAATGTCCCAATCATGGAGGATCGAAACATCTAGAGGATAAATCCTATGAAGATTGTGGAAGAATAAGTCCTGCAAATAAAATGAACAATTATAAATAACTTATCAATCATGTTTATAATTGAATTCATCAAATATCTGCAAAAGTTCAACTTCCGCCAATATCTGCAAATTCACTGGCATGCGAAATTCAACATTGTCGCTATTTAACATTAGCAGCAATTATACAGCGACAACTGCTGAATCGCAAAACTGCAGAACTTCCCAATCATTCCCACATGACACATTTGTGAAATAGAGATAAAACAATCAAATGCATTAGGTAATGACGACTTAAGATCTATTTACATTTCATATATACATGTGTGCATTACTAATTATCAAGCCTAACTACACAAGCCTAATTTGCACTTTCCACGCAAATTTGTCATAACTAAACTTGTAAATCATAATGCGTTTATTGTACGCCCTGATTTATTGCAAATACGCAAATACGCATATATATGCGTCAATAACCAATTGTACGCCCCGATTTATTGCAAATATGCAAATAAGCATATATTTGCGTCAATAGCCTATAAACAAAATGTCAAACGAATAAAACTTGATCCTTAGTAATGCTATCACATTTGTATATCACAAATTATAAAAGACAATTCTACATACATGTAAATTGAAGAAAACAATGCTATTTTCTTCATTGAACTAAATAGTGTTTAGAACACAGAAATTATACTGACAAAACCTCGTCCCACGGTCACTCTGATAATTATACTAAAATAGCAAACTCGCCATGATATAGCTTTCCATGGTTGCCACCGGAAAACCATGAAATGAATCGAGCCATTTTGAACAACTAAAGTGACAATCAAAAGAGGCTTATCAGCATTTAAACTGTACTTTGAATACAGTCAACCACCTTAATAAAGAAATACTGTTTAATCAAATGAACTTTTAAAGCATCTGAATTAAACCTGTGATCCAGTGCTATCTTCTGAAACCCTTATTTAAAATATAACCTGTTACTGATAAAAACTTGAATATTATGCTTACCAGACTATGGGCCCGAACCTTTCACACAAAGCCGCTCACCACTCAGCCATGTAGCTCTATGTGCTCTTCATGCTGAAATGCAATTAACATGTTAAGTGCAATGTGAATTTAGTAATTAATGTAGTGAAAAGGGAAAATTGCAGTTTCTGGAATTTAGCTAAATTGTCTCTATTTTGTAAAAGTACAAAAATACAAAAAGGATCAAAAACTGATAATTTCACCAGTGCTACTAAATGTTACTGTAACTACATACCTTGGGTAACTTGGATTTTCAAACTAAATATAAAGTTTCAAAGCTTCAGAAGAGAGATGTCAACACAAAGGCTTCCAACTGTGAACTGACTAAACTGGCCAAAGTAATCTCACAGCCTACAACAGGTGAGTGAGTAATAACTGTAAAACATATACACTAGAAGAAAGCAATTTGACCTTTTAACTATAGGGTATATTGTAAAAGATGGAATGGACCACTTGGCTTGGATTAGAGCCACCACAGATAATTATGCAATTTAAAAACTGATTTAAAAAGTTTCAAAGATACACATACAAAAGTCATACAGTATCAGCAATATGCTGACAATATTAAAATTATAAAACCCACAAAATTCACACCAGTTACACCTATGCATTTTTTTCATAAGTCTTAGCAAATCCCAGAGTGCATTCTAGCTTCCACTGAAAGTCTTTGTTGTCAAAAAATTTTACCCCTACCATGGGAATAAGTAAAGAGATACTGCTTAGGATTCCAGAAAAGTTGGCTATATTGAATATTGCGGAGAAGCCAATTTGCAACCTATCAAAATTTTCTTAACTTTATTGTTAAGTGCTGAAACGCTTCCACACAGTTTAAACCGTTTTTGCGGTGTACAAGAATATGGTAATGAAAAACCGAGATCGAAATTTCAATAGCAGATATTCAAACATGTTATAGTTAATGAACACCCGCGTAAATTTCTTTTTCTGCAAGCAAAGATTTATCCTTAAAAGAGCATGGCGGGACCGTCTTTGAGAAAATTAGCATAGGTCCAATGCTAGAAACACTTCAGCTTGCTTTAGACATGGAATAAATAGAATACCTCTACTTGCCCATTTGCGATCTATCTTGCAAAAATACATTTAATGCCATTTTGCATGCGGTTAGGCACTGATAATTGGAAATCTAACATGACAGAAGAGAGAGGTGGGGTAATTTACTTTTGCTTAAGACAGTTTATTTATTTTTATTTTATTTATTTATTTATTTACATCTCCTGACTAAACCCATTTAACAACACTGAACTGATGATTTAATTCATTATTTGTTGTTGCTGCAAGAAGGTGTGAACAGTGCTTGCCAGTAGGTACACTGCTTGGATAAGAGATATGAAAACTGGGCGCTTCATATATTTTGTATGCCAGGTTGCTACATTTCTGAAACCTCATTTTTGTGCTTTGCTAAAACATTAACAGGAAAAAAAAGAAGATAAATTTAAAAAGGATTAGGAGCCAGCACCTCACTTTCAGTGCCTGTAATACAACTAAGAGCGGTGAAATAAGGCGTAGGCAACACTTGCATAGGTAAACTGCGTCCACCCCCCTCTCCTGTCCTGTCGTCCAGTTGTCAGTGTACCATAGAAAGAATTCTTTCAATAGTTCACAAATAAAACAAAGCACTCAGGCATTCTATTAATTCAACATCTAAAGCAAGCTTTACGTTATTTTCATATCAAGATCTATGCAAATTTGCTCCAAAGAAGATGCCGTCTGACCCTTTTAATGGTACATATTTCTTTGCAGGAAAGAGCTTTTTCCGGCTTTTCATTAACTATAACATGTTTCAATATTAGTTATTGAAATGTCGATCTCGGTTTTTCATTACCATATTCCTGTACACCGCCTAACGACTTAAACTACATGGAAGCATTTCAGCACTCGTCAATATAGTTGAGATAATTTTGATAGGTTATGAAATCGCTTCTCCGCAATATTCTATATAGCGAACTTTTCTGGAATCCTAAGCAGTGTCCCTTTTTTATTCCGATGGTTAGTGTAAGATTTTTTGACAAAAAGACTTTCAACCGAAGCTAGAATGCACTTTGGGGTATGCCAAGACTTATGAAAAATTCGCGTTCGGATAAAATTAATGCAAAGCACCTGTATTGTCTATGAGCAAAACACTTTCGTGTCTATGAGTGTCTACAGTCGACACACTTTCGCATTTATGACTGTATTGTCTATCATCAAAAGACTTTCGTGCTATTAATGAGTGTTTGTCTACGATAGACACACTTTGATATCCAGGAGTGTTTTGTCTATGATCGACACAGTTTTGTATCTATGACTCGGTTGTCTGCCATCGACAGTTTCTTACCTATGAATGTTTTGTCTATGGTCGACATTGTTTTGTATCTATGGCTGTTTTGTAAGTGATCGACACACTGTCTTATCTGTGACTCTTAGGTCTTTGATTGACACACTTTCGTGTTTATTTGTGTTTTAACTACGACTGACTTACTGTTATATCTATGACTGCTTTGTCCTCGCTCGTCACACTTTCATATCTGTAACTGTTTTGTCTACGACCAACTACCATTTGTAGTAATGTTTGTCATGTCTACGATCGACACACTTTCGTATCTATCACTGTTTTGTCTAGAACACATTTACATATGCATTACTATTGTTTGCATATCTATGAAAATTTTGTCTACGATCAACGCACTTTTACATCATGACTGTATTCGTCTACGAACGACACGATTTCGTATCTATTAGTGTTTTGTTTACGATCGACACTTTATCTTTGAATGTTTTATCTGCGGTCGACATCTATGCCTGTTTTGTTTACGATCGAAAAACTGTTTTATCTATGACTGCCTGGTCTGTGATCGATACACTTAAGTATCTATGAGGATTTTGTCTATGATCTTTACACTTTCGTATCTATGACTGTTTTGTCTACTACTGACGCACTTTAATACACAGCACGTTGTAAAGACAAGATATTTAAAGATTTATGCCCTGGTTTATGATTACTAAAACGTTTCCATGAGATATTTTCACAGTGACTTCGAAATGGCCCATTTAAGCATTTGACAATAGATCTTAGGAGGATTTTTTTGTGGAAAGGAATTTTAAACCAAGAAATGAAATAAAGTTTATAAAAACGCGATCCGCGGCCGAAATCGCCTTATTGGATAGAATTAATTTGCTCTAACGTCACGAATCAGAAAAATACCTAGGTATCGTCATATGACCATAAGGCGTGGTATCGACTATTGGCTGAAGGTAGTGTTCATTTACATTACCGATTTCGATACTATATTTTAATAAAAAATACATTAAACTGAAACTTTTTTTCTGAATTTTTATAATGGAGTTAGAAATGATTATATATTAACTAACGAAATTAATAAAATTGTTTATTTTGGAAAGGTGAAAAAAATGAGGGAGTACATTTTTAACGATTATACGCTATTTTGGGACAACCCTCGTATATAACTGTTATTTGTCTATTACCGACACACTCTCATATCTATCTCTGACTGTGTTGTCTTTAGTCGACACACTTTTGCATTTATGATTTTATTGTCCCCGATGAACACACTTTCATATATGTGGCTCTATTGTCTACGATAAACACACGTGTGTGTCTATGAATGTTTTGTATAAAATCTTCACGCTTTCATATCTCTGACTGTATAGTCTACGGTCGACACACTTCCATATCCCCGACTGCATTGTCTACGATCGACAAACATTCGTATCTATTACTTCTTGGTCTACGATCAATACACCTTCGTATATGTGTCTACACGAATTCGTATCTATGACTGCTTTGTGTACGATCGACACACTTTCGTATCTATGAAAGTTTTTTTTTTTTTTTTTTTGAATTTTTACTTTTTTGACAAATGACGAAGAAGAAAGATAACTTACTGCATGTATGTGTAGTGAAGGCTAGATTAGGTCGACATTCACGCCGTCTTAGCATTCTTTAGATTCCTAATAATCCAGGGGCCATATTTATAAAACGACTTAAGTTGTTGCTATGCTGTTGCTATGGCTAAATTTGTATGAAGGAGATTCCCTACAACTATGAAATTTGCTCTGGAGGAACAGTCTTGCAAGACTGTTCCTCAAGAGCAAATTACATAGTTGTAGGGAATCTCCTTAATAGAAATTCCCCCTTAGCAACAGCATAGCAACGACTTAAGTTGTTTTATAAATGCCCTAGGGTTTGTTGAGGATTTTTTCAGCCAAACATGGAAGAATGGGGGCCAGCCGACGGAATTTAAACTTATTTGAGGCGTATGGATAAACCTTTAGGTGAAAATATCATGTAATTTTTTATTTGAGCCGCGACACGAGAAAACCAACAATGTGGTTGTGCGCTCAGCGAAGACTCAGATAAACCTGGGCACCCGCTCAGTTTGATCAGACTTTGTGTTAAGAGCTCAAATGGTAGCTAAGGGACTAAGCTACCACCATGCGGACAGCGAAGACTCTGATCAGACTGGGCGGATACCCAGAATGATCTGAGTCTGCGCTGGGCGCACAACCACATTGTTGGTTTTGTCGTGTCGCTGCTCATTTGCTTCCGTTTGCAGTGTATTAAAAGATGACGCGGTTCTACGGCCTTTCAGCAATATTGCAGTCATATTGATCCGATGGAAGGGTGATTATGAAAAGAAACTTCGTTTACGGTTGAAAGATGTCGGTTTTTAGCGGATTTCGACCGCTTTGTTAGCAGACCAGGGTTCGCGGTTATAAACTTGAGAACAATCTCAAACTCGAAACAAAGCAGACTGATTGGCTGCCTCCGAGTTTGTGCTCGGAAGCAGCCAATCAGTGTGCTTTTTTTGAGTTTGAGAATGTACTTAAGTTTTATAACCTCTGGACCAGAGCTAACCCCAAAATGAATTACCGGGACTTTTCAATTTAGCTGTATGAGATTCATAGATTTGCAAATGTTGTTATGGAGATTTCCGACATAAGCTACGATACCATAACGAACGAACGTTAGCGACGATAGCATACGTTAGGAGCTGATTTCCAGGGAACGATCAGTATTTGTTCAGTGCGTTGTAGATGAACATTACATATATAAATGAAAAAAACTTGTCTGAAGACAGACGTACACTATTTATGCCCATATCAACCAGAACATGCGCGCAGCCTGGTCAAGACATATACTTCAAGAGTCAGTTATTGCCAAACCCAACTGCGCTTTCCCTGACGAGACTGTCCGTATGCACAGGTTAGTATGGGCATGCAAAGTTTTGTTTTAGGTGACCCGATACGTCTCATGCAAGTACATGTACTTAAACTTGCCACAACAATTATACATCAACTATAACGACGTATTGAAGTAAGATATCAGTATCAGTAAGTGTATTTGGTACCCAACTCTTGAGACAGATATTGTTTTGTATGTAGCCATTTCCGTACAGAGGTAGATAGTTTGGTTGATTGTATTGGGGTCACACAAGTTAACGGCTCTTTGAGACAGTATTTCAGTATATACCCAGACGTCTCTCAGATTGAAGGGGGAGGTGACACAAAAATAACCTTCCCAAACAAACAAAACAAAAGAAAAATAATACCGCACCTGCTGCAAGCACAGCCGGTCCTTGTCCCGCTATTGCATAAATTAGAAGGATTGTAGTGTGCCCCGGCACTGAAATTTACCCAGTACCATCCCCAACCACCCTAGAAGGGGATAAGAACAAGAAACAGTCTGAATTCCGCACCTGCTGCAAACTCGGAAGCCACTTACCTGAGGCACCTACAAGTATTAGCTTTTGCATAATGTTAGTTAAGACTGTAATAGATGGATGGATGACTTGCGATCTTACGTCCTTTTTACAGTATTTCAGTCATATCAGGACGATGGGTGGGTGATAATGAAAGTCTGTGTGCAATGGAACCCTGTTTACAATTGAAAAGATTCCCGCCTACAGCAGAGCTCGAACCTCTTTAAACTTGTGGGTGTTCTACTCAAAAATATATTCGCCTAGAAACCTATCGCACTTTCAGCTAATTTTGTCATTCCACATGCATCGTAGACTGATATATAGGCATCATTATGTAGGCGCTATTTTCCTCATCACACGCTGAAACGCTTATGAGAGTTCTTAATTGTTTGCTTTGGTACTTGTACAATGCAGCTTTCAGACAAATTTTATTAATCACTGATCCAAATTTTTGTAGTTGACTTAAAGCCCCGAGTCTTTTCTTTTCTCCCCCCCCCCGCTCCTTTGACAACTGGACTACACTTTCAATAAAGCAAAATACGTGTAATGTAGGGATAATCACTGATTTGTGCTGAGTATTAACATTAAACTGCTCAAAATATAACAGATCTTCTCAAAACTTAACAGATGTCCCTTTTATCTCTTTTTTTCATAAATTATAATTCAGAACATGCAAGACTCTTTGATATGATAAGAGTTTAAATAAAAAGAGGAAAGAGTAATTTGCGGCACAAAAATTAAAATTATAAAAAAAATAAGTTAAAAAATAATTAGATAAATCATTAAATAAGCATCAGTATTGAAAATGCATTTAGATCTGAAGTTACTTTAGTGCATTGATAGTAATGTCATATCAATCATCAAACTCTTTAACATATTATCAGGTTAAACACAAGAGAAAGAAATAGCCTGTGTCCAAATTTAGACTAGAGTATGGTGCCAAAACAGGACATTCTACTTTTTCAGTGATGAATTATTTCCCTTATTCTTTTGTCTATTCATAGTAAAAAAAGTTTGTCCGATATAGGTATATTGAAAGAGTGCATCCATTTATTGTTAGAGGCGTTGTTGTCGGTGCAGAAGGCCGCAGGTACGAATCCAGTTTTGGCCAGCCAGCGACTGGAAAACTCTCTGTCAACCCAGCTGCAAATAGGTTCTTTTTTTTGCGTGTGTGTGTTTTTTTTTCGAATCAGAGAATGGTAAGGCAGCGAAAAGAGAGGGATGGTCCCCGCCTTTCATATGCTATGCCAAGATACTATGGGCTTCTTAACCCAACTGCCCCTACAGTCACTATGCTATAGGAAACCTTTACCTTCATCCGTTTTAGCTATGTATCAGTAATATACATGCACAGTATACATAATCGAACATGTAACCCAGCGGGCACATTACGTCGAAATGACGGCGTTCTGACGTCGATACGACGTCATTACGTCGCATCGACGTCCGCGCGACGTCATTTCGACGTCTTGTGCCTGCTGCGAAGAATACGCTGTGTTTGTCTTCTGATCAACCTGATATTTGTGAAATATTTGACACAAATAACTGATAGCATTATTTTCATTGCATTGACAATCAAATTGCATTTTCAATAATGATTTTTTTTATTTTTTTTATTTATTTATTTATTTATTTTTTTGTTGTTGTTGTTTTGCTGCAAATTACCCTTTGACCTCTTGTTACATATCAGCAACTCTGCATTCTAAACAGCAGAGAGCAGCAAAAATAAACAGTCTGCTAACCGGGGAATCGGGGGGGGGGGGGGGGTACTTTTTTCTTGGTTTTATTCGGATTTTTGTATTTACCACAATTCATCATCTCAACGAAAGATTATTATTGATTAAGGTTACAAGTACCCTTCAGAGTCAAATAGGTTTATGCTGTTTTCATAAATCGAGGTATAATATCTCAGCTGTGGTTCGAAAAGTGGAACATTTGAAAAGAGAATTTCAATCGAGAGTTCTACAGTAACTTATTGCTGAGAGGTAAGGCGCTGATTCTGACACGAACATTTTTTTTTTAAATTTGGTTAACATCCAGTTATTTGAATATTTTATTACTGAAGTCAATGACAGTCACAATGAAGCTTTATGATGAATAAACACAGATCAGGTTTGCGAAAAGAGAGTGCACGTTGCATCTGACACTTGCCACTGCTCTAAAACTCGAAAATGGATACAAGTTACTGCTGCTGTAAAACGTGTTACTGCTATTGTAAAACATGAAAATCAATACAAAACATGTCGGCTTTCATTAATGTTTATATTGCATCTAATGGACAAAACATATGTGGGTTTTGAAAAGTAGTATTTGAGTCTGAGATGAATTATTGCCCCACTAAAAGATGCCGTGGAATATTCTGTTTTAATTCAGCACTGAATGCCCAGCAGGCACATAACATCATTATGACGTTACATTGACGTCGTTCCCGCTGGGTGGTTTATCTTTTTTCATTGATTATTGCCCCACTAAAAGATGCCGTGGAATATTCTGTTTTAATTCAGCACTGAATGCCCAGCAGGCACATAACATCATTATGACGTTACATTGACTTCGTTCCCGCTGGGTGGTTTATCTTTTTTCATTGATTATATAGGATTCAAGGGACAGTCTTTCAGTCTATACAGAGCCGTCGCTAAGAGATGGGGAAGTAATAAAGGAACACCGCACAGTCACCGTCTCGTACCTGCGACAAGCCCAGCAGGTCATTACCGTATCTTAAGGACCTCAACACGTTTTGAATTGTTTTCAATTTTGACAAAATTTTAATACGCACATTTCGTTTGCAAATAGGCAACTGGGCCCTTGGTAACTGAATTTTGAAAAAGGCAAAGTAATCCGAGAGCCTTTAAAAAAAGCAAAAAAAAAAAAAAAAAAAAACATAGCAGTAATCATTTATCAATGGTAAATGTAATCAGCAAAACTAGCCATTTCGACTAACAAATGAACATGCGAAGTAAAAGTGGATATCACCTCTGCATATATGCAGCAAGGCACTACGTTCTTTCATATTTTTTCGTGTTATAGACAGAGACCGGGTAGCTCAATGTGTTAAGCGCTGGCCTACCAAGCTTTTGATCCAGGTTCGATTCCGCTTGGAGGGGGATCTTTTCAATGGCATAAAGTCTTTCATTACCATCCTCACATCGTCCATATTTGACTGCAATACTGTTGAAAAAAGACGAAAATCGCATGACATTCATCCATCCATTTAAGACAGAGACAATCATTATCATACTCTATATGTATGTGTAAACATTTAGGCTACAAGGTCAGCCACCAGTACATGTATAATGCATCCGTGCAGCCTGCTCTGGACCTTCACAACATACTATACTTAGTAACCAAGATTTGTAGAGTGTGTGTACAAACAGCTAAAGGCTCTTAAAACACAGCACGGAAAATCAGGCTGAGCTAAGTCTTTTCTGGTCGGACTAGGCCGTATACATGTTTTATATCGACAGTCAGTCAAACGGAACTTCGTGTGCGGTTTTGATATATCGGAAAACTCCCTGCCATCAAAAAGTCGAATTTCTCACAATCTGATTACATATACAAATGTCTCCCCAATAAACAACTTCTAACGTCTGCTATCGTTTCCCTGTCGTAGTTAAGGTTCGTCCGTTACCGTACCGTATCTTATGTCGGAAATCTCTAAAAGAACTATCATACGTCGCAAGTCTGAAGCAATCTTCAGGGACTTTCCGTTTCGTCTTTCGCGAGTAAAGAGGGAACATCTTTAACTGGATTACACGGGAGTTTCCCTAAGTTCTTTTCTCGCCATATTTGTCTTACAGCGACTATAAATTACCCACAATTTCTTGTGACAAGTATCTGAGGTCAAAGTCCCTTAAAACTATTCTGCCCCTAAACGTTCCGATTTTTGTTTGTAAATTACTCGTGTATCAGCGCACGTTAATATAAAATATGATAGAAATTTAATACAAATTGACTTGCATTACTTTAAGATCTAGATATATCATCATCATTTCTTTTGACTTTTTTTTCTTTAAACATATAAAATGAAAATATGCAGCATACACCTGTTATATTAAGTGTAGTGTTACATTCTCAATTGGACGTGCATCGTGTCATACATGAAACCGAGTCTAGAATGCATTTTTTTATTTTTGATTAATGGAAGTAAAAATTGGGCCAGAGTCCATGAAAAATATGTATTGTGCAAGATCAATCTGCGTATCCTGGCGGTCTGAGCAGTGTCTTCCCTACTCGCATCAGTAATCCGTGGAGCAAGAAGACGCTATATGTATGCAGTGAAAGACAAGCCTCTGAGCAGCCTACGCGGATAAGCTGAGCCGAGTCTTCAAACGCCATTCCACCAGTTTTCTCTTGTTGCTGCCAAACGATCTGTCTAGGTAAATCTAGCTTGTTCAGCATTGCTATATAATATTGGGCAGCTCCTTAAAACGTTATTTACAGGCGAGTGTAAAACGTAAGTATACATTAGCTGGGAATCTGTTTCTGAATCGTAAGCGATGGGACTGGCGGGCTCACATTTATGTTCATGCTGAAACACATAACTGTCATATATATTCTACATATCCAGCATCTGCACAAACTTATTAGCGTAATCAAGGGGATTGCGCCAGATTTAACCAGTACTAGGGCTTCTTGGAGCAAGCACTATTTGCTGAAAAATATCTAGCCAGCTCCATAATTTCCGTACAGCCTTTTGTTCTTTTCTTTTTGCAGAATTCAATTACTTACAGAGCGTCGAAATAAGCAGCAACATACTTTCAGAGGATGTTTCACTTGTTGACTGCTGTATTTATCGTCTGCGCCGCCGGATATGCAGAAAGTCACATGAGCATGCGCGTCGTGGATCTGACGCATGCGCACAGTCCTAAGACGATATACTGGCCAGGAAATCCGGCAAATAACTTCACCATTATGTTCCGTGGGAGATCATCCCCAACATCATACTGGTAAAACCCTTGTTAGATTTTATGAATTCTTCTGTGAGAGACAACAGATGAGCCGCGACACGACAAAGCCAACAATGTGGTTTTGCACCCAGCGCAGACTCAGATCAGCCTGGGCATTCGCCCAGTCTGATCAGAGTCTTCACTGTCCGCATGAAGGTAGCTCAGACCCTTAGCTACCCTTGGAACACTTAACGTAGAGTCTGGTCAAACCTAGCGGATGACCAGACTGATCTGAATCTGCGCTGGGCGCACAACCACATTGTTGGTTTTGTCGTGTCGCGGCTCAGATATAAGATCAAGGATCTTCTTGCTATCCGTAGCTTTTTACAGCTTCTCATACAATTTAGCAAATTTTCATGGTTTTTTTTTTCAAGAGTTTCCCAACAGCTTTTTTAATTTGAGGAAAAGTACCATTTTTTTGTCCACTTCTCATAATGATGTTCCCCAGGAGGCTCAGCGGGACGGATTCATGGTTGCACACTTCTGGTACCGAGTCTGTCTGTCCGGCCCCACTCCAATTACAGACAGCAAAGATTCAGTGCATCAGACACGTTGGCTGTTATTTTCGAATTGTTCCCTTCATCCGCCTCTAAGTCTGGAATGGAATCCGACGGACGGACGGATGTACAGACACGCGGACGGGCAACGTGAAAACATAATACCCCGCCATTAACGTGTGGCAGAATATAAAATTGCATATATAGTGGGGCTACGAGGACTTGTAAATTATCTCGTTATGTACCTTTATTTATAAACCTAGCTTTAAGAATTCTCGTAGTGTATGTATATATTCTCTCTTTTGTTGCTATGGTAACCAAAATTTCTGGCTGGGTGCTAATTATTTTCTCATTGCCTTATTCTATAAGTTTAACCTGGGCACTTTTCAAGATCGCAGGATTCAAAGTTTCCGGATAGACGGACGGATAAACTATTATCCAATTCGGCACTAAAACCGCCATGTCATAATGTGTGAAGCAGCAGCTGTATTCGTCGCGACACATATTTGTGTACGAATACAGCTACAAATCACGGTAGCCCTAGTCGTACGAATAGAGCTAACGGAGTAGCTGTATTCCAAGGTAGCCCTATTTGGTACAACAAAGATGTCTGAACAAATGTTTGCCTTATCGACGTTTACCGTTTCAAATGGAATTCAAATTTTTCTTCTGAAGGGTGCTACAATTTTAAATCGGTTACTATCCTCGACTTTTTGCTAACTATATATATGATCCAAATGGATATGACGCGAGACTATTATAATTGATGATTTACACGTTGTACACGTTTTCAGTAAACTTTTTTTTTCTTCTTATTTTAAGGTACGAAAGTAACTATTTTGCGACTGCTGAACACGGGGGTACTCACCTCGACTCTCCATCACATTTTTACGAGGGTGGCTGGAGAGCCCAGCAAATACCCATGGAGCGCTTGATTGGACCAGGAGTAATCATAGATGTGAGAGAAAAAGCGTCCAATAACCCAGATTACCGTGTCACAGTCCAGGACCTGAGAGACTGGGAGAAATCATTCGGTGAAATGCCTCATGGCGCTATTGTTATTATGAACTCTGGTTGGGACAAACGTTATCCGAATAGATCAATGACATTCGGAACGGATACTCCGTCAGACCCAACCACATTTCATTTCCCAGGATTCCACGAGGACGCTGCCGATTGGTTAGCTAGATATCGAAGTATTCACGTAGTTGGAGTAGATACACCTTCTACTGATTATGGTCAATCAAGGACGTTTCCTGTTCACGTAATTTTAGGCAAAGCAAGCATTCCAGGACTTGAGAATGTCGCAAATCTGAACAAGATACCGCAAAACGGTTCTATGATTTATGTTGGGGCCACCAAACTTCACGATGGGAGTGGCGGACCCGCTAGGACATTTGCAACTATTCCGGAAGGTGGCGACACTAGTAGTGTAGCAAAATTAGTGCCAAGTTTTGTTGTCGTTTTGTTTGTAATTTCTTTGGCATATTACACCGTGTGGCTGTAAATAAAAAAGTGAAGCCTTTTCACGTTTCATTAAACAGGGATATTCTTCATACTCGCACCATCAACGTGTCCCGTCACAAAACTTTGATCAACATTTACGGTGAATGGGTACAATTTCATGAGAGGCAATTCTGCCAGTTACGTTTCTGCTTCTCTCTTGATTAGGGTTCAATTATTAAAGGAATTTCTCCTTACTATGAACAAACGCTTTACGTTTAGCGTAGACACCATTCTTGGAGGTCTACGTTGTCCAGGAAAGCAAAAAGAAGGTCAGGAAAGTAGTTCCTCTGTGTAATATAGCGAAAACAAAAACATGTAGAGTTACCCTTACACCTTAAAATATGAGCCGCGACACGAGAAAACCAACAATGTGGTTTAGGCGCCCAGCGCAGACTCAGATCAGCCTAGGCATCCACCCAGTCCGATCAGACTCTCCGCTAAGCGCTTAAAGGGTAGCTAAGTGTCTAAGCTACCTACATACGGACAGCGAAGACTCTGATCAGACTGGGCGGATGCCCAGGCTGATCTGAGTCTTCGCTGGGCGCACATGCCACTTTGTTGGCTTTGTCGTGTCGCGGCTCAAATGTATTTTTTCATGACACTGATAGTGTTGGCAGCCTCCATCAGTTTACCAGTATGAGTCAGCCGTACTAAGTACGTATATATATATATCAATAATTCAAGACACTGTTTCTTATAATTTTTTTGAAAGTCGTTATTCATTTCACGTGACCAGTGACGATAACATACAGGCATAGAACTTAACGATACGTTTAATTAGTCATCAGAATGTCATATCCTTCGTAACCAGAGAAATAGCTGTAAACTCCGCATTGGGAGACAAGCGTGAATTCCATTCTTTAAGGAATGAATCTCATTTTTCTGATACTTATCGAAGTATAAACTACATAGGGTCGCTAGCAAAGTTTACGTGAACCCCTTGGATTCACGTAAACGTTGCTAGCGACCCTATTTTGTTTATACTTCGATAGGGTCCTTCACCGTATAGAATATCTGAATGAAACTTCTCAGCTATGTTTCACATCAAAGGTTACCTATTGTGACTAAGGACCATCATTCTTACCTTTCCAGTTCGTGAGTTATCCGCCCTTGATAGATCTGCAAACTGTTTTGCCTCTAGTTCTTTTACCGTATGGAATATCTAAATGAAACTTCACAGATATGTTTCACATCAAAAGTTACATATTGTGACTATGGACCGTCACTCTGACCTTTCCGGCTCATGAGTTATCTGCCTTTTATAGATCTGACAAATTGTTTATGACCTGTAGTTTCTGAATGAAATATCTGAATGAAACTTCACAGATATGATTAACATCAACGGTTACATTATGTGACTAATGACCGTCGCTCTGACTTTTCCAGTTCGTGAGTTATCTGCCCTTGATAGATCTGCAAACTGTTTTGTCTCTAGTTCTTTTACCATATGAAATATCTGAATGAAACTTCACAGATATGATTAACATCAACGGTTACATATTGTGACTAATGACCGTCGCTCTGACTTTTCCAGTTCGTGAGTTATCTGCCCTTGATAGATCTGCAAACTGTTTTGTCTCTAGTTCTTTTACCATATGAAATATCTGAATGAAACTTCACAGATATGATTAACATCAAAGGTTACATATTGTGACTAATGACCGTCACTTTGACTTTTCCAGTTAATGAGTTAACCATCCTTGATAGATCTGCAGAATAGCTTATGACCTGTTGTTGCTTTTCTATATGAATATCTGAATAAAACTTCACAGATATGCTTAACATCAAAGGTTACATATTGTTACTTACGACCGTCACTCTGACTTTTCAAGTTCATTAGTTATCCGCCCTTGATAGATCTGCAAAATAGCTTATGACCTGTTGTTGCTTTTCTATATGAATATCTAAATGAAACTTCACAGATATGTTTCACATCAAAAGTTACATATTGTGACTATGGACCGTCACTCTGACCTTTAAGGCTCATGAGTTTTCTGCCCTTTATAGATCTGACAAATTGTTTATGACCTGTAGTTTCTGAATGAAATATCTGAATGAAACTTCACAGATATGATTAACATCAACGGTTACATTATGTGACTAATGACCGTCACTCAGACTTTTCCAGTTCGTGAGTTATCTGCCCTTGATAGATCTGCAAACTGTTTTGTCTCTAGTTATTTTACCATATGAAATATCTGAATGAAACTTCACAGATATGATTAACATCAAAGGTTACATATTGTGACTAAAGACCGTCACTCTGACTTTTCCAGTTCATTAGTTATCCGCCCTTGATAGATCTGCAAAATAGCTTATGACCTGTTGTTGTTTTTCTATATGAATATCTGAATGAAACTTCACACATATGCTTAACATCAGAGGTTACATATTGTTACTAACGACCGTCACTCTGACCCTTCCAATTAATGAGTTATCCATCTTTGCTAGATCTAAAAAAATGTTTTTGACATGTAGTTCCAATACTCTATGGAATTTTTTAATCAAACTTTATGTTTAACATCAGGTTTCATATTGTGACTATGGACCGTCCCTGTGACTTTTCCAGCTCATCTGTTATCTGCCATCGACAGATCTGAAATATGTTTTTTGACCTGTTGTTCCTTTACCATTATGGAATATCTGAATGAAACTTCACTGGTATAGACCACTAAAAATTCCTTGTTACGATTCCCTGCAGTGGCGGGGTATTATGCAGTGCCAACTGTGCTTTTATTGTTACTAGTATTCTAGATTATGTTGTGTCTAATAATGACCAGGGGCCGTATTTATAAAACGACTTAAGTCGTTGCTATGCTGTTGCTAAGGCTAAATTTCTATGAAGGAGATTCCCAACAACTATGAAATTGGCTCTGGAGGAACAGTCTTTTGAGCAAATTTCATAGTTGTAGGGAATCTCTTTCACAGAAATTCAACCCTAGCAACAGCATAGCAACCACTTAAGTCGTTTTATAAATACGGCCCCAAGTTATTTCAGGGCTTTTTCAGGCTTAGACATTTAGCTTAAATAAGTATTATTTTAACGGTATATCTAGAGAACGAATTGAGCTAGAATTTTGCCAACTGACATACAGCTTGGAGTCAGTATGTAGATAATCAGATTAGCTTCTAAGGAATTACCATAAAAACTAACAGAGGTATGCCCCCTATTCAGACTTACACGTTCTAAAGTTTGACACCTTTAATGGCAAGCATTAATATGGTTGAGGGCATAGTGTTTCACAAACACAGTTTCTAGTTAACTTATTCATTTTTCACCAAATCAACCTTGTATGATGCCGTTATGTTTTCGAAAATAAAAATGAATAGGTAATAAATAAGATTAAAACGTATTAGAATTTCGGTTTCGCGGACTTTCTAGTGAATTTTGTACAACACTTGTTGTACCTACATTTATCATTCAATGATACTACTACTACTACAACTACTAATGATTATAATAATAATGATGAAAACAATAATGATATATAAAAATCGTTATAGATCATTTTTTTCAGGACCTATAGTAGAAGGGCGGCTGCGTCTGAAGTCATTCCCCTACAAAATAATTTATGCATATTGGATCCATTGCTATGATAAACACATTAAAACAGGCTAAACGTTTCCGTCCTCATCTTTTCATTGACGGGTGGTGGAGAGAAGATGATGTGAAACTTTCGGCATTAGCGAGTCCTAGTAATAAAGGTTTAAGGTAGGACAAGAGCCTCCTTGTTCTTACAGCTGCTGCGAAATTAGTTCGAACTGTACCTCCTCTATTATTTATACTTAAGGACAAAAGTTCTGTACGGATGTTAATCTAACATCCGTGCAGAACTTTTGTCCTTAAGTATATTTCCTTCCATCCTCCTGCTCTTCGATTTAGACTGTCTTGAAACAACCCAGAACAACCAGCCAACCGACCATCATTTGGTTGATCTCATCTGTCGTCGTTTCCATTGATCCCTGCGCATACTATATAGTATGAGATGCCGTTTTACTACATATTACCTTTATTGTGATATCACTAACTGATATTAGTGATATCACCAAATCAAAAAGTGAAATCACAAAATATGTGCGATTTAGTGATATCACAAACCCGAATTAGTGATATTACAAAATAGAACAAGTGATTTTACAAAGTCGATTTTGTGTGATATCACTAAATTTCAGCTTTTTTATGATGTCACCAAAATCAAATCAGGGATATTAAAATCATATCCACTTTTTGATAACTATATACCTATATATATTTTAGTGATTCCATTACCTCGATTTTGTGATATCACAAATTTCGTTTTTGATATCATTTATTCATTTCTATTTAGTGATACCATAAAATCGATTTTGTGATATCACAAAAACGAATTTGTGATATCATAAATTGTTCGTTTTTGTGATTTCACTAAATCAGTTTAGTGATAACATATATTAAATAGTGATATCACAAAATAATTCATGATATACAAAAATATCACAAAATCGATATAGAGATCTCACAAATTAAATTTTGTGATAAATAAAAAGGAGCTTTATAGTAAAGCGGCACCTTATAATATTCCTTATGGAAAATTGATACATCTTCATGATTCTACAAGTTTCCTGATAGAGACTCTATCCCTTAATTGACAGGATTTGATCGTTGATGTCAGTCGTCAGTGCTGTCAACTGTCAACTTTTGTGTGTATTGACTTTCAACTGCCATCACAAGACATTTTTCTTATGAAACGGCTTTCTGTGCTTTTAAGTACACACTGGTGTTAAAGAAAGACTACACAACGAGAATTTCACTTCCTTGTTGGTGACAGGCCGCCATTGTTGCAGTGTTCTAAACAGTTCAGCCCACGAACCACTATCAAGTGTAAGTTTTGTTTTTATTATATTATCCTGATTTCGTGTTATTATAATGACAAATATGTCTGTATTTTGCCATGTTTTAAAAGCTTTGTTTCGCACCAGTATTTTGTAACCTGTGAACAGGTAGAGGCACGTTTTAATATGGGTATGAAAGACAAAACCCATTTTTTTTTATATAGGTTTCGACTCGATGTTTATGTCTGTATTTTAAGTTTTACAGCTGATTATAAGCAGCATATAAACATGTTTTGGCAAACGCTGTAGACACAGATATTGTGGCTTCTACTGTTATACTGAGGAGTTAAGCCCTTGCATTAATATAATGGAAAACGAAAGTAGAAAGGGGGGGGGGGGGGGGTTATCAATAAGGTGGGTTTTCTGCATCCTACCAAAGTTTTTTTTTTGACTGATGGTATACTCCAGTGTGTCTTGTTTATTGAACCATATGTGACTTTGGTCGGAAAGCCCTAGTTACTGAGCTATCGGTCCACAGAAGTGGGTGGGGTAATTCAACATGGTTTTAGCTGGTCTTGTAAAAATGGTCTCATTTGGTAGAAGAGTAAAACAGACAGTGTTTGATAAAAGGATTAACAGAACATCTAAAATGTATTTCCATATCATTTCATTTGGTTTAATTGGAACATATATTGTCAAAAAAGACTTCCTTTGACATTCAGCATTTTTTGATATTTTTGTCCTCTATTTTCAATATTTCTTGGCATCATTGCTAAATAAACTGACCAGTAATCATCAAACTCATATCAAGGAAGCACCTTGACCAATACCATTGGATGATGTGACCAGAATTTCACAATGACCTAGTTTTCATGGTTGACTGAACATATAAACTTGCTTAGAAGATGGTTATATTCAATTTTATGACCTAGAATTACGAAACTTTGGTCAAATTAATATCTTAACCGCTATATTATGCCCCACACCTCCGCCACTAAAGGTGAGAGAATACATACTGGCTTCAGGTCACATGATCAACATGGCCACAATGCCCAAATATGGTAAAAACCTTTAAAAACCTTCTTCTTAAGAACCAGTTGACCGATGGCCTTGAGACTTGGTAAGTAGTATCAGGTACTGAAGTTCTTCCAAGATTGTTCTAATGATGACCTATGGTTGACCTTGACCTTTTTTTTATGGCTAAAACATAAGATTTCACGGGGAGTTTTGAAGACTTTGGCTTAAAAATTGGTATTTACAGATGACTTAATGACATGGCCTCAACATGGCCTCAATGTCCATATATGGTACTAAACTTTTAAAAATCTTCTTCTTAAGAACCATGAACTTATATGTTCTAGTATTTTCCCATATTTGACCATGCCGCAAAAAAGGTCAAGGTAAACCCAAGGTCATCATATGAAGATCTTTGTAGTGCTCTAGTACTCCATCCTACTTACCAAGTTTCAAGGCCATAGGTGAATTGGTTCTGGAGAAGAAAAATATTAAAGGTTTATACCATAAATGGGTATGGCGGCCACGTTGGTCATGTGACCTGGACCGCCGGCTGAACGAATTTTTGTTCAATCAACCCCTGGAATGTGTTTACAATAATTATTGGCCCTTTGGCTTTCGAGGAAAGGTCTGAAAATGTCAAAAGATGAGAGACATGGGTCAAAGGTAAAAGAATGACATTGACCTATTGTACTCATAATTCTTCATAACCTCATTAAGACAACTGTATATACCAATTTTTAAGCCAAAATCTTCAAAACTTCCCATGAAATCTTATGTTGTAGCATTTTGCAATATTTGACCTTGCCGTAAAAAAGGTCAAGGTCAATTCAAGGTCATCATTAGAATAATCTTGGAAGAACTTGAGTACCTGATGCTACTTACGAAGTCTCAAGGCCATTAGTCAACCGGTTCTTAAGAAGAAGATCTTTAAAGGATTTCACCATATATGGGCAATGTGGCCATGTCATTAAGTTAACTGTATATACCATTTTTAAAGCCAAAATCTTCAAAACTTCAAAAATCTTATGTTCTAGCCGTAAAGAAAGGTCAGGGTCAACCCAAGGTCATATTTGGAACAATCTTGGAAGACTTTGAGTACCTGATGCTACTTACCAAGTCTCAAGGCCATCGGTCCACTGGTTCTTAAGAAGAAGATCTTTAAAGGTTTTCACCATATTTGGGCGTTGTGGCCATGTTGAGCATGTGACCTGAAGCCAGTATGTATTCTCTCACATTTAGTGGCGCAGGTGTGGGGCATAATATAGCAGTTAAGATATTAATTTGACCAAAGTTTCGTAATTCTAGGTCATAAAATTGAATATAACCATCTTCTCAGCAAGTTATGTGTTCAGTCAACCATGAAAACTAGGTCATTGTGAAATTCTGATCACATCATCCAATGGTACTGATCAAGGTGCTTCCTTGACATGAGTTTGATGATTACTGGTCAGTTTATTTAGCAATGATGCCAAGAATTATTGAAAATAGAGGACAAAAATATAAAAAAATGCTGAATGTCAAAGGAAGTCTTTTTTGACAATATATGTTCAAATTAAACCAAATAAAATGATATGGAAATACATTTTAGATGTTCTGTTAATCCTTTTATCAAACACTGTCTGTCTGTTGTACTCTTCTACCAAAATGAGACCATTTTTACAAGACCAGCTAAAACCATGTTGAATTACCCCACCCACTTCTGTGGACCGATAGCTCGGTAACTAGGGCTTTCCGACCAAAGTCACATCTGGTTCAATAAACTTGACACACTGGAGTATACCATCAGTCAAAAAAATAAAACTTTGGTAGGATGCAGAAAACCCACCTTATTGATACCCCCCTTTTACCCATACAACGACGAAAAGGTACTCATTTTGTTCGCACAATCCCTTTACGCAACTGAACTGATGGCATCAACAGCTTATGACCCTCGAGAAATATGTTGAATAGCGAAGATTCAGGTCAGTCCGCGTATCGAGTTTACCCAGTACAAATGGAGAGATCTTAATGTACTTACACTACTGAACATATGTGCAGCCTGATCAGGGTCCGCAGCTGACTTAAGGCGTATATATAGTATTCTACTCACACTACACTACATACGTGCAGGCTGATCAGGGCCTGCAGCTCACTTAGCTGAAGATGTATGGATAACGTACTCACGCTACTGTACATATGAACAGGCTGGTCAGGGCGCAGCTCACATAGCTTAAGGAGTATAAATACACATTCACGGGGAGCAACTGTATCATTTCCATTTACGCTGCCATTCTCAATAAGGCTTAACTTCTAAAGAAAAGAATTTGCTATTCATGGATCTTTTTTTCTTTCTTGAACAAAGCATATCTATTTTAAAAGTGATTTGTCGCAAGAAGTCACAAAAGTTGTTTCCCTTTGAGAAAATGGCGGAAAAAATGCAACATTACATTTTAAGACACATTTTTAGTCAAGCCGCAAGACGGCTTGACTATATATCAATATGAGTCCAAGTTTTTTATGTGATGCGTTTAGTGTTTTAATTGCTTACTGGTGAATAAAGAATCGATTATACGAGAAAGAAAACTTAAAACCTGTCTGTTAACAGTCTCATGTAGATAACAATTATTAATTGAAACGTAGGACTAGATCTAGATGCGCAAGTATTAAAGGAAATGAGTACTTTGGATTCGGTCCGTAGAAATACCGGAACGAGAATGGAGAATAGATAAGAAGTGTAACCCGCACCCGCATCCGCGTAAACCGCATTGGAATTTTATGAGATGCTGAACATGTATGTAGCAGCAAAATAAATAATGTTAAGGCATTGAAATAGTTACATATAGGACTAATCATTTCAAACCCACTAAAAAAATACGTAAGTCTGATCTAGTTGAGACTATAAACACAAAAAGTGGAATTCAAAGTAGGTAAAGTGTGTAATTCGTCGTACCAGCGATAGAATACCCGCGTTGGTAGATAAAATCCCATAAATGCCCTCTTAGCGGTAGAATGTACGTCTAAAGATGAAGACAAATGATATATAATACGCAATGTCAAATCACACCAACAAAATATGTAAAAACACGAAAATACGGGAACGCACCAGAATGCACGTGTTTTACCGAAACTAACTATATATGTATATAAATAAATATGGTTTTCCAACACAGATACTCCATTTTCGGGGTTTTAACATGAAGTGCTTATTTCGCGAAAATATTTATTTGAGCCATATACTATTATTGTGCAGAAGAATAACATACACAATACTCTTTAGTAGCTCATAAAGAAAATGCATGTTCGAGAATTCTAGTCAACTGATTGATTTTTTTTTCATAGCTTTACCTGTACAGCACTTGTTTCATATAAACACATCCCCACTATTATTGCCTCTCTTGCAACACAAAATGCCCTTACTCTCTTGAGAAACAAGTGCCTGTCCTGTACAGGAAATCTGATTTGATCAGGGTATCATATCCCACCCTTTGCGGTGAAGTTTTATAATATAAATACCCGTTCCTCTGTACGCAACTTTTTAGAAGTGTTTAGACGATTATTTTCTGTTGTACGTCATTTTGATGAAATTTTCATATGAAACTCAAACTAAAAAGTCAAATTCCTGTGTTCTGATCAAATGCTTAAAACATATCAGGCATATTCCGTGCCACCCAGGTGCACATGGAAGTTCCCGGAAATTCTGCATTTTCAGACTCTATGATGGCCCCGACCTAAAGCTATATATTTTAGTTGGTTGGGACCGGAGCCTTTTTGTCTGTTGCTTGGTCCACCGGGGCTCAACTGGTGACCTTCTTTTGCTTCAGATTTCCAGTGGGGTTGTTTGGCAGGACAGAGATCTCCACCTGTCAGACGGCCCGTTGTATCTGTTGAGTCCTCGTCTTTGCTTCTTCATGGTGTTGAAATTTGATTTATGTGTTTACCGTGATGATTCATTGACGAGTTAGAGGGTTATCATGCGAACCGAACAACCAACTAAATGTTTTGTACCACTTCAGTAACTGAGGGTGAGGTTGGGCCTGTAAAATCGATTTAAGCCCCCCAGTAATTCATTACTGACCGTTCCAAGGCGGTAGTTCTGTTGTGGTTCTCTGTTGCCTGTTTTTGGTGTCAGAGTTTCTGTGATGTTTTACCTTATGTATGTTCTTATTATTTTTGGTTCGGTTTGGGTTGCTGAGTGGCCACCTTTTGGGAACAAGCTGCTCACTCGGTTGGCCATATGTTCTCTGTATCTTGATCATTTGTAATCTCAGTTGTTTCCAACTATGGTTTGAGGGCTGGATTTGGATTTTGATTGTTTCAGTCCCTGGTCTTTGCATACTTTTTACTTTTGTCTAAAGACAGAGTGGTACTACAAAAGAATGATTAACGTCCATTATCTAATAAGCTAATCGCTACGTGCCTCTAATGCCCGATTACCCTAAAATTCTAGTCAGTCACTGTATACTGTATTCAGATTGTCTGCGTATGTGTACTTGGTCGTGTGCGTATGTACGTCCCCAATCTTGTTAGACTCGGGTATAGATTTATAAGAGATAGATGAATATATTGCCTGTTACGGTAGCAACTTGATAATTTGGTACATCAGCAATGTGCAATTACCGATATTACCAGGTTATTTTGACCCATATTTCAATGTCCAGTGATTTCGCTTTTTTTGCTACTTTTATACAGTTAATATATTTGTAACTATTCAGTTCACTGCATTATAGTTTTTAGAATGTGGCCAAAGTCTGAAAATTTTGGCCATAAAATCCCCATCAATAGACCAAAATAAATAATAATGATAAAGGACTTAAGTATTTGTCTCGACTGTAACAAGTTTTAGCTCTCTGAAAACTAACGACTTCATCTCTAGGAACAGCCCAAGCATTGCAATGTTTTACATTGCTGATACATAAATGTCGTCCCAGAGATGGACTGTCACAATATGGCTTGACTTCTCTGACGGCATTTCGTCAGAACTAGCTTGTTTCATATAGTTTTATAACCCCATACATGTATTGATTTTATTGACAAGAACACAAACAATGACACAGTAAAATTTTACCCGTGTCTTGATTGCCATACGATATTTGACAGGTATGAGGAGAGAAATGACTCAGACTAGCCTGTGTACGTACAGTCTGTTTCATGTTGATAAAATATATCAAGACCGGAAGAGGTGGGCGTTTCCTCATGCATCATGAAATATGGTTTTGCTTATTATGATTCCTATAAAAATGTCACAGTTATCGCCTGTTTTATCAGGATAATGCATAGCTATTTTGAAGGAATCACTCTCAATTACTCTCTCTCTCTCTCTCTCCATGTACTGTTTTGTTAAGGTGACCTATTGCTACATTTTACGTGTTTAGAATATGATAAATAATACTGATTTTCATTGTTGTCATTGCAGTAAACAAGCGTTGAGGTTTAGGCGCACAATCATGACTGAGCCGCGACACGAGGAAACCAACAAAGTGGCTGTGCGCCCAGTCCAGACTCAGCTCAACCTGAGAATCCACCCAGTCTGATCAGACCCTTCGCTAAGCGCTTAAAGGGCAGCTAAGGGACTAAGCTAGCTCCATGCGGACAGCGAAGACTCTGCTCAGATTGGGCGGATGCCCAGGCTGATCTGAGTCAAGGCTGGACGCACAACCACATTGTTGGTTTTGTCGCGTCGTGGCTCATTTGATATACACAGTTCCGAGCCACACCCAGAATATCACTCAAATCACATGATAGCGTATACCTGGCCAATGCAACGACAACTTAGCACGCGACATAGTCTCACAAACAAATCGCACGTGGTCAGTATCCAACATAAGTCCGTGATTTTACCTAACAGTCAATGGAGGGATGTATACCTGTTTAAAGAAAACAAACTAACACCACTTTTAATAAACTTACCATGCTTTGCAAGAACAGAACACATCTGAAATGCATGATGCGCCAACTGCCATGTGTAGATCATGAGGAGGCTGATTCTTTGCCGTAGATCGCCAACATTTAGCAGACACTTGCTTTTGTCAATTGTTTTTCCGCCATCTTTGTGTAAGCTTGTGAGACGTAGTAACAGTAACTAAGCAGGCGGAGCTTAGCGGCTATTATCGGAACTGTGTATTGAGTGTGGAGCCATAACATTTTTCACACTGCAATGCCTATTCATATATGTATTAATATCATTTTATATGCTTCTCATGTGCAAATAAGCAGCTGCGTATTTAAAGTTTGATTTGAGCCATGACACGAGAAAACCAACAATGTGGTTGGGCGCCCAGCGCAGACTCAGATCAGCCTGGGCATCCGCCCAGTCTGATCAGAGTCTTCGCTGTCCGCATGAAGGTAGCTCAGACCCTTAGCTACCCTTTAAGTGCAAAGCGAGGATTCTGATCAGACTGGGCGTATGCCCAGGCTGATCTGAGTCTTCGCTGTGCGCACAACCACATTGTTTGTTTTTTCGTGTCGCGGCTCATTTCTTTTTCATTTCATACGTACCTGCGTTTTTTGTGTGCAAAACAGTTTAGCCATCGTTACGTAGGTATTTGAGAACTATGCTGCTAAGAAGCTTCTGTTCATTTTTTCTAGAAACGCATACCATGGCTTCTGTAGATGGTTCCAGGTCCCTACAAGGAACCTCTGATGAATTATATGATATAATCTGTGGGCCGTGCCAAACAGATAACTTGGACAAGAAAGCTAATCATTATTGTAGCGAATGTAGAGAATACCTGTGTAACTCCTGCAAGGACGCCCATCGCAAACTTGCAATATCGAAAAGTCATACCATTTTGTCTGGTAAACAGATACCAGCCCGGGGTTCTGGCAGTCAAAGGTCCGGCTTTGTAGCTTATTGCAGCTGTAACAAGAACCGAGAAGTTGAGATCTACTGTGAAGACCATCAAGATCTCATTTGTATTCCTTGCAAGAAAGTAAAACATCGGAAATGTAAAACACTTGATGTCCAAGAAAAAAGTTCTGATTACACACCTACAAGGCTCAATTCATTGTTGACCAAAACAAAATCCCTGATGCATGAATTTGCTAGCATGCAAAAGCAACGCGATTCCGATCGTAAAGAACTAAAACGTCTTACAGAGGAATGCAGAAAGAAAATCAAAGAGTTTCGAGCAAAGATTGATGCCTACCTAGACAAGTTGGAGGAGAATATCTTTAAAGAACTGGACGAATTTGACCAAACACAAACACGTAATATTGACCAACGTATTTCCGAGCTGACAACAGGATTACAGTTGTTGACCTCAGATAACCAACAGCTGGAAGATGCAAAAGATAAAGCAAATAAGATCAAAATATTTACAGCAGAAGTTCAGGTCTCAAAAAGCCTCCAAGAGTACGAAGCCATGCTAGCCGAAATGGCAAATGATGCGTTTGAACCAGTTTTATCATTTGAAGGGAACAGGAAACTTGATGACTTTCAAACAGAAATAACTTCACTTGGTAGTTTGAAAGGAACAAGCCGGAATCTTGGTTTGATTAATAAAAGTGGAAGTAAAAATTATAAGAAAATACTCTTGGGTAAGAAAGCAACACTACAGAACAAGGTCAGTGTGAGATCACCGAATGATAAAAATGCACCCATGATAACTGGCTGTACGTTTCTGCCGAGTGGACATGCTGTGTTATGCGATAGTAACAATAACAATTTCAAATTGCTTGACAAAGCGTTGGTATTACGTCAGCATCTGCAACTTTGTTCCCCTCCATGGGACGTATCAGCTGTCGATGACAATAATGTAATTATCACCCTGCCTGACACCAAGCAGCTCCAGTACATACAAGTGTTCCCACAGTTGAAGACTGGTCGTACAATTCAGCTGGACAAGTACTGTCGTGGTATTGAAGTGTTTGGTGGTAAAATATATACAACACAGTGGGGTGATTCAGATCAAGGAGAAGTCCTAGTCTTAGAACTGAATGGCAGCAGGAAGAGGGTGTTACAAACAGATGTCAAGTTTTACTATCCAGACTACATCACTGTCAGTAGCTCTGGTAAGAAGATCTTTGTTTCTGATGGATTATGTGGTACAGGTGCAGTAACATGTATGACAACTGATGGAAACCTGGTTAATCAGTATAAAGATAAGGCTTTGATGTATTCTTGTGGAATGTACGTTGATGCTGAAGACAATCTCTTGGTCTGTGATCGTGACTCTAGTACTGTACAGGCGATTACGGCAAATGGTAAAAAGTATGGAACTCTCTTGTCATCTGGTTACGGAATCAACATGCCTTATTCCATAGCTTACCGAGAGACTGATGATACACTGTTAGTGGGATTCCGGGGTAAGGATCATGTTTCCATTTATAAGCTGGAATAGACTAGGACAACGTCTCGCATTCGGCAATATCCCTTAGCATTGGGACACTCTACAAATTTTGTAAAGACTATTGTCTTAGGGACCGACCATTTGATATTCTGGGGGGGGCCTGGTATATTTATCAAAAAAATTCCCTGTCTTTGGATATGCAAGAAAAAAATAACCTGTTTCATAAGGGGGTTCAAAAAAATAATCTGGCTTCAAAAGTAAGAGAAAAAAATAACCTGTCTCCACCCAAAATTTCAAAAAAAAAAATATAGTCTGCAGATAATTCCATTGGAATTGAGTTTTTATAATCTCTCTGGCTTCTGGGGGCTGCGCCCCCAGGCCCCCATATTTATAGTTATATTTTTATATTATCTATAATTGGTTTACACCAGCGGGTCCGCATGTGCATACATTTACAAAAAAAATCCTATACAACATTCACATACATGTATCATTGATCTGCCACATTACTAAGTAAATGTTTCCACTAAAACTGAATTGCGAAAGAGTCACTAGCTTATGGGAGACAAAACCATTATCATGGCAAAATAAACACTCTAAAAGGCAAAAGTCCCAATATAAAAACCCTTATTTTTACCATCATTCCAAGTTTTTCTCTTGTTTCCAGTCTTAAAATTGCCATTGAAATTGGGAAATTGCTTTAGCTTCTGGGGGGCGTTGCCCCCCAGACCCCCCTTTCTTAACTTCTTAGCACATAACTTTCAGCCATTTTATTAATTGCCATTCATGTATAATGTGACTCGATCAGTAAGTGTTTATCAAACTTTCTAAAGGACGAATAAAGCATGTTTGGGCATATATATTGGGATAGAGAAAACGTTAGCCCTAAAACTTTGCCAAGATAGCCCTAAATTTTGGCCAAAATATCCCTAATTTAAGGCCTAATTTTTTGCCAAACTCATACAGGGCTGTTTGTATCTGTACCTTAGATGAAAAGAGTAACATGCTCCAGGCACTGGTTTGCAAAAGCAAGCTAAGCCATGCCCTTGGATCTGATAGTTCAGCTATAAAATAAAAAAAAGAAATAACCTGTTTGAGTTAGTTTGTAAAAAAAATAAATTAGCTTCCACAAGGTGAAAAAAAAAGAAATTGTTTCCAGAGGCCAGTGAAATAAAATGTTGTGTCTCCATCAAGAATACCAGGCCCCCCCCAGAATATCAAATGGTCGGTCCCTTATTTCAATCAGCCTTCATTTTATAATCAAGGTAAATGGTTACACTTCCATGGGTTTCAGTTTTTTTTCTTTTGTTTGAAGGAAGAAAATTTTATGCGTTCCTCTGCTTCCCTGGGCGACGAACCATGCAGAACTTGGTCTTCTCTTAAGGGAAAGAATTTGCTCCTAGTGGAGCAAATTTTTTCCTATAAGAGTTGACCCCAATTTCGCAAGGAGGTGAACAGTAAATGCAAGAGTTTCTTCCCCTGGAATTGTATACATTCACCTTCGTCAACCACTGGCTGGATGGAAAACAGTACATATCCTAATCAGACTGCTCTTTGGGATCAGACTGCTCTGTTTGTACAGACATTTCCGATTAGAGTTTATGTGCAACGCCAGAGTACGCACTTGTTTCACTCGGTCTTGTTGTCGACAACCATTTCCACGGACAGATGCTACCGGGGAAAAAACTGAAAATACGTGTGCTGTTTTTAAAATAATCATAATCAGCTATGGCCAGAAAGATCATGTACTCTACTTTTTATGCCACAGCTATATTTTGTGAATGTATATAGCGTCTGGTTCAAGTTTCGGTGATATATCCTCAGTCAAACTAATTCAGTTGGCTTGATACATTATGAGGTGACAGTGTAGTGTACAACGCAAATGTTGTGTTGTTAACACGGTTCCCTGGAGCCAAATGCCGGATGTTACAGTCAGTCATACATGTCAAGTAACGTTTGCATGGGTATTCTGTAAATACCGATATTGGTTAAGGCGAATAGGTGCACATCCATGCTTCTGCCGTTTTTACAAAGGAAACACTCATGTTTGCTTTCATAAACATTGAAACCATTTTAAACTGGGGGATACTCTTACAGGAAAGAATTTGCTCCTTGAGGAAGCAAATTCTTTCCTTTAACAGAGGTCCCCAACGAAATAGTAGGCAATTCCATCATTTCATGAAAGATCTCCCCCGATGCGTAATTATTAAACCATTTTAAATTGATTTGATGTCTGTCTGTCTGGCCTTCAACTTCTAAAGCGATGGCATAATATATAAATTTATTTTGCATGTTCATGTGCTGACATATTCTGCGTTAAGCTGGTAGTAATCGCCAATTCATGGTGAATTCATATAAAAATCTGCATAAAATGATGAAAATATAACAGTTCTTCCCAGAAACATAGTAGATGCCTTCTGTATGTTGTTTTTCACCATTTAGAGTTCCAAAACACGAGGATTCTCAATATTGAGAACGGTTTATATAAGAAAAATCAAAGGGTAATTTCGGTGAAAAAATATGAAAAATAAGTAAAGGTATTAAAAATGCATTTAGGCTTAAAGGCACTTTAATGCATTGCAAAAACCTTAAAGTAATCCTATTTTCCAACTCCTTCATAATTTATCATGTTGAACTTGTGAAAAAAGTGACTTGTTTTAAATTGTTCAACCATGCACAAGATACATGTAAATGGATACATATAGCATAGGAAGGTTTACCTGTATTACATATAATTTTTAATAGAATAAAACCTATATTACTGTGACCATACAGGTGTGTAGGTGAAATGATTCTACCTTAGACTGCCTTGTGTTTTTATTCTTAACTTTGTAAAAACAATTGGACACAGAAGATACTTTTTTATTATCTGCTTAGCCTGATAAACTGCGAAAGGGTTGAGAAAATCTAATTGATAGGACATTAATCACATTGCATTGAAGTACGTTCAAACCTAAATGCATTTTCAATCACCTTGGCTATTTCATTTTTTAATTTTGCGCCGCAAATTACTTTTGACATTCTTATATAAACCTTTTTTTTCAAAATGGACGTCACATACTCTGAAATTCTTGATTATGGAAAATAGGAAGACATATGCTATCTTTGGGGAAGCTCTGTTGTATTTTAGTATGTAATGCAGTTTTTTTAATTTGTCCCAAATCAGTTATTATCACCGCCTTAGACCAAATCCTCTTTGGCCTCTTAGATGTTATCAGGACAAAAACAAAATAACAATAAGATGTTGCATCATGAACCAACACTATGCATTTGGGAATATAAATCAATGATCATTAACTGCGATTCGTACTTGAGGTTCGAACCACCACCAACATGGTTTATAATTCCCTAAAATGATTAAAGATATTAATATGTTGGATAGTGTTTCATTATCACAATTGTAAGAGAGGAAGTTCGCGGTCACTTGCATTTGCGATTATGAACAGTAGACACTTACAGCAGAGTACAAAAAAACAAAACAAAACAAAAAAACACGTCTTGACCTTGACAAACGTCGTTGCCGAAGCTTGGTTAAATATAACTGATTTTATAGCTCACCTGAGCCAGCGGCTCCGGGGGAGCTTATAGGATGGTAAGGCTCCGTCGTCCGTCGTCGTCCGTCCGTCCGTCAGTCCACAATTTCAAACGACTTCTCGTCTGAAACCACTATATGTTGTTGTTCCAATTGTCGTAAAAACCGCTTCCCTAGTGACTCAGCGGTACGTAACCATAGTTGCTAACACCTGGCGCCGGGTGTGTGCAGCTATGGTTACGTATAGATTTATACAGCGACTCGACACTGTTATTTATTTATGTTCTTGATTTAAGAAACTTCTGTCGCTTCACTGTTCCGTGTCTGTTTTATTAAAACACGATTTACTGCAAATCGAAGAATTGGGTACATAGAATAATATTCGCTGTTTTAGGAAAAGAAATGATAAAGACAATCAAAGGGCACAATTAAGGTGTTGGGTATACCTTCAAGAGAAGCAAGATTACCAGTTTCGGTTTTTCCTCCCTTCAAAACTGGGGTCAACTCTAAAGCAAAGACTTTTCTTTAAGAGCAAAATGCTTGTCTTTAAGAGAATCCAGCTGACACATGGCGTCGAAATAAAATCGTACTGACGTCGATGTTACGTCATCACGTCGCATCGACGTCAGCACGATGTCATGTTACCGCTGAGAAAACCCCTACTGTATGGTTCCGTGACCAAGGAAAGACAACAGGAAGTAAAAATTTCATTCCTTTAGTAAATGTGGTGAAAAAAGTTGAAGTTTAGCCGTACACCTTAAATATGGATAATTCAAAGAGGAAAGTGTGTGTTAAAAACTATTAAAATATGTAAACGCATGTTAATTAAGTAAATGAGCCGCGATACGAGAAACCCAACAACGTGGTTTTGCGGCTAGTGCAGACTCAGATCAGCCTTGGCACCCACCCAGTCTACTCAGACTCTTCGATAAGAGCTTAAATGGTAGTTTAGGGTCTAAGCTACACCCATGCAGACAGCGAAGACTATGATCAGACTGGGTGAATGCTCAGGCTGATCTGAGTCTGCGCTGGACGCACAACCACTTTGTTAGTTTTCTCGTGTCGCGGCTAATTCTTTATAACTGCCATTGTGTGTTTCAGTGGTACAGCCCAAACTAGAGATTATACTCAGACTGTGATGATCAATTACTAACTTTTTATTATTTATTACCAGACTGTAATTATTTATTTTTTATTGTTATACATGTATTTTGTAATTATGTTTTGATACAACCATAATACTTTTGTGAACAAAATGTGCCTTGAACATACGAAAGTCAGTCAATATTGGCTAGAGTTTAAAATTAATCATGCATGTCTGCTCCCAAAATTTCAGTTTTTATAATGGACCGTTTCACTGCCGTTTCTGTAAAGTCTGGTACGATTGTATATTGTAACACACTGACAATGTTTATAAATTCATCGCAAACGAGCCAAACATGTGTGACTTCCATTAATATAAATCCAATATACTGGTCATGTACTTATCGTAGCAAATTTTACACGGTATAACTGCAACTGGTATAACTGGCCAAAGTCGGTAAAATATTGAATGACCTTCGTATGACATCTTAAACAGCCTTTCCCACAGAAGGCATTGTAGTGTTAGTATTAGAATAAAAGTAGACGAGTGATCAGCATTAATCCATCAGCATTATAGCCGATACAGACCTGCGTTTATTTGTACATGTAATATTTGAAATACTAGCCTATGTATTCAGTTATAAGACGGGCTTTCCATTCCAAAACAGTCCCAAAGATCTAGATCCGTCTTATTTTTGAAGAGACAAAAAATCATTTGGTAGCTGAATTACACAAGACTGATTGACACATATACGGTAAGTTTTGAAGGAAAAACCACCATCTTATTACCAAATTAATACTGAAACTATCTGGATAAAGGGCTCAGTGGGAAAATATGGAAACCTAAATTGAAATTTGATTTTTCAGCGTCCATCGTGTGATGAAGTCAGTTGGCGGAGCTAAAATTCCATGAAGCGCGAAGCGCTTCTTGTAGAATCTTAGCGACGATCACTCGATGAACGCTGTAAGATCAAATTTACACTTTATTTTTGGACCCTTCTTGTGCTGTTTTCGAGGTATTTTAATATAGAATATGCAAAGTATGCGTCGAAGAAAAGACAGTGACGGCGTATTCGGTCATTACGCTAAACAGCCGTTGCCATAACGTGGCGTCAATCGAACGTTACGTGGACCAATCAAGACGTATGTTTACCTTAGATGTCGTTTGACGACAACGTCAAATGATCAATTGTCGGTCATCGGTGTATGAAGTCAGTTGCTCTAAAAGGTCACAAGTTACTTGAGGGAAGTCAGTGACAAATATAAATATTATGGCTTGAGGCCATCAGTATTGATCAACAATGAAATCTTGTAGGTCTACGATAGGCCATCACCTGTGATGTACGTCATTCGAAATATGACAACATGAGCAGAGCACACATTGTCGGTCAATCATTCATTTGGAATATCAACGATGTCTCTTTATTTTATTTTTTAAATTATTTATTCTGCTGCCACACGCAATAATTGCGACACTCTCTGAAAAATCGAAATTGCTGAGAATTTTAAGCAGACTGGGCGACATCATTACAAAAGGAACCTTATGGCATCTGCAATAGTAACGACACAGACCAACCTGTCCATCTTCAAAGAATGATAAGAGTCTTCGTATGGCAACCTAAATGTACACAAGTTTTTAAACCTAGGTTTGGGCTGCAAAATTGTGTTTCAGATATTCGATTCTAGATTTTAAAAATTCAGTTCTCGGTTTTGATTCTTCAAAATCAAGTTTCGAAAATGTTGTCTTAAACCAAGTTTAAAAGAAGTTTGAAAATACAATCTAGTTGACTGTCTTAAACCATGGACTGTTTATTGATCCTAGGTTATAAAATTTCAGTCCTCGGTTAAACTTTTCCAAACCAAATTTCGAAATTTTAATTCTTAAACCATGTTTAAACATTTAGGCCTGAACCTAAGTTTGGAAAACCAACTCCTCTAAATATTTAAAAACGGATTGAATCCATGGTTTAAGTTTTTCAAGGCCGTGGTTATTTTTAATACTCAAGGTTTTAAAGTTTTCAATCGGTGTTTTTAAACTCTTGAAACGTGGTCATATTGAAACTTGGTATGAAATTAAAGCTGTCAGTTTTTGAAACTAGGTTTATAAGTCAAAAACTACGACTGAAAATTTGATTCGTAGGTTTTAGATTCATACCTATGTTTGAAGTTTCTAAACCTAGGTTTGTAGACTTTTAGGCACACTGCTTGGCATAGTCTACGCTTTAATAATATCGACGCATCAGCATTCATAGACAAATGATTGGAACAGAAAAGATGCTTGGACTGCATAGATGCCAGATCTGGTCTTCGCTGTTGACATATGTCATGCCCAGCAGGCACACGCTATTTAACCAACAATATTTACACTTGTCACTGACGTCCCATAGGTGAACCCATTTAAGGTGAGGTGGGAGTAATTGACAAAACACATGATTTTATTTATACTTCTTTATATTGTACATTTTCAGTCCCTCTTTCAGAAAATGTAATAAAAAAGGGGGGTCGCCGATGTCGTTTTCAAGATAACTGACCTCGAAAACGTCAACTTTTCCACTTCTTGGACCCGACGTTATAATGGCTTTCTATGGAAAATGCACTTTTTTGCTCGTCACTCTTAGATGAAAACCTTCATCGTAAGAAAACAAAACACATTTTTTTCTTCAAAAACTAACACAGTATGGCCCAATGATAGAAGTTCACATTAAAGCAATAAAAATAGTAGGTGTCCGACTTAACTTTCGAGTTAAAGTGCATAAAATGCTCGACCTTCCGTCTCTTTAGACCGAAATGTTGACGTTGCGCATGGTGACGTTAACGTCACTTAACTTTTCGGGCCAAATATCAACTATCGCTTTTTGTATTTTAGTTTTAAAAATCGAAAACATTGCCATTATGCCCTCCCTTACAGTTGACGGGCACCCGAGTTGGGGCGGGCTTCCACGTGTTGTGACATTTGAACAATTCCCTTGTCCATTTGGCTTTTGTACAGTGTAAGGGCGCGTTTACACGACCAAAGTTTCTATGACAAAGTAGGTTTGTCACAGAAATTTTTGCTCGTGTAAATGCCAAAATATGACAATGTTTCTTTGACAAATATATATGGTAAAGTTACTTCGATGAATTAAATTTGTCCGTGTAAACGGAGAACTTTGCTTAAGTTTATGTAACAAAGAACATTGCTACAAGCGTGGAAAATGTGACAAAGATTTATTTCATCGCTACAGGTAGCTTTGACGAATAATATTTGGTCGTGTGAACACTGCAGCAAATATTTCATTGCCAAAGTTTATGTGACAAAGATTCTATGGCACATTTTCTTTAACAAATAATTTGCTCCGTGTAAACGCAAAATGTTTGTCATACTTTCTTTGTTTAAGTTTCTGTGACATAGAAACTTTGCTCGTGTAAACGCGCCCTAAGCGAGTCAAGTTTTCCACTTCCTTACCCGACCAAAGAAAGAGCCTCTAATATTCTGCACTATAACCTATAACCTAGCGCTCTAACGCCTGGACTTTGGCGACTCTCTCTCTCTCTCTCTCTCTCTAAAAATTATGCACAGCTTTGATTCACTTAGCGTCCAAGAGATACAATAAAACGACTGTTTGATATGCACTTGAAACAGAAATCAGGAAAGTGAAAGAAATGTAAAGAAAAAGAAACGCCACATTGTTTTAGCTTATTGACAGAACAGATCGTTGAATTATCGTATCAACGTCGATAAAAGATTCTGAAGACATTGCGTCGACCTTGATACGGCTGCCTGGCGTTGTTCAAATGCTAGGTACAGTCTAAGATTTTTTAATGTTACTGAAATTTGGCATAACTGTTGTGATTAGTATTTTAAGTGTGGATGGTATGAAAACGACTGTCTATGGCTGCTACCATGTTAACTGTTAAGTACGTGGTCGCAGTGTAGGCAGTGATCTGACTACTCATTGTACGATTCTGGATTCAATTTCACGAGGCTTTGTTATTGCAACTCAACAGCTGTGAACTCCATCTAACAAACTGTTGAGAAAATGTCAGAGAACAGCTTTCTCCCCACGGAAAACAGGCTATTTTTTGTTTCTTCTCCACGGCACTGCCGGTCTGTTTCCTTTTCTTGTCGTATGAAATTTGTAATAAAATTATTGCAACTCAACAGCTGCGAACTCCGTCTAATAAACTGTCAGCTATTCCGCAAGTAGTCTTCCGCACGAAAAACTAACTATACTTTTTCAGTTTCGTCTCTACGGCACTTTCTACTTCCTTTAAATTTCGCCCAGCGCTCAGTCTCCATGCTTTCTGTCAGCAGACTATGTAGTGATCACAGAAGCGGCTAACGTTGACGCCATCTTGTTTTTATCAAACGGAACGTTCGACGTCATTAGGTAACGTAGCGACAGAAACTGCCGCATGGCGGCGCTGAATTACTCCCACCTCACCTTAAGCAACTAGCTTCATACACCGATGAAGGACATTTGATCATGTGACGTTGTCGTCAAGCGACGTCGTATGTAAACAAACGTCTTGATTGGTTCTTGTAACGTTCGACTGACGCCACGTCAGGGCGACGGCTGTTTAGCGTCATGGCCGAACACGTCGTTACTAACTTTTCTTCGACCCATATTTTGCCTTTTTTCTACACCAAATTACCACGAAAACGGCACAGAGAGGTTCACAAATAAAGTGTAAATATAAGAATTAAAATTTGATTTTTCAGCGTTCATCGTGTGAAGAGGCCAGTGGTCGTCGCTAAAATTCTCCAAGAAGCGCGAAGCGCTTCATGGAATTTTAGCTCCGCCCACTGGCTTCATCACACGATGCACGCTGAAAAATCAAATTTTAATTCTTAATTGATTCAAACGTTGATTCAACGTCATGACACGTCATGACGTTGAATCAACGTTAGTTCAATGTTGATTCAACCCTGTGCCACGTTCTATGTCTCCAACCTATTCACGCGACCTTGTCCGGCTTTTTTCTTTTTAAACTTTGTAAAAAACTGTTCAATGTAAATGTTTGATAGAATATTTCGTATAAACAAGATGAATGTTTATAAACTGGTTTTGTTGTTGGTTTTTCCTTATTTCATATTCTTTGAAAAGCCCTAGTTTTGAATGATTTGGGTTTAACGGCCCTTTGAGACAGTATTTCAGTCTATATCGGACCGTCTCCCAGAGAGAGGGAGATAGATGAGAGAAAAAATATACATGTAAGTCCCACCCGCATCTACTGCAAGTACAGTAGGCCCTTACCCTACAATGTTCCAAGTCAGCAGGACGCCCTGGTACTGGAAAAATCCCTTGTAACAAACTGAAACTTACGCTACTGTTGTCAATGTATGTATACTGAACATCAAAAGAAACGCATGCAAGTTTAGGTCCAGTTTTCTTCTGTCAGCTGATATATGGCTTTAAATCACATATAGCAGAAAATACTACTGACGTCTGCCAACAATATAAACTTAGCCTCTTGCAAAATTAAACCTTGATTAAAGAGTTATATCTCAATGTATCGTGAAACATTAAAAGTTGTTGTAAGAGATGTCTTGCCTTTGGGAGTATAACAAATTATTACCAAAAACGCGGCTCTTGCGTGTGGTTATGAAAAAAAAAACCCGTCTGTTTTATTGTCACAGGGTGTAGGTAATTAGGTATATCAACACTTGTACTGCCTTGCGGTACAAGCCGGCTTTTATAGCGACGTGGTAGAGTGCGAGACTTTAGATCGAAGGGTCCCGGGTTCGATCCTCGGCCGGGGCGTGAGATTTTTTAAAAGTCCGTGACAAATGGCGCCCAACGTAAAATCCAGCCTGACCCCTGTGCAGTAATTCCTCGAGCCTATTTCTATATGCAGCTCTTTAGCCTGGAACTTCGGGGACGAAGTCCAATTTGGTGGGGGAGAATGTCACAGGGTGTAGGTAATTAGGTATATCAACACTTGTACTGCCTTGCGGTACAAGCCGGCTTTTATAGCGACGTGGTAGAGTGCGAGACTTTAGATCGAAGGGTCCCGGGTTCGATCCTCGGCCGGGGCGTGAGATTTTTTAAGAGTCCGTGACAAATGGCGCCCAACGTGGAAATTATGGTGACTTTAAGTTAACCCCCATCACAAAAGCAAGCGTTCTGGTCTCTAAAGTTTATGAAATATTGATGCGTTAATGTGCTCATTCTGTTGGAATATCATAAACAAAGTAATTTAAAATGTCTAAATAAGAGTATAAACCTATACCTTCAAATAAATTGGGCGTATACATTGTATGCGTTTCTTTTGATGTTCAGTATATATACTTCTTTCCCTTTTGATTTTGAGTATGTGGGATCTGATTGTAATAGTTTGCTATCGTTGCTTCTTTTTTGACTGATGGTATAAAATAAGCACGGGGTAACTGCACTTTACGACATTTAAGTCGACCTAATAACTTAATGGCTGACTGTTCCATAAGTAGGCCTAATGACTTGCTATACTTTAATAGTAGGACAAGGACCATGCAACAGGCGCAGGATAGGAGAGACTAGGATTTGTTTTACATACTCGTCTATCCTATTTCGCTTTTCTCTCTTCCTTTCTGTATGGTGACACTATACAGACTGAAATACTGTTTCAAAGGGCCGTTAAACCCACATCAACCAACTTATCCTCCAAATAAGGCGCCCCGAGCGAAGTTTTTATCTAGACCGTTGCCTGGCCCCGAAGTTATAATACTTAGTACATTCTCAAACTCAAAATAAAGCACACTGATTAGCTGCTTCCGAGCATGTGCTCGGAAACAGCCAATCAATGTGCTTTATCTTGAGTTTGAGATTATACTCAAGTTTTATAACCTCGAACGATGGCTACATACCTCTGCCACGTAGGTCAAACCCGATGCTGGAAAGTATGAATGGTTGACTGTTCCCTTTAGGGTTGCGGTCGTTTCACAGTATTTACCGGCCCTTATACAGCTGAGAACTATATACCTTTTTTCTTCCACCACAGAACAGCCCCCTTATATACTGCTCACAAAAAGTAGGGGATATTGTGACGTAGAAACGAGTACAAAAAATAATAGTAATGACTGGGTTAGATTATTATTGTATACTGATACAGCACTATTCAAGTGATAATATTCCGCTAAAACCGAAACAATCACAGACCTAACGCAACACATAAAGAACTAAGGGGTCTACACCTCAATTTCGCATCGGCAAAAAAATCTTCTAGACTCTAAGGTTTTGGGAATATTCAAATTCTTCAAAATTTTCCAAACTGAAAACATGCATTTTTGTAAGATTTATTGTGTAATTTAAGGTGTAGGGCCCATGCAAATGTCACCATCTGCGAGACAATTCACTACACAATGGTAGCGTTTACGCCTGTCGTTTTGTCTTTGATAAAACCGGATGAAAAAAGTATCTGTATCTTTTAACTGAAGCATTAGGCGTCTGTCTCAATAAAGTTTGCATGAAAATGTTAAGTCATTGCTGTGCTGGATTCGTGCGAATTTTGTGTGTCGATCCCTTGTCTACTTCCAATTTACTCTAGGTCATGTGACAAGCTTAAACGTATCGATATTCATTTTAAAGGTTTCTATGAATACTTGTTTTATGAATTACAACTGCTTAATATGCTTCTACTAACTTTTCTTAATTCTGCTTTCTTAAATGTCTTAATATCCCTTACTTGTTCTGAGCAGTATAGAGGGAGATATAACTTCAGAATAAAGATTGTTTGACCAGTGCTGCAATCCACCCATCAATATTCGATGACCTTTCTATCACTGAATGTAATGAAAACGTGTATGGATAAAAGATTAAAAAGATCGCTTTAGAAAGTGAGTTCCTTTCCAGCGGGTTTATGAACCGCATAAGTTTGAAAATATTCGACTACTAAATATACTGCTGAAAAGAAGTTCGGATCAACTTATTTTTTTTTTCATAAAACTGATTCAAAATAAGATTTTTTTTTCACCTGAATAACAAAAATAAGAAATGAGACATATTCACACCAATCTGGAATTCAACATACTTAGGCAACGAGGCAACGTACTATAAACTTGACTCGATTGTTTTCGCATACTTCTTAGATTAATTTCAAACTATTATTCTTACGGACCCGGCAGTTTGTTATACCTCTTAGTCAGATCAGATTTTCGAAGAAATTCCGTGTAGTATAAATACAGTGCTTGAATAAGTTTCTACACCAATTCGTTGCCTAGTCGTTGTAGCCCAAAAATTGCTTTCAAGCATTTCTTGACTACGCATATCAATTGAGTAAAACTTTTGATTTCTATTTCAAGAGTCGGGGGTCGGATGGTCAGCGAGACTATACTTCTGAAACAAACTTATCCTGAGGCTAATGAGCGGAACAAGCAAGTTTCATGTACGTTGGCTTAGTTACCTGTGTTGAATGCCAGACCAATGTGATATTGATTCTAGAGATGTTTCATTTGACCTGAAGTCTTCAAGATCTGATGCTTTTACAATAATTAAGTCAATCTCCTAACACCGACCCTAATTTTTCTCAAATTTCAAGTGTAACTACACTTCAGGAACTGACTGAATCAGATCCCAAACCATATCCCCAACATCAAAGGGAAAGATTGACAAAGACATCCCAACAAACAATAAATTACAAGTGATAAGCCGAGTCCCAAATAGGTGGCAACTCAGCTATCTTTACTAACTAAATAATTTAAACCAACAGAAGGGTTGCAACAGACTAAGCAAATATACGAAAAACATTTAAGAACTATTTTTACCTATTTTCTATTTTCATTATAGAATGGTTATAATGGAAACACAATAAACTAAACAGCACCGAACATAAAACAAATGCAACCGCAACGAAAGTACCGCAGCTATAATATCCTTAAATCTGGCACTGAGTTCAGCCTAACATAAACACTGGGTCGTAACTAGTGGGAACTTCATGCCACGCCTACTTCTGCTTGAATCCACTAAAGGGTCGCCTAGGTGTATACTTTATATGAGCCGCGACACGAGAAAACTAACAAAGTGGTTGTGCGCCCGGCGAAGACTCAGATCAGCCTGGGCATCCGCCCAGTCTGATCAGAGTTTTCGCTGTCCCACAGAGGTAACTCAGACCCATAGCTACCCTTTAAGCGCTTAGTAAAGAGTCTGATAGGACTAGGCAGATACCCAGGCTGATCTAAATCTGCGCTGGGTGCACAACCCTTGGGCAGTCCTTGGAGGCAGCTGCGTATTGCTTATCCTCATAGACACATAGTTGAAATAGAATTATTTTGGGAACTCAGTTTTGTTTGCTACTATCAACTAATACTTGTGGTCACTCTTCTGCTAATTTGTATGTTTGCCGATGAGGATCAAGTGAGGTAAACTGCTTTGATTATGTCTATAAGTTGAATACTTTCAAATATGTTTTCATCGTAGCAATGTAGGCCTATTTGATTGAAACTGTATGCCGTATGTGTAATTTTAGCTGTATGAGGATTCAAGTCTTATCAAAACTAACGCCAACACGACCGCATAATGTATTATTTAAACCGCTGCCGCTGGCGATAAGGACTCTTGCCCTGCGGCACGCGATAAAAACATGCTTAACGTATATGAAACCAACCAACACACAGACCAGCCTGCGTGTTCTCGCAGTCTGATCAGAACATTTGTGGTTCGCGCACACAGTGTAAGAACCCAGACAGAAAGAAGGAAGGGGGATAATTGAATCGTCGCTATTTCGCAAATACATTTAACATATGAGCCGCGACACGAAAAAACCAACAAAGTGGTTGTGCGCCCAGCGCAGACTCAGATCAGCCTGGGCATACGCCCAGTCTGATCAGAATCTTCGATATGCGCTTAAAGGGTAGCTGAGGGTCTAAGCTACCTCTACGCGGACAGCAATGACTGTGATCAGACTAGGCGGATGCCCAGGCTGATCTGAGTCTGCGTTGGGCGCACATGCCACTTTGTTGGTTTTCTCGTGTCAAGCTCATATTTTTTGCGTGACACGGCTCAGTTATACTTTACAGCGGCAGGTATTGTGATAACATATAAGAACCGCCTGGAGAAATAATAGAAAGTAGCGCTGAGGCGTGGTACAGCAACGTATCAAAATTGTTTTACAAGTTTACAAGTTTATTTATTAATACAGAAAGTTTCACAAATGAAACATACAATATACAGTGAGTGAAATAGAAGAAGACGAAAAAAAACAAAAAAAACATGACACTAACAATATACTAATTAATGCTAAGTTCAATTGAGGGAGAAAACCATATCAGATAACACATTTTAAATTTTTTAAACAGTATACTCCCTTCCACTAATTCAAAATAACAAGTGACAACTGGGATACTGTGCACAGACCAGTAAATAAATTAATTAACTTAGTTAAGAGCATACTAGATCTAGATCTATGGTAGCACTACAAAATATTGTTAAGAGTGCGATAATAATTAAACTCAGAAATTCAGTACACTGAAGCCCAACAGTCACAACAAAATTGAAACAGTGAAAATAATGAAAATAATAAAATCAGATAAGAGGTATTGGTAAAATGGTAAATTAACCTCGTAGTTAAATCATTAGCTAATTAATATGTTATCAAAAGCGTACAATCACTTGTCCCGCTTATTAAAACATTGCAAAATAAAACGTGATACAATTTTACACACTTTAACATCTTCATTACTCATGAGCCAAATAAATTTTTGTTGCAAAGACAGAGACTCAAAATTTTTATTATCTATGTGACTTAAGAAGATTAATCTTTCATGTAAATAATTAGAACATTCTAATAAGAGGTGTTGTTCATCGTCAATTAAACCACTGTTACACTGCCTACATATTCGGTCACATACTGGGATTTTAGGAACTGTATATCGGCCTCTTTCGATCTCTAACATATGAGCACTGATGCGAAACTTCGATAGTGCTTGTCTTTCTTCAAATTTAAGGGAGTTTATATAAGATTCACATGCAAAGTGAGATTTAAAAGTGGCATATGTGCGTAATTTATTTCCGCCATTTACATCATTAGATTTACTTTTGCTGCTGCTAATATCAGACTGCCACTTGTTTTCAAATCTTTGTTTCAGTTTCTTTTTTAAGCAAAATAATGTTCTTTTGTTCAGTAAAAACGGGTTGTTAAACACATTAACCATGTTAAGCTCTTTAAAAATCAAATAAATACAATGCAACCAACAGTTATTGTCATTTTCAAACATGCTATAGTTTTCTTTCAAGGCTTCGCTAAGTAACATGTCCTGGGAAGAGTCCACAGTGTGTAAATGAAGCCAATATTTGATCATTAAAACCATAGCATCAATGTAAAGTGGATATCTGCCAAGTTCTCCCAGGACTGCAAGATTTGAGGCCTTCTTGTTTACCCCAAGAAACGATGAAATCGATGTAGGTAATATAAAGAATATCAGTCGGTTTATGGGTTTTCCTGTCCATCCATCGGTTTTTAACGTTACCAGGCACCATAGGCACATGGAGGCAACGCCATGTATTTTGCCTGTCAACTTTCAGTCATTTTTTACATATATTGATCATTTTGTTGGTCTTTCTTCATTTTTATTTTTCTGTCTGTCTGTCTTTCTTTGTACGCGTGTTTTATCTGCGATCGACCTTTTCATATCAATGACTGTTTTGTCTATGATCGACCCTCTTTCTTATCTCTAACCATTTTTTTTTCTTTGTATATATGACTGTTTGGCCAACTATGAACATTCTTCTTCTCTTTTTCTTTTTATCTATACTGAACAAAACTAAAAACTTGAACCTAGCAAATCTGGTTCTGTATATATGGAATTTTTTTTCGAGCTGGTCAGACGTCTGATTACTTAAATCATGAAAAATTAATGGTATATTTTTGTCCTGTCCGGAGTTATCTAACTTATTCCTATTTTAATAATTCAGATCAGAACTTTAATTTGCGTAAGCAGCAGCAAGTTTTCTTGTACGCTATAAACAGTAAGTTCCAGTACACACAGAAAACACTTTAAACGCTTATGTAAATTGTAATCACAACCTGAAAATAGCGTTTAAAGATTCAAAACTTTCAAATTATATCCCTTTGAATTAAACATATAGAGAATTTTGAGATGCCATATTTTCTATACCAGTGTGTCTTTTTTTATCATTTTCTTCGAAATTTGTTTGATTGTCTTGCAAACTGGATGTCTTCATCACGAAATTTATTTTAAAGCCATTTCTTAAACTGCCATAAAGACTTTAATGTGTAATGGGAATCCCATTGAAACTGAATTTCCGACTTCATAATGGCATGGACTGAGGGTTTTCGTCACGGCCTCCTAGTCGACAGTGCATTGACATAAACTTAGCTTATAAGTTAATACAGATTGGATTAAATAATGGAAAGGCATTTTCAATTGATTTTTTATCGTTTAAGCAGACTTTGTCAATTTTAAATTCGGTAATTGTTTGGTTTTGAGCATAGAGAACAGAAAAGTACCCTTGTGACGTTTACAATAGCCTCCATATTGCTGTATCTAAAGAACCTTGAATTTTGTGTAACTATGGTATTACCAAATGATTTTTTTCTGAAATTAAAAGATTTTTTTTTGTTTCACCTTTTCCCGACTACCGTATGATGAAAAATAGAGACTGTCAAGTTTTTATTTTTGCTAAGTATATGACTGTTTTGTCTACAATCAACACTCTTTATTATCTAGGCCTGTTTCGTCTACTCCCGACACTAGTTTGTTCCTTTGAGGTTTTTGTCACCACATTTTCTTATCTCTGATTGCTTTGTCTCCGATCGACAGACTTCCTTATCTTAGGATCTTTTTTAAGCGATCGACACACTTTTTTTTATCTGTGAATGTTTTGTCTACGGTCGACACATTTTTCGATTTTATGACTATACAGGTGCGTTTCATTAATATTATACCTATGTAACTCGCCTCTCAGCTGGCCACGTCTAGCTCATTGTTTTCAAAAGAGACACGAGATCTTGGAGGCAAGATACATGTTTATTATGTTGAAAATGTCCCAATAATGGAGGATCAAAACATCTAGAGGATAAATCCTATGAAGATTGTGGAAGAATAAGTCCTGCAGATAAAATGAACAATTATAAATAACTTATCAATCATGTTTATAATTGAATTCATCAAATATCTGCAAAGTTCAACTTCCGCCAATATCTGCAAATTCACTGGCATGCGAAATTCAACATTGTCGCTATTTAACATTAGCAGCAATTATACAGCGACAACTACTGAATCGCAAAAATGCAGAACTTCCCAATCATTCCCACATGACACATTTGTGAAATAGAGATAAAACAATTAAATGCATTAGGTAATGACGACTTAAGATCTATTTACATTTCATATATACGTGTGTGCATTACTAATTATCAAGCCTAGCTACACAAGCCTAATTTGCACTTCCCACGCAAATTTGTCATAACTAAACTTGTAAATCATAATGCGTTTATTGTACGCCCTGATTTGTTGCAAATACGCATGTATTTGCGTCAATAACCAATTGTACGCCCCGATTTATTGCAAATATGCAAATAAGCATATATTTGCGTCAATAACCTATAAACAAAATGTCAAACGAATAAAACTTGATCCTTAGTAATGCTATCACATTTGTATATCACAAATTATAAAAGACAATTCTACATACATGTAAATTGAAGAAAACAATGCTATTTTCTTCATTCAACTAAATAGTGTTAAGAACACAGAAATTACACTGACAAAACCTCGTCCCACGGTCACTCTGCTAATTATACTAAAATAGCAAACTCGCCATTATATAGCTTTCCATGATTGCCACCGGAAAACCATGAAATGAATCGAGCCATTTTGAACAACTAAAGTGACAATCAAAAGAGGCTTATCAGCATTTAAACTGTACTTTGAATACAGTCAACCACCTTAATAAAGAAATACTGTTTAATCAAATGCACTTTTAAAGCATCTGAATTAAACCTGTGATCCACTGCTATCTTCTGAAACCCTTATTTAAAATATAACCTGTTACTGATAAAAACTTGAATATTATGCTTACCAGACTATGGGCCCGAACCTTTCACACAAAGCCGCTCACCACTCAGCCATGTAGCTCTATGTGCTCTTCATGCTGAAATGCAATTAACATGTTAAGTGCAATGTGAATTTAGTAATTAATGTAGTGAAAAGGGAAAATTGCAGTTTCTGGAATTTAGCTAAATTGTCTCTATTTTCTAAAGTACAAAAATACAAAAAGGATCAAAAACTGATAATTTTACCAGTGCTACTAAATGTTACTGTAACTACATACCTTGGGTAACTTGGATTTTCAAACTAAAATATAAAGTTTCAAAGCTTTAGAAGAGAGATGTCAACACAAAGGCTTCCAACTGTGAACTGACTAAACTGGCCAAAGTAATCTCACAGCCTACAACAGGTGAGTGAGTAATAACTGTAAAACATGTACACTAGAAGAAAGCAATTTGACCTTCTTAACTATAGGGTATATTGTAAAAGATGGAATGGACCACTTGGCTTGGATAAGAGCCACCACAGATAATTATGCAAAACTGATTTAAAAAGTTTCAAAGATACACATACAAAAGTCATACAGTATCAGCACTATGTTGACAATATTAAAATTATAAAACACACAAAATTCACACCAGTTACACCCTCCCCCTGCTCCCAAAATGACGTCCCGTCATTTGCACTGATTGTAAAGAGAATCACTAATGCCTTTAACCAAAGCACTAATGATTTTGGGATCCAGATCAAGTACTGCACAAGACGACACAAAGTTCTGCAACATAAGACTTTGTTTTGTTATACTCATGCAGTATTCACCAGACTCTTGCCATCCTGGTTTCTTTCTAGTCCTACTAGACCTTCTAGGGACAGTACCTGATGTTATATTTGAGCGCTCTTGTTCAGTGTCCCCTGATATACCTGAATTTGATGAAGCACCAACTTCAATACCAGATGGCAATGAAGATTCAGTTTCTGTACTAATTTCCACTGGAATGTGGTCTCCAGTGTCTACAGAAAGATCTTCTACATGAATGCTTATATGATCTGGCTCTTGGGCGTCCCCAACCGCCATCAGATCAGTTTCCTCTAAACCACCCGCCGAAATGTCTGCGGAAGTGTCAGCTACAGAAGCAGCAACCTCTGTATTTCCCTCTTCAGGAACCAGTTCAGTAGTTGTTGTGACAATTACCACATCTTCATCTTCTGTATCAGTGTCTCTGTTCTGACTTCTGTCCACCATTTCAATCTTTGGATCCCTTCTTTTTCTGGGAGCAGGAACTGGTTTCCTTGGTTCGGTAAGTTCTACTGCACTCCTGTCTTCTTTAACACCGTTTTCCATCGGCTTTGGAATAGGTTTACTCTGAAATAAAGAACTATCTTGGAGGGCATTTCCAAGATGTAACACCGGTCTGGCCACATACTTTCGTTTCTCCTTCCGCTGATTCAAGAAGGGCAGTTGTCAGTTACTGGCGAAAGTATGGGCACTTAGTACTGGTTAACCGCTTAGGAGGTCTAAGCCTGCCAAGGAATAGTGTGGTTAGGTTAACTGACCGTCCCGACATGACCTCAGTTGTTTACCGTGGACGTTAAGCACTAAATCAACCAACCAACCAAGATGTAACAGATGATTTCTGTGTAAAACCGTCTCTATTCCCTCTCCATCCTCTCTTTTTACCTTATAAACAGGCATATCTGAATTTGGTTTTATTCAGTAACAACATAAACTTCATCTGCCCATCTATCTGACAGCTTGTGTTTACCATCATGGACAAGTATCTTTATCAGAAATCATCTCCTATTGCTAACTTTGCAGCCCTTGCTTTTAGATCATAATACATTTTATGCTTACTCCTTGCTTTATCTGCGTTTTTACGTACAATATCAAAAGCTTCACTGATTTTACCTTGCAAATCTGTAATGTAGTCAGTATAAGAAACATCTGAATTGTTGCTTGGATTAAGGCCGAAAGTAATATCAATGGGGAGACGCGGTTCCTTTCCGAAAAGTAGCATGTAGGGGGAATACCCAGTACTTTCGTGTTTTATGCAGTTGTAAGCTTGGACAAGGGGAGCAATATACTGTTTCCAATTTGTCTTTTTATCAGCTTCTAATGTACCCAGCATTGATATTAATGTGCGATTAAAGCGCTCGGTCATCCCGTTTCCAGCTGCGTGATAAATTGAAGTTCTGCTTTTATCTATCCCCATAAGCTGACATAATTCTTTTATGACGGAACTTTGAAAATTTGAACCCTGATCTGAATGAAGCCTTGCTGGTATGCCGTAACGAACAATGAACTCATAGTATAAAGCATCTGCAGTAGCTTTTGCAGTTTGATTTCTGGTGGGGATAGCTACAGCAAACCTAGTAAAGTGGTCTGTAATTACTAGTACATTTGCTATATTGCCCTTTGATGGTTCAAGTGTCAAATAGTCTAGGCAGACTAGTTCTAAGGGATAAGTAGTTGTTATATTGACTAAGGGAGCTCTTACATCAGTCTTTGATTTTCTTTTTATGCATCTATCACAATTTCTTATCCAGGTCTCCGTATCAGAAGTCATTCCCGGCCAAAAGAATCTATCACGTAAGAGTGATAGAGTCCTATCCTTATTTGGATGACCCATGTCATTGTGAAGACCTTTCAAAACCTGTTCTATGAAACATGAAGGCAAGACCAGTTGATTTTTAGTCTCACATTCTGTTATTACTTCTTTATATAAAACTCCTCTTATCATCTTTAAGCTACTGAAGCTTTTCAGCATCGCTGAATCTTCTCTTGTGTGAATGTCTTTCTTGTCAGGCTGCTTTCTGTCTTTCACAGCTCTGGTCCAAAACCCTATACAGGTATCACTATTTTGCTGCCTTCTGATTTCTGGCATATCTTTTTGTGCCATAGGCTGACCATGAAATTCAGTCACATCAAGAACATCAACAGACATTGACACGGTATGCCTACTTGGTGCAACTAAACAACCACACATCGCCTTAACAGACTCACTAGAAATCTCACCTTTATCCTCATTTCCCGGATATCGGGATAAAATATCAGCATCAATATTGGCTGTCCCAGGTCTGTAAATGATATTAAAATCATAACAGGCTAAGGAAGATAGCCATCTGTGCCCAGTTGCATCTAGTTTTGCTTTGGACAATGCATATGTGAGAGGATTATTGTCTGTTACAACAGTAAATTTGGTACCATACAAGTAACCATGTATTTTTTCTGTAATGGCCCATTTTAGAGCTAAAAACTCTAATTTGAATGCAGGATAATTCCTCTCAGATCTTTTCAGATCTCTGCTAGCATAACATATTGGTCTAAGTTTACCCTCTTGTCTTTGATATAATACTGCACCAAGCCCATTATGGCTTGCATCTGTATGAATTTCAAAAGAAACATTATGATCAGCATAGCCTAAAACAGGTGGAGCTGATAAGGCAGCTTTTAATGTTTCAAATGCTTCTTGTTGCACTTTTTCCCATACAAATGGTTTGGCAGTTTTTACTTTCTTGCCATTTTTATAACTGGTATTGGGGTGTAAATCTGTCAATGGTTCGAAATTTTCGAAAAGTCTTTGACAAACCTTCTGTAGTAACCTGCAAATGAAGTAAACTGCCTAACTTCTTCGGCATTTTTGGGTACAGGCCAGTTAATTACTTTGTCTATTTTATCAGGGTCTGCCTCTACCCCATTTTCAGGCAGTATGTGACCAACATATTTAACCTTTCTTTGTAAGAACTTGCATTTCTTAGGATTTAATTTCAGGTTGCAATCTTTAGGCCTACTTAAAACCATATCTAGGCGCCTTAAATGCTCGTCTAATGAATCTGAATATATTATAAGATCATCAAGATAAATGGCACATATTTTCATGTTTAAATCACCTAGACACTGTTCCATAAGGCGCTGATAAGTGGGCGTTATTTAATCCAAAAGGGAGACGATTAAATATCCAGAACCCCAATGGACCTACAGTGAAAGCAGTTCTACACTTATGTTCTTCAAGTACCTCGACCTGATGGTAGCCTGACTTAATATCGAGAACTGTAAAGTATTTGCTGCCCGACAAAGTATCTAAAATCTCTTCAATCCTAGGCAGAGCATAAGTGTCCTTTACAGTCCTTTTGTTTAATTGACTATAGTCTATGCACATTCTCAACTTACATTCTTGTTTTCTGACTAAAACTACATTGGATGCCCATGGTGAGTGAGAAGGTCGAATAATTCCACTAGCAGACAACTGCTCTAAATGGGACCTAATTTCGTCAATCATTGCAGTTGGAATTCTCCTATGTCTCTGTTTAAAGGGTGTTTCATCAGTCAAATTTATATGGTGTTTGACAAAAGAACAATGTCCTATATCTGTATCACCTGTAGAAAAGATGTCTTCATACTGAAGTAAAAGAGATTTTATCTTTTCCACCTCAGTATGAGATAAACCAACAGTTTCAAGTGAAATTTTATCAAACAATGACTCTGCTGTATCATTACACTCTGAAACTTTGTAGTCCATATCTACCTGAACAGGTTGTAACTCACATAGTATTGTGTTCGGGGGAATTGTGAAAGTTGAAGTTGTCACATTTGTTATTTGTACTTCAATGATTCCATTTTGACCACATGCATACTGTATAACAGCTGGTGTAATATAAAAATCATCCGGGATAATGGAATCTTCTGTTTGAACTAACATTGCACACGTTGGATAAAAATCAAGCTCTTTACTTGCACGCCCTTGAATAGTTACTGTACTGTTTGCAGGTATTGTTACATTTTTTAACTCTGCACTCTTTATTATTGCAAGTTTGTTTTTGTTTCTCTTGAGCTCTTTTTCTCTTACTGCAATACACCTAAAGGCCAAATACCAAGGGGTATGAAGTGCAGCCTTTTGAAGAAAATTGTCACCTACCTCTTCTTTACAATAGTTTAAAAACTCTTTCAGAACCTTTGTTCCAAGTAATATTGGTACAGTACTATTGTATTCTGTATCTTTTACTACCAATAAAATACAACTCTGTACATGTTCATTTGGCAGTCCAACTGATTGTAAATCTACTTGTATGTAGCCAAAATATGGCATAGTCTGACCATCTGCACATTCCAACTTCAGGAAATTATTATCAAGCGGCATCAGCTCTAAATGACTAAAATGAGATTCGTAGAATCTTTTACAAATGGTACTTACACAACTTCCTGTATCAAGAAGTGCCTTTGTTTCTGTATTATTTATAAATATACTTACCTCATTGCTACTGCCTACGATCTCAGATACTTTGGGGCATTTACCAACACCACCTACAGACCACCCCTGTCCATAGGTTTGAGTTAGTTTAAATGTTTCCTGCTGTGATCCATTCTACTAACAGGACACTGCCACTGATAATGGCCATACTGACGGCATCTGAAGCATAGAGGACCCCTATTAAAATTATCACCCTCATTATTGTTTGCCTGGTTTTGAATTGGGTCTGGATTCTGACCATACCCTAGACTATTGTTGTAACTGTTTTGACTATTGTTATAACTATGCTGTTGCTGTCTTGCTTGACTTGCAAATTACTGATTGTTACTGTTAAAGTTTTGAGGTTGAATGTTTTGTTGACGTTGTCTACGTTTACCCCTGTTCCCCATATTATTATTGAAACTTGGAGGGGGTTGAACAGTTTGATTGTTATACTGTCTATTTCTTGGACCTTGTGACCTGTTGTTATAGTAAGAGCTTTGACCTTGATTATTTGGCTGAATCTGGAAATCTGAGGGTGAATTGACCTTTTCCTCTAATTGCTTGACAGTACTTGTTAAAGACTGTACCATAGTTTTTATTTCCCTCATTTCACTATTATCTACTTTTTCTTCATTTACAACATTGCATTGTGCTTTACTTTCAGCTTTGGAAGCAGTAGATGTATGTAAATGGTCTTGTTCTAGCATACGAACCTCAACTCTAAGTTAATCAAAATCTGTTACTTGTTCAAACTTATAACCTGAAATGTCTTTCAAAGATGGTTTAAGGCCTTGCCAGAACATATTAAGCAACATCTCATTCACTTTGCTAGGGTCAACTAAACGTCGCTCAACAGCACTGGACAAAATATCTTCCAGCCTGCAAGACCATTTAGTGACATCTTCATTCTCTTCTTGCTTGGCACTATAACATTTAGCAAGTAGATTTTCTTTGGTATCTACTGCACCATACACACTATCAAATTTATCGAGAATATCAGGGATAGTGGCTCCAATACCCAAACGCCTAACTAAGTTAGATGCTTCACCACGCAGGGATCTTCTTATAGCCTGTGCCAATGCTTCAGGCTTATGAGTCTTTTCAAGAAGCAAACATTTAACCTCATATTTCCACTGGGCATACGTTGCCTCTCCCTTGACATTGTCGCCATAGAATAAAGATATTCTTGGCTGTTGCTGATATGTTGACGTCACAGAAGTAGCTGTTTTTGAAGCCGTACCAGGCTCAGTCTTAACTTCAGGCTCAGCACCGTATGCCTTCAACCAACTTTCCAGCGCCTCTGTAGTGTCACATTTGGGCTTTATCTTTAATTTGTTTAAAGCCTCCACCAACTGTTTGCCTTCTTGTTCAGTTAAGTCTGACAGATTGAATTTTATTCGAAGACAGACACACACAAGAGAAATAAACAACTCCTTTTTTTAAATATTGGGCTAATAGAAAGAATGTTGATTTTAACCTATTGTGATCAAGAGAACACTAACTTGTTTATAAATACTTATTTGTTTATAAATACTTTGTTACTTCAAAAGAAGTTAAATACTATGTTACTGCAAAAGAAGTTATGTTGATTTTTGATAGTGATCAACTTAACACTAACTTGTGTATAGTCTGATATCAACAGCACTCAAATATAACAGCGACAGAATACTGCCCTATTTTCTCAGAAATAACACAAAGTAATAAATAAAGACTGGCTTAACCACATAATTTCTTTACTGGAAAAACAATTCAATTTTTATACATTGTAATAGCACATTCTACATATAAGTATAATGGCAGATGCAATGCATGGCAGAACCAATGTCTAAACATGAATGCTATCTCCTTATAATTGTGTCCAGTTAACCACCACAAGGTATTACACTTGAAATATTTAGAACTGTCACTGAAATTGTAATGTCACAGCATATTCTACACATGAGTATATTGATACAGGAAAGATATATGGCAGAACCAATGTCTAAACATATTGTTCCTGTTCTCACCTCAATGTAGTCAACTGTAAAAATACAATGTATACTTAATCAAAGCATTCTCTGACTAAAACTGTATTTATCAAACGCCTGAGCCAGCATCTACTCAATACTTCACAAGGATGAATCCCATCTGTTAGTACACCAAATGAAATTTTCAAATTCCCATGATTTATATTACTTTTTCTGAACTTTTTGAGATCTACACTAAATTTTGGAGCAGAGATTCTGTTTTGTTCATTTAAATCCCTAACTCTTAAATTTAATAAATCTATTTTAGACTCAAGTATTTTATCAGACTCCTTGAATTGCTCTCTTTCTATGTTGCCTTTAACATAATTTCATATGGACACTGAATAATATGGACATTCCAGAAAAACTACCTTAACTTTTTCTCCATATGGCCTGCAAATAGACAATATTCTTTGGCATTGACCTACAACTTGATCTACTGTTATGTCACTCAAATAAATACACGGCCCAGATTTATAAGTAAAATCACAGGTAAATGTCCACACAGCTAAAAGTATTTTCTTAAAACGATGAACATAATAATCTATATTCTGAGCTATAATATCAGCTGCCTGCCTGGTAGTCCTACCCCCTCTACTATTAAATAGTATTCCATCTTCTGTGACTGAGTCAGTAGGAACCCTCTGTAGATAACAGCCTTTACTGTCAGAGACAATAACTAAAGTTCTTGTTTGAGGTTGATCTGGGACAATTATAGGGTTTCTGGTGAGATAATTCTGAAAATCTCTACAACTCATAAGGTTTGAAAGTCAAATGCTACTAATTTAAATTTAACTTAAAAACAAACTAATGTATATAGAAGCACAAATCCCTCTTGTACTATAATATACTATTCTATACAAGAATACCTATGTTCAAATCAAACAAACAGCCCTACCTATTAGCAATAGATAGAAAAAACTATTCAATGCACTGGCTCTAAATGATTGTTGTGAACTATTGTGAACTGTTATGAACTATTGTGAACCGTTTTTAACTATTGCAGTGGAAACTAAACTCATTATTTAAACTATACTCTTGTTTAGTTTTGATACTAACTATAAGTATTAAGTTCTATTATCATTATCCACATTGGCTCTAAATGTTTACACTGAAACTATTTATGCAAAATAAATTGTCTTGTAATGACTGAATTATAGGGACACAAATATTAAATTATAGAATTAATAAAATAATTAGCTAAATTCTTGCACTAGAATATTAAAGAATAAATTTAATAATTTTTTTAAACTTTACAGTTAATGAGAAATAATTCTGTCAACACGAAGTCCACATTTTACACATTTGGTCAAAGGGAAGTAATGCTATTAACACACACACACAGTCTAAGGGTGATAATACTGTGACGACTACACTGTCAATCTAACTAGGTCAAGCTGCTAAATTACCGTAATTACACACTGTGTTAGGACACAATTATCAATACTCTGCTGAACCGAAGTAAAATGATATACAAACTACCGGACAGACTAGGACTTACTGGGTACTCTACTGTGAGTTAGTAAGTAAGTAATGGCATGCATATTTATGTGAAATATTAATAAGTGATTTCTCTTTCAGTTTAACACTGTCTGACAAAAAAAAATTAGGACACAACTGTTTGCTTCCTTTGGACTTTCTCTTCTACATGTAGTCTAAGGCAGTCTGACAAAAATTGGAACAAAATTGTTTCCTTTCTCACTTTTTGCAGAAAGATGATCTTCACAGCCTTATCATTGCTGTTGCTGGTAGTTTTACAGGTAACAATTAAACAGTAAAAAGCCTGATCAGACTGCTCAATATATATACATGTATTGTGTAGGCATTACACAGTTATGAAAGTTAAACAGTCGGGGCTATGATCAGACTGCGCTAGTCTCAAACATTCAGACAGACTGTTCAATTCATTGCATGATCAGACCAGACCGAAACCATAATGCTTGATCTAAATTACTGATCAAATGGGACTTTTTTTTTTAATTTAGACTTTTATAAATGAATTTGATAAATGAATTTTCATTTTAGCTCACCAATCTGTTGACAGTGGATATCAGTGGATCACCAAGCACTAAGCATGAAGACTGTTAAAACAGCAAGTCTATGAACACAATAAAATATGGCACTTCTGTAGCTAGAATGTACATCACGGTACTTTGACAGTATATCTGACTTTATGGCTTTTCAACACAGTTCAGAGTGATTACAATCCATCCGCACAGTCACAGAAACTTGATTCATCGAAACGAACACAGGAATTATATTCAGCGATATTGTCCACAGAAACTTATATATGTACAATAACTCAGGTTATCACAGTCACAGATACCCCCGCAATGAGGCTATACTCAACAGTACTGAAACTGTCCAAAGAGTTAAAATAAATAGAATAAAACTGGTTCATTCACGTTGGGCGCCATTGTAACTCGCCTCTCAGCTGGCCACGTCTAGCTCATTGTTTTCAAAAGAGACACGAGATCTTGGAGGAAAGATACATGTTTATTATGTTGAAAATGTCCCAATAATGGAGGATCAAAACATCTAGAGGATAAATCCTATGAAGATTGTGGAAGAATAAGTCCTGCAAATAAAATGAACAATTATAAATAACTTATCAATCATGTTTATAATTGAATTCATCAAATATCTGCATAAGTTCAACTTCCGCCAATATCTGCAAATTCACTGGCATGCGAAATTCAACATTGTCGCTATTTAACATTAGCAGCAATTATACAGCGACAACTGCTGAATCGCAAAACTGCAGAACTTCCCAATCATTCCCACATGACACATTTGTGAAATAGAGATAAAACAATCAAATGCATTAGGTAATGACGACTTAAGATCTATTTACATTTCATATATACATGTGTGCATTACTAATTATCAAGCCTAACTACACAAGCCTAATTTGCACTTTCCACGCAAATTTGTCATAACTAAACTTGTAAATCATAATGCGTTTATTGTACGCCCTGATTTGTTGCAAATACGCAAATACGCATATATTTGCGTCAATAACCAATTGTACGTCCCGATTTATTGCAAATATGCAAATAAGCATATATTTGCGTCAATAGCCTATAAACAAAATGTCAAACGAATAAAACTTGATCCTTAGTAATGCTATCACATTTGTATATCACAAATTATAAAAGACAATTCTACATACATGTAAATTGAAGAAAACAATGCTATTTTCTTCATTCAACTAAATAGTGTTAAGAACACAGAAATTACACTGACAAAACCTCGTCCCACGGTCACTCTGCTAATTATACTAAAATAGCAAACTCGCCATTATATAGCTTTCCATGATTGCCACCGGAAAACCATGAAATGAATCGAGCCATTTTGAACAACTAAAGTGACAATCAAAAGAGGCTTATCAGCATTTAAACTGTACTTTGAATACAGTCAACCACCTTAATAAAGAAATACTGTTTAATCAAATGCACTTTTAAAGCATCTGAATTAAACCTGTGATCCACTGCTATCTTCTGAAACCCTTATTTAAAATATAACCTGTTACTGATAAAAACTTGAATATTATGCTTACCAGACTATGGGCCCGAACCTTTCACACAAAGCCGCTCACCACTCAGCCATGTAGCTCTATGTGCTCTTCATGCTGAAATGCAATTAACATGTTAAGTGCAATGTGAATTTAGTAATTAATGTAGTGAAAAGGGAAAATTGCAGTTTCTGGAATTTAGCTAAATTGTCTCTATTTTCTAAAGTACAAAAATACAAAAAGGATCAAAAACTGATAATTTTACCAGTGCTACTAAATGTTACTGTAACTACATACCTTGGGTAACTTGGATTTTCAAACTAAAATATAAAGTTTCAAAGCTTCAGAAGAGAGATGTCAACACAAAGGCTTCCAACTGTGAACTGACTAAACTGGCCAAAGTAATTTCACAGCCTACAACAGGTGAGTGAGTAATAACTGTAAAACATGTACACTAGAAGAAAGCAATTTGACCTTCTTAACTATAGGGTATATTGTAAAAGATGGAATGGACCACTTGGCTTGGATTAGAGCCACCACAGATAATTATGCAAAACTGATTTAAAAAGTTTCAAAGATACACATACAAAAGTCATACAGTATCAGCACTATGTTGACAATATTAAAATTATAAAACACACAAAATTCACACCAGTTACACCTATGCATTTTTTTCATAAGACTTAGCAAATCCCAGAGTGCATTCTAGCTTCCACTGAAAGTCTTTGTTGTCAAAAACTTTTACCCCTACCATGGGAATAAGTAACTAGATACTGCTTAGGATTCCAGAAAAGTTGGCTATATTGAATATTGCGGAGAAGCCAATTTGCAACCTATCAAAATTTTCTTAACTTTATTGTTAAGTGCTGAAACGCTTCCACATAGTTTAAACCGTTTTTGCGGTGTACAAGAATATGGTAATGAAAAACCGAGATCGAAATTTCAATAGCAGATATTCAAACATGTTATAGTTAATGAACACCCGCATAAATTTCTTTTTCTGCAAGCAAAGATTTATCCTTAAAAAATGTATGGCGGGACCGTCTTTGAGAAAATTAGCATAGGTCCAATGCTAGAAACACTTCAGCTTGCTTTAGACATGGAATAAATAGAATACCTATACTTGCCCATTTGCGATCTATCTTGCAAAAATACATTTAATGCCATTTTGAATGCGGTTAGGCACTGATAATTGGAAATCTAACATGACAGAAGAGAGAGGTGGGGTAATTTACTTTTGCTTAAGACCGTTTATTTATTTTTATTTTATTTATTTATTTATTTACATCTCCTGACTAAACCCATTTAACAACACTGAACTGATGATTTAATTCATTATTTGTTGTTGCTGCAAGAAGGTGTGAACAGTGCTTGGCAGTAGGTACACTGCTTGGATAAGAGATATGAAAACTGGGCGCTTCATATATTTTGTATGCCAGGTTGCTACATTTCTGAAATCTCATTTTTGTGCTTTGCTAAAACATTAACAGGAAAAAAAAGAAGATAAATTTAAGAAGGATTAGGAGCCAGCACCTCACTTTCAGTGCCTGTAATACAACTAAGAGCGGTGAAATAAGGCGTAGGCAACACTTGCATAGGTAAACTGCGTCCACCCCCTCTCCTGTCCTGTCGTCCAGTTGTCAGTGTACCATAGAAAGAATTCTTTCAATAGTTCACAAATAAAACAAAACAGGCATTCTATTAATTCAACATCTAAAGCAAGCTTTACGTTATTTTTATATCAAGATCTATGCAAATTTGCTCCAAAGAAGATGCCGTCTGACCCTTTTAATGGTACATATTTCTTTGCAGGAAAGAGCTTTTTCCGGCTTTTCATTAACTATAACATGTTTCAATATTAGTTATTGAAATGTCGATCTCGGTTTTTCATTACCATATTCCTGTACACCGCCTAACGACTTAAACTACATGGAAGCATTTCAGCACTCGTCAATATAGTTGAGATAATTTTGATAGGTTATAAAATTGCTTCTCCGCAATATTCTATATAGTGAACTTTTCTGGAATCCTAAGCAGTGTCCCTTTTTTATTCCGATGGTTAGTGTAAGATTTTTTGACAAAAAGACTTTCAACCGAAGCTAGAATGCACTTCGGGGTATGCCAAGACTTATGAAAAATTTGCGTTGGTATAAAATTAATGCAAAGCACCTGTATTGTCTATGAGCAAAACACTTTCGTGTCTATGAGTGTCTACAGTCGACACACTTTCGCATTTATGACTGTATTGTCTATCATCAAAAGACTTTCGTGCTATTAATGAGTGTTTGTCTACGATAGACACACTTTGATATCCAGGAGTGTTTTGTCTATGATCGACACAGTTTTGTATCTATGACTCGGTTGTCTGCCATCGACAGTTTCTTACCTATGAATGTTTTGTCTATGGTCGACATTGTTTTGTATCTATGGCTGTTTTGTAAGTGATCGACACACTGTCTTATCTGTGACTCTTAGGTCTTTGATTGACACACTTTCGTGTTTATTTGTGTTTTAACTACGACTGACTTACTGTTATATCTATGACTGTTTTGTCCACGCTCTTCACACTTTCATATCTGTAACTGTTTTGTCTACGACCAACTACCATTTGTAGTAATGTTTGTCTTGTCTACGATCGACACACTTTCGTATCTATGACTGTTTTGTTTAGAACCGACACATTTACATATGCATTACTATTGTTTGCATATCTATGAAACTTTTTCTACGAACAACGCTTTTTTGCATCATGACTGTATTCGTCTACGATCGACACACTTTCGTATCTATTTGTGTTTTGTCTAAGATCGACAAGGACCCCTGACACTATCAATGCATATTTGCCTTTTTTTCGACAAATTATTGCACCTTTCTCGGACAGCCACAGTTGAAATATTTGGCATTAATATGTAGACTTGTGCACTATAAAGACATTTTAACAGTGATTTTGAAAAATGATCATGCCTCTAGACTAAATTAAACCGATTTTATCAAGAGGGGTATGTGCATTTTTCGGTCTCTGAAAATAAGTCCATTTTTTGGTTTTCTTATACATCGAAATTTTAATTGATAACTATGCTAAAACTTATGTACACACTACTGTCACTGATATGATGCAATATTTTTTCAATGATAAGGACTTTAGCCTATTTACAGATATAAAGAGTGTAAGTACCCCATCCACTTTTTCAGTTTTTCAGCTGTAGACTATCTTTCCCCCCCCGTGCCTCAGCAAGCCACTCACGTATAATGTGTATTATGATAGTACACACATATATGCAAAGTGGCTAGCTGAGGCACGGGGGGGGGGGGAGGGGGGGGGAAAGTATCTTTAAAAAACTTTTCCTGTTTCCATTATATTTAATTTATAAAAATAGGCTTTTCCACCAAAAATTGAAGTCTATATGCTACAAAATCAGAAATAAAATTCATAGCCAGTTAGGGAAGGTTGAGAGCAACAAATTTCAGGAGAAAATCTTGGGTATATCAAAAATTTAATTTTGACTTATTCTATAGGCAAATTAACATTACAACCGTCAGGGGTCCTTTATCTTTGAATGTTTTATCTGCGGTCGACACAGGTTTATAACTATGCCTGTTTTGTTTACGATCGAGAAACTGTTTTATCTATGGCTGCCTTGTATGTGATCGATACACTTTAGTATCTATGAAGATTTTGTCTATGATCTATACACTTTCGTTTCTATGACTGTTTTGTCTACTACTGACGCACTTTAATACACAGCACGTTGTAAAGACAAGATATTTAAAGATTTACGCCCTTGTTTATGATTACAAAAACGTTTCCATGAAATATTTTCACAGTAATTCGAAATGGCCCATTTAAGCATTTGACAATAGATCTTAGGAGCATTTTTTTGTGAAAAGGAATTTTAAACCAAGAAATGAAATAAAGTTTAAAAAAACGCGATCCGCGGCCGAAATCGCCTTATTGGATAGGATTAATTTGCTCTAACGTCACTAGCGCGTGCACAAATCTGAAAATACCTAGGTATCGGCATATTACCATAAGGCGTGGTATCGACTATTGGCTGACGGTAGTGTTCATTTACATTTTCGATTTCGATACTATATTTTAATTAAAAAATACATTAAACTGAAACTTTTTATCTGAATTTTTATTATGGAATTAGACATGATTATATATAAACTAACGAAAATAGCAAAATTGTTTATTTTGGAAATGGTGAAAAAAATGAGGGAGTACATTTTTAACGATTATACGCTATTTTGGGACAACCCTCGTATGACTGTTATTTCTCTATCACCGACACACTTTCATATCTCTGAATGCGTTGTCTTCAGTCGACACACTTTTGCAATTATGATTTGATTGTCTCCGATGAACACACACTCGTATCTGTGGCTCTATTGTCTACGATGAACACACGTGTTTGTCTATGAATGTTTTGTATAAAATCTTCGCGCTTTCATATCTCTGACTGTATAGTCTACGGTCGACACACTTCCGTATCTCCGACTGTATTGTCTACGATCGACGAACATTCGTATCTATTACTTCTTGGTCGACGATCAGTACACCTTCGTATATGTGTCTACACGAATTCGTATCTATGACTGTTTTGTGTACGATCGACACACTTTCGTATCTATGAAAGTTTTTTTTTTTTAATTTTTACTTTTTTTGACAAATGACGCAGATGAAATGTAACTTACTGCATGTCTGCGCAGTGAAGGCTAAATCAGCCCCCTGTTTACACCGTCTTAGCATTCTAATAGAGTCCTAATGATCCAGAGTTTGTTGACGCTTTGTTCAGTCAGACAGGTCAGGCGACGGCCATTAAACTTATTTGAGGTGTAAGGGTAAACCTTTAGGTGAAACTATCATGTAATTTTTCATTTGCTTCCGTTTGCAGTGTATTGAAAGATGACGCGGTTCTACGGCCTTTCAGCAGTATTTCAGTCACATCGAGCCGATGGAAGGGTGATTATGAAAAGAAACTTCGTTTACGGTGGAAAGATGTCCGCTTTCAGCGGATTTCGACCGCTTTGTCAGCAGACCAGGGTTCGCGGTTATAAAACTTGAGAACAATTTCAAACTCGAAACAAAGCAGACTGATTGGCTGCCTCCGAGCTTGTGCTCGGACGCAGCCAATCAGTGCTTTATACTTAGGTTTTATAACCTCTGGACCAGAGCTAACCCCAAATGAATTATCGGGACTTTTCAATTTAGTTATTGCTTGAGATTCATAGATTTGCAAATGTTGTAAAAGAACTATCATACTTCGCAAGTCTGGGGCAATCTTCAGGGACTTTCCGATGCGTCTTTCGAGAGTAAAGTGGTAACACCTTTAACTGGATTACACGGGAGTTTCCATATTAAAGTTCTTTGCTCGCCACCTTTGTCTTACAGCGACTATAAATTACCCATAATTTCTTGTGACAAGTATCTGAGGTCAAAGTCCCTTAAAACTATTCTGCCCCTAAACGTTCCAGTTTTTGTTTGTTTGTAAATAATTCGTGTATCAGCGCACGTTAATATAAATTATGATATAAAGTTGATACAAATCGACTTGCACTACTTTAAGATCTAGATAGGGTTATCATAATCATTTCTTTTGGCGTGTTTTTTTTCTTTTTTTAACATATTAGTATACACCTGTTATATTAAGTGTAATGTTCCATTCTCGATAGGACGTGCATCGTGTCATACATGAAACCGAATCTAGCATGCATTTTTATTTTGGATTGGTGCAAGTAAAATTGGGCTAGGATCCCTGAAAAAGTATGTATGTAATGGGCAAGTCAGTCTGCATATCATGATGGCCTGACCAGTATTTTCCCTGCTCGCATCAGTTATCTATAGAACACGAAGTTTCATGTATGCAGAGAAAGAAACGCCTTTGAGCAGCCTCCGCGGATAAGATGAGCCAAGTCGTCAAACGCCGTTCCACCAATTTTCTCTTGTTGCTGCAAAACGATCTGTCTAGGTAAATCAAGGTTGTTCAGCATGGCTACATAATATTGGGCAGCTCCTCTGTTAAAACGAGATTTACAGGCGAGTGTAAAACGTAAGTACACATAAGCTGGGCATCTGTTTCTGAATCATTAAAGATGTGTGCAAGGCTTATATCAGTTATCTAACAGACTGATCAGAGTAACTGAGGGGATTGCGGCAGATTTAACCAGTACTAGGGTCTCTCTAGGAGCAATCTGGTCTGTTTCTGTACAATTAGCTGAGAAATATCTATCCAGTTCTATAATTTTCGTACATCCATTTGCTTATATTTTGCAGAATTCAAGTACTTACAGAGCGTCGAAGTAAGCAGCAACATACTTTCAGAGGATGTTTCACCTGTTGACTGCTGTATTTATCGTCTGCGCCGCCGGATATGCAGAAAGTCACATGAGCATGCGCGTCGTGGATCTGACGCATGCGCACAGTCCTAAGACGATATACTGGCCAGGAAATCCGGCAAATAACTTCACCATTATGTTCCGTGGGAGATCGTCCCCAACATCATACTGGTAAAACCCTTGTTAGATATTATGAATTCTTCTGTGAGAGACAACAAATATGTTTCATAGGATTTGTAAAGAAGATCAAGGATCTTATTGCTATCCTTAGCTTTTTACAGCTTCTAGTACAATGTAGCAAAATGTCATTTTTTTCATGAGATTCCCAACAGCTTTTTTAATTTGAGGAAAAGTACCATTTTTTGTCCACTTCTCATAACGATGTTCCCCAGGAGGCTCAGCGGGACGGATCCATGGTTGCACACTTCTGGTACCGAGTCTGTCTGTCCGTCCCCACTCCCATTACAGACAGCAAAGATTCAGTGCATCATACATGTTGGCTGTTATTTTCGAGTTGTTCCCTTCATTCGCCTCTAAGTCTGGAATGGAATCCGACGGACGGACGGATGTGCAGACACGCGGACAGGCAACGTGAAAACATAATACCCCGCCATTAACGTGTGGCAGAATATAAAATTGCATATATAGTGGGGCTACAAGGACTTGTAAATTATCTCGTTATATACCTTTATTTATAAACCTAGCTTTAAGATTTCTCGTAGTGTATGTATATATTCTCTCTTTTGTTGCTATGGTAACCACAATTTCTGGCTGGATGCTAATTATTTTCTCATTGCCTTATTCTATAAGTTTAACCTGGGCACTTTTCAAGATCGCAGGATTCAGAGTTTCCGGATAGACGGACGGATAAACTATTATCCCGTCCGGCACTAAAACCACCATGTCATAATGTGTGAAGCAGCAGCTGTATTCGTCGCGACACATATTTGTGTACGAATACAGCTACAAATCACAGCAGCCCTAGTCGTACGAACAGAGCTAACGGAGTAGCTGTATTCGAAGATAGCCCTATTGGGTACAACAAAAATGTCTGAACAAATGTTGGCCTTATCGGCATTTACCATTTCAAATGGATTTCCTACTTTTCTAAGGCTGCTACAATTTTTAATCAGTTTATATCCTCTACTTTTTTATGAACTGTATATATTATCCAAATGGGTATGACGTGAGACTTTTATAATTGATGATTTACATGTTGTACAGTTAGAATGTCTTTTCTTCTTATTCCAGGTACGAAAGTAATTATTTTGCGACTGCTGAACACTGGGGTACTCATCTTGACTCTCCCTCACATTTTTACGAGGGTGGCTGGCGAGCCCAACAAATACCCATGGAGCGCTTGATTGGACTAGGAGTAATCATAGATGTGAGAGAAAAAGCGTCCAATAACCCAGATTACCGTGTCACAGTCCAGGACCTGAGAGACTGGGAGAAATCATTCGGTGAAATGCCTCATGGCGCCATTGTTATTATGAACTCTGGTTGGGACAAACATTATCCGAATAGATCAATGACATTCGGAACGGATACTCCGTCAGACCCAACCACATTTCATTTCCCAGGATTCCACGAGGACGCTGCCGATTGGTTAGCTAGATATCGAAGTATTCACGTAGTTGGAGTAGATACACCTTCTACTGATTATGGCCAATCAAGGACGTTTCCTGTTCACGTAATCTTAGGCAAAGCAGGCATTCCAGGACTTGAGAATGTCGCAAATCTGAACAAGATACCGCAAAACGGTTCTATGATTTATGTTGGGGCCATCAAACTTCACGATGGGAGTGGCGGACCCGCTAGGACATTTGCAACTATTCCGGAAGGTGGCGACACTAGTAGTGTAGCAAAATTAGTGCCAAGTTTTGTTGTCGTTTTGTATGCAATTCCTTTATTCTGTAACACGGTGTGGCTATGAAACCAAAGTGAAGACGTTTTTCAGTACATTTTGTGTGGATATATTTCATCTCTCACAAACAACGTGTACCGTCCAAAAGCTTTGGTATGCATGTAGGATGTATGCGTACACTTTCAGAGGATGCGATCCTGCTATTTTTGTTTCTGCCTCCCGTTATCACTAGTTGTCTACTCCTTAAGGTGGTGATAATCACTGATTTGGGACAAAGACAAAAATCTGCATAAAATACTCAAAATAACACTGAACTTTCCAAAACTTAGCAGATGCCTTCTTTATGTTGTTTCTCATAATTTAGAATCCCAAAATGCAGCATTTGTTAATGTTAAATAGTGTTTTTATAAGAGAAGATCAAAGGGTAATTTTCTGCGAATAAATCTGAAAAAATAATATCATTATTGAAAATATACTTAGGGCTTAGAGTACCTTGTTGCATAATGGAGAGCGTCCTAGCAATTATTTTTTCAAACTCTTTCACACATTATCAGGCTGAGCAGATGAAAAAGATGCAGTCTGTGTCCAATTTTTTTTGTCAAAACACACAGGTGAGACAGGTGATACTATTTTAACAAGGTTGAACAATTTCATCTACACACCACTGATCATGTCAGTAATGTATTAGTTATATTGTAGGTGTTAGCATAAGTATGCTTGCCTACCCTTTATTTAATAAATGCGTCCAGTGTACATTTACTTTGTACATGGTTGAACATTTGAGGAAAAGCTACCCTTTTCATCTAGTCTACATTACAATTTGAGAAAGAGTTGGAATAAATAATTGCTGGGACGCTCTTCGTTGCAATAATGCACCTTCAGCACTACGTAAATTTTCAATAACGTTATTATTTTTTCAGATTTATTCGCAGAAAATTACCTTTTAATCTTTCCTTATAAAAACACTTTTTTAAGCAGCATGTACGTCTATTTTGTATTCTAAACTGTAAAGAACAACAAAATTAAGAAGTCTGCTAACTTTCAGGGAGATACATTACTTTTTTATGGTTTTATGCAGATTTTTATATTAACCATAAATCACCACCTTAAGGAAAAAAATGCTGCAACTCCTCTTTTTATTTCTTTTAGGGACGAGTCATTTATTATCAGGTGGGGGTGGGTCTGATCAGACTCTTCGCTAAGCACTTAATGGGTAGCTAAGAGTCTAAGCTACCTTCATTCGGACAGCGCAGACTCTGATCAGACTGCGCGGATGCGCAGTCTGATCTGAGTCTTCGTTGGACGCACAACCATATTGTTGGTTTTGTCATGTCGCGGCTCATGTATACTCATGAAACTGTCTGTGCTTTGGTAGATTGTTCTCACATCAGCCTGGGCAGCCTCCCTCGCCAGTATGAGTCAGCCATACTAAAATGTATCAAGACACTTTTTAACAGGATAAAAAAATATCGTTTTATCAATCATGGAAATGTCATAACTTTCATAACTAGAGAATAAATCATATCCAACAATGGATCCGGAAGCAGATATTAGAAAAAGAGGGGAATTAACCTACTAGACAGGTAGCTTACCAGTAGCCGGCAGAATGGCCTTGCTTACCCTCTTCATACCTGTTAAATTTCAAATACATCTGTCTAGTGGATTAATCGAGATACGAAAATTGTCTTTCAAGGGTCTAAATTTCTAATATCTTTCATACTGTTCATTAGGAAATCTGCTCCATTTTCATAACCCTAAAAATTATTATTTCAGATATAATTTGGCACTATTTTCCTTATTTCTGCTCGAAATGTTTTTTAAGTTCAGGCGGTTCTCGCGCGTATAGACATACAATTCAGAGCCAAAATAATACAGATGATCTGGTTTTCTAAATGATAAGTTGGTTTTAACAGGGACTGTACTATTTAAGATGAATATTATGCAGGATGGTTTTCTTCTTGTAGCATGTTAACTATTTATGCAAGTGAACAAACATTATAAATAGTAAAGACTCTAATCAGGCTACGCAACCACGTGCATCAAAGTGCTGTAGTCTAAGTAGAGTCTTAACTATTTACGGGATCGCCACAGTAGCATTTGGCAAACAGCAAAGACTCTAATCAGCATGAGCAACCACGTGTATCAATGAACTATAGTCTGATCAGAGACTTAACTATTTACGCTGGTGACCTAACAACTCATTGTAAATAGTAAAGACTCTCATCACCTTCGCAACCACGTGCATCAAAGAGCTGCAGACTGGTCAGATTCTAAACTATTTATGCGAGTGACCCTTAACATATGGCAAGCAGCAAAGACTCTGATCAGCCAAGCGCATCTAAGTACAAAGTACAATCAGAATCTTCATAGCTTACGCAAATGATTCAAACAAAACGTGTAAATAGCTTAGTCTTTGATCAGCCTGTGCATCAACGTACTGTAGTCTGATCAGGGTTAAGATTTTGCATAAATTATGACTCGTGCAATATCTTAATCATGCTGATCAGAAGGATTGGTTGATTTGATGCTTAACGTCCACGGTAAACAACTAAAGTCATGTCAGGACGGTCAGTTAACCTAACCACACTATTCCTGGGCAGGCTTAGGCCTCCTAAGCGGTTAACCAGTACTAAGTGCACATACTTTCGCCAGTAACTGACAACTGCCCTTCTTGAATCAGCGGAAAGAGAGACGAATGTATGTGGCCAGACCGGGTTTCGAACCCAGGTCCTCTGACTGATCAGAAGGAAGAACCCAGTTAAGAGCTCTGGGCAAAAATGAACTTAATATGTCAGCTGTTAGTGACCGCGAAGTGTTACCGCATGAACGCTCAAAAATGATAACTACTACATGTGTCTTATCACAGTTAAACTTAAGAATGTATTTTCCGAATGTGAAAAGGCAAGCTTGAGCAAGGGAAGTTCGAGTCAAAATAAGAAAAATGGGCCAAAAAAAAATTAGAGCGCCACCCTACGATGATGACCGCATGTGCGGCACCGTATGTACGCTCAACAAATAAGTATCCTTTATCCTATTAAATTTGTTTTGCGTTAAAGAAGTCCTCTTACTTTCATCACTGCCATTAACTTCTCGACTAGTTTCTCACGCTTGTGAATCTTTGTTTGTTCTAAAGAACACACGACAACATTTGGCCACTTCTGGGATCAAGTGATTGTTCATGCAAACATAGAAAGACCTGACGAGACTGCGCCAACTGTATACTGTATCCTGCTACATTTTCTTATATGCCACCTGCGAGTGGCCTGAGACAAGTTTCATTATGAAGTTTTGTTGAGTTGATAATTACAAAGGATTGGTTTGGGTAATTACAAGTATATGATAAAATAGGATTTCTGAACTCAATGATTTATACAGGAAATCCAGAAAATGAATATTAATCTTAGTAGCAATCTAACTGCAATTTCATTTTTTGTGTATATTCTCATCTTGACACTACCCGGTTGATAATTTGTTTATTCGGTGATTAGGACACGCGCTGTTTTATTGCCCATATTCTGTTAGTCGTATAAAAATCGATACCAGTCATAAGTTTATGTAAGCGATGTAGCCAGAACAAATGAAAAGGGGCTTAAAAAAGAAGTTTTCTTTTTGCAATTCAGCAAATTAATTTAAACCATACTTGCTTGCTTCAGTTCTTTCAATATGGATGCATTTGGAAAATTTGCGGATGCCCAGTCTGATCAGAGTCTTCGTTGGACGCACAACCATATTGTTGGTTTTGTCATGTCGCGGCTCATGTATACTCATGAAACTGTCTGTGCTTTGGTAGATTGTTCTCACATCAGCCTGGGCAGCCTCCCTCGCCAGTATGAGTCAGCCATACTAAAATGTATCAAGGCACTTTTTAACAGGATAAAAAAATATCGTTTTATCAATCATGGAAATGTCATAACTTTCATAACTAGAGAATAAATCATATCCAACAATGGATCCGGAAGCAGATATTAGAAAAAGAGGGGAATTAACCTACTAGACAGGTAGCTTACCAGTAGCCGGCAGAATTACCTTACTTACCCTCTTCATACCTGTTAAATTTCCAATACATCTGTCTAGTGGATTAATCGCGATACGAAAATTGTCTTTCAAGGGTCTAAATTTCTAAAATCTTTCATACTGTTCATTAAGAAATTTGCTCCATAGAAATTATTATTTCAGATATAATTTGGCACTAGTTTCCTTATTTCTGCTCGAAAAAAATATAATAAGTTCAGGCGGTTCTCGCGCATATAGACATACAATTCAGAGCCAAACTAATACAGATGATCTGGTTTTCTAAATAATAAGTTGGTTTTAACAGGGACTGTACTATTTAAGATAAATATTATGCAGGATGGTTTTCTTCTTGTAGCACTCTAATCAGGCTACGCAACCACGTGCACCAAAGTGCTGTAGTCTAAGTAGAGTCTTAACTATTTACGGGATCGCCACAGTAGCATTTGGCAAACAGCAAAGACTCTAATCAGCCTGTGCAACCACGTGTATCAATGTACTATAGTCTGATCAGAGACTTAACTATTTACGCTGGTGACCTAACAACTCATTGTAAATAGTAAAGACTCTCATCACCTTCGCAACCACATGCATCAAAGTGCTGCAGACTTATCAGATTCTAAACTATTTATGCGAGTAACCCTTAACATATGGCAAGCAGCAAAGACTCTGATCAGCCAAGCGCATCTAAGTACAAAGTACAATCAGAATCTTCATAGCTTACGCAAGTGATTTAAACAAAACGTGTAAATAGCTTAGCCTTTGATCAGCCTGTGCATCTACGTACTGTAGTCTGATCAGGGTTAAGATTTTGCATAAATTATGACTCGTGCAATATCTTAATCATGCTGATCAGAAGGATTGGTTGGTTGATTTGGTGCTTAACGTCCACGGTAAACAACTAAGGTCATGTCGGGACGGTCAGTTAACCTAACCACACTATTCCTGGGCAGGCTTAGACATCCTAAGCGTTTAACCAGTACTAAGTGCACATACTTTCGCCAGTAACTGACAACTGCCCTTCTTGAATCAGCGGAAAGAGAAACGAAAGTATGTGGCCAGACCGGGTTTCGAACCCAGGACCTCTGACTGATCAGAAGGAAGAACCCAGTTAAGAGCTCTGGGCAAAAATGAATTTAATATGTCAGCTGTTAGTGACCGCCAAGCGTTACCGCATGAACGCTCAAAAATGATAACTACTACATGTGTCTTATCACAATTAAACTTAAGAATGTATTTTCCGAATGTGAAAAGGCAAGCTTGAGCAAGGGAAGTTCGAGTCAAAATAAGAAAATTGGGCCGAAAAAAATTAGAGCGCCACCCTACGATGATGACCGCATGTGCGGCACCGTATGTACGCTCAACAAATAAGTATCCTTTATCCTGTTAAATTTGTTTTGCGTTAAAGAAGTCCTTTTACTTTCATCACTGCCATTAACTTCTCGACTAGTTGTCGGCAAGCGTGAGAAACTAGTCGAGAAGTTAATGGCAGAACTCGAATATTTGTTTGTTTTAAAGAACACACGACAACATTTGGCCACTTTTGGGATCAGTTGATTGTTCATGCAAACATAGAAAGACCTGACGAGACTGCGCCAACTGTATCCTGCTACATTTTATTATATGCCACCTGCGAGTGGCCTGAGACAAGTTTCATAATGAAGTTTTGTTGAGTTGGTAATTACAAAGGATTGGTTTGGGCAATTACAAATATATGATAAAATAGGATGTCTGAACGCAATGATTTATACAGGAAATCCAGAAAATGAATATTAATCTTAGTAGCAATCTAACTGCAATTTATTTTTTTGTGTATATTCTCATTTTGACACTACCCGGTTGATAATTTGTTTATTCGGTGATTAGGACACGCGCTGTTTTAGTGCCCATATTCTTTTAGTCATATAAAAATCGATACCAGTCATAAGTTTATGTAAGCGATGTAGCCAGAACAAATGAAAAGGGGCTTAAAAAAAGAAGTTTTCTTTTTGCAATTCAGCAAATTAATTTAAACCATACTTGCTTGCTTCTGTTCTTTCAATTTGGATGCATTTGGAAAATTTGCGGATGCCCAGTCTGATCTGAGTCTTCGCTGGACGCACAACCACATTGTTGGTTTTGTCATGTCGCGGCTCATGTATACTCATGAAACTGTCTGTGCTTTGGTAGATTGTTCTCACATCAGCCTGGGCAGCCTCCCTCGCCAGTATGAGTCAGCCATACTAAAATGTATCAAGACACGTTTTAACAGGATAAAAAAATAACGTTTTATCAATCATGGAAATGTCATAACTTTCATAACTAGAGAATAAATCAGTAGAATGCATCATTGGTCTGCGATGAGGACAGGGAAATCCCAACCCGAGGGCACACGGGGTGTTTGTGTGACACATTGACTATTCCCATTTTTTTTGTTTCCTTTTTTTATAAGATTTTAAGACATAGAAAGAATGAATTTCTTTAAGGAAATTCATAGCTTTAAAAAGAAAATAATGCATAAAGTGTAGAATCGAAGAGCCGGGCTTATCGCATGTCATTTAGCGAGTAGTGATACACAGAATTCAAGCTCGTGTGAGCTGTCCCAGCCCATGGGCAAGACAGAATTTTCCAGCACCGCTAAAGATAGAACAAACTCTGTCTCGTTGTATCTCTTTCTGGGAGACAGCTGTGAAATACCTTCCTTTCTCAGTACAGGTAACGGAAAGAAACAGTTTTGGTTGTCCCCATTTGCTAGTTCCTTCATCAGTATTTGTCAGTGCTATTGATGAATGAAATTCTATGTCATTCACTCTTCTCGAAAGCCATAATACTGCGATATCCTCATTCTGTCAACCAGACATAACAGAGTACGAAAAATGTACTTGACTACGGTATTCTCCATAACAATGAACGGGAGTAAAATCAAAAGTTTTTGAAAAAAAAAATCATTGATAATGCAATTTTTGTTCGAATGATAGTATGTATTGGTTATGATTTGCAACAAACTGCATCCAATCAAGGTCAACAGATTTGCTTACCTCTTCGATTGCACGGCGGTGGGTCGGGCCTTAGACGTTATGAAAGCGCCAATCTAAACATACAAGTTAAGCTTTTGAAAAAGCTTGAGAGGTTATCCCTTAGCAATGAATCTATATAGGATGCAAGTGGTAAAGTAAAAAATTGCCAGCAATACAAGTTAATTTTATTGTATTCTTGGACTTTGTTGAAGCTGTAGGTAAGTGGCGAGTTTGACAGCTTTTTCCTTTTGTCTAGTGATTGCTTGTAACAGGTGAGTTTCAGTACTACATGTATTAACTTTTGTTAGGTGACCTGTACCGTTTAGTGACAGCTCTTCCTAAGTAATTGCTTGTATTAGGTGAGATGCTTGTAGTATGAGGACAAATTTTATAGCTCCTGCCTTCGCAATGCTAGGAGGAGCCCTACAGCTGGGTGCGACGAAATATGGGAGCGAAACTGAAAAATAGTGGGACTCGCATTTAGCGAAACCAAACAGCGCTTAATCGAGTACAGCTTGTTTGTTATTGATTTGTACTCTTAACGACAACTCTTGGTAGCTGAACTGAACTCTCGGGTAATTGCTTGTATAGGGTGAAATAACGTGTTCAAGAAAAGCTATAAAGATCATGCATTGGCGATGCTGGCGGGAATCTTTCAGCTAGGTGCCGGGCTGGGTGCGCCAAATGTAGGAGTTCCGGGAAATAGTGGGACCTATTTCAGCAAAAGGAAACGGCGTACTACAATCGAGTACGAATTCCTAACTTAATATGGTTATACCCAAGGGGATAACCAAACATTTCATCAACACAGACGGTTAGCGCCTAACACCTGTACTAGGTGGTAGGTTTCTTCTGCTTTGGAATTTCAGTGTTGCTTTTTTGTGAGTCCTCATGCTTGTTTTATCTTCGTTTTAATTTTGATTTCTATGTTTCTTAGATATTACACTTATGAACCGAGCAACCATGTGTCTGATGAACCGAAGCAGAGCCAAGGACGAGGGTTGGGAGGACTGCAAACCGGTTAAGCCCCCTCCCCACTCCCCACAGTAATTTCCTAACAGGGCGTCCCAAGGCGGCACTTCTGTTTTGGTTCTTCTTGGTCGTTTTATGTTTTATTAGTTGTTATGTCTGTTAATGATATATAATGTGTGATGTTAAGACTAGCCTGGTGACCACCTACATGGGAAATGGCTGTTCACATGGTTTCCGCTGATGATATCTTTTGTGGTGACCTATTTTGTGGTATTTTTTCCACATGGTGTTTTGTGTGGGCTCTAAGATTGAATTGTGTCAGTTCCTAGGATTTTTTCTATTTACTTTTAGTGTGGGTTATACGTTATTATGTGTAGAAATAAACAGCCGTCCAAAAGTCAAACTTTACTACTCGTAATAAAGGGGTAATGTTGGTACTTTTGCAGTCATTTTTTGTTTGACAATGTCACAGAATGTTGGAGCAACAAACAACAGAGTATACAGTTGTTGAAGCACTAGTTACTCCACACCATGGCTAATCCATCGTGAAGAGGACATTTCTGTTGCTCTGTGCCGATGTAGAAAAGGACATTTCTGTTGAAACAGACGCCCTGTCGAGCACAATCAAAGAAACTACATCGTGTCGATGTCGATAAATCGCCGTGACGTTTTGCCAACACAGATTGATTGTTGCAACGGTTATTCTCGCGGAGAAGTGACCATTTAGCTCCTGTGTATGAGCTAATTGTTGAAATAGTCTTCAATGGCTTTTTAGCTCACCTGAGCACGAAGTGCTCAAGGTCAACTATTGTGATCCATATTTGTCCGTCGTCCGTCCGTCCGTCCGTCATCAACAATTTCTTCAAACCACATGTCCTCCTAGACCAGTAAGCAAATTTCAAAATCATTTCACACAAATGTTTCAGTAATAGCCCTGAACCAAAATTGCTAAAATGGTTCCGCTCCGATGAACAAAATGGCCGCCAGAGCTGAAAGTAGAAAAACCTTTAAACGACATCTCCTCTGAAGCCAATGACTCGATTTAAAAAAAAATCACAGAAATGTTTGACTCCTGGCCTTGAACCAAAATTGCTAAAACGGTTCCACTCTGCTGAACAAAATGGCCGCCAGAGCTAAAAATAGAAATCTAAAAATAGAAAAACCTTTAAAAGACATCTCCTCTGAAGCAAATGGCTCAATTTCAAAATAATTTCACAGAAATGTTTGACTCATTGCCTTGAACCAAAATTGCTAAAACGGTTTCACTCCGCTGAACAAAATGGCCACCAGAGCTAAAAATAGAAATAAATCTTAGAATGACAAAGAGACCACAGTTTTGATCCAGTCATCATGAAACTTTGTCAGAATGTTTATCTTAATAAAATATGGATCAAATTTGAAACTGGGTCATGTGGGGTCAAAACTAGGTCACTAGGTCAAATCTTAGAAAAACCATGTGTATACTCTAGAGGGCACAGTTATGATCCAATCTTCGTGAAACTTTGTCAAAATGATTATCCTTATACAATCTAGGCCAAGATCGAAACTGAGTAATGTGGGGTCGAACACTAGGTCACTAGGTCAAATCTTAGAAAAACCTTGTGTACTCTCTAGAGGGCACAGTTATGATCCAATCTTCATGAAACTTTGTCAGAATGCTTATCTTTATGAAAGTTAGATCAAATTTGAAACTGGACCATGTCAGGTCAAAAACTAGGTCACTAGGTCAGATCTTAGAAAAACCATGTGAATGCTCTAGAGGGCACAGTTTTGATCCAATTTTCATGAAACTTTGTCAAAATGTTTATTATGCCCCCGCCATTTAAAACGGGTGGGGGGTGGGTGGGGGGCATATAGTATCACCCCTGTTCGTACGTACGTAGCGTACGTAGCGTAGCGTACGCACGTACGAAATGGTTTCCGTTCAATATATTTTGAAAGCATTGGTGTATTGAATTCCTATTTCATACACAGCTATATAATCATAAAATACAGGTCAAGTTCGATGTTGGGTAAAATCCGTCTATTATTGTGGGAGTTATGGCCCTTTTTCGACTTCTGTTTTTATGAAAAAATGTTTTCCGTTCAATATCTTTTGAAAGCATTGGTGTATTGAATTCATATTTCATACACAGGTATATAATCATAAAATACAGGTCAAGTTTAATGTTGGGTAAAATCCGTCGTTTATTGTGGGAGTTATGGCCCTTTTTTGACTTCTGTTTCTATGAAAAAATGGTTTTCGTTTGATATCTTTTGAAAGCATTGGTGTATTGAATTCATATTTTATACACAGGTATATAATCATAAAATACAGGTCAAGTATGATGTTGGGCAAAATCTGTCGATTATTGTGGGAGTTATGGCCCTTTTTCGACTTTATTTGTTTAAAGAAATGGTTTCCGTTCGATATCTTTTGAAAGCATTGGTGTATTGAATTCATATTTTATACACAGGTATATAATCATGAAATTCAGGTCAGGTTTTATGTCGGCCAAATTCCGTCGATTATTGTTGGAGTTCTGGCCCTTTTTCGTCTTCATTTTGTATGAAAAACTGGTTTCCGTTCATTATCTTTTGAAAGCATTGGTATATTGAATTTATATTTTATACACAGGTATATAATCATAAAATACAGGTCAAGTTCGATGTTTGGTAAAATTCGTCTATTATTGAGGGAGTAATGGCCTTTTTTTTGACTTCATTTCATACAATAATGGTTTCCGTTTGTCAGTTTTTGAAAAGTTTCTTGTTTCCGGGCTATTTCATATGGAAAGTTGCATGGCATCCATTTCTGCGATAAGATACAGAATGTCATCACATATTAAATATGACACCCCCACCTCCAAGCCCCCCCCCCCCCCCACCACCACCACCACCATGCACTTCTCTTGATCCAAGAAGCACAATACATGTGCCCGAGGAAAACAATAAAACATGTACCACAGAACCTAGTTATGCTACAAGTGCCTTTACCTTAAAAAAGGCGCCATCTGACTTAGGGCACTAGGCGGGGGCATCCGTGTCGTATGGACACATTTCTAGTCTCCAACAAATCTAGACCAAAGGTGCAACTGGGTCATGTTGGATCAAAAACTAGGTTACTAGGTCAAACCTTAGAAAAACATTGTGGATACAGTTTTGGTTCAATCTTCATGAAACTTTGTCAGAATAATTATCTTAATGAAATATAGGCCAAATTTTAAACTGGGTCTTGTCAGGTCAAAAACTAGGTCACTAGGTCAAATCATAGAAAAACTTTGTCAGAGTGTTTATCTTCATGAAATGTAGGACAAGTTTGAAACTGAATAATGTCTGATCAAAACTAGATCGCCAGGTCAGATCTTAGAAAAACATTGGGTACACTCTAAAGGGCACAGTTTTGATCCAATCTTCATGAAACTTTATCAGAATATTGATTAGAAAGAGCAAAACTGCTGCAATTGAACCGTCATCAAATAGATGATCTTCCATATTATTTCATCATAACTAAGGTGAGCGATTTAGGTCCATCATGGACCTCTTGTATTATAGAAGGGTTAAAATGAGAACACAATAAATTAAACAGCACCGAACATAAAACAAATGCAACCGCAACGAAAGTACCGCCTTGGGACGGTCAGTAATAACTACTGGGGGGTTTAAACCGGTTTAACTGCATGACCAGACAGTACTGTCAGATGATCTCATTCTAGTAACAGCAATTTCATAAAGCCATAAAGGGGTTTATATTTGTTGAGTTTCTAGGAATTACCTTAAAGTTTGTACTTAGTAAAATTGAATAATGTTATCATAATAAAAGTGAAATTAAAAGTGGAAAAAAATATCAATTTCATCATTATCTCTTTCTGATTATAAAAATTGCATGTGATAGGCAATTTGTACTGCTTTTATAATACATAAGTAGTGTAATGGTGATAAAACTGAACAAGCTGACTTATGTGGCATCTGATCTGGGTATACAGTATTGGCAAAGGTTCCTTTTGTGGGAAACTATGTAAGATGATATTTGTACACTATTATCCATATCTGAGGGAGACATCTTGGTTACGCATAAGTTATTCAACAAGTCAGGTATAGGAAAGCTTTTAAAGGTTGTTGTTCTGGATCACCTAGCTGATAACAACTTAAATACAATAGTAACGCAAATTATTTTGACAAAAATGTGGGAGCAAGCAATTTATTTTAAAATTAAAAGAAACTGGGACACATAAACTAATTTTGTAATTGTCCTATTACAGTCTTTGACCTAAAAATGTAGGTCACAGTGACCTTTATTTCAGGATACACATGGCCCATTAGGCACTTGCTTTAGTTAGATTCTCCAGTCTTCACAGATTGTATTGTATCAATACTACTTGATTGATAGTAGTGCAAGGGCTTCCGAAGGGAGCAGATCCTTTCCTGTAAGAGTACCAGCCTAGGCTCTGGGAGTACATTGTAGCAAATGAAACGTAGATTATCTCTTCCACTGTGCCTTTTTAGCTCACCTGACCACGAAGTGGTCAAGATGAGGTATTGTGATCAGTCTTTGTCCGTCGTCCGGCGTCAACTTTTGCTTTAAACGGCTTCTCCTCCAAAACTGCTGGACGGATTTTGACATAATTCCACAGAAATGTTCCTTGGGGAACTCTTTGCCAAAATTGCTCAAATGGTTCTGCTCCACTGAACAATATGGCCACCAGAGCTAAAAATAGCAAAACCTTTAAACGACTTCTCCTCCAAAACTCCGTGGCAGATTTTGAAATAATTTCACAGAAATGTTCCTAAGGAGGCCCTCTACCAAAATTGCCCAAACGGTTCAGCTCCGCTGATCAAAACGGCCGCCACAGCTAAACATAGAAAAACCTTTAAACAACTTCTTTCCCAAAAATGCATGGCAGATTTTGAAATAATTTCACAGAAATGTTTCTTAAGAGGCCCTCTACCAAAAGTGCTCAAACAGTTCCGCTCCGCTGATCAAAATGGCCTCCACAGCTAAACGTAGTAAAACCTTCAAACGATTCTCCTCCAAAACTCCGTGGCAGATTCTGAAATAATTTCACAGAAATGTTCCTTAGGAGACCCTCTACCAAAATTGCTCAAACGGTTCCGCTCCGCTGAACAAAATTGCTACCAGAACTAAAAATAGAAAAACCTTCAAACGACTTCTCCTCGAAAACGGCTTGGAAGATTTTGAAATAATTTCACAGAAATGTTCCCTAGGAGACCCTCTACCAATTTGCTAAAACAGTTCCGCTCCGTTGAACAAATTGGCCGCCAAAGCTAAAAATAGAAAAACCTTTAAACGACTTCTCCTCCAGAACTGCTTTGGCAGATTTTGAAATAATTTCACATAAATGTTCCCTAGGAGTCCCGCTACCAAAATTGCTTCACCAGTTCTACTACGTTGAACAATATGGGCGCCAGAGCTAAATATAGAAAAACCTTTAAACGACTTCGCCCCAAAAAATGCTGGGAAGATTTCAAAATAATTTCACAAAAATGTTCCTTAGGAGACCCTCTACCAAAATTGCTAAAATGGTTCCGCTCCGCTGAACAAAGTGGCCACCAGAGCTAAAAATAGAAAACCTTTAAACGACAGCTCCTCCGAAGCCAATGGCTCGATTTCAAAATAATTTCACAGAAGTGTTTGACTCATGGTTCTGAACAAAAATTGCTAAAACGGTTCCACTCCGCTGAACAAAAATGGCCGCCAGAGCTAAAAATAGAAACAAATCTTAGATTGACTCAGAGGGAACAGTTACGATCCAATCATCATGAAACTTCGTCAGAATGTTTATCTTAATGAAATCTAGTCTAACTTTGAAACTGGGTCATGTGGGGTCAAAAACTAGGTCACTAGGTCAAATATAAGAAAACTTGTGCACACTCTATAGGGCACAGTTATGATCCAATCTTCATGAAATTTTGTCAGAATGTTTATCTTTATAAAATCTAGACCAAGTTTGAATCTGATTATTGTTGGGTCACAATCTAGGTCACAAGGTCAAATCTTAGAACAACGTTGTGTACACTCTTGAGGGCACAGTTATGATATAATCTACATGAAACTTTGTCAGAATGTTTATTTATATGTAATCTAGACCTGATTTGAAACTGGGCCATGTCAGGTAAAAAACTAGGTCACGATATCAGTTCTGAAAACAACCATGTGAACGCTATAGAGGTCACAGTTTTGTTCTAATTTTCATGAAAGTTTGTCAAAATGTTTATCTCCAACAAATCTGGACCAAGGGTGCAACTTGATCGTGTCGGGTCAAAAACTAGGTCACTAGGTCAAACATTAGAAAAACATTGTTTACTATATATAAATTCCCCAACACAGCGTGACGAAATAGCAATACTTCAAACCGTAGGTAAAATGTATGGTGAAAACTATTGCCCTTGCAAAAATTTAGGATATGAATAGGACTAACTTTTAAATAAGAGAATTAACACTAAAGACTAAATTGTATATCTGAAAAAAAAAAACTTTCAGTGAAATACTTGGCAGCGAGAGAGAGAGTCACATAAGTATAATACGTCTTTATGGAATTGATATCGTCACATGAAATAGTGTTCTTTAAATGTGCTACTACGACTCTGCACTAGCGATGAAACAAATACTGAATTAAATAATAACTTCTTTCTTCTTATGGTGTAATATGTAGAAAATATAAGAGTAAAAAGTATGTACAGTTTGCCATGATTTACTTTTTTCTCTAATACTGATCTCGTTCTCTCAAATTTGTTCATTCCATTTTTGTTCTTCACAAAACTGTTAAATGGTAGATATGCCCTCTTCTCATAGTTTCGTGAAGCTAAACCGGGTTCCCGTACCCGCCGGAAAAGCGCCATGATCAAAACTTAGTCTTTGCATACAGAATGATGAAGTATTCAGTCAACTACATAAAGCAGAAGTGGAAACAAAATTCAATAAGCATAAGTAGGATAAACTCACCTTCAAATGTCGGTCATCGTCAATCGGATATCAGGCAGAATGTTTTCATAGTTTCGTGAAAGTTTGTTGAAAGGGGTCCGAGGCATTCCAAATGAGAAGTCACAAGGTCATCTACAGTATATGCCCAAAGGTGAGAATCTGCACTATCACATAGCAGGTTTGGCTTCAAAATTTTTTAGCTGAGTTTTTTTCTGTTAGGTTTTAAAAGTTTGTACTGATGATAAAAATGAATACCAACCACCCAAAGTGATTATCATTTGCTTTTAGAGAATTAATATGCAGCAATAAAAGGGAATATTACAATTAACAGGAAAAGAAAAAAATTAAATTAACAATAGATAAACATATGTACAATGAGTTTTGACTGAACATTTAGTTAGAAACAGTGCAGTGGGGGCAAAGAAATTCTCCATGCCTCCTAACAAACTTAACTTCTGAGCAAAACTCTAAATGTACCCAGTGACTGCATTTGTCACACTGAGCCCACTTCACAATCACCAAGTAAGGCATCTCCCTTAATTTGGGTGGGGTGAAACATTTGCACTGGCAACATTTTTCCTCATCTGGAGTATCCTCTGATCCTGAATCTAACTCGGAATGATCTTTGTTTTGCAATAATTGCATCCCACTTGTTGAAGGTTGTTGGGAATCACATTTTGGTTGAGCCTTCTTTTTTCCTTTCATTACTTTTTCTTTACACTTCTGGCTTTTCTGTTTAAGTTTTGAGATTTTCAGTGTGTCTGAATTTGTACTGCATTTGTTTATCTTCTTTGCTGGCACTGTCTTTTTCTCTACATAATCATTAAGTCTCTCTTCAAAATCTCCTTCAGTTATTGCCAGTCCCCCAGGACTTGGTCTTTTGGTAGCTCCCTTTTCTTCTTTCTTTTCTGAAATGTTATGATTCTCATTTTGGTTAGTACACATTTTTTCAATCTTCTTCTCTAGAAATGTTTGAACTTCCTCCTTTCCACCTTTGATTGCCATCACCTTTTTAACCGGTTCTTTCTCTCTGAATGCTTCAGTGGGGAACAAATTCTCATCTGAAATAACCTGTCTGCAGAACGGATGGATGCCAGTCTTGCGGAAAGATGATTGGATATTAGTGGGGGTCATGGCTTTGAGATATGCCTTACAGGCTAATTCGCTCATTTCATATCTGGTAATCTTTTGGCCCATGTGGTTTCGCATGAAGAGGCTGCACTCAGAATGATAATAAGACTTGAATGGTCCAAATATACCAACGTCTAGTGGCTGCAGAAGATGGCTAGTATGGGGTGGCAAGACGAAGAGGATGATGTTGTGACTTTTGGCCCACTGGATGAGAAAAGGAGAAATATGGGAAGCATGACCATCATAAAGAAGCAATACATGCTCTGAAGAGTGAATATCAGGACGAACAAGCGGTAGAAAGTGATCTTCAAGGTATTGTCTGAAGATGGTGGCATTAGACCAGCCAGAGTCTGACATCACAGCTTTAGCACCTGCTGAAGCACCTTTCAGCAGTTCAGGCATAAAACGTTTGCCCTTGAACACAAAATAAGGTGGGAGACTGTTGCCAATAGCATTTGCACATCCGATTAGAGTGACTGTGGTGGACCTTGGAGAGGTGATAGCCTGTGGCTTACTCTGGGTTGGAGCAATAACATTAGGTGGTCTATGTTCTGGCTGTAGTCCAGTCTCATCCAGGTTATAAATAAGCTGCGGTTTGTCGTTCAAACCATACTTCGACAGAACTGACTCTAGCTCAGAATAGTATTTATCAATTGTTTCTGGAGTGGAACCTTTGGCCCTCGTAGTTTCCAAACTTCTTGGGTTTAACGAACTCAAACGGTCATTCCACCGCCTCAGAAATCCATACAACCAATTATGGCTAAGTGGTTTACTGGTGGGTCTTCTCTCCAAACTATAGGCAAGTTCACCTGCAAGATGCTGTAGCTGAATATGAGTGTACCCATATCCCATCTGGGCCATTACTTCAACATGTTCAACTAGCACGAAAGAGGAGTTGTTTCCCTTGCTAAGGTAGTGGACGCGATTTTTCGCTCTGTACATTGCAAGACATTTCCTCAAAACTTTGTGAGATTTGTGACATAAATTTGTGACAGGATAAAGTAGGACTATATTGTAACAAGGTGGTATTAAAAACTCGTTGATTTTTTCAACAAAATATAGTTTAAAAGGATTCTTCTATATTTGCCCATTGTTTGCACCCAAAATCCAACATGGCGATGCAGGCAACGGTAAATGAAACGGGCACAAGTGACAGTGTGAAACCTGTTTTCTTCACTGAGTTTGACTTCTTTGGACAGAAGCGGGTTGATAAAGGACTTTGGTTGTCAAATGAAGAAGTATTTAAAGCTGTTCGTTGCCAGATAAAAGTAGAAAGCATTCTAGGTGTGCAACGAATTCGAGGTGGTTTATGGCGTTTGTACACGGCCTCAAATGAAGACAGGGTTAAACTTTTGTCTAACGGTATCTCACTGAGGAATAAGACGGTTGTATTGAAAGGTAGTAATCCATACAAACATGACAATGATGAAAATTTGAAACTTAGGGTCTGTGATTTACCCTTATCAGCTGATGATTCGATCATAACTCAGACATTGATAATGAAAAACTACGAAATCGTTGGTGACGTCACCAAGGAAAAACTTCGGGTCGATGGAAAACTCACGAATTGTAACACTGGAGATAGATTTGTTTATATCAAACGGCCGAGTGAACCGTTACACCGTGAGTTGCAAGCAGGGCGCTTCAAGGTGCGAGTTTACCACTATGGTCAAGTCACTACACGGTCTAGTGAGCCGGCGATATGTGGAAAGTGTCTGGGCGAGCATCCTACGGTCGGCTGTACGAATGATTGGGTTTGCCGTGGCTGTAAAAGCAGTGGTCACAAAATTTTAGACTGCCCGAACGTGAATGCAAACATGGAGACAAGAGCCCCACATACCGGACATAATGCGGTGGATCTTAGTACAAACAGTGAAATTTCGGGAACTGCCGCTGCTGCATCTGTGACGGATCTAGGAAAAGGCAAGAACTTGCCAGTTGCTGGGTCTGCCACGGATGGAACAACGTCAGAGTCTAGCATAATAAGATCAAACCGTAAAAAAGCCAAATCCAAAGCTAAAAAGACAAAAGCTGCAAAAGCTGCTACTGGTTCAATCAAAGAGTATTTTACTGACTCTGCCAGCGCTGGCACGCCTTGCCAGCGGGATAAACCTCAGTTAGTTAGGTCTCCGCCTACCCCCGCGGAGGTCCTGAACAATGAAAGTAAAAAATCAAAAAATCAAACAGTAGAATCCGATAGTGACGGTTCAACTGAAAGTGAATATGAGACCCAAACGGAATAAAAATTATGTAAATCAATGTCTAACAATTTGCAGTGCATGTCCCTCAACGTTAGGGGCATAAATGATAATAATAAGCGCAAAAAGCTTTTGACATGGATGCTTGATAGAAAAGCTGAGATTTATTTTTTACAAGAAACTAAACTGCAGGAAAAGTGCAGGAAACTTGTCGATTTTGAATGGAACGGAAAATGTTTTCATGCATTCTCCGATTCAGCCAAAAGCGGCGTCTCAATTTTTATAAAACAAAAACTAAATTTTAGTTTGATAAATGAACACCGCAGTAATGATGGCAGGAAATTGCTGCTAAATATTGAAATTGATGAAAATATATTCACTTTAGTATCTACTTATGCCCCAAATGATGAGAAATGCCGAAAAGATTTCATTAAAAAATCAGAGCAGTGGATTAAAAAGTGCGCTCTGAATGAAAATAATATCATAATTGGTGGTGACTGGAATTGCTGTATGAATGACGGTGATAGAAATACATTAACTCATACTAACGATGCTAGCAGGAAGTGCTTTAAAAGTTTAGTTGACAGTCTAGATCTAAGAGACATGTGGCATGACCTAAAAAATACCACAGGTTACACCTGGTCGAACAAATCAGGAACAGTTTTAAGTCGATTAGACTATGTACTTGTAAGTCGACATTGTTGCTTAAAAGCAGAAAGTATCTCTTTAATTTCTGCGCTAGGTACAGACCATAAAGCGCTAATCGTAACATTCAATTCCACGGCGAATAAACGTGGCAGAGGCACGTGGAAACTGAACGATACGTTGTTAACTGAAGAAACGTATAAAAATGGAATCAAAAGCATAATTCAAGAAACCAAAGCGAACAATTCGGATTTAAAGTCTAAACGACTTCTATGGGAACTAGTTAAAATTAATATAAAAGAATATTCTATCACTTATGCGATAGAACGCGCGAAAAGTCGAAGCAAGTATATTGAACAATTGGAAAATAAACTTAACTCATTAAACGATGACTCAAAACTAACGAGCGATACACTCGAGCAGAAACGAGAACTTGAAAACCTAATTGATAAATACTACGAAGAAAAAACGAGGGGAAATTTTATCCGTTCCAAAGCAAAATGGGCCGAACAAGGCGAGCGCAGCACAAGTTATTTTCTACGTTTAGAAAATAAACGGCAGTCGGTTAATGTAATACGATCATTGAAACAAATAGATAAAACGGTCACCAGCGATGAAGAAATATTAGAAACTGCATCAGATTATTACAAAGAACTCTATTCTTCCCGATTTGTTGACCCGAACGAAATTGAACTTTATTTGAATAATACGGATATTTCAATAAAACTAACAGATGCTGATCGAAACTTTTGCGACAAACAAATAAATCTGTCGGAATTATCTGAAATCGTAAGTGCCTTAACCGTAGGAAAATCTCCGGGTAGCGATGGCTTGACAGCTATGTTTTATAAAGAAATGTGGAATGATATAAAATATTTGTATTTTGATATGATTAAAGAAACAATTGCCGTCGGTGAACTTCCGGATTCGGCGAGACGCGCTATAATATCACTGATATATAAAAAAGGTGACTGTGAACAATTAAGTAACTACAGACCGATAAGTCTTACTAATTACGACTACAAAATTCTAGCATTCACGCTATCTAAACGCTTGCAAAATGTAATAGGGAAGATCGTCTCTAATGATCAAACTGGTTATATTAAAAAACGCTTTATCGGTTGTAATGCAAGGTTAGTGAACGACATTATAACGTATACGAGCGAGCAAAACATACCCGGTGCTTTATTATTTTTAGATTTCGAGAAAGCGTTTGATTCCGTCGAGTGGAATTTCATATTCAAAGTGTTGGAAAAATTTAACTTTGGACCTTATTTTTCCAATTTAATACGAATTCTTTACAATAATCCCTCTTTTATGATAAAAAATAATGGTTGGCTATCGGAAATACAGTCAATGCATCGCGGAGTACGACAAGGTTGTCCGGTATCAGCTCAGATCTTCATACTAGTCGTAGAATTGTTAGCATTAAATATAAAAAATGCTAAAGATATTAAAGGAATAAAACTTCCTGGTGGAATGGAATCAAAAATTTCGCAATATGCGGACGATTCCACTTTAACCTTAGGTGACCTTGAGTCAATCACGAACTGTATACGTGAAATAAAATCATTTTGTGCAGTGTCCGGTCTCAAACTTAACATTAATAAATCAGTAGGCATATGGTTGGGGACGCTGCGCGATCGCGCATTGCATTATGAGGGTATTCAATTTACTAATGACCCTATTAAATGTCTGGGAATTTACGTTGGCCATAATCAAGCGGAAAACTACATATTAAACTGGACATCAAAAGTGAAGAAAATTAAAGATCTGTTAAACTCGTGGAAGTGTAGAAATCTCACAATTTTTGGGAAATGTTTGGTAATCAAATCTTTAGCAATTTCGAAGCTAAATCTGTTATTCAGTATTTTGACAGTTCCAGCTGAAATATTAAAAGAGCTTCAGACGCTGTTTTATGAATTCATTTGGGGGAAAAAAGATAAAATTAAACGCATAACATTGATCGGAAAACCACAAAATGGTGGAATAAGTATGGTCGATCTTGAAAGTTACGTTATGGCAGCTAAGGCTGCATGGATACCCCGTTTAATTACCATGAAAGGCAACTGGATAGCAATTCCAGTATATACCTTTGAGAATCTCGGAATACGCTTCCTTGACATACTAAGATCGAATATTACAGATGCCAATAAGATGCCAAGCTCACTAAAGTTATCGCCCTTTTATGTTGAGTGTATAACGGCGTTCAATAAGTGTAAATGTTCCAATTTGAATAATGAAACTGAAGAATTACTATCTGAGTGCATCTGGCTTAACGATAAATTTAAATTTAGAAACAGTTATCTGTATGTTAAAAGTTGGATAGATAGTGGCTTTATATATTTGAAAGATTTTTTAGATTACGAAGGTAAATTACTGTCTACTACTCAAATAAAAGAAAAACTCAACGATAAAAGAAACTGGATCGCGGACACACATAAGATATTTACGGCTATTAGACCTTATTTGAAAATCATTAAATCGTCCCATGCAAAATATGTAAATATTCCAAACAACGTAATCTTAAAGACTAGACACCGCGTCTTTGTAATTCACGATCAAAAATCTAAATTTTTCTACGATTTACTTATTGAAAAAAAGTTTCAAAGGCCATCAATAGAAAAGTTTTGGGAGCGAAAATTTGAGATTAAGTTACAAAAATGTGAATGGCGAGAAATATATTGTAATAAACTATACCGAATACCTGAGAGAAAAATCGCGCAGGTTAGTTATAAACTCTTATTTCGAATCTTACCGTGTAATTCCTGGCTTAAGAAATGTAAGCTAAAAGAGAGCGACCTATGTGACGTATGTGGTCAGGTTGAAACGATTGAACATTTATTCTACGAATGCGAGAGAGTTAATATAATATGGTCTCTGATAGAAGCTCATTTTAGAGTGAAAATTAAATTAAAGCACCTGGTGCTAGGCTATTACAGCCAAATGAACAATTTCACAATATCATTAAATAATCTAATAGCGATCGTACTTTTCACGATATATAAACACTGGTGTATTAACAGAGAAAATGAAAATCATTTCTCAAACTGTCTACTTAAAAAAGAAATTAAAACCGAATTATTGTTAAGAAGTGAAATACAAAAGTATTCACATTCCTCTAATAGTATGTTATTGGCTAATGTAGCATCGATTCTTTAAAGAATAAGAATCTTTGTATTATACATGTATATATTCGTAGATAGTTTTGATACTTCCCGATAGACACGTGGTCCCATAGCGACGTCGTACTGACGTCGATACGATGAAACGAGGTCGTCTCGACGTCATTGTGACGTCGATTCAACGCCATGTGCCCACAGGGTAATTATATGTGGCAACAGTAATACCTAGTATTAATACAAAGAGCAAACTGATCGCAAATTATGCAGATCAATAGTTTGAAAAGAAAATTCTGTAGATATGTATAGAGAGATACTTTTTCAATCATAGAAGTAAGATGATCATAGAATGAGTACAAGGAACAACATATAGCTGCATATAAAAAGTATATATTTATCATACCGGCTCCATAAGACTGACAGCCTGCAGACGTGGTCTAGACTACCCTGCATGATGTCGGTCTCATGAGAGCCTATGTCAGCATTAATTGGCTGTACTCCAGTTGTACAGTGTATGTGTTTGTAGGTGTTTGTGTTTACTATAATTATGCTGTAAATAATGTATGTTAAATAAAAAAGAAAAACGGGAAAAAAAAAAAAAAAAAAAAAAAAAAAAAAAATGAATTAGCCAAATAAAAAAAAAAAAAAAAAAAAAAAAAAAAAAAAATGAATTAGCCAAATAAAAAAAAAAAAAAAAAAAAGAACACTCCAAGAAATGATCGTGCACCAGCACAGCGCAACTTATGGCAAAGCGTTGAGTGTGCTATCAGTGACGTCACCGCTCAGTGGCTTACCGCTGAGCATAACGTCACTTATACCACAATCCAGGCCCCGAGGTTATAAAACTTTTTTCGTGCTCAACTCGGCTGAGCATGAAATTTTCTCTGCTGATAAATATGAAAATGCCAACTGATGTTGGCATTTTCATATTCATAAGCAGAGAAAGTTACATGCTCGGCTGAACTGAGCAAGAAAATAACTGTACCTATCAGTAATTTGCTATTTATTCGCAGGTAAAATTTCATGCTCAGCTGAGTTGAGCATGAAAAAAGTTTTATAACCTCGGGGCGAGGCCCCGAAGTTATAAAACTTGAGTACATTCTCAAACTCAAAATAAAGCACACTGATTGGCTGCTTCCGAGCACATGCTCGGAAGCAGCCAATCAGTGTGCTTTATTTTGAGTTTGAGAATGTACTCAGGTTTTATAACCTCCGGGCCAGGAAACTGAATTTGTATTACCTAGATAAAGTGTGTTTCAAGCTAAAAAAAAAAAAAAAAAAAAAAATGTTCAACTAGCACTGTTTCTTCTTCTTTAGATAAAAGTGGGTCAGCCCCAGGTGAAGAGTCAGGATCCACTACACCTGTAAATCTATCTCGCAGTGTTTGAGGTGGGACACCAAACATGATGGCTGCTGATCTGATGGGCAGGCCTCTGTCCTTTACTGCAGCGTATGCTTTGGCCAGATCATCTGGGGTGTAGCTTGTTCTGTAGGACTTCTTCACCTGCTGAGGATTTGCCTGAAGAAAATAATATGTGAAGGCAAATGTACATTTATTTATAGATAAATAGGACTGCATATGCAGATAATTAGGACCAATTAGCACCAATATGTTGGTGTAAACATGGTAAGGCCATGTTTACACTGACATATTTAGTCCTAGCAGTCAATAGACAATAAAGGACCATGCATAAAACAACAAAAAAGATGGTAGCAGTCTAAAATAAATGAAGACAAAATTGTGGTTTTTCATTTTTAAAAAAAAAAAAAAAAAAAAAACTTGACTTATGGGCAGGTACTGTAGATGGAAGTGTCAATCAAAAAAGGTCACGTGACTTTGTTGATAAGGACGCCAGCGGCTGAGCAGACGCCGGTTTTGCTGATTCACAGCCATTTTACAGGTAAAGTAAAGTAAAAATGGACACGTGACTAATTGAATTGGGTGACATAATTAATAATTTGTATGTTTGCAAGGTATGATTGCAAAGTTTCATTCAACTTACCTGTTTTTTTCTCATTTCTTTGGACGGAGCTTTTTTTCTCTGATGTAAACTTCCGGAAAAGATCTGACAGGTGGCGCTAAAACCCGCGCGTGCTAAGAATAACGGCCTGAACGAGAGTTCACGAAATTATGTGAATGCACGAAACTATGAGAAGCGACCATACATGAATTGATATATTATTATGTTATTGTATCAGTTCAGAATAAAATTACAAAAAAACAACATTGTTTACGATCTAGAGGGCACAGGTTTGATCCGACATTCAAGAAACTTTGTCAGAATGTTTATATCTAAGAAATCTAGACCAGGTTTGAAACTGGGTCGTGTGGGGTCAAAAACAAGGTCATTAGGTTAAATCATAAAAACCTAAGGTACACAATAAAGGGTTCATTTTTCCATTGAATCTTTGTGAAATCTGTCGTATGTATGGATGTCTCTGAGGTAAAGTTCACAGGATACTCAGGTGAGCGATCCAGGGCCATCATGGCCCTCTTGTTTGTTTTTGGCGTTTTTCCAACTTCTGAACCTTTCAAGAACTAGGGAGCTGAATTTTGGTATAGTAGTAGTCCTTGATGTGTTATTTCCAATAGTCAGTACGTATACAGCTACTGGCCTCAAGATTGACTGGGCGTAGGTTTTTTCATACTAATAGGTTATGGAAAATGAGCTGGGCAAATTCCAACAGAAAATGACAATTACATGTACGGCCCTCATTCGTATTTGACATTTTCCAACTTCTGAAGTATTTGACCAACCAAAATGTATTTTAGACAAAGTATTTTGGTAAACGTGAGGAAATTCTGTAGATCTATACATCATTTCGTACATGCACAGGCGCTTGAAGTTCTGTCAAAAACGTCCAAAAAAGAACATAATTACTGACCTATAATAGATCCATTACCAATGGCAGGTGTGCAAGTAACGATTCAGACTCCATTACGGTCTGTTACTTCCGGCAGGTGTGAGGAGAATGTTGCTGAGCAACTTCGAAGTTCGCAAAAAGAGAAAACAAAAATGGCGTCAGAAACTGCTCTCAATATAGCAGCAACTCAACATAATTTGTTACTTACAGGCCAGTGTGGTACTGGAAAGTCCTTTTTAATACGGTAAGCCTCGACCTCAGACCTGTCAAGTGAACTCCACTGTAATGCCATGACGACAAAAATGATCTATTTATTCCTATGACCATTATCGATCCTGTGCTGACGAGGATTTTCACAAAACCCAAAGTCCTTTTTCATGAATTCAGGCATTTTTTGGCAAGCAGATCTTAAATGTATCTTTAAAATCCCTTGTTTACTGACACCGTCGTGGTTACGCGTCGTTTTTACAGCTGTGTTTTGATCTGAAGGCCTCGTTCTCAGTGATAGTGATGTCATGCTGACGTTTGCCGTTGAGACACATTGGTGAGGCACCCGAAGGGGAATTTACAGTTGAATAGAACAGAACAGAAAACTTCATTTCCAAAGGCAAGCCGTGTAATATGCCCGTAGTTATATCGTGATTAGAAGGTGGAGTGATAGTGTTATGTAATGACTATGCATATTTTCAGGCAAATGTGCTACCAAGAAGGCTAAATATGGAGAAAATAGATGCTGTACAAGAGGCACACAGCGAGAAAATAGCGTTCAATGCCCTTGTATTTTATTGTCTTGCGCGTTTTTTTTTTATATAGATCTATTAGATCTACGTAGATACACCCTTGATTTATGTATTTATAATTTTTTTTTCATTTAGGGGTGGCCTTTTCTGGGTTACCGCAGTGTTTCACAAGGCTCCATATATATTCTTTTTTTTTTCAAAGGAATACTATCATTAAATTTTTTAAAGCCTACTGATGCTTTCGCCCCCCCATCCCACCAACCCACCAATCCCCAACAATCCGAACTAGGCTCGAACGAGTCAAAATAACCAACAGGGACAGGGGTGGGGTACTTTTGTGTGTGTATGGTGGTGGGTCTGAGCCACTTGGGGAACGTCGTTAGGAGAATCGAACTGATCTGAACAAAGTTGACATTTTCATCCGCCACCTACCCCCCCCCCCCCCCCCCCCGCCCGTTCCAGAAAAAAAGACCACCCTGCGAAAATGACTTTTTATTTTGAATACAGCTATTCATCAGTAAAAGAATTTAGTATCGGTACGTAACTATAGTTGCACGCACTCGAAAACTTTTTTTTATTTTATTTTTTTTATTTTTTATAAAATTTATGTTTAGCTTCTGGTGGTTTCATCATCTAGCATTCGAGCTTCACTGATATTGCAGTTTCAGGAATTAATACCAACCAAAATGGTGTTCTCTATCGCCACGTGAACTAGTCACAGGAGCTTGAATTATGTCAATCATCCCCAGCAGGCACATGACGTCGAAATGACGTCGTACTGACGTCCATGCGACGTAATTACGTCGCATGGACGTCAGTACGACGTCGTTTCGACGACATGTGCCCGCTGGGATCAAGCCCGTACGTAGACTTCGGGAAACAGGTTGCACGTTTATGGTTATTTTGTAAGGGTTGGGGGAGGTGGGGGTGCTAAGAAATCTCACCATAAGGGGTGTGAAATTGATTTCTGACGAAAAAACTGCATGTGATCATTCGTAACAATATCCCAGCGGAGGGCGTGCGTTCAAACACTTTCCCCCGTGCATACCGGCACATCTAGGCTTTGAGCTTCTATACGGAAAATATCGAAATAAACGGAATTGTCACCATCCTCGTAACCCCGTCTTGTAATAAATGTCCACTACCATAGATAACCTTGAGCAGCACAAGGAATCAGGAAGGGAAGAAAAAAGTAAGTCAATGTAATATTGCTGTATTAATGGTAATTATAGCGCCCAGAACTACCTTTTTTTTCTTCGGACCATCTTTAACAACATGTAATATTTATAACTTGATATTATACACTGTGAAAAAATCCGTAGATTTTACGGTAGAATACCTGGCAGCCAGCTTTCCATCAAATTCCCGGTATTTTTACGGGCGCCCGTAAACATTGACAGGAATCATCGCGCAGTGTAGGGTAGAATAAGACAGGTATTGTTTTGAATCAACCCAATAAAGGTAACTGCGAGTGCGGTCAGTTAACATAACTTGATCATATCGTGATTTCGAAAATGTTCTGCAGGCAGACTCACGTAAAAATAAAAAAAAAAGTACGGAAATGAACTGGCATCTGGTTGCCGGGTATTCTATCATAAAATCTACGGAATTTTAATATTTTTGTAGTGTATAAGTGTTAATGAACCATATACATACATTGACTATGTGGAGATGTGAAGCACGCCTACGCACAGCCGTTTGTACATGCACCATTTGCTAGTTTGCTACATGGAACATTGATTTGGTCATATAAGCTGTGCTTTAAGAGATTTTGCTACCCATAAAATTATCTTTTTTGTGGACGGTACCGATGTGTATAAATTCCGGCGAATCACTCACAAATTTAACATAAAGCCCCTCGGGCTGTACTCAGCTGGAGACTGGATTCTCCGGAGTGTACACAAATGTTTGTGAGTGATTCGCCAGAGTTTACACATCGCTACACTGTGAAAAAAAATCTATTGATTTTACGGTAGAATAACTGGGAACCAGCTGCCAGTCCTATTCCCGTTATTTTACGGGCTTTTGCCTGTAAGACATTGTTGGTAATTACGAAATGGAAGTTTTATGTTAACTTGGCGCACTCGAAAATAATTTTGTATTGTTGAAGGGCTATCTAACCAAAACGACATCTGCTTTTTTCTGTCCCACTCTGTTTGATGATTCCTGCAATTTTTACGGGCACCCGTAAAAATAACGGTAAAAGGACTGGCAGCTGGTTGCCAGTTACTTTACCGTAAAATCTACCGTTTATTTTTGCAGTGTGGAGTCCGGGTGTGAATAAGATAATGCACACTGATAAAATACATAAAAAAAATTCATCCTACTATTTATGGTCATTTAAACATTAGCCATCAAAGCTATTTTATCAACTAATAAATGTTAAATATTCTACTCAAACTTTGCTTTGCATCAGCCAATGCAATTTTCCACAACAAATGAGCCGCGGTTGTGCGCAAAGCACAGTGCCCAATCTGATCAGAGTCTTTGCTGTCCGCATAGAGGTTGCTTAGACCCTTGGGTATCCTTAAAGCCCATAGTGAAGACTCTGATCAGACTGGGCAGATGTCCAGGCTGATCTGAGCCTGTGCTTTGCACACAGCCACTTTGTTGGTTTTCTCGTGTCACGGCTCAAATGTTTGATAACGTTGCACTATTGGACACATGCTTTAAAACAAGCTCTTAAAAAGTGGCACTGCAGTAGCAGAGACTAACGTTCAGATACTAAAGTTTTCGACATACTGATCCCACCAAACAGTGTAGACCCAGATGAGACTACTCCTGCCAGAATACGCGGACCAGGATCCTTTCCGTTTGCCAAATCCATTAGCATACCCCGAGCACATCCCTGCAGGCAAAGCCAAATTCAGTTTTCAGAGTAGTTACAGAACCAGTAGATAGTCGGGGAGTGACTTGCAGGGATAACTACTGACCTAAAGCATCTTCAGGCGCACAGCTAAGATTATGTACCCATCTTCACTTAATTCGAATTTATTGTTATCACTAATGCCCAAAATTCGAATTAGTCATATCAGTAATTCAGCCCATTTATTGATATCCATAATTTGATTTATAGAAATTCATAATTCGTATGAGTGATATCAATAATTCGGATTAGTGATATCCATAAATCGGGCTTCTATGGCAAGCCAAATGCACACTAATTAGAAAAACCTGCTTTTTCTCAGAAAAACCTGGTTTTGCGATTTGATAAACCAGGTTTTTCTCAGATAAACCAGGTTTTTCTCTGATAAACCAGGTTTTTCTCTTGATATCATAGGTTTCTCTGCAAAACCAGGTTTTTCTTTGATAAACCAGGTTTTTCCTCGCAAAACCTGGTATTTCAACAGAAAAACCTGGTTTTTCTGTGATATACCTAGTTTTTCTCTGATAAACCAGGTTTTTCTTTTGATAAACCAGGTTTTTCTATAAAACCTAGTATATCTCGAGAAAACCTAGGTTTTCTTTGAAAAACCAGGTTTTGCGTAGAAAAACCTGGTTTATCTCAGAAACCTACGATATCAAAAGACAAACCTGGTTTATGAGAGAAAAACCTGGTTTATCAGAGAAAAACCTGGTTTATCTGAGAAAAACCTGGTTTATCGAGAGAAAAACCTGGTTTAACGAAAAAACTTGTGTTATCACAAGTTTATTTTGATAAACCAGGTTTTACGACGGTCTCTGCTAATGCAGTTGTATGCGGCAAGCCGAATGCACACTAATTATCTACGATAACGCTTCACCGAATGCATATTATTAGAAAAACTAGGTTTTTCTCAAGTTTTGAGAAAAACCAGGTTTTTCTCTTTTATCACGTGACTTGATATCACAGGTTTCCAGAAATATGATTGGACGCTAGCTGTTTTGTTATACCTGGTTTTTCTCAATCTGATTGGATATTGAGAAACTTAGGATAACGCTCGAAGATCTGTTATACCTGGTTTTTCTCAGCCTGATTGGCTAACAGGTGTGTTGACATAGTGATTCGAACTAACGCGGTCGCGAGATCTCGTATTTCGCGAGATTGCAGACACCCTATAGGTAATATTGTTTTATGGCCCAGTTATGTCATTACCTATGTGCAATGGGGAATTTCCTTTGATGAAATATCAGCGTCGCTGTACTTGTACATGACAAGAATATGGTACACAATAAACAAAAATATTTATCTTTTTAAATATTTAGCGTCATTTAGATGTGTAATGTTGACCACGCCAAAGACGCAAATTGAAAATTTATACCGGAAACGCATTTATTTTAATTTAAGCATACTTTGTTTGAATAACGTATGTTTGTTTTCCCTTTTTAGTCATGAGCGCAATAAATATATAAGAAAGAATAATCGATATTTCTAATTAGACTGCATCAACTGATCGGAAGCGCATTTTCCAGTGGAATATAACACATGAAACATACTTGAGTTTCTCATAAAAAATAGTGAGTTGAAAATTTATTTGGGTCATTTCAGTTAGCAACCAAAATGGTCAACTTTCGCTGTCTTAAACTTTAAAATGCGTAAAGGTACGCTGTATATTTCTTGTAATGATTATAAAGAAAATAAAGGAGGAAAAAAAAAAGATTTTTTTTTCTCAATGAAGTCATTTTCCGTTTTAAAAGTCTCGGTACAACCCCATGCTTTACTGTTAACTATAGTTGCCAAGTATATTTCCGTAAAATTTACGTTTTTCATAGTGTAAAATACTCCGGCGTAGGACCCCAGTCATAGCTTTTAAATTCTACACTGTAAAAAAAGTCCGTAGATTTTATGGTATAATACCTTGCTGCCAGTCCATTTCATGTTGTTTTACGGGCATCTGCCTAAAGATCGTTTTTTGAAATAACGATATGGTAGAGTTATATTAACTGACCGCACTCGAGAATACCTTTATAGTATTGAAGGGCTATAGAACCCAAACAATATCTGTCTATGTGGCTTTATCATAATGGGTGGGGTAATATGTTGACATTTTTGAGTACAGAACTTCAAGCGCCTATGGTACATGTAGTTATTTTCTCTTATAGACGGCAATATACACTTATTTGATCCGCCTATAGGGATATTTAAGATGCTCAAGGGCAGCTAACTCCACAGTCAGTGGTCCAATCAGGCTGAAAAGTAAACTCATCCAAAACATTATGTATGCCCTCATTTAATATATGCAAGTTTAAAAAGTATCCGATCAAGAGCACAATAGACAGAGCTGTCAAGGGCAGCTAACTTCGTAGTGGTTGGCCTGATCTGGCCAAAATTTGAACTTGTTAAAGATATTATGCATTTCCTCATTACCTGCAAGTTTGAAGAGGATCGGATCAGTAAAAACCAAGAAAAAGTGGCGACATTGATTTTTTGGATGCTCAGGGCAGGTACTCCATAGTCAGTGGTGGGATCTAGCCGAAATGCTAACTAATCCAAGCTTTTATGCATATCCTCATTACCTGCAAGTATGAAGAGGATCCGATAAAAACTGAAAATGTGATGACGTTGTTTTCTCCATTATAAAACTTTGGTACTTTTTTCAAACGCTCAAGGGCAGCTATCTCCGTAGTCTAAGCCCGAATCCGGCCAAATTTCGAACTCATCCAAGCTCTTATGTATGTCATCATTACCTGCAAGTATGATAAGGATTTAATCAAAAACCTTGACTGCAGCACCCTGAAAGTCAAACTCGCTCGAGATATTGTCATGCCCTACATTTGTGTGAATTTATTTTAAAATCCGTTGAAAAATGTAGGTGCTAGAGCGATGACAAAGTTTTTCTAAAAATAGCCACAGTGACCTTGACCTTAAGCACAGCATCCTGAAAGTCGAACTTGCTTGAGATATTGTCATACCCTACATTTGCGTGAAGTTATTTCAAAATCCATGGAGAAATGAAGGTGCTAGGGCGATGACAAAGTTTTTCTAAAAATAGCCACAGTGACCTTGACCTTAGGCACAGCACCCTGAAAGTCGAACTTACTCGAGATATTGTCATGCCCTACATTTGTATGAATTTATTTTAAAATCCATTGAGAAATGTAGGTGCCAGAGCGCTGACAATGTTTTTCTAAAAATAGCCACAGTGACCATGTCCTTTGGCGCAGCACCCTGAAAGTCAAACTTGTTTGAGATATTTTCAAGCCCTACATTTGTGTGAAGTTGATTTAAAAATCCGTTGAGAAATGTAGGCGCTAGAGCGATGACCAAGTTTTTTTAAAAATAGCCAGTGACCTTGACCTTGGGTGCAGCACCCTGAAAGTCAAACTTGCTCGAGATATTGTCATGCCCTACATTTGTGTGAAGCTATTTTAAAGTCTGCTGAGAATTGTAGGTGCTAGAGTGCTGACAAAGTTTTTCTAAAAATAGCCACAGTGACCTTGACCTTGGGCGCAGCATCCTGAAAGTCAAAATTATTTGAGATATTGTCATGCCCTACATTTGTGTGAAGTTATTTTAAAATCTGCTGAGAAATGTAGGTGCTAGAGCGCTGACAAAGTTTATCTAAAAATAGCCACAGTGACCTTGACCTTGGGCGCAGCATCCTGAAAGTCGAACTTGCTCGAGATATTGTCATGCCCTACATTTGTCTGAAGTTATTTTAAAATCCGTGAAGAAATGTAGGCAATAGAGCAATGACAAAGTTTTTCTTAAAATATGTGATGATGTTGTTTTCTCCATTATAACACTATGGGATTTTTTCAAATGCTCAAGGGCAGCTAACTCCGTAGTCTGTGCTCGAATCCAGCCATATTTCGAACTCATCCAAGCTCTTATGCATGTCATCATTACCTGCAAGTATGATAAGGATCTAATCAAAACAGTCGAGAAAACGTGATGACGCCATTTTCGCCATTATAACCCTATGGGATTTTTTCAAACGCTCAAGGGCAGCTAACTCCGTAGTCTGTGCTCGAATCCGGCCAAATTTCGAACTCATCCAAGCTCTTGTATATGTCATCATGACCTGCAAGTATGATAAGGATCTAATCAAAACAGTCGAGAAAACGTGATGACGCCATTTTCCCCATTATAACCCTATGGGGGCTATCTGTTGCCATGGAAACCAGAGTTCTGAGCTGATCGGCACCAAAACCTAATGCAGCCTTTCCCCCACCCAAATGATGCGTCAGGTAAAATTTGATTGCGATCGGCCCTCTGGTCTCTGAGATATTTATGTTTGAAAGTGTTGACGCACCCACGCACCCACCCACGCACCCACGCACCCACGGACGGACGACGGCTCGACTCCCATCCTTTAAGCTCACCTCTGAGCCTTCGGCTCAGGTGAGCTAAAAATAAAAAATAAATTTTACCCATAGGAAGACGAAAAGGTACTTATGTCGTTCGCACAGTCTGATACGCAACTAATCTGATGGCATCAACAGCTTATGATCCCCGAGCAATATGTTGTAAAGGGACGATTCAGGTTAGTACGCGTATGGAGTGAACTCAGTTCAAATGGAGAGAGATTTATGTACTCACACTACTGAACATATGTGCCGGCTGGTCCGGGAGCGCAGCCGACTTAGCTTAAGACGTAAATACAGTTTACTCACACTACTGTATATATGTGCAGGCTGATCTGGGCCCGCAGCTCACTTAGCTGAAGGTGTATGCATAATGTACTCACGATACTCTACATATGCGCAGGCTGGTCAGGGCCCGCAGCCCATGTAGCTTAATGTGTATAGATACAGAATCAGGGGGAGTAACTGTGCCATTTTTGTCGCATCTGCTTTAGCAAGGTGCGATATAGGAGTTCACTTTTCCGTCCGTCCATCAGTCCGTCCGTTCGTCCGTCCGTCAGTCCGTCCGTCCGTCCACAATTACGTCGACCCTAGCGTTCGGGTCCATTATTCTCAATCTATGATACCTACGTTCATCAAACCTGGTATAAAGTTTCTTCTTAGAATGGTCTCGAGGAACCTTGAACTTATTTTGACCTTTGACCTATTTTTCATGCTCCAATGACTTCGTAAAATTCTGTGCCGTCCGTCCATCCAGAATTACGTCGACCCTAGCGTTCGGGTCCATTATTCTCAATCTATGATACCTACATTCATCAAACCTGGTATAAAGTTTCTTCGTAGAATGATCTGGAGGAACCTTGCACTTATTTTGACCTTTGACCTATTTTTCGTGCTCTGATGACTTCATAAAATTCTATGCCTACAGTTACATCAACCCTAGTGTTTAAGTCCATTTCTCTCCATCTATGATACCTGCAATCTTCAAACCTGGTATAAAGTTGTTTCTTAGGATGATCTAGAGGAGTGTTGCCTTTATTTTGACCTATGACCTATATTTCATGCTCTGCTGACTTAGTAAAATTTTACGTCAAAAATTACATCAACCCTAGCATACTGGTCCATTTCTCTCAATCTATGATACCTACAGTCATCAAACCTGATATAAAGTTTATATTTAGGTTGATCTAGAGGATTGTTGCACTTATTTTGACCCATATTTCATGCTCAGCTGACTTCGTAAAATTTTACTTACAAAATTAAATTGACCCTATCATTGAAGTCCATTTCTCTCTGACAATCTATGAGAGCTAGAATCATCAAACCTGGTATAAAGTTTCATCTTAGAATGAACTCGAGGATTAATGCACTTGTTTCAGCCCTTGATATATATTTTAGGTGCTACTGATTTTGTAAAATTTCACATCCAAAATTGTGTCGACCTTAGGGTTTGAGTCTATCTCTCTTTAAATACAATGGGTGTAATCATCAAACCTGGCTTGAAAATTGTCCTGTTTGTACCCTAGACCTTTATATCATGCTCTACTGACCTTATAAATTTTATGTCAACCTTGCATCCATGATTATATGGACAAGAGCATTCATGTCCATTTCTCACCACCTATAGCACCTACAATCATCAGACAAGGCTTAAAATGTTTTTTTAAGCTGGTGTCCTCTATTATTTGACTGCTTTATACCTTTAATCTATATTTTTAACTCTGTTGACTGCATGTAGAGCTTTATGTATAGAACTACATCTTTTCTAGATTGTAAGTCCAGTTTGCTCAAATTTCTACATAAATTCATCAGACCTAGTGCACACTTTCCTGTAACTTTGGTCTCAATGAGGCTCAACTTCCAAAAGAAAAAAGAATTTGCTCTTCATTGAGCGAACTATTTTCCTTGAACCAAGTATACCTAGTCACAAAAGTTGTTTCCCTTTGAGAAAATGGCGGAAAAATGCGACGCAGTCATTAGTTTTAACTCTTAATGCGCCAAAAAGCAGACGACAAAATTTATGTCTACAGAATTTCAAAAAATGTTTCGTCCAAGCGATATGAGGGTTAACAGTGTAGATTCAGATGAGGTGGCTCATTATGAGCCACTTCATCTGGATCTTCACTGTTTGCCCATTCAACAATTTTATTTTTTGGCGCTTTAAGGGTTAAGATATATTTTCTATAGTTAAGCGGCATATTGATTTTATTGACAATTGTATTGAAAAGATTGCTTTATTTAAAGACAAATATTCTTGTATTTTGGATCTCCTTATTCTATTATGCAACAGCCCTGTGACACTGCTATTCATAAACAGAAATATCCCATTTCACACAGGTAATGACATAACTGGGTCATAAAACCAATAAAGACTGGGGTGTATTCTATAAAGTAGAGAATATATGTCTTTAAACACAAATAATGACACATTAAAAATTCACCCGTGTCTTGATTGCCATACGATATTTGACAGGTATGAGGACAGAAATGACTCAGACCAGCCTGTGTACGTACAGTATCTTGCATGTTGATAAAATATATCTAGAACGGGATAGCTGGGCGGTTCCTCATGTATCACGTAACATGGTTTTGTACGGATCCCCGGAAGGGACGTTAAGGTGGACGATCCCGGAAGAACTCTGTTCTTGCTTGTTTAAAAAACAAACAGAGTTATTGTTCATCATCAAATCGACTAACTGTGGAGTAAATACAGTTATAATATACACTTACAATATCTACCGTAAAGATCCTAAGTTTTCGGGCACATAGGTCTGTTCAAACAGTGAAAACTGAGATCAGACTGTTCCTTAGGAACCAGAATGATCAAGATCTTCACAGTTTCCATTCCATCTGCGCATTTTTGTCGACATTACTCTATGGTAGAACCGAATAACAGGAAAATAAATAATAGGGCAGGGACCGGCGGTGCTTGCAGCAGGTGCAGAATTTGGGCAGTCTGTTTTGGGGATATTTTGAACTTAAACATTGTTTTTCTAGGAAACGAAACGGTGAAATGTTTGTTTTTTTGTTTTATTCTTTAACATACGACGTAAGTTTTACTAAAATAATATGCATAAGCATGCCCCATCGATTGATAATATTTTTCATGACGTTTTTCATGAAATTCAATTTTCTTGCATTTTTTCAAAGAATGTAAAAAATATACTTATTAACAAGAAAACTGCAATTTGTTGTTATCAGTTTGTTTCAAATATGATATATTACAGATTATAGGATTTGCTGAAATGAAAGTGCATTCATGTGCTAGAGATATGAATTTTAATGGAAAATGTTTAAAAATAATATGTAGAAATACAAAATATTGCTTCTTAGGAAAACAAAACGGTGAAAATTGTTTTTTTCTTACCCAAATGTTTTATAACTCTTTGGGTTATTTAGATGGTATAATGGTTTGAATGCCCCGCCAATATTTCTATTCAGTATTCGTCTACCTTAAAAGAAGAAAATTAGAACAGAAATCAAAACAACAAATATCTCGTTTAAACGACTTATTATATCATTCAAACGACATCTTTCAGAGTAGAAATTAAAACAAAATTAGAATGGAAATCAAAAACAACAAATTGTAACGGGTTTAGGTATATAAACACTTCTACAGGCTTGCTGTAGAAGCCGGCTTTTATGGCGACGTAGGTAGAGTGTATGGTACTTTAACAAAGTTAAGCAACGGAGATCGCGTTTAGTACCTGGAAAGGTGACCGGTCGCTTGACTTAGAGGACGACCCGGAAAACGCTACATTTAGTGGCAGCGGTGGGATGGGAGATGACATGACCATCATCTCCGGACCCAGGTGTGCAGGGAAAGATGTCCCTGATTGTGTTGCATAGGATCCGCCCTCGGGTCTGCTATTGGAGCAATATGTGACTTCGGGACGAAGTCAAGAGAAGAGGGGGAGAAATGTAACGGGTTTAGGTATATAAACACTTCTACAGTCTTGCTGTAGAAGCCGGTTTTTATGGCGGCAAGAGTAGAGTGGATGGCTCTTTCACGAGTTAGCAACGGAGATCGCGGTTAGTACCTGGATGGGTGACCGGTTGCTTGACTTGGTGGACGATCCGGCAAACGCTACATTATTATATCGTTTAAACGACATATTCCAAAATAGAAATTAGAACGGAACTCACAATTATATAGTTTAAACGACTTATCATATCGTTTTATCGACATATCTGTCGTTTATACGATATATTAGGTCGTTTAAACGAGACTTTTATAGTTTTGATATCCGTTTTAATGTTCTTATTTCGTTTTCTATTCTGATAAATATTGGAAAAGGAAAGTAGATAATATTTCGTTTAAACGACATATTTGTTGTTTCAATTTCTATTCTGTATTTTTTGATTAAATTTCCTTTCTGATTTTCTTGTTTTAATTTCCATTCTATTTTATATCGATTAAACGACATATAAGCTCGTTTAAACAATATAATAATTTGTTATAGGAGATAACGCGGTGACGTCATCGATAGGATTGCAAGGGGATTCCCCAACCTTGGTTGGCAAAAAGTCGCTAGTCAATCACGATATATTGAACGTTTACGGGGTGATCTGGAAAATTCCTAATTAATCATGCCTTGTATTTTGCGCATTATGATGCACATTTTTCATTTAAATGATGACGCTGAGATGTGTAGTTATCTTAGTGTGAAATATTGTTTTATTGTCTCTCATAATTTATTTAAATTGGTTCCATAAGAAGTGTATTAAGGTGTGCGTTTTATCATGGATACTCTCATAAATATTATTTGTGTTTGTATCTTGTATACATTTGTTCATTGTTTATAACTGAATGTACCCGGTATTTAGCGGGTCTTTTGATAAGGGATGTCTTAATAATATTTCAAAGAACGCCGCAGGTGTCTTGTAGTGACACTTTCAAGTTAACTTGTGTGTATAATAAACTAACTGTTTTCGCGGTGCGGCTAATACACACATCAAATAAAACTCGATTATTATAATGTGCTTGTCCCTTCCTATAATATCACGGGCAAACAGTTAGAGAGAGAGAGAGAGAGAGAGAGAGAGAGAGAGAGAGAGAGAGAGAGTTTGTGTAAATGTCATGAGCTCGGACTAAGTAATATGGTATTTACTGATAGTCATTTCAAAACAGGGATCATTTCTGTTTATATACATATATTATCCTTTACAGTTTTATAACATCATATTTTGAATTGCAATCACGAATATTAATTAATTATTTATTTATTCATTAAATGACATTATCCCTAGATCAGATCAAGATATATTTTTACAATAGTTCTCGTTAGATACAAGTTTCTATATTTTATTGTCTTCGTTTCCCATTACCTCTGTTATATTTACTAACCACCTGGGTTAAAATTCTGATTTTCAATACTTCCGATTTATTTTTATTTTATTCAGTTATTTGGTCGAGGTCATTAAAGGAAACAGCCTGGTTCCGGAGCAAGTCAATGGTCCAGACCGAGTAAATAAATGAATTTAAGTTATTAAATAACTATCTTTTTCGCCCGACAGGCGATTAAGACAATATTTGCAATGGTTTTATCGGTTGCTGTATATTCGCAGCTTTCAAAAAAAACAACATTTTAGCACTTCTGCGGTTTCATTTTAAGCAAAGTCCCATAGAAAATCACTGTCTGTCGCTATCTTTTTGCCAACCAATCGACCCACGTGATTATCCGATGA